>ML682056.1:11948314-12156506 GCA_007922195.1 Podocnemis expansa | reverse complement strand
GCCAGCTTGGGGGGCAGCAGGGGCGTTAAAGCCCCTGGGGCGCAGTGCCCCGCTGCCCGCTCCTGGCGGGTGCCTGCAGGGGGCTGCGGGCACCCGCCAGGTGAGGCGCGGTGCCTGCAGCCCTTTGCAGGCACCCACGGGGTGCAGTGCGCCTCTGCACTGCACCCTGTGGGTGCCTGCAGCCCCCAGAGGAAGCGAAATAGCAGGTCCACACTGTGGACCTGCTATTTTGCTCCCTTATTTCGAGGACACAGTTTTGTTATTTCGAAATAACAGGTTTTTCGAAATAAGTTATTTCGAAATAGCTTCTTTCGAAATAACAAAACTGTGTGTAGACATAGCCTTAGTCTTTAAGTGCCACAGGACTTCTCTCTTTAACATCTCCAAACTGCATCTCTTTAAATAGTCCCACCACCTGCTTGAAATACTCCTTCTTTGTTGCTTTCCCCCATTACAACAGAAGATATTTTTAAAGATTTTCTTTGCCCCTACAGCTCACTTAAAATAAAACAATAACCATCAGCACACGGGCCTCTGGTTTAATATTTGCATGATTATTTCTTGCTGAGGAATGTAATTCAAGACTGGATCTGAGTTGTCTTATGTTTTACTTCTGGTTAATGGACTTTAAAGAGCTTTTGTGGCTGGTGCTATTGACAATGTAGCTGTCATCCACCCTGGCTCCAAGCAGTCCTGGAGAAGAATCTGTTATGAAGACTGACAACATGTAAGCACTTCATTAGGTAACACATATAGCTGGGAAGGCTCATCGGGTCTGTGCAGCAGTGAAAAGTTGGCTGTGATGTTCACCAATAAGGGGAGAAATCATTGCCCTAGCAAGAGCTCTTCACAATATACATGTTCATGTGCATGGAGGCTCTCTTTGACTTTGGTATCTGTTGGTGATCACATGGGGGGAAGGGTGATGAGTTTTCATGTGAAACAGAAAACCTGGCTTGGCTGAAATAAGGATCAGCTTGAAATTTTGGCCAAAGCCAAAAAGCATCCAGCCCTGAACCTTTTCTCATTTGTCGTTGTTTTCTATTGTGAACTAACATCCAAAATAGTTTAGTAGAATCCACAGCCAGAAGGGGCTATGATGATCATTTAGTTTGAGTTCTGATTTAACAAAGGCCATAGATTAATCCTGTTTGAACTAGAGCATTTCTTTAATCAGGTTTGAAAAGATCACGGTGATGGGGAATCAGCCATAACACTTGGCAGCTGGCTCCATGGTTAATTACCCTCACTGATAAAAGTTTGCCTTTTATTTACAGACTCAATTCACCTAGCTTCAACTTCCAGCCCCTAGATCTTATTAAGACCTTATCTGCTTGACTGAAGAGTTCATTTTTTCCCCAAGTAGATACATCTAGACAGCAATCACATCACCCCTTGTGTGGAGGAAGGCACAAGTCCCACTCAGAAGGGTTTGCAACCTGAAACAGGCAAAGACGGAGAACAGGCTGCACATACAAGCACAGTGATCAGGGCAATGTACCGCACGTGGCTTGTTAGTGCCTTGGTTTCTTAAGAATGGTGAGGGGACAAAAGCTGGGGTAAGCAATCTTGGGGCAAAGGATGAGAGAGTGGGGAAAAAGGAAGGAAATGATAAAGGGACAGCAAAGGCTAAACTATTCAGCAATTTTAGGACCACTGGAAACCATAGCATAAGTCAGTTTCTGTAAGCTCCTTCTCCATTGAGAGGAGATGAAATAGGTTGCCTAAAGTCTTCATAAAGCTCCTGATTCACTGTGGTTCTTGTGTTTAAATCCCCATTGACTTGGCTGCATGCTTTGCTGAATGGGAATAGGATTACTTACACTCTTAATGGTAAAGCATGAGCTAAAGTGCTTTGCTGAGTTGGGGGCATAAGCAGTTCTTCTAGTAAGCTGAACTGAATTGATTCTTTCCAGGTATATCAACTATAACTGTAGCATTAAACCAAAAAGTTTCAGAGTGTGTCTTTGCCACAACATGCATCTCAAGATGACCTTGATTCAAAGTCCTTTCAAGTTAATGGAAAAATTTGCATTGACTCCAATGAGATTTAGATCAAGCCCTGAACTCACTGTGGGTGGGTTTGTATTAGAGGGAGTTTATTTTCCTAGAACTATGATTCTGCAGGGTCAAAGGATCTGTCTCATTCAACCATGGCAGCATCAAGGCTCCATATTATCTTTCAGCAAATCTTTGATAAGTGGTTCACAATTTTACCCTCTTCAGCCCATTTCTTGGAATTCCCCCAACCATCTTCAGCAAAGGTGAAATTCACCCATGTAAAGAAAATCTGTGCAAGGTTTACCAGCCACCTCAGCCCTGCTTAATTTCTATTTGTGGGTTTCAGTGCTGCACGAATGCTGTACTGGGGACCTGAGTCAAATCTGTAGTTAATCTTAAAGCTATTGAAGCCACAATTTATATCTCAACAAACTGAGACCAGTCTCTTCTCTAAGCCACTGTTCTGCCTGCCTTGTACACTTTCCTTCTCAGACCCACTGAAAATGTGAACATCTGCCATAGCTCCCAGCTAGAGGACTTAATCTTTGACTCAAGCTACAGCAGTTCATGTATGATCACTAAAAATTGCAAGTTTGGGTCCAGGCTGTTATGGTGGGTCCTTGTATCCAAAAAGATTTTAGAAACAGACACTCAAGGACACAAAAATGTGTGGCTTTATTAAGGAATAACTAAAACCGAGCAAACTGTTTCTTACCTAACATTTTAATGACCTAGTTTTATTACTATGGCAACCCACCCTAATGGTCTATACTGATGAGACATTTGCTAAAGCATGGTGAGCCATTCTGAAGGTAAAATGAGGGAAACAAGGAAAGCATCCTTAAGTTGTTCCATGTGAAATCCCAGTGACTGAGAATTGAATAAATATGTTACTTTCTTCTCCTCCTCTTCATACTATATACTAACCATCAAGCCAGCCCTTGCTGTGTTCAACACCTTTCTCAGAATCGCCAGCATATGCAAAACTGCCTGGGATGATAATTTCCCAAGAGCCATTTTAAGCAGGATCTCTGGGAACTTTTGCTGGCACCACATTGTCATTAGTTGAAGTGGGTTGCACCACTTCATTGAGAGTATGAATTGCAAGGTGTGGGAAGGAAATAGGGTTGAAACTTTCAGGTACAGTCTTCAAGGGGTGCTTTGGGATCAGCAAGCAGCCTAAGCCCTATCTTTTTTAAAAGTAATTTAAAGAAGAAATAACTTTTTGAAATGTTTAACCTATGGGATTCCTAATCCTTTATTCACCTGACATTTAGGTTAGCAAGACATAATCAATGCTAAGTACAATTGCAAAGGTATATAAACTTAGAAACGAAGATTAATTTGGTAAAATGGCATTCAAAGCAGTCTTTTTTTCAGTGATTTGTTGGATGGCCTTTAATGACCAGAACTATTAGGAGATGCTCAGATACTAGGATGATAGGTACTTTTCAGAGAACCTGGGCTATTAGTTGGCAAATGCTGACTTATGTGAGTAACCTCATTGATGTGATAGTCCTCACTGAGTTGAATGTACCTAAGTGTTTGCAGGATCAGCTGCTGGATAGATAGATACCTTTACATTGAAGTTCATTAAAGATAATTCAGCTGCTGCATTGTGCCAAATGCTACTGTTGGTAGATGGGTGTAAATACAAAAGGACCAGTCCTGCTCTCACTGCTTGGTGCTTTCAGATAGGAAGCAGCTGGAGTCAGCCAGTCTGTGATTCAGCAGTGTAGTGGACAAAACCGCCAAACCATATGTTGTAAAATTGGTGCATCTGATCCCAGAACAAAACAGAGCAACCTGAGTGCTGCTGCACTTGGGTACATCTACACTATGTGTTGAAGTTGACTTAAGGGTCCTTAAGTTGACTTAAACAGAGCCCTGTCTACACTGCAGGGCAATAAAGTCGACTTTAGGGTCCAGTAAAGTCGACTTTATAAGGTCCACTTATAAAGTCGACTTTACCATTGCCAACTTTATTAAGTCAACTTAAGGCAATGTGAACTCACTAAGTCGACTTTAAGTAACCTTTATTAAATCGACTTAATAAAGTCGACCTAGCTTTTACAATGTAGACATAGCCCTTGAGACTAGCTGCTGACAGCTCAAGGGACTGAAACTATACCCAAAATTACACAAAGCATTGGGGAAACCCACACATGCCCTTTACTCGGATCCTTTAGCAGCAAGGAATGTATGAGGTGCAAGAGCCCTCGCACAGGTTCTGCACCACTGACAAGTCAGTCTTCCACTGGGACAATCCTCCATGCTTAGGTTTGCAGCCAGATTACACTGGAAGAACACAGCAAAGAAGCTCACTACCTGCAGGGGATCTAGCCCCTAAATTTTGGGGATCTATTATCATCAACCCCCAGATTTAAGGGTGATTTCCATTCCTACCTCTTTCCCTTCCTTGATTGCCAGTTATTTTTGCACATTAAAGAAGTGAATCTTTTCTCTCCTTTCATATATTATAGCTTTTGATTCTTTGCAGGATTAAACTTCTTTTCTGTTCTTTAGCCAGTGAAAAATTTACCCTTTAGCCTTTTCATTCTTTTCATATTTTCCTCTTCCTGCCTCCTCCTTCTTATCCTCTTCTATCTCCTGTGTCTTTCAGTGCCATACTTTTAAGTGCACTTTCCCAAAAGCACTGCTAAGTTTTAATACCTTTTCTCTAGATTTAAAAAAATAATGGGTGTATTTTGGCCTACTGGCCTCAACAGGAAGAGCCTGCTAGACTTTTGAGAGCCAGCAGATTTCTCTTGCCACCTTCCTTCTGAATGTGTGCTGTTGAAATGACTCCCCCTCTCCGAAGGGATTGCTTCGTGTGCAAAGCCCAGCATGATCTCACATTTAGGGACATCCATTGATGCACACCTCTTGGCGGCTCAGCCTGAACATGTGTCTAAATTCTGTTGGAGTCCTTTAGAGTTTAACTCTGTCATCAGGTAATTGAGTTATCTTGGTGAACGTTCCATGAGCTCAACCATTACATAAATGGGAAAAATAATAGCATCTCATGACTTGTCATGATTTTTCCACTTCTGTCTGTCCTTCATAGGTGTTTACCTATTTGACCATTACCATTATATTTGTTTGCCTCAGAGTTTTTAATGCAGCTATCCTCACAATATCCTCTGAGAAAAGAACCTCTATTATTATTTTTACAGATAGGGAAGTAAGACACAGGCAAAGTTCAGGGAGCTGAACTGACAACTCTTAAACGCAAGATTAGCACCCCTAACCCCTGCACTATACTTCCTCCTACAGTTTACAGCTCACAGCTGAATGGAAAATAATATTTTCTCCTATATGCTTTGAGAGGAATAAAAATGTTAATTAAAATTGCCCCCCATACAAACACAAATATTCCAATTTCCCTTAAAAAAAGACACAAATTTAAAAAGAAAAAATAAGCAAAAAAATCCAGTCTAAAACATTTTTTAAAGCCAAAATCAATCAAAAGTGCCCCCAGAAATTTATTTTTTACAGATTTGGTCCTGACATGAGTGGAAGGGACTGGAATCAATGACCTCTCATGGTCCTTTCCAGTTTGTTTGATTCTATGAGTCTATGATTTTTTTTAATTCAAAAGATCACAACTGGTTGTATTAAAACAAAAGACTAGACAGTTAAAAGCAAGCCCTTATGATTTCAAATTAACCCTTATAATCTCTCAAATTGCCATTCTTTCAGCCCTGCCTGTTTTGCTTCTGCAATTGTATGGTGTGTCCCACCTTCTTTCCAAATAGATTTTCAGCATGGAGATTTAGCAACTGGCAGTTAGAATGGAATCATAGGGTTGGAAGGGACCTCATGAGATCATCTAGCCCAACCCCATTGGGTTTGAACGCAGGCCCTGCCACATGTAAAGTGCATGTGCTAGTTGCAGATGTCCCTCATTTGGCTTTGATCTAAAGCCCCCTTAAGATAATGTGTATCTTGGCTGAATTTGGATCACACTCAGTCAGGTCTTTTATGACTTATCCCTGTGAAAAGCTTAAAACACAAGATCTATACATTGAAATAATGCATCTCCCACAGTTGCATTAAAGTATGGTGTACAGAATCTGCTGTTTTTCCACCTTCCACATGTTGCTGTACACAAGAGATTCAGATTGACTGCAAGTGCTTCCTTTTAGCAGTAGATTGCCTTTTGATAGACACCAGTAAAACACTTATGCGGGGGGGGGGACACCTAGCTAACAACAGCTCCAGTAGATAACTCTGTAATTATGGCATTGTCATCATAATAAAGAAGCATTTGAGTTATTCTCTTGCTCTTTGCCTTTATTTTGCTAACTCAATCACGTGGGTACAACAAAGGAATGAAAATGGCCCAAAGCTCTTTCTCACACGTGCACATGTGCAAAGGAGTGGCAGATAACAACTTCCAAGAGTATCTTTTCCTCTCCCACAAATTGATTTATTGTAAGTGAGAATGTTTTCCCTAGGAACCAAAGGGTAGTTACCAGGTGGGGCTGGTGGCTGAACACAGAGTGTCAATGTAGCTCAAAGAAAGGAGCAAAAGTGCTAGTAAAATAGAAGCTCACCACTGCCATAAATCCCACAATAAAGAATCTAGTATTTCATTGAATGACCTGTGTCTGCACTAACTACTGATTCAAAAGGAATTATCAGTTGTCTCCAGTGATAACAAAGTAGCCATTTTCCACATGAGATTTTTGGTTTTAGTCACCACAGGGCTCCCAGCTAGATCTATGGACTTGTCATCCATTTTCACTATGCTCCTTGACTAGGCTACATTAGCCATGATGCTCCACAGACATGGGATTCCCAGTATGACTTACGGAGATTGTCCCAGGAGCTAACCTACCATCCAGAGTAGGACTTCACATACACCTCTGGCTTCCCATGGTTTAACCTGAGCAGACTTTCGGGTGCATGGTTTATGAAGGGCAAAACCCATGAGCAAATGAATGTGCTCCACATGCCTGGCCAGTTTTCCAGCATCACAAAGTTGCAATTGTAAAATATAATGAATTGGTCATTATGTTGTCTATCCCTTGGTGGTTGAGAATGATCTATTTCACAGGTTTCATTTTTATATGGGTCTTCTGGTGACCAAGGAATCTGATCCTTGAGCCACAGACTCATTGTTAGACATTGCAGGTTTTGCCTGAAGGCAGGGCTGGTCCATGTTTGCTGCATCACAGTTGTCTATCCTTTCTTTACTGGTGTTTTTCTACTAGCAGAGTAAGGCAATTTTCCTCAAAAGTGATTGTTCCTTCTCTGACAAGTCTTCTCTATTTATCCCTGTCTTGGGCTGCTATCGAATCATAGGATCATAGAAACTGGAAGGGACCATGAGAGGTCATTGAGTCCAGGCCCCTGCACTCATGGCAGGACCAAGTACCCTGTTAAACCATCCCTGACAGGTGCTTGTCTAATGTGCTCTTAAAAACATCCAGTGATGGAAATTCTGCAACCTGCCTAGGCAACTTATTCCAGTGGTTAATCACCCTGACAGTTAGGAATTTTTTTCTAATGTCCAGCCATCTTGTGGACATTGTTGTTATTTAAGACTATTGCTTCTTGCCCTATCATTGGCAGTTAAGAAGAACAGTTTTCCTCCTTTCTCTTTGTGATAACCTTTTAGGTACTTGAAAATTGTTATGTTATGTCCCTGCTCAGGCTCCTCTTTTCAAGACTAAACAATTCCAGCTCTTTCAATCTTCTGTCATAAGTCAAGTGTTTCAGACCTTGAATCATGCGTGTTGCTCGTCTCTGGACTTTCTCCAATTTGTCCACATCATTTTTTAAATGAGTTACCCAGAACTGGACACAGTACGCCAGCTGAGGCCTAAGCAGGCCCATGTAGGGAGGGAGAATAACTTCTCATGTCTTACAATATTCCTGTTAATATATCCCAGAATTGTGTTTGCTTTTTTTGCAACAGCGGTACACTGTTGACTCATATTTAACTTGTAGTCCACTATAACACCCAGATCCCTTTCTGCAGTACTCTTTCCTAGGCAGGTATTTCCCATTTTGTATATATAAAATGGATGGTTCTTTCCTAAGAGGAGAACTTTGTTGAATTGTCTTTGCTGAATTTCATTCTGTTTACATCAGACAATTTCACCAGTTTCTCCTTAATTTTGAATTGTGATCTTATCCTTCCAAGAACTTGCAACCCCTCCCAGCTTGGTATCATTGGCAAACTTTATAAGTGTACTCTCTATGCCATCATCTAAATCATTGATGAAAATACTGAACAGAACGAAACCCAGAACTGATCCCTGCAGTACTTTGCTCATTATCACCTTTCAGCATGACTGTGAACCATTGATAACTACTCCCTGGAAGAGGTTATCCAACCAATTTTTCACCTATCTTATAGTAGCTTCATCTAGGCTGTACTTCCCTAGTTGGTCAATGAGAAGGTGATGTAAGAGCATATCAAAAGCTTTACTAAAGTCTAGATACAGAACATCTACCACTTCCCCTCTATTCACAAGGTTTGTTACCCCATCACAGAAAGCTATCAGGTTGGTTTGACATGATTTTTTCTTGACACAGCCATGCTGGCTCTCAGTTAGCATCTTATTCTCTTCTAGATGTTTGCTAATGGATTCATATATTATTTGCTCCATTATTTTTCCTGGTACAGAGGTTAAGCTGACTGGTCTATAATTCCCTGGGTTGTCCTTATTTTCCTTTTTATACATGGGCACTATATTTGCTCTTTTTCAGTCTTCTTAGACATCTCCAGTCTTCTATGAATTTTTAAAGATTACAGCCAATGGCTTAGATATCTCCTGAGTGAGCTCCTTGAGTATTCTAGGGTGCATATCATCAGGCTTTGGTGACTTGAAGATATCTAACTTTTCTAGGTAATTTTTAACTTGTTCTTTCCCTATTTTACCTGTTGATCCTCTCCCATTTTTACTGCCCTCCCCTACTTTGGGCATCTAGTCACCACCAACCTTTGTGGTGAAGACTGAGATGAAGAAATCATTCAGTTCCTCTGTCGTTTCCACAATTTCTATTATTGTTTTTCCCTCTTTGTTGAGTAAGAGACCTACACTGTCCTTGGTCTTTCTCTTGTTCTAACGTATTTAAAAAAATTTTTTTGTTACCCTTTGTACCTTCAGCTACTTTGATCTCAGTCTGTGCCTTGGCCTTTCTGATTTTTCCCCTAAATAATCATATTATTTATTTATAGTTATCCTTTGTGATTTGTCCAAGTTTCCACTTTTTGTAGGACTCTTTCTTCATTTTTTGATGATTGAAAACCTCCTGGTTAAGCCAGGGTGGTCTCTTGTCATACTTTATATCCTTCCTATGCATTGGAATAGTTTGTTCATGTGCTCTTAAACTGTTTCTTTGAAAAACTGCCAACTGTCTTCAGTTGTTTTTCCTCTTAAACATGCTTTCCTTGGGATTCTACTGCCCAGCTCTCTAAGTGTGCTAAGGTTTGTCTTCTTGAAATCCATTGTCTTTATTTTAGTGCTCTCTCTCCTACCATTCTTTAGAATCATCATCCAGTGTGTGATGTTGACGTCACAGTTCTTGATGTTTGTCTTGAGGGTGTCATTGAAAGGTTTCTTTTGGCCTCCCAGTTGACTTTCTCCTTTGGTGAGCTGGGCCTACAGTGATTGTTTTGGTAGATGTGCATCAGATATACACTCACAGTGCCCAGTCTACCTCAACTGGTGCTGGATGATAAGGGCCTTGACCTTGAAGATGCTGAGCTTTAAGAGGATAGTTATATCAATGCAGTGAGCCTCCTATTTTATGCTGCAGATCTTCCAGAAGTATGCTGGTGCTCGTGTTCCAGGTTTTGCAGGTGTTTTCTGGAAGACATACCAAGTTCCAGGGAGACCTGGGACTACCATCACTTTGTAAACTCAAAGGTTTGTGTGTGTTGTGATGTTATGGTTGTTGAATACCTGGTGAGAAGGTCTGTCAAGGCAAGGCTGGCACAGCAGATTTTGTGCTGAATCTTGATGTTTATATTTGCCCTTTTTGAGAGATGGCTGCCATGATAGACAAAGTGATCTAGGTTTTCTAGTTCCTCTCTGTCAATTTAGATTTTTCCTGCTGGGGGTAGGCTGTTGGAGGACTTTTTGTTTTGCCAATGTTCAAGGTTAGCCCTAACCATTTGTAAGTTTCAGAAAAAAGTTAAGGTCTATTTGAATATCCTTTTTTGAGTGTGCAACTACAGCAGTTATTTTTGCCAATGTTACTTTAGATCCAGCATGGAGGCAACAGAGGTTGTTGCCAGCCCAATACTGGATACCAGTGCCCTGTGATGTCTTGAATCAGCATTGTCAGAGCGGCTAGGGAAATGGAGAAGAGAGTGCGTGCCGTTATACAACCTTGGTTTATACCAACTTGGATGGCAAAGGGAGAATGCTGCACAGAATGGAGGCAGTCATATGGTCATGGAGGAGTTTTACGATGGTGTCAAAGTTGTATGGACAGTCAAACTTTGACATGATTTTCCACGCAGAGCCTCACAAATGATGAAGTCAAAGGCTTTGCTCAGATCGGTAAAGGACCATACATAGTTCCTGGTGGTGTCCTTGCCATTCTTCCTGGATATGCCTAACTGTGAAAATCATGAGTCTGGTGCCTTGTCATGGTCTAAGCCACATTGGGATGCTGGAAGTACTTCATCTGCTGTGGGGAGCAGATAAATCAATAAGATCATGTCTACACTTACAATTTAATTTGAATTAATGACAATTAATTTGAATTAAATTAAGGCATGGCTATACTAATTTTCATTAATTTGAACTAAAGAATTCCTTAGTTTGAATTAATGAACAGCAACTTTGCAGTTATAAAACCTCACTTAACTTTGGAGTTATGGTTTAATCCGAAGTTATAACTTCAAATTAACCCAATGTAGCCATCTTAATTCAAACTTACCATTAGTTCAAATTAATGCTTTTGAGCTTCTTTCTCCCAGGGTGCCCTCCTCCTTCTATTTATTGGGTGGGGGCATGGCTTTTCTTGGCGGCCATCTCGCCACACCTCCTATGGTGCCCCTCTCCTAATTCGAACTAGCAAGTGCTGTCCATGGACATGGTAGTTTGATTTGGATTTCTAGTGGGGCCATGTTAATTCAAATTAATGATTATTAGTTTGAATTAATTAGTTCAAATTAAGTTAATTCGAACTAACATTCTAAGTGTAGACATAGCCTAAGAGTCAAGGATGAATCTTCCTGGTAAAGGAGATGAGGGCAATGTCTTGATAATAGCAACAACGATTACTATCTCCCTTTTTGAAAATGGTTCAATGTTAGTTTTATGTAAACAAATGATAATTTCTTCAGTGCACTAGATTTTGAGGCAGAGCAAATGGAAATTGTATGTCAGTGCCCCCCCACACCTCCCCCCTTCAGTACTTCAGTTGGTATCCTATGAGTATCTGATGCTTTTTTGTTAATTGCTTTGTGGGCCCCCACAGGTGGTGTTAAAAATTACACCTTATATTCTCAATAGTGTTATTAAACAGGAGGGGGCAGCTGGTGGGTAAATAGCAGATAGAGCATCGTTCAGCAAACAGTCTTGAACCAGGTGCTTAGGTTGCTCTGAAATTGTTTTAGCCTCTCAACAACGATAAACACAGGGAGGAGGAAGGGGAAGGAAACACAGCACTGGAAGGGCATGTTAACAGTACTTAGGCAAATGAGACAATAAATGATGGCTGTACCTTGCATGCTGGTGGGAGGGTCATAAACAACGCAGAGACAATTGCAGCTAAATGAGGTGTGTCCCAGGCAGCTGTCATGATGCATTTGGAGGCCATTTGCAAAAGGAAAGATGCTCCCATCACCATTTTAAAAAACACTCCTAGACAGACTCCGCCTCTGCAAATGCTTGGAATAACGCAGCGGAGAAACTCACAGGAGCTGCGAGTTGATTCCTTCTTGGCACCAGCTGTGTTATAGCTGGATTGTTTTATGCATTATAATTACCTGACACTGTAGTGAGCCATTTGCAGCCCTTTATCATTGAAGTAACCAGGCAAGCAAGCTCACTTGTTGCGTTCATCTGGGGCTCCCCCTCATTTATGTTTCTTCAGTCTAGCCATGGCAGAATGCAATTGAAGCCTGTCTGGTTGAAGATCATTAATTGGAGAGAGGTAGAGGCCATGAGTAGCTCTCTATCCCATTATTTAGCATCCCCGACCCTGGGAGGTGGGACAGCATTACTGAGAGTTGCCAATTCTCACAGCTCTAATCAAAGTCTTATGACAAATGGAGTTGTGGCTAGCGAGGGATGTAAAGGATAACAAGAAGGGGTTCTACAAGTATGTTAATAACAAGAAGAGGATCAGGGATGGTGTAGGTCCCTTGCTGAATAGGGCAGGCAACCTTGTGACAGAGGATGAGGAAAAAGCTGAAGTGCTCAATGCATTTTTTGCTTCAGTTTTCACAGGCAGGGTCAGCTCCCAGCCCACTACCATGGGTGTAGCAGATTGGAGAGAAGAAGAGAGGCCCTTGGTGACGGAAGGTCAGGTTAGGGACTGCTTAAAGAAGCTGGATGTGCACAAGTCCATGGGGCCGGACGAACTGCATCCAAGAGTGCTAAGGGAATTGGCTGATGAGATAGCAGCACCGCTGGCCGTTATCTTTCAAAACTCATGGAGAATGGGGGAGGTGCCAGAGGATTGGAAAAAAGCAAATGTAGTGCCTATTTTCAAGAAAGGGAAAAAGGAGGATCCAGGGAATTACAGACCTGTCAGCCTCACCTCAATCCCTAGAAAAATTATGGAGCAGGTTCTCAAAGAATCCATCCTCAAACACTTAGAGGAAAATAAAGTGATCAGGAACAGTCAGCATCGATTTACCAAGGGTAAATCATGCCTGACCAATCTCATTTCCTTCTATGATCAGATGACTGGTTTTCTGGATGCAGGAAGAACCGTTGATGTCATATATCTTGATTTTAGCAAGGCTTTTGATACAATTTCCCACAGCATTCTCATTGGCAAATTAAGGAAGTATGGGTTGGATAGGTGGACTATAGGGTGGATAGAAAACTGGCTAGATCAACGATTTCAGTGTGTAAGTCAATGGTTCCATGTCTAGCTGGCAGCCAGTCACGAATGGGGTGCCCCAGGGGTTGGTCCTGGGGCTGGTTCTGTTCAACATTTTCATCAATGATCTGGATGATGGAATAAACTGCATCCTCAGTAAGTTTGCAGATGACACCAAGCTGGGGGGACCAGTAGACACGTTGGAGGGCAAGGACAGGATTCAGGGAGACCTAGATAAATTGGAACAGTGGGCCAATAGAAATCTTATGAGGTTCAATAAGGACAAGTGTAAAATCCTGCACGTGGGACGAAAAAACCCCATGTACTGCTACAGGCTGGGAAACATTCAGCTAAGTAGCAGCAGTGTAGAAAAGGACCTGGGGGTCATGGTGGATGGGAAGCTGGATATGAGTCAGCAGTGTGCTCTTGCTGCCAAAAAGGCCAATGGCATACTGGGCTGCATCAAAAGAAGTGTTACCAGCAGATCAAGGGATGTGATCATTCCCCTCTATTCTGCACTGGTGAGGCCACATCTAGAATACTGTGTTCAGTTTTGGGCTCCCCACTACAAAAAGGACAGGGACATGCTAGAAAGAGTTCAGAGGAGGGCAACCAAAATGATTAAAGGGCTGGAGCACAAGCCCTATGAGGAAAGACTGAAAGCATTAGGCTTATTTAGTCTGCAGAAGAGAAGATTGAGGGGGGATTTGATAGCAACCTTCAACTACTTGAAGGGATGCTCTAAGGAAGATGGAGCTCGACTGTTCTCGATAATAACAGAGGACAGAACGAGGAGCAATGGTCTCAAGTTGCAGTTAGGGAGGTCGAGCCTGGATATTAGAAAAAACTTTTTTACTAGGAGAGTGGTGAAGCCTTGGAATGAGCTGCTGAGGGAGGTGGTGAAATCTCCATCTTTGGAGGTGTTTAAGGCCCGGCTGGACAAAACCATGACTGGGATGGTTTAGTGGGAGTGGTCCTGCCTCTGGCAGGGGGTTGGACTAGATGACCTATGAGGTCCCTTCCAACCCTATGGTTCTATGATAACTGACGTCTGCTTAAAGTCTGTATTAATGCTCCCTGCTGTTAAGTATGACCCACCTACTGGATGAAGCTAGACTATAAAGGCATAAAGAGGAGAGGTAATATACCTAGAGCTAGAACCTTGGTCTTCTAGCCCAGTCCCCTGGCCTTTGGACAACACTGCCTCTCTTGAACCAGGGTCTTCAGTAAAATGGTAAGCGGCATTCAAGAGACGAACAATACTTTGTATTCCTAGAGTCTCCCATTCAGCTATCCAATCCAGCTCCACTCCTGCAGTCTAGCATGGCAGGGCCCAAGGGGGAACAGGTGTCTGGCTGGGAAGAGTCACAAGACAAGGGCGGGAGAGACAGAGATGTTAGAGTGTAACAGAAGAAGAGATCTTGGTGTTTTCTAAGGTTCAAGTGCCCATGTTGCAAATACCAGCAAATGCAACACAGCCCCTTGATGGCCAGCATAGCAAAGAGATTGACTTAATGGATTGTGAGGATTGAACTTCTATTGACGCCTTGAGATGGTGCCTCCATATCAGGGCTGAGGAGTGCTGGTGGGGCAGGGAGGAGAGGACGCACATTGCTGCTCATGCTGCACCTGAAAATTTGCAAACCTGCCACGGCAGGTATATGCCATTCAAGACTAGACACACCCCTGGTGCCTCAAATGTAGCTGTTACTACCATATTGGGCCCTTGCAAACACTGCACCATCCCTCAACTGAAACGTTCATTTTTTTCTCCCCCCTTTATCCCTTATCAATTTCCTCAGGCTATGCACGTGTGACTGTGCACACCAACTAAATCAGATACAAATAAGAATGGGGAAAAAGGAAGTATTTAAGAGTTTCTGTAATGCTCAGGCTAGGACTTAACCACCTATTTGTTTTTTCTTTATATGCTAAACTTAATACCCTTTCTCAGCAGGGGAGAGAAGCTAATATAATGGATAATCACAGAGAAAACATTGCAGTATGGAAATCTCATTTCTAACCACACTTCAGGTTTCTCTGGACACTGGAAGTTTTTCCCTCTATTACAATCTGTGGCCAGAATAATGACGGTGCAGTGAAAGTTAATTATTTGTCACTGCTTTGAGGTTTCATTGTTAGTAAAGAATCTAAGCACTGCGTGGGATGGAGACTCAAATGTCATGTCCTCACCGTCCAGGTTAAGGTGGAAACACCATGAGAGAAGCCTGCACAGTTGCTGAACCTGGGGATGCTGTCCTTGGGTCTGCAGGGCTGGATTAATATGGACCAAAAGGGAAGCAATTTCATTAACTACTCCCTTTACATCCATCAAAAGTCTTTGCCTGGCCCCCCATCAGTGTAGTGTCTGAGTCCTTGCAATCTTTAATGTATTCATCCTCACAATACTGTGAGGTGGGGCAAGGCTATTAGGTCCATTTTACAGACAGGAAACTGAGGCACATAGAGACTAAGGGATTGTCTACACTATGGTGGAGCAGGAGGGTTACACCTGTTTAAGTAGAGTTAAACAGGTTTGAAAACACTTGCATTACACACAACACAATTTGTTATAGTGCGCTAACTCCATATTTCTTGGGAACTCTGAGGTACTCCTTCAAAGTGAGCCAACTGTGCTGCAAATGGAGTTAGTGGAATTGTTTTTTGCATGTGAATAACACTGCCATGTGCTCCTTTGGCAGTCTTCTAGCTGCGATGCCTCACTGCTTTGTGCATCCTCTAATTAATATGCAGAAGGTCCTAGGTTCAAGCCCCAGGGGGCTGGACTTGATGATCTCACGAGGTCCCTTCCAACCCTCTGATTCTATTCTATGGTCATCACTGCCTTGTCCGGTCTGTGAGCCCCTCCATTGCTCTGGTGTCAAGTTGACTGAATGTCCCTGTCCCTTTTTAAGAACTGGCATGGGGCCACAATTTGCCTGTTTGTTCCTGGATTCAGATACATCAGCACTGCTGCTATATTGGTCCAGATGCCCTACAACATGACTTGAAGTTGGAGCCCATGCTAAAACTGTGGACCACATTGGCATCCAGGGACATGCCTCAGCACAGGAAAGGTCTGGTGGCCAGCCATCAGAACAAAGATCTTCTATTAAACATTGCTAAGGAGACAGGCCACAGCCAGGATACTGACCAGTGCAGGGTAAAATGAAAGCAGCTTGGGAGGACATTCGTTCAAACCAGGGGGTGCCAGGGCAGTGGAAACAGATCTGTCCAGATTTTTAAGGAGCTGGGCAGGATTTTTCACAATTACGCAGCTCCCCAACCCCAAAAGGTTGATGACCAGGGTTGCTGGCTTCACCTCTGAGGATGTCCAACAAGACTCAGAGGATGAGTGCAAGGAAGCCAGTGAAGAGCTGTCCCCAGAAAGTCAGACAGAAAATGATCCCTAGTCCTGTCATGAAGCCACAAACCCAGAGTGGGACTGAGGAGATAGATTTCCCCACCTACACCCCCAATTTACCCAATCTATTTAGTCCTCTGACCATACACATTTCTCTGTGCTTTCCTCATGTCTCTAGAGGGGATAAAGCAGAACTGAAGACTGAGAGATTGCTTGATTCTGGTCCAGATGCCATAGGGAAGAGCTGCAGAGTCATTTTCTCTGTAGCCTAAAGCCCTCCTGCAACTTCTGCAGCACTTTGGGTGTGGAAAGAGGGTGTGGGGTATCTTGGTGAATAACTTCACAGCATATTTGCCCTGCCCTGAATAAAATCATCCTCCAACTCCCAGTCACACACCTCATTGTAACACCCTTGAGAGTCAGGACACCTCAGAGGGGATGTAGAAGGGCTGCATCCAGCTTATCCTCCAGTGACCCCATGAAGGGCTCCAACACCACTATTCAAAACTGAAAACCTTCCTTCCCCTGCTTCTAAACCACATCATGCAAATGACACATACTGCATGGAGAAAACTCCCAACACGCGCTCCCAGCTGCCCACCTCTTACCATCTCTGAGGCTTCCCCAAAACTGGAAAGGCTCTCAGGGAAGAGAAGTCAGAAGTGCATATTAAAAATGCTATTGTAGTGTCTTGGGAAAGTGAACAACAGCCCTTGTAGTTTTATCCTAATCCCACCACCATGGCATGAGCAGTGACAAAGACTCCAGGTCCAGGCCTCCATCAGTGGCTGACTAGCTGTTATCCTAGGAGCAGGGTGGTGTAAATGGAACAGGAGGAAATGTGCATGGGCCTCATTACAGAGTCCCAAAGAAAAAAGTGGAAGGAAGCAGGCAGTGGCTGCAGGCGGCGAGGAAAGAGAAATGGAGCTCTCCAGAGAAATCGTTGGAGTGGCCAAGACCAGCACCACAGTGGCCAGGGATAACATTGGCAGGGCAAAAAGACAGTGTGGAAAGAGATGGGGATGCAGAGGCAACTTCTGGCAGCAATACAGAGCCAGAACGCTCTACTGCAGCACACACTGCTCTTAGGGCAGCAGGCCATGCAGTGCTGTAAATAGGACCTGGCCATGTCCTACAATCCTGGACAAGAAGGGTGCTGGGAACACCAACTATTTCTCCACTCTGGACCCTCATCTCGATGCTCCCAAAAGCCATTCCCTTCACAGATCCAAACTCAGGGCAGAGGAACAGCTGCCCCTGAGAGCCCAGATCTTTTGAGCCCTTCTACGCTGCTGCTAACTTTGAGCTTCATCATTCAGCCCCAGAAGGCCCAAGAACAAGGAGAGACAAAGGCCAGGCACATACCCATCCACGTCTTGAATCCCTCTTCTGGTTGGTTTTCTGCTGTCCACCACACTGTGCCACTTGGAGCTCTTGCTCCATTAGTTTTGCGCTGGAAATTTGGTTTCACCATCGTTCTGATTAAAGATTCACTTCCATGTGCTCTATCTTCCAGGCCTGAATATTGCAAACTGATGAAAATTCATTTGCAAAAAGTAAGTGGTGCATTTTTCTCAGAAAATCCTTAGATTCCAAAATCATTCATAGGATTTTACAAAAGTACCTAGGCACAGACACAATGTAAAGTCAGGGTTGCCACAGTTCTCCCCTGGAGCAACACTGCAATGCTCACAGTCCATGGGATGGTAGTTGGATGCACATTTTCAGGCCTGAGACTCAAACTTAGAGCAATAGGCATCCCTGATTGTCTTGCCCTGGCTGTTCCTATTTGCTATTGGATGTCTTGCTGGTTGCTCAAACCTCCAAGCAAGTTTCTGCATCTCAGCCTCCCACCTATCATTAGGGCTTTCTCCTTTACTCCCTATTGGTTTTCTAATGTGATATATGCCATCATGTGCCAACAATGCTCCTCTGCCTTATACATTGGCCAGACTGGATTGTCTGTGCAAAAGAATAAATGGACACAAATCAGGCATCAATAATGGTGACATTCAAAAACTGGTAGGGGAGTGCTTCAACATCCCTGCATATTCTGTGAGACATGACAATTATAAAGATCCAAAGGGGCAGCCGTCTTAGTCTAGTTCATTAAACCAAACAAACAAGGAGTCCTGTGGTACTGCAAAGACTAACAAATTTATTTTTTGCATGAGTTTTCATGGGAGAAAATCCCACTTCATCGGATGCATGTGACAAAGTGGGATTTTCTCCCACAAAAGCTCATCCAAAAAATAAATGTAACAGTTACAGTGAATCAGCCAAAACACTTCAAACCAAGACTCCAAAGGGAAACAACAGCATTAGTATTCATGTGCAAATTTGACACCTTTACTTTAGGTCTGGCTCTCTCATTACAGAAAGTGATTTTCCCCTCTTTTAACCTCCCCACCTCCTTATCTGTTGTTCCACACTCTTGAATCAAAACAGCTTGCTTGGTTTGCAGAAAAAATCTGTACTCAACTTGTAACATCCTTCTCTGCATCTATTTATTCCCTTCTGTATTGTAGTTCCCATTTCATGCATCTGACAAGGTGGGATTTTACCCACAAAAGCTCATGCGATAAATTTGCTCCTCTTTAAAAGTGCCTCAGGACTCCGTCTTTGTTTTACTGAAATAGACTAACACGGCTGCCCTCTGGAAGGTTCATAAGGTGTCACAATGAACACTGATGAAAAAAAGGCCAAAGCGAGAGAGAACAATTGAATTTGTCCAAACAAGGATGCCTTGTTTGAAATAGTCCAGCAAGGATGTAGCTCAAAAACAGTGCTAAGATCATGACTGGTAGACAAGGGAAGCATAGGGCCAGAAATTAATTATTCAAAATTGTTGTGTTAGAAACTAGACCCAGGGTGGAACTAGCTGTTCTGGCACCCAAGGCAAGCAGCCCCAGAGGATCCTCCCTAACCCAGGCCCCGATCCAGCCTGGGGCCTGATCCATTGGCGGCAGGGGCTAGATCCATCCCCAGCCACAACCAGTAAGTGGCAGGGAGCCAGATCCATCCCCAGCTGCCTCCTGGAGGTGGCTGGGGATGGATCCAGCTCCCCACTGCCTTCCAGTAGTGGCTGGGGCAATGGGGAACTGGACCCATCCCCAGCCGACACTGGAAGGTAGCAGGGAGTCCTAGGTGCCTCCAGAAGCCCCAGGTGCTGAATTTTAAAGGGTGCAGGAGTTGGATCTGGCTCCCCACCACCTTCTGGCAGTGGCTGGGGTGGCAAGGATCCATATCTGTCCCTAGCCGCTATGGGAAGCTGGATCTATCCCCTGCACCCCCCTAAAATTTGACACCGGGGGCTTTGTCCAGTCTCCCTGGCCTAGTTACGGTCCTGACCAGACCTAATGGGCTAACAAAATAAAGAGGACAGGGTATTCCACCAATCTCATACTTTATTTGAACCCTTAAAAGACAAAAAAAAAAAAAAACTTTGAAGAGGAAGAAATAGGGACAATTGCTGACTGAAAGAAGGGGAAGGAGAAAATTTCACCATCATCGATGCCAGCCCCATAATACCGCAGCACTTTAGACTCCAGAGAGACACCAGTTTGAAAAAAATCCTGACAGATTGGGCTAGGAGTAGGAACCAAAATGACATTGCCGCTTCCACAGCTTTCAGCTAAATTATGAATACCTTGTCACCCTCAACCTTCCCCTTGTGTGCTTTTCCTTCCCCACCTCATAGATTCATAGTCTCTAAAGTCAGAAAGGACCAATATGGGCATCTAGTCTGACCTCCTGCACACTGCAGGCCACAGAACCTCACCCAGCCCCTCCTGCAATAAACCTCTAACCTAAGCACTGAGTTATTAAAGTCCTTAAATCATGATTTAGAGACTTCAAGGTACAGAGAATGCACCAGCAAGTACACCATGCTCCATGCTATAGTGGAAGGCAAAAACAAAACAAAAAGCAAAAGCAAAAACAATGCCCCCAAAACAAACAAACAAACCCCGCAAAACCCAGAGCCTTTGCCAATCTGCCTTGGCAGAAATTCTTTCCTGACTCCAATATAATGGTCAGTCAAATACATTATTTCTCCTCTTTCCTATCCATCTCCCTTTCCCTTCTGTCTAATTAGAGTCCGGCTTAGCTGGCCAAGACCACTACAACATAGCCATGAGCCTTGGACCAGCTAAATTCAATGCCCTGGAACAACTGAATGCTGGTACAAGTTTGCCAGGTCTTGGAGTGACTGATAAGAACAGGTGCTAGGTCTATGTTTTTTCAACAGTGAGAATTTAACTGAACGTCAAATCCACTGGCAGAAACTGAATTTTCTATCTTTGAGTTCTTATTCTTCCCTCGTTAGTGTTTTCGTCTTGTTTTGTCTTCTAGCAAACAGGACTGAACTTCAACAGCAATAAGAACAGCTCCAACCCATCTCAGGTAACATCTTCTCTTTTTCTACATGGGGAAGACAGCTACTATCTAAGAGGCTGTCAAACAAGGAATTTTTCCTTAAAAAAACTCTCTACATCTATAGGAAAAGGGACCAAGGAATCTGGTTAAATTTAATGCCTTAGTTAATACTTTTATATTTTGAATACTTTCATGGTTATTGCTTCTTCATCTGTATTTTTAAATAAAAGGCTACAGAACTGTTAAATGGTGTCTTTGCCATGGCACTGAGGTCTAAACCCTCCAACTTGTTTAAAATGCTTTAAACCTGGACGGTTTCATGGCAATTTTGCCACCTTTGACTCTTTGGCCCTGTTCATGTAATTGCAATTAATGACAATGGCTCCCTACTTCTCCACTGGCCTGGGAAAGAGCATTTGGTAGGTTGCCATAGTGGCTACAGTGCTAATTCAGCAAATATCTTCAAAAATTTGTCTTCACCAACCTCAAATTCTCTTATCATTGCTGGTCATCCAACATGTGCAGAAGGATCCTTTCCCACCAGTCTACAGCGGGGTCCTTAGCCCAGACCCAGCACTCCCAGACACAAAGTAGTAGACGCTCCTCTAGTACCAGATATGCTTTTTCCTCCACTTTATTCTGCTTCTTCCACCTCTGATGAAGCTACTGCAGTAGATGCCACATCACCAGTTCGGAGGCATGGTACGCCAGGTAGATGAAATACCACCTAAGCAGCCCCTATGTATTTACAGTTGTCAGGACAGCAGCACTCAGCATTTTGAGGCCCAGTCTGGCTGCTGTCATTCAATGCTGGTGCTGAAAAGGAACCAGGACATTTTTAACAATTGACCCTGGCTGGTTTCCATTGTGCACTCCAAAATGCAAAGTGAAAATAATCTGACAGGACTCTCAGTGGAGCAGTAAAGCAAAGTACCTGATGTTGTCAGTCAGGTCTGTGTGTGCTGGTGGGAGTTTCTCTCCGGATGCCATCTCAGCTTCTGCAGCCAGCTGCATCAGCAGACTTTGTTACCACTGCCCATGAATAATCAGTCTTGGTTTAATGGTCAGGTTTATTTTAAATGAAGTGGTAGAGCCCCATAGATGCTACAGGTACACTGGGACATGTATGATTGTTACAATGGACTGGCTCAGTTAACAGTGGGAGTTTCTGCTACCCCCCAGACCAGACAAAACTGTTGAGGCTAGGTCCCTCCTCTTACACTCTGCTACTAACAATTTTTACATGGCATCTTTGATGTCAGCTGCTGTTTTGTACCTTGCCTCCAAATCAAGCCTACTATTGAACAACCAAAATAAAACCAAAGCTACTCTGAACATTAATTTCTACCTTGGCATGAGTTTTTGACCCAGATCTCATGGGTTTTTGGGTGGAAGTGTGCAAGGAGGTAGACCAACCCCTCTCACCATAAAAGGATTCCTCTACTGCCTTGGTAGCCAGAAAGACCCCTCCTGGTCAGACAGGTCTGCCACTCCCTGTCAGGAAGAGGAGGTTAAAAGCCAAACCAGGACCTCAACAAGGGGTGGGATGGAAGGGAAAGAGATCTGCTCCCGGATCCCATCAGAAAGATCACAGGATTGCAGCGTATTGCTGGTCTGGGAAATGGATAATGCCTAGAAGGACTGTGGGATGACAGCCCAGCAGCTGACGGCTCCAAGCCCTATTCAGAGGAGACTCAGGACTCTGTTGCAACCATGGCTGGAAGTTGGTGAGCTCTGCCACATCCAGGAGGGGGTGCAGCGGGGCAAGGCAGCTTGCCCGACCAAGGTCTGAGAGAGATACAGACAGAGCTGCAGGCAAGTACCATTGTTTGGGGAAGCCCTGCTGTGGCTTTAAGACCCTGCTGAGGTCCAGCATCACCAGAGACTGAATCTAGCTCTGCACTGAGAATCTCTTGGTCGTGCTACCAGCCAGCAAGGCACGGAGGGGACCAACACAAGGTTGGAGGAGTGCCCAAACACCGTTGTGGGGAGGAGCCCTTGCCAAACTATCACAGGGGGCTCGACTCACAATTTCTCAAAGCTTAGGGTTTGAAATTTGCATTCTCCATCATGCATTGGTCGGACATGAGCTGGTCTCTAGTGTGTTAGTCGTCATTACTACCCCTCAACACTACTGAGGTGGCCATGGTTTCCCAAAGACTAGGAAAAAGGATTTCCTGTGGTCTGGGGAGCTCAGGAGTGACAGCTGGTGGGCCTGAACAGGAAGGCTAGGGGTAGACATTTTTGTGCTCCCTTCTTGGCTGTCCCTGAAGGACCAGGAGCCAACGTGGCCCTACAAAGTATAGATGCTGCACAAAATCCACTATGGTTTTTGCTTTTACAGACTAAACATTGCTTTGTAGGTTGCAGAAACACCTCATGGCATGGGCTGCTGGCCAGCTCTGCAGATGATCCTGGCTGTGGTTCATGCTAGGAAAAGGCAAGAGACAGTGACTTCTTTACAGTGGAAAGTGCAGCTAATCCTCCTGGCACTGAGCAACCACCATGATGCATCATAATAACGATACCTAGCCCTTTCTCCAGTGCTTTTCCTCAGTCAATCTCAAACCACTTTATAGAAAAGGACAGTATTGTTAGCCCTGTGTTACCGAGGGGGAAACTGAGCACAGAGAGGTTAAAGAGACTTGCCAAAGGCCCCCCAGCAGGCCAACAGGAGAACTAGGAATAAACCGCACCTCCCATAAGAACACTGGACTGGGACTACCCACTAGGCTGCACTGCCTTTTAGCTGTGTACTGTGCACCTTGTACACTGTACCAAGCTCAGCAGTGTGTTATATTAATATATGTGTGCTAGGCACTTTCCAACACTGAAGAAGTCTTTGCCTTTAGTCGCTCATATCCATTGGACGGATGGACAGATGGAAGTCAGGAAAGGGGAAACAACAAAAGGGATTTTGCACAGAGATTCCTCAGATGCAACACTGAGGTGGAGAAATGTAACAAGTGGCAAACGCAGGGGTCTCGTGAATGGGTCTGGGGCCATCTGACCATGTAAAGAAATGAATAGTGTTGCCAAATAAAAGCACTGGACTGGAGCTTTCAAAAGTGTTCAGCACGCACAGCCAGTTGTGGATCCTGATGGTTGGCTTCTTGGAGGTAGAAATGGAAGCCTTTGTGGAAAAGGCAAGGGAAGACTAACTGGAAAAGTCCTCTCTTGATGGACTTAGACTTGGGTTCCAGAAAGCCATTCCTTTACAGTAGAAACTCAAAGAGCATGTCCACACATATTTTTTAAATCGAAATAACACTGGTTATTTCTATTTAAAAAAGATTAGGTACACAACGTTTTCTTGTTTTGAAATGAGGAGCTCCATCATTTTGAAACAAGAGACGTTATTTTGAAATAGCTTAAACCTACTTTAATTTGAATTGTCTGTTATTTTGAAATGGTTATTTTGAAATAACGCTGTTCGGACGTGTTATTTCGAAATAACCCTTATTTCAGAATAACACTTTTGCCCTTCTCCTTCTCTGGGTGCCTTCCCTTTTGTATATATGGGTGGGGGCATGGCCCACTAAGGGGGCCATGTTGCCACACCTCCCATGGTGCCCCTCTTCTGATTCAAAATAGCAAGTCCTTTGTCTGGACTTGCTATTTTGATTTGAGGTTTTTGCTTATTTTGATTTTAGTTAATTTGCATTAAGGATTTTATTTCAAATTAACTTATGTTGATTTAACTTAAATCGAAATAAGCATGTACATGTGGACATAAGGAACACCAGACAGGTGTTATAAGCTCACTAATAAACCCAATAAGCTGTGAAACCAAAAGTAGGCAATCACTAAGAAAGGGAGGAGGGAGGAAAGCCAATATTATGCCTATATTGCAAGGTCCACTTGCAGAGCAGAAACTGTTCAGGAACTGTGCTGTTTACTGCAGGCCAAGGGCACTGTTTCACGCCCTCTTCCTTCACCTGGAGTGGGGAGGCTCTTTTCACACCACCCCCTCTACCCCAAGAAGCTGCTTACCAAGAAACTGAAGGTTGCAGCCGAAACCTGGTTTAGAGCTAGAGTGGAAATCAAAGTCCAAACTGCTGCTGGGGGGAGTTTTAACAGGCTACAGCCTGTGCACCGATAGAGCCCAAGCTTTGCCCATGGCTGGAGCCCTGGATCCTGCCAGCACCTCTGGGCATGCAAAGGGCAGGGGAGAGAGGAGCCTTGACAGCTGGCTGGCACCAACCCGCTGCTTTGTGCTGCCTCTGGAGCGTAGTGGACAGGGCAAGCCCTAGAGAGAGGCAGCTGACGGCTGGGGTTTGTATTGCGAAGACTGCTGGGCAGCCCCCCGCCCCATTCAGTCCAAAGGCAAGAAACGGGCATAGGGCAGTGAGCTGCTTTCAAACCAGGCAGTGCTGCCAGCTGCCACCTTCGCAGAGATCTCTGCCAGCCTCAGCTGGAGACGCTGACCGCAGGGCACTATACCATGAGGTTTTGTTCAGAGTTATGAACATGTCAGAGTCAGGAACAAACTCTGTTTCCAAGGGGTTTGTATCTTTGAGGTTTCATGGTAATTATGTTTATTCGGGGCCAGGATTTTAGAAGCACTCACTTCCTTGTGTCTCACGTTATTCAGACTGCTGCTGAGCCCTTTTGAACATCTGGTCTCTCACGTTTATTAAAATCTAGCAAACGAGGCTTGCATTTCAAAGGAATTATATCTAGTACATGCTCCATGTAGCTATTCAGTCACAACACAACATCAGCAGCTGTAACACTGGGGCAAGCACCTCTATGTAGCTTTACATTTTATAAGCATATACTGGAAAATCAGATGTTGCTTGTTATTCATGCCTTCCTGAATCCATGCGATGAGTTGATGCAAGGAATGTTATGGGACATCATGTCAAGGGTCCATTTGCTAATTTCTCCACTGCTCTGAGTGACACTGGCACCTCATCTCAGCTCCCAGAGCTGCTCTGGAAAGCTGTTAACGTCAGTAGTGTAAATAATACATTTTTGCAGCGTTGGTCAAAATATACATTTATTTGACAGA
This sequence comes from Podocnemis expansa, assembly GCA_007922195.1. Classification (NCBI taxonomy): domain Eukaryota; kingdom Metazoa; phylum Chordata; order Testudines; family Podocnemididae; genus Podocnemis; species Podocnemis expansa. Next base: position 12,130,725 of record ML682056.1, on the reverse strand, counting down.
TGATAATGGCCACCAGGTTTAAAAAAGAAAACAAAAAACCTTCATACTAAGAACTTCTCAGCTTCATATTCACCAGACAGATGGAGCCTTTAGAGGGTAGGCAAATAAATGCACATTTAGATAAATTCAGAAATAGTCACTTTGAGGAGGACAGATTGCTGGAATACATCATATAGATATGTATGCTGAATCAAGGGTGATATATAAGAGACTTTCCCGTATCTTCCACTACTTTACTATGTAATATCCTTTAAAGACTAGATCAGCAACAATGTTTAGATGCAACAGGATAAGCTGGGGGAGTGTTTTAGCTTTCCCCATTTATAGCATGCTGTGCTTGAAATACTGATCCTCTCTCTCCACACCAAAGTATTCAGTTGCCCACATCCATGGATTTGCATTGGAGTCCGCTTGTTAGAAGGTTAGTAGTGCAGGAAATGTTGCTGTTCTGATCAACTTCGACTAAATACCAATATTTGTAAATGTAGCTAAAGGCACTCAGAGCTTTGGATGGTGTTTCACAGATCTTAAGGCCAGAAGGGACCTCTACGGTCCTCTACTCTCACCTCCTGCATAGCATGGACCATTAGATTTCTCCCAAATAACTCCTACTAATAAATTGTTCCTATGGTTAATTACCCTCACTGTTAAAAATTTCTGCTTTATTTCCAATCTGAATTTGCTTAGTTTTACTTCCGAGTCATTGGATTTTGTTATACTTTCGTCTGCTAGATTGAAAAGCTCTCTATTATCAAATTTAGGGTCCTCAGGTAGGTACTTATATATACCGTATCCAAGTTTCCCTTAATCTTCACTTTGTTCAGCTAGGTAGACTAAACTCCTTGCATCCAGTTGCTGGGTTTGGTGCGAGGGTGGCCGTATAATGGTCAGTGGACTGTAATACACAGGAGGTCAGACTAGATGAGTTGGTGGTCTCTTTGAAGCGCTTAGAGGAGAGGAAGGTGATCAGGAACAATCAACCTGGATTGACCAAGGGCAAATCATGTCTGAACAACCTTATTGCCTTCTATGATGATATGACTGGCTCTTAGGAGGTGAGAAAATTGGTGGACATGATACACCATGGCTTTAGCATAGCTTCGATACAGTCTCTCACAGCATTCTTGGCAGCAACTTAAGGAAGTATGAGTTGGATGAATGGGTTATAAGATGGCTGGAAAGCTGTCTAGAGCATTGGGTTCAATGGGCAGTGATCAACAACTTGATGTCTAGTTGGCAGCAGGTATCAAGCAGAGTATTGGAGTCAGTGTGGGGGGCCAACTTTGTTCAACACCTTTAATGATCTGGAAGATGCGGTGGATTGCATCTTCAGCAAGTTCATGGGTGATACTAAACTGGGGGAAGTGGTAGATGTAACATAGGAATAGGATACAGGGCAACCTAACAAACTGGAGGATTGGGCCCAAAGAAATCTGATGAGGTTCAATAAGGACAAGTGCAGAGTCCTGCACATAGGATGGAAAGATCTCATGCACTGCTACAGACTGGAGACCAACTGGCTGAGCAGCAGTTTTGCAGAAAAGGACCAAGGAGTTACAGTGGACAAGAAGCTGGATATGAATCAAGAATGTGTCCTTTTTGCCTAGAAGACTAAAGACATATAAGGCTGCATTGGTAGGAGAATTGCCAGCAGATCTTGGGAAGTGATTAATGCTCTGTAATTGGCACTGGTGAGGCCAGATTTGGGCTTGCCCATTACAAACAGGATGTAGAGAAATTGGAGAGAGCTGCAGAAGAAAATAAAAATGATTAGAGGACAGGAGTACATTAATTATTAGGAGAGACTGAGGGAACTGAGCTACTTTAGTTTGCAGAAGAGGAGGGTGAGGGGGAATTTGATAGCAGCCTTCAGCTATCTGAAGGGGAGTTCCAGGGAAGATGGAGCCAGCCTGTTTTTAGTGGTGTAAGGTGACTGAAAAAGAAACAGTGGTCTCAAGTTACAGTGGAGAAGGTCTAGGCTGGATATTAGAAAAAGATTTTCACTAGGAAGGTGGTATGAGTTACGTAGAGAAGTGGTGGCATGTCCACCATAAGGGGTTTTTAAGACCCAGCTTGAGAAACCCCTCACTGGGATGATTTACATGGGGCTGGTCCTCCATTGAACAGAGGGTTGGACTAGATTGTCTCCTGAGGGTCCCTTCCAACGTTTATATTCAAAGATTCTATGATTCTTCTGGCCTTAAACATGATGGCTCTGTCCTTGTCAGGCATGGCTTGTAGAAGATCAATGTGTAAATGACAAAAGTGAGATTGTGGCATTGCCCTGACCCCTTAGAAATGGGTAGCACGTAGCTGTGGTGCTGCAGGAGTACAGACACAGTTCAGTCCCTGCTTCCTCCATGTACCTGTTTGTTCAAACTCCAAGGTGTGCTGGCTCTGTCCCCTGCACAGGTTACTTAAATGCCCATGCCAGCTCAGTCACATTGGCTTCACTAGCAAAGGGGAAACAGCCAGGGCTCTGCTCCCTCCCTGTCCAAGTTCACGGGAGAGGCAGTAGCAGCCCCTTAGGGGCTGCTTTTCCCAGCATACAGACCCTTGATGCCCCTCCCTTCCATGTACCAGCTCATAAACAGACTCATGACCGCGCTTGAAGTAGATCACAATTTTGCAGTGGTGGAATAGTCTGTGCTGTCGATGGCAGCTGTCCCCTTTGTGCTTGCTCCATCAGGCCCAGGGATGGCCATAAGACGTGTTCTCCTGCTGCCTGCCACTGGAACGGGTTTAGATCATGAGGGCTATGCCTCAAACCCATTCTTCTGCTGTTGCTGGGGACCAAGCAAATGTAGCCTCTTGAAGAACACTATTTGATTGTACAATGTTTGCAAGGAGGTGAGACAAGTAAGGATATTAGAATTGCTCAAGCAACAATGGACATGGCTTGAGTCATGGGACCTCACTATTTACACCTCCTACCCCTGATCATATGTTTGGTGGTGGTTATGCAAGCCATTTCTGTTCTCATCATTTTATCCAGGAAAGCATGACCTCAGGCCAGTTTGCATTATGGAGGCTGGGCTGAGGGGGGGACTCCTGTGTCAAGGAGAAAGACTATGGATGGGAGAAACACCAATAGAGGAACAACTACACTCAAAACTAATTTTTGGCCCTTGCTGCTCAGTGTACAATACAGAAGCCAAGTTACCTTCTGAGGCACACTAATTTCTCCTGGATTCACTCTTAATTCCATTCTTCCTGTCCGTTTCAGCCGGATCCCCCTGGGCTATTTCTGTCTGCACACCAGCTATGTTTGAGCTTGATGCTCAATTGCCAATGGGCAGCATCTCACTGGCATAACTGCCAAGATCTTGGCACATCTTGCATGTCACACTGGTGACTGTCAAGAGAGAAAAAAAGAAAGAAAGAAAGAAAGAGAGAAAGAAAGAAAAAGAAAATCACCCGTCTTCCTCCCCACCTTGACACAAGGCTGTTAATAAACAGCAATGTCTGACTACAGAAAATTGGTTTAAGAATTTTAATGATGGTCATGATTTATTAATGCACTTGTCAGCATCTGTTACCGAGCGTATTATGTATGCCTCAGTAGGATTTGACTTGATTTGTTGAATATAAACCAAACAGACAACAGGCGTGTAATGAAAAGTACTGTGATTTTTGAGTCCTGTCTATTTAATATCTGGGGGAGAGCTGCTGCATACCCCATCTGAATATGGCTGTTCTATCTAACTTCATTATGAGCAAAGAGGGACATTTCCATATTGATTTTGCAGTCCGTGTGCCGAGCATTGTAGTAGGCTATGATCAAACAGAAGCCATAATGAGCAAAGCTGATCTGAATGTTATTTTATAAGTCTATCTGGAAATGGAAAAGCATCAAGCTTTGTTTACATAACTCCCTATGGAGTGCGGATCAACCAAGGTCTGCAGACCTCAGTTATGGCATGACTAATTAGACCACCAAATTTTAATTAGTTGTAATATGCAGGCACTTTCCCATATGTAACTGATTTTGAAGGACAAGACTCTTATGAAAATTAAAAGTGAACCAAACGTGTTGGTAGTGTAAGTAAAGTAACATAGACCTGGGACAGCATTTCACAATTCCCAAATAGATTTACACGCTCATTTATATTTATTTTATTTTTTTTTCATTATCCTAAAAGAAAAATCAACAAATAAAACTATACCTTCTCAGGAACCTGTTCATTAGAGCCAATCAAAAATTGAATTTCTATTCTGTGAGATGTTCTGATATTTTGCTGTTTCTTTAGGACCAGCTAAAATTCATGCAGAATAAAAAACTCCAACAAAATTTCAATATTGACATGTCTCAGTCATTTGTTTCAATTCTACTCATGAAAAGTTTTGCTGACATCAAGCCTTCTCACAGAAAATGTTAATGTTTTGGCAAAATCTCATGTTCCAGTGGGAAAATGTTTCATTTGAAACTTTTTGACCACCTCTTTTATTGATGAATGGCATAGGACTTGGATCCTCAGTTTTCTGGAACCCAGCTGCAGATGAAAAGGGCTTGATTTGCAAAGATGCAGAGCACTGGTTTTCTACAGCAAGAGTGAATGTGGTAAAAGGATAGTATAGTACAGTCCCTTTCTACCAAGGACCAGATAAGGAGATGATGCATTTGTCAGTCATTCCAGATCTCTCTCCAGAAGATCTAATAAAAAGCAGAAATTTCTTAATGCACTGGAAACCTGCTAAACTGATTAGCTTGTTGCACCGACATGTAATTCTCATAGGCACTGATAACATAGATGAATTAAAGTTTAGGACCAAAGGCAATCCATGACATTTTTCTGATCTCTGCCTGTGAACCATGCCCTCAGGAGGTTTATCCTAGAGAGAAGATTGAATGTTAAGAAAAGCATTTTTCCTTTCTCATGGACATGCCAATACTACTTTTGTCTGGTTTATTTTTCTATTTCTTTCAACAGGAGTTAATTTAAAAGGGCTCTGCTGTTTTATGAAATGTATTTTGATATGCTTTTAGAGAGAAAATGTCTTCATTTAAACAGATTTAGTCTTTTAAGCAGTTCAATTTTCTATTGCATATGACCTTTTGGTCCACTGGGTGTTTAGACTCTTTTCAAGTTTATTCTTTCATCAGATATTCATTTCTAAAGGACTTGTCTGCATTTTCATAGATATGATTTTCTGAAACCTACTAATACAGGGAAAATGTCAACAGAACTATTCTTTTAACCCTTAGGAAACATGTCGTTTCTAAGATAGGTACCCTCACGGAACTAGCCCTTTTTAAAGCCACAGAGAGGTGAAATAGGAGGAATGATATTGGCTAGCTGAAAGCATTTTATAAAAAGAGGATATGTACATCCTTATTTTCACTTTTCAGATGGGGAAGCTGAGGCACTAAGCAGTTAAATGACATAGCTGAGGCTACACAAAGAATGAATAGCAGAGCTGCAAAGAGCTCTTTGACTTTCTGCTGTATTCTTTCCATCAGCCCATCCGTCCCATGTATGCTTATACAAATAATATTACACTGAAGGTGAGAGGTACTCATATTGACTGAAATGGAAATAACTTTGGATTTTGCATTGGAAACACAGTCACTTTCAGGTCAAGGAAGCCACAATAATGCTGATGGAAGCTAGGGTGTTTTGGGTGGGGAGAATGGAGCCATGGGTTGAGAGTCAAGGTCTCTTTCTTTGACATCTTTTTAAGTTCCCACCCATGGCTGCCACTGGTTTGGTGTACTGATCTGTGCCCATTTAATAGCATTGAGGGGAAAACAATGGGAGACATAACAGTGCATCTGTGACCAAGTTACCGGTTGCCTTTGGGAGAAGATTTATGGTGATCTTGCAGAGATGTGCTGCTCAACTCTCCCATGCTGTTCTGTTCACCTCCACTGCCCAGATGCCGAGTCAGTCCAGGGCGTTTTCCCATTTGAACTGGAAGAAGCCAGTCGCATAGTAAGAAAGGTAAAGGGGCACATAGAGTTAAATGGTAGCATTCTTCTAAGTCGGTTGGTTTGCTTTTTACAGATGGAGATAGAAAAAATAAAGGCTATGTCCACACGTACATCCTTATTTCAAAATAAGTTAATTCGAATTAAGAAAATGTTAATTCGAATTAAGGGGAAAAGCTCAAAGCAAAATGGCATGTCCAAACATAGGACTTGCTATTTCACTTTAGGAGAGGGGCATGATGGGTGGTATGGCAACATGGCCCCTTCCCTGGGCCATGCTCCCACCCAATGTAGGCTAAAAGGAAGGCACCCTGGGAAGGAGAAGGGCAAAAGTATTATTTCGAAATAATGGTTATTTCAAAATAACACATCTGAACGACATTATTTCAAAATAACTGTTTCAAAATGACAGCCATTTCGATTTAAAGAAGGTTTAAGCTATTTCAAAATGATGGCTCTTATTTTGAAATGATGGAGCCCATCATTTTGAAATAAGAATATGCGGTGTGGACCTAATCTCTTTCATTTTGAAATAGCCATTGTTATATCAAAATAAAAGACGTGTGGACATACCCAAAGAAAGATCTGAGTGAGGACCCACTTCCTCTTGCTTTGGAATCAATGGACAAGATTCCCCTTCGTTTCAAAATTTCCTCCTGCATGGCTACTATTTAGGAAGCGGTGCACAGCCTCATAACCCCATTGGAGAGACTGTGCCTCAGACAGGATTCTGTCTGGAATCATTCAATAAGACTTTGTTGGCTTGACCGGCTATACAAGCCATGTAAAAAGATAGGTCCCATCATGCACCCAGGACAAATCTCCATGCTGGCTGTGATTCTGTAGCCATTCCCGAGCTAGCGGCAGGTGGCTAACTAGAACAGCGCTATCTCTACCCGTCCCTCGGGTCACCTGCAGTTCTTCCTCATGATGTTCTGGTAGAATGCCTCTCAATTTCCAGTGACTGGAAAGCCATTCTTTCTTGATGCTTCCTGGTTTTTTTCTGAGGTTGGAATAGAAAGTTCCTTTCCGAGCATGATTTGTGATTTCTGATTCTCACCTCCAGGTCATGGCCACTGAATCTGTATTCGGGAAGAGTCAAATTGTGGAGCAAGGACTGAGATTGCTTTTCATCCTGGGGGAAAGAGAAAGGCCTGTAACTAGACACTATGACCTCCCTCAGAGCCTGGACTGGAAGAAGGGCCTGAACGCCCCCCTCAGTCAGACTGGGGAACTGCAGGCCCCAGGGCCTGGAAGCAGAAGGGCGGAGCCAAGCCAGGATGGGGAAGTATAAAAACCCAGCTAACAGCTCAGTAGGGGCTGAGCTGCTGAAGGAGAAGGATGTGTCTGCAGGGAGGCAGCTGACAGGAAGAAGCCTGGCTCGGGTCAGGCAGCCAAGCTGGTCAATCCCGGCAGAATGGGTCTACGGCCCACCCAGTCTCCCTGGACCTAACGACTGGGAGAGGAACCCCGAGGCCGCCAACTGGGGAGGACAGCCCAGGACCCATCGGGGCCTGGACTAGCTACCCTGTGATGAGGCCAACTCACAACTAGGGGAAGAAACGGAGTTAGTCCCCTACAGCCCCTGTGACTTAGAGGAGCTCCCATCGGCAGAGGAGGAGCTGCCAGTAACATGGGCCTTTTAACCAGGAGAAGTTACCCCTTGCTGGCAGGCTAGAGGAGTTCCCAGATCTACCACCCATGGACACAGAGGGTTTCATGCAGTTCCCCCATGCTACCTACAAAGGAGACCCCAAGGACAGCTATACTCTGTGGACCTAAGTACTTGGGCTGTGGTGGGAGGAAGGCGCCCGGGGAGACTGCAGTGCCAAACACTGACTGGTGTCAGTGCATTTCGGCTGGAGCCCTGCTGACCCGGTGGCAGACCGCTCTGCCACTGGATAGGGCCCTGGGCTGGGACGCAGTGGAGTCGGTAGGCCTGGGTCCCTCTCCTCACCCCCCAGTCCTTACCCAACCACCTGAGTGACTGACCACCATGCCTGAGCTGCTCTAAGGCATTGGCGGGGTCTTTGTTCTTTTGGAGCCTGCTTCTAAACCCCTGGCCAGGGCTAGGGACTTTGGGACTGCCCTGCCCCGCCTGGGGGCTGGGGCTAATAGTGACGCTCGGGGTGCCAGGAGGGGTGTCACCTGATGCTAACTCCCCACTGAGCCACCGGTAGGAGGTGCCTTCCTGGCTTGCTGGAGACCCCGGTGGCTTACAAGGCCCCTTATACCCTATTGCTCCCCTTCCCCCTATAAAGGTCAGCAGCAATGTCTCTAGGTATTCGCTTTCCTTGATACTATTCATGTAACATAAGGACTGCCATCTGGGTCAGATGAATAGTTGGTCTAGCCCAGCATCTTTTCTTCTGATAGGTGCCTGTGTCAGATGTTTCCAAGGAAATGGACAGAACAGGACAATTATTGAGTGATCCATGCTGTCATCCAGTCCCAACTTCTGTCTGTCAGAAGTTTAGGGACACCTGAGCACGGATTTTTGTCCCTGATTATATGGCTAATAGTCCCTCATGAACCTATCCTTCATGAACTTATCTGCCACTCTTTTAAATCCAGTCATACTTTTGGCCTTCAACATCTCCTGGCAATGAGCTCCACGGGTTGATCGTGCATGGTGTGAAGAAGAATTTCCTTATGTTTATTTCAAACCTGCTTATTAATTTCATTGGGTGACTCCTGGGGTTTTCTTCTGTTATATGAAGGGGCAAAAAATAGTTGCTTATTCACCTTCACCACATCATTCATGATTTTATAGATTTCTATGATATCCCCCCTTTGTTATCTCTGTTCTAGCAGTCCATCTTTTTAATTCCTCCTCAAAGGGAAGCTTTTCTGTACATCTAATCATTTGTTGTCCTTCCCTGTTTTTTTTTTTAGGTGAGGAACCAGAACTGCACCCAATATTCAAGGTGTAAGCATAGCATTGATTTATACAGTGGCATGATATTTTCTGTTTTATTACATCTCCTTTCCTAATAGTTACTAACATTGTTAGCTTTTTTAACTCTGACTGTTGCTGCTGCAAGGATGTTTTCAGAGAACTATCTATCTATGACTAGCCCAAAATCTCTTTCTTGAATAGTAGCAGCTAATTTAGGACCCATCATTTTGTATGTTTAGTTGGGATTATGTTTTCCAATGTGAGTTACCTTTGACTTATCAACACTAAATTTCATCTGACACTTTGTTGCTCAATCACAGTTTTCTGAGGTTTGTTTGTGACTCTGTGCAGTCATCTTTGCACTTATCTTGAATAATTCACTATCACCTGAAAAGTTTGCCATTTCACTGTCCTCTTTTCCATATCATTTATGAACAAGTAGAACAGCAGAACTCCCCTATACAGATTCTTGGGAGACCCCATAATTTTTCTCTTTCCATTATGAAAACTGACCATTTATTCCTGCTCTTTGTTTGTTCTTTTAACTAGTTACTGATTACTCCTGGAGGAATTCAGCACCACTGTGCAATAGAGAATTAGCCAGAATATAATTTTTATTATTCCCTGCAGAATTGGTGCTGCAGAGTTGCTGGACACCATGAGGGGCCACTGGCCTCAGAGGAGCCCAACTTTTTATCTTGCAAATACAGTACTTTTGCCAAAGAGGATGAGAATGGAGAGCTAAAGAGTGCTGGGCAGCTGCGGTTCTCAGCATTTCCTGAAGGAAGGAGGTGCTGTGCAGGAGATTCGTACACGCTGGGGACCCAGCAACAGGCTGTTTCGCTACCCAAATCCCTGGGCTCTGGGATGTGAAGATATCTGGTTGGGAGGAGGGAAGGGCACTCTTCCTCTGTGCTTGGGGGTGCTGTGTCTGAGACCAGAGGGGACAGAGTTTTCCCCCAGGATGAACCCTAATGGCATGTGTGACACATGCAGGCTGAGGAAACAAGCAAAAACAAAGCAGAGAAACAGGAATGGGCCTGTCATAGGGGTTTCTTTAACCTTTTACTCCTGGAAGAGTCTTTTTTTTGTGATCTATGTTGTTATAGACATACATGCTGATAGGTAATTTGAAATAAATTTCCAAAAAAATTGAAACTGAGGTCATTTTACTGTCTTACTTTGACAATTAAAATGCAGAATTTTGCCAAATTTTCAAGTATTGTGAGCAGCATAATTTTTTTGGTGCAGAATTCCCTCTGGAGTCACTGAGCCATGAGAAGACCTTCCTATTTCATGGCTGCTTCCTTTGCTTAAAGGCCTTTGGTGTGAGACCTTTTCAAAAGCTGTCTGAAAATACAAGTACACTACGCCAGCTGGATTACCCTTGTCCCTTACCCTTGTTGACCCCCTCAAAGAATTCTGATAGATTGGGAGGGCATGATTTCCCTTTACAAAAGTTGGGTTGCTCATCCTCAGCATATCATGTTAGTCTATGTGTTAGATATATATATTTACTATATTTTCAACTAATTTGCCAGGTTCTCAAGTTAGGTTTATCGGTCTGTAATTGCAGAGATTGTCTCCGGAGCCTTTTAAAAAAATTGTCATCGCATTAGCTACCATCCACCCATTTAGTACAATGGCTGATTTGAGCGCTAGGTCATCTACAAGTCAGTAGATCTGCAATTTCACCTTTGAGTTCCTTCAGAACACTTGGGTGAATACCATCTGGTTCTGATGACATCCCACTGTTTAACACATCCGTTTGCTCCAAAACTTCTGCTACTGGCATCTCAGTCTGGGGCAGTTCCTTACCTACAGTGAATGGCTCAGGTGCGGCAATCTCCTTCACATCCTCTGCTGGGAAGATCAATGCAAAGAATTCATTTTGCCTCCCTGTAATGGCTTTGTCTTTCTTGAGTGCTTCTTTTAGCACCTTGACTGTCAAGAGACCCCACTGATTTTTAGCTTAATTAGTTTCCATGGAGTTTGCAGACACTTCCTTGTGACTCTTCCTTTTAATTTTTCTTTAACAAGCTTCCACATTTTTGTGCCGTTCCTCATTTTGAAGTTAAATTCTATTGTCATGGGTTTCTTTGGAATTCCTCCAAGAAACGACATTAAATTTAATTACATTACGGTTGTTATTAACAAGTGGTGCAGATATATTTGCTGCTTGGGCCAGGTCCTGTGCTACATTTAGAACAAACCTCAGAAATTGCCTCTTTGCTAGTGGGTTTCAGGACCAGCTCCTCAAAGAAGAAGTCTTTAATGAGGTCTAAACATTTCATCTTTGCATCCTTTCCTGAGGTGTTTTGTACTCAATCAATATGGAGATATTTGAAATACCCCATTATTATTGGGTTTCTTTTCTTTGTAGTCTCTTTAATCTCCCTGAGCATTTCACAATTACCATCACAATGCTAGTCAGGCAGTATATACCTGCTGCTATACTTTAGTTATTCAAGCATGGCATTCCTACCCATAGAGATTCTATAGTACAATTTAATTCATATATTATTTTTACTGTATTTTACTCAATGCTTTCTTTCACATATAGTACCACTTCTCTTCCAGTGCGACTTATTCGATCATTTGTAAATATTTTGTATAATCTCTTCAAAGACCTTTTTTAATTTTACATACCAGAATCATAGAAGATTAGGATTGGAAGGGACCTCAGGAGGTCATCTACTCGAACCCAATCTGCTCAAACAAGGACCAGTCCCCAGTAAACCATTCCAGTTGGGGCTTTGTGAAGCTGCACCTTAAAACCCTCTAAGGATGGGGATTTCATCATCTCCCTCGGTGCCCCATTTCAGTGCTTCACTGCCCTCCTAGTGAAAAGTTTTTGCTAATATCCAGTTTAGTGCACCCCACTGCAACTTGACCATTGCTCCTTTTTCTGTCATCTATTATCATTGAGAACAGCTTAGCTCCATCCTTCCTGGATGGAAGTCTGGTTCCATTTTGGTTTAGGTGGGGACCTGTACAGCTTCCTCCTTTCCCAAAAAGGTTCCTCAGTTGCTAATAAACTTAAATCCCTCCTCCCAATATCATTGTCCCATCCATGCCTTGAGACTCAGTTTTCCCGGTCTAACTGGTGCCTCATGTGGACCTTAATCAATTAGCTAGAAGCCTAAATTTGACTTTCAGGACCTCTCTCCTGCCTCTCCTTCTATCATTTGATACCTATGTGTACCACAACCATCAGCTCTTCTGTACTGCACATAAATCTAGATTTCTCAAAAGGTTCTCAACCTCTGCAAGCAAAAGGCCATTCTCCATGCTGTTTTTCAGGTCATCAGAAACACAGCTATCTATATTTCTAATAATCAAGCCCCCGTTACTATTTCTGCCTCTTCCTAACAGCAAGGGGTATACTCAGCATGAGAGGAGCCCATGAAGGAAGGTTCCAACTTTTGGATCGTTTCTCTCAGCCAGGAATCAGGGTGCTGTTGTGTGGTAGCTGCTGCATGAACACACTTAATAAAGAGTGCCCCAAATAGGTTACCCTATACTTCTAAGATGGGACAGCTGAACACTCAAATGGACCAGGTTGGCACAAGGTAATAGTTGGATATGACACACATTACTGTTAACAGTAGTCACAGCCTATCTGCTGCCGAGCCATTGGTCAGCACCGTGTAGGCATTATGGCAGAAGTGTGCTGTACTAACGCACTGAGGAAGAAAACATCAGGTTGTTATGGGTTGATGTTTCTTGGGAAGTGGAGGCATGAAGTCAGCTGGTCAACAGCTGAGTGGCATGTAAGAGATGAAAGACAGGTGTCAGGCTATGTTCCCTCTAAGCTGTGTGTGTGTGCATGCACACACAGGTTGTGAAACCTGTGCACACAACAAAAGAAAGTGCACACAAAAAAATTTAACAGTGCAATATTTTTTCCATTTCTACTCATACATGGGAGACAGGTTTACCAGACTTTTGACCACACTCCTGAGTGTGCACAGATTTGGACACAGGTTCTGAAAATTTGCACAAAAGAAATATTTTGTGCACACAGCCTACGAAAAATTAGAGGGAACATTGGTGACAGGCTGTCACAGAGTAAGTTGCCCTCAGGTTAGGGCAGCGTGGCCTAGCAGCCACAGTCCTTCTACAGCGAGCCTATAAGTGGCCCTTGGGTTAGGGCAATGTGGCCTAGCAGCCACAGTCCATAGGCAATACATCTATCAGAGGTACGGGACCCCAGATAGGGGGGCTCAGGCCCTCCCACTACTCTGAGCCCCAGCCCAGGGCCCTAGGGGTGCAGGGGTACATTACCCTGTCAGTGGGGATCCATGCCAAAACATGCTGACTTTGTTCCCCCTCTCCCTGGCTCCACCTTACAGGGCCCCTGGGCTGCTTCCTACCTGGGGGCATGCTGGGAAGTCCCGTCCGGCGTTAAGGTGTAACTTCCCTCATCCTTGGTATGGTGGGGGTTAACCTTCCCCTGGGTCCTGGTCATCTGGTGTGAAACTTCCTCGGGGTAGTGGCTTCCTAGGGCCTACCCTGGTTGTCTGGTCTCTGCTGGAACGGGCTGGAGAGGCTCCAGGAGACTTCCTTCCCCTTCGATGGCCAGCCCAGACTGAGCTGAGCTGCAGCCTTTTATCCACGCTCAGGCATCTGAGCATGCTTGGCAGGGCTCTAGGGGCGGGGCTTCTTCCTTATATAGCCCACAAAGGGCCGCGCTAGTGCGGGGTGAGTCTACCTCATCACACAGGCCTGAGTCAGAACAAGGACAAACCTGAGACTAGCAGTAGTTGAGGAGTTCATTGTCAAGACTATGGCCACCTTGATATCAGGAGTCCAAGTCCAAGTTGCGAGACAAACTACAAATCCTCCCAGGATTCAAGAGCAAGGAAAAAGCTACAGATGATCCATAGGGTTGCCTGGACCTTTCCTGGAACACCCCTTGGCTTTATATAGAGCAGGGAGGGGGACCTGCCTATGGTAGGTGGCCACAGTGAGTCATGAGAAGTTGTACAAACCAGCTGCTGCTGGGATCCTCGATTTACCTTATAGACCAGTACAGAGGCTCATTAAACCAGCACTGAAGAAAAGAATCTGAGGCATCTTTGAGAATAGCACAGATAAATGGGATGATAAATCAAGAAAAGTTGGGCAGGGAAGCTGTATGAGCAAATGCCATCCAGTTGCTAGGAAGAGCTGTAGAGGACTCAGAAGGCTTACTGGGAAAAAGAAGAGATATACATTTCCTGAATGGCACTTCTTTATTTTTCCTGCAACAGTTCCCATACAGAGTGTGAAAGGCATTTTATTGTCATATCAGATTTACATGGTAAAATTTAATGTACTGCTTGTCAGATTTAAATACTGGAATTATCAATAAAATGTCAAATTATACTTGACTTCAAATCCAAGCAGTTATAAAAACCCAATACAAATTCAAAATGATTTAGTCTTCTTTTTTACCCACTCACAATAAAACCACATTAAATATTTTACAAGCAACACTAAGCTTATTTTTTCCCTCATAGGCCAGTGATTTATTGGGGTTTACATCATAACTTAAAACATGTTTCCCTTAGAAATCAATGCTTGAGTACTGGCACTGGTACCAAACTTTTTAATGATGGCTTTGAAGTAACGTAATTGTGGTTTTTAATGGCTCATACATCAGCTTGAAAGATCATCTTAGTTTGTTCAAAATTTTGAAAGCAATAAAATTAATTTTTTGGACAGTCAGCTACCAAAAAGGGATAGCACTGATGTTAATTGGCCTGTCTGACATAGTATCTCCTAATTGTGTTTTGTGATCCATTTTACACAGAGAAGGTTCTGGCTAAAGAAGTCAGTAAGCGCGGCATCAAAGGAGATTTGTACAGAGCCTTCTGTTCAAACAAGGCTGCAGTGTGTTGGTTTTTATCCCCTTTCTTTCTGATATCAAAGATATCAAAGATTCAAAATGATGTGAACAAGAATCCTGGCAGTGTAGTTGGGATAGTGTTTCCTCTGGCGATTTGAGCACCGAGACACGGAGGTGTGGGTTGCTGGTTGAATTCCAGCTCAGTGAATCGGTTCACCATCTGGTAATTTTTAGTGGTGCCACTGACCAGTGCACCAAACAACGATGCAGCCAAACAATTTCTGCTCCTTTTCTTTTAGCTTCAATTTTATGGATTCAGAATAACTCACATTCAATGCATCAGTCACATCCATTGTGGCTGGCCCCAGCTGTCCAACCCTATGTACTCCCTACAAGATTACAGTCCACAGAGCATATGCCAGGGAAACAGGGCAATGACAACCTCCTCGCCTCCCCTCCATTCCCTTTTCTTCCCTAAACTTCTTGTGCAGGCCATCCACCTAAGAGTGACATACGAGTTCTCTAACCAGACTCATGGACGCATGCCCAAGGCCAGAATAATTCCTCTGTGGGTCTGGGGCTATGAAATTTTGTGGGTCCCCTTATGGGTGAGTGCAATGGTGTTCCAGGGGCTGGGAGCATTCAGGCGAGGCCTGGGACAGACGGGCCAGCTTGGGGGCAAAGTGGGCCACTGCTGTTGAGTGGTACAAGCCAGCAGCATCTGGGACCTGGGGCAGACTGGGCAGCTCAGGGGCAGGGCGGGCCAGTGCTGTGGCATGGCATGGGCTGGTGGTGCTCTGGGGCTTGAGGCAGATGGACGAGTTTGGGGCAAGTTTGGGTCTATGTCTGGTCCTGAGGCACTTTGGCAGTGGGATTGGGGGATTGCTGTGGTGCAGGACAGCCAGCGTGTTTTGGGGAGGCAGCGCTGGGGCATGCGCCCTGGGGTGCACTGGGGCTGTGTGGCCAGCCTGGCTGGTACTCAGGCTGCCTGGGCAGGACTCTGATGGCATAGAAGAGGGATGGAAGGAGCGCGACTCCAGTAAGAAAGGGGAGGGCCTGGACCTAGTCCCCCAAAATGACTGATTCACCACCTACCTGCATTTATTTTTTGCAGGGTCCCACGTAGCCTGAGGCCCTCACCTGCAGCCCTAAAGCCCCTGCATTATGCACTCCCAGCCCTGTATATACCTTCCATCATACTCAGCAACTGAACTATTTGCTGGGTCTTATAAGGCCCCAGATGATCTTCAAGCTGTCACCTCATCCCTGGTCTCACATCATCAGTGGGAGCACCTGATTAGTCACAGAGGGAGCTATGTTCAACTCCCCTTAAAGATCCAGCTCCCTGGGACAGATGCCCTATAGGCAAGGAGTTGGTGCTTGTTGTGTGTGCCCACCCTGCCTAACACAACAAACATAATACGAAGGAACTACCTGGATATGCTGGGGTCCAAATACTCAAGTTCCGGGACCACTTATAACATGAAAGCTTCATTACATACTCATGCTCAGGCTCTCATAAGACCTTGCTGAGGAACACAACGTTTTTGATTTTATGTTGGTGCAGATTGAATTGCATTAGGACATCTCCTGGGAGATGTGAAGAAACCTTTTTTAAAAGGAAAATGAGGCAAACAGCTGTATATGACTGTGCTCACTAGATACAAAGAAGCCACTTTGTTGTATCTGAGCATCACCTTGTTCTTTTGCCTGGGGCCTGAAAGACATGAGTTCACTGCTGCAGTAATGTGCTGGCTATCAAACCTAGGTGCCAGTTTGTAATGACTGCTACCTATCCAAGCCATAGAGAAGATAAGGAGCATGAAGATTTAAAGCCACTGGCTTGGTCTGAGGAACGATATGCATTCCTGGAACTATTTAGTGACACTCTTTCCTAAAAAGGCTCCTGGAAAGTATCCTAATTGCTCCCTGCTTTGCATTGAAGATACTATGGCAGACAGCAATGGGGGTTCATAAAGAAGCCAATTTCAACCTGGTTGCTGGCATTATACACATTAAGCACCTGTTGTAACGCCTGTAGCAATCCAGTCACAAAGGGGAGTAACCAATTAAACAAGGATGTGTGGTTGTTTTGGCATAGTGTAGAATAGAGTATTAATAAGCAAAGAAGGTGGAGTATGTATGGTTTACAATACTAACGCAAAACTGGTCACCTGACACCAAAGCAACCCTTTCTTGGAGAGCGGGGTGGCTTCCTGGGAAATCAGCAGTTCACATCGAAAGGGAAAAAGTCAACCAGCCAAATATTACTAATATGGCATCGAAATATCTGAGAAGAATTTAGCCAGTCCAAAGCACTTGAATGCCGACACATTCCAATTCTTCTGACCACCACAGTGGGACTCCAGTTTGGGGCCAATCTTGGGGGAAGAGGCGGTTTGTTTTGTTTTGTGAATTGTAGAAATGTTTCATTTCAACATTCTCTAAAATTTCTGGATCAAAACATTTTTTTTTTAGCTAATTAGATTGAAGGCAAAAGGTTGAATAAAGGAAAAAAGGTCAAAACATTTTAAAAGTATTATTGGAAGGAAACGTGATAGATCCAAACCAAATATTGTGTGGATTTTAGACCACAAATAATCCAAAATTTTGACATTTCATCCCAATGAAATATGGGAAAATATATTTGTGAGATGGGAAACCCATTTCCCTCCCAGCTCTGTTTAGGATTCCTGGTTCTTATCCATCCTCTGTCACTGACATACTGGATGTCACTTCACCTCTCTCTGCCTCCGTTTCTCCTCCCATTGTTTGTCTGTCTTGTTTATATAGATTGTGAGCCTTTGTGGTCAGGGATTGTTTCTTGCTTTCTGACAGTAGTGTCTGGCCCAGTAGTTTCCTGTTTTGTCCTGGGACTGCAGGTAGCATACAAACAATGGTTAAAGTATTCAAAAAGAAACTGAAAATATTTCAAATTTGATAATTTCCACATTTCCATCCAAATCTGAAATCATCGCCACCTTTCACCCTCTTTTCCTGAAACTGGAACGTTTTCAGCTAAGAAGGCCTGTTTCTCAGCAAAATCTGTTTTCTCATTCTGCTGTGTCCTGCCCTGTTATTTTCTTCTGCAAAATTTCAAGGGCTGCCAAAACAGGTAGAATAAAATTGTGGAAAATGTCATGAAACATTTTAGGAGAGGAATAGAAGAAAAAGAAATCTGCAAGTTGGCTCCTCCCCAGCACTAGGAAAAAGTTAACAGCTGTCATATTTCTAGTTCCAAAAACTTTGCAAGACTTCTGAGATCTCAATTGCCCTTGGATCTACTGGTTCACCTATCACTTAATAAAGATGTCCACTTTATTATTTATCCCACAGTAGTGAGTGGTCAAATGGTTGGTAGATCAGGACTTTGTTGTATGAGATCTTATATTCCGGAACAGGAAAACAACTGGAAACACTTTTGGTTAAACAACAAATAGCTGGAACTAGAACTGCAATCTTTTAAGAGCTAAGCCATTACCCTACCCACTAGACCACATTGCCTTGCTACAGGTCAGCTTCTGGATAGTTCCCCACTAGATGACATATTACTTATGATAAGATAACAATCACCAAGTAATTCAGCACACATTCTAGATAAAAGTGCCTATCTGCTTCTGATCTTAGAATCCTCTGGCTCTGGATCATTAGCTTTAGTAGATTTCTGATGTCAGATTAATGGCATGACAAAAATTCTGAGGGATGTCTTAAAGAAAATCTCTAGCATCCTTGTTTCAGAAGCAGGAAAAACACTCATTCGGGTGGATCAGGGTGTTCCTAGCCACATAACCTGCAGCCAGGCGTGGAACAGAGGTACCGGTGCTGCTCCATTGGTGGTCACAGCGACCGGCTGCAGCTGGGCCCCATAGCCACAGTGCAGAAATTCATGCCACTGCTGTGGGCGTGCCTGATCTTCAAGTGGGTGGGCCCCAGCCCATCAGGGCCCACCTGTGGCTCCACCCTTGGCCTAGGGACATGTAAGGGGTCAACTCAAGGGTGTGATAGACATGGTCTGCTCAAACACTCTCTGTTAATCTGTGAATGTATGTGTGTGCATGTTTGTCTTTATCTGAGCCTGGGGCTGGAGGAACCCAGCCCTGGGAAATTTAAATCCTGCAGAGTAGCTCCATTTGGAGGGGACTTGCAAATAGAAGTGACACAAGCAATACATTAATAGAATTAAAACTCCCTCTCCAGGAAAATAACCTTAATAAATGAACATAACCAAGGTGATGGGCAAATCTGCTAACAACATCTCCTGCACAAATCCCAATCAGGCATGTTCGTTTTGGGCGGTCACCAAGAAAGACTTCTTGTTGTTTCAGCTGGGTAAGAATTTTGACTTTCTGGCTTATGTTAAACTGTTGCATTGCTGTTCCCTGGTTAAAAGCGGATCCCACAGGCCATGGTTCAGGTTTGGAAATATTGCTAGCTGGAAGAAATCTTTGCATAATCCGCCACAGGAAAGTCTTCATTTCCTTCAGTGGCTGTCCCACCCAAGAGTTTATAAGGATGTTACTGGTTCTAGTTCTTCATCTTCAGCAGAGTTTCAGGCTTTTAGAGATAATGAACCCAAGTTCAAATCATTTTTCTGACTGGAATGGGTTCAGTCCCACTTGTACTCAGAGAGGGCAGAAAGTGGTTCTCTCACTACCATGTGCCTGTGGTGCCCTGAATGTGTTATTTTATGTGCAATACATATTGTGCGATGTTGGCAGTTCATATCTGCTGCTGGGGAGGAGCTATAAACACACAGGGAAGGCAGTGCAAAGAAAGAAGGTGTTTTTGGTCCGGATGCTGGCTTTGTCTGACATAGGTGAAACCTCTGATGCTTGGCTGAGGGAAACTTTGTTGTATTTACATTCAGGTCTTAAAGGGGCAGGATATTGTATATCAATTAAAGAACGGGTATTAACATTTCCCTCCTGCCTAAGGAATAATTTCCACTATCTGTTCTCATTGACTGCAGTCTGTCACACCAATGCATGAAGTACAAACCCTTGCTATAATGTGGAAGAAACAAAGCAAGACGATGGAACCACAGGGGTTTGGAGGCTTAGACTTCGGGTATGTTTACACTGCAATCAAAGGTGTGATTCCAGCACATGTACATGGAGCCAAGCTCATTGTAATCTGCCTAGTGGGCGTATAGATAGCAGTGACACCACAGCAACACAGACTTTGCAAACCTACTGGGGAACTATTCAAGAGATCAGCTCATGTAGAAATCCTTGTCACAGCTGCTTCCCTGCTTTTGGTACCATGCAGCTAGACTGATGGAGTTCAAGGCCAGAAGGGACCTTCAGGATAACACAGGCCAGAGAACCCCCCCCCCCCAAATAATTCATGAGACAGATCTTTTAGGAAAACATCTATCTTGATTGTAAAATGGCCAATGATGGAGAAACCACCATGACCCTGGGCAAATTGTTCTAGTGCTTTTTCATTCTCATTGTTACAAACGTATGCTAGCACAGGCGAGCTGACACATGTTGTAATCATATCTCCAACTGGGACCCAACCAGAAACTGGGAAGTGGGATCTATTGGTGCTGTCTTTTCTCACCCAGACCAACACAGTCTCTTTTCCCTGTGGTTATCTGGTGAAAACAAATGGAAACTCAGAGACAAGGAGGCAGATCCTCAGCTAGTATAAACTGCTAAGGCCGCACTGATGTGAGTGGAATGATGCTGGTTTCCATCACTGTAGGATATGGCCCAACACTCTCATTGCTTTGGGCAAGGAACTGTGTGAATCTTCTTTGGCTGCTGTGCCTTCTGCTTCCTCTGGCTTGCATGTCCAGAGATGCCTTCCCTGAGAAAACTGATATGTGCCATTGCAAGAAGAGGGTCCTTGCCTGACAACCCAGGGAAATTTTCTGCTAGCAAAACAATTAGAAAGCCAGTAGGGAATGCCTTCTGTTTGTGAAAGCTACCATCTGGGTAGGCGAAGTTAATGACAAAACGGAAGGTAAGCCCTCATCGGTACCAGGGCTGCTCAAGTACTTTAAGAGAAACCAAGCTAGCTAGGCCTACTGAACATATCAAGAAGAGGTACTAGTTAGAAAAGGTGGCCCAAGTCCACTGGGCTCTGGTCCCATCTCTGTCTTGAACTTGCTCTGTGATCTTGGACATGTCACTCAGGATAAGATATTAAGAAGTACTAGAAGTCCTGTGGCATCTTAAAGACTAACAAATTTCTTTGAGCATAAGCTTTCATGGGCTGCAACCCATTTTGTCACACATCTGATAAAGGAGGTTGCAGCCCTCAAAAGCTTATGCCCAAAGAAATCTGTTAGTCTTTAATGTGCCACAGGACTCCCGTTGTTTTTGCTGTACACAGACTAACATGGCTACTCCTCTGCAACTTATTTTGAAAAGTGTTTCCTAATGCTTGACACCCAACCTGAGACACCTGGGGCTACATGACCTGCAATTCCATTCTAAAAATGAAAGTGATCACCACCCCCCTCAAATGTCTTGTCTTCTGCTGGCTGAAGGATGGGTTGCTTCAGAATGGGAATGTGGCAACAGCTGGAGCCAAGGGAGCTATGGTGCCTGGATGGAAGATGAATGGTCCTAGAAGAAAAAGGTGGGCCACTTTTTTTGAATTGGAGACACGTATCCTAGCAACTTTGACATTTCCTTACTACATGGCTGGAAATAGAATGGAGGTCGTGGTGTCTTTTTGACTCATCCTGAACTTGATTGCAATACAAATAGGGGAGCTGCTTAGTTCAGTTCAACAGATTGAGTGCACAGTGGTCTTGTATTTCTGCAAGGCTGGGTTACTTTCTTAGCAGCAAAGCCACTGGAGAGCATATAAAACATGAGGAAAGGACAGGATTTGCTTTCCAGTTAGCTTGCATGGCGTTCTCTGATAGTGGTTACTTATGCTGCAAGCGGTGACTTGCGTATTATCTGTGTCTTGCCATGTGGTTGCATATTAGAGCTCCTCTACTTCACATCAAGAAGCACAGTGCTACACAAGTAACCCTGCTGAAGGGGGTGCATGTGGACTGAGATGCCACTCCGTGTGGCTGAAAGGCATCATGTTTATGACGCTCTATGGCAGAATAGGATCTGATATTCTGTTTTCAGACCTTCTCCTATTAGCGAGAGGCCTTTGCAAACAGCTTGAAGGTGCCTGGCACATTCCCGCCAATAGAGGGCAGTGGTCATGGCAGTGACCTCTGTGCTACATTAACGTTCTGAAAGAAAATTATATGAAAGACAAAGATCGGCTAGATGGAAAATACAGGACAAAGGAAGATTTTGAAAGGCTCTGTACCTACGCAGGTAGAAAATCACACAGGCGACCCTTTGTGTGCTTACAGCTTAAGAGCATGCTACTTTTAATCTGATCAAGTGTTTGCAAGGACTCCTTGCAGTTCAGAATCACAGGCGATTAAACACCAGAGAAGGAATATTCCTTAAGACAGAATGGGGAGGTGCTTCTCCAGTGAGGTGCCTACATATACACACATCTTCTAGTCAAGTCCAATGTTTCTTGGCTTTTTCTTGTTTTCAGGAATAAAAAAGCCTATCCTTATATCACACAGCAAGCTCCTTCTGGCCACTTGTAAGGAAAAATATCAGTGTGGCTAAACAAGTCAAATGATGTAACGTTATAATGATAATTGCAGTGGTAATGTCTGTCAAGCCTCATGAAGATGCCCAGTGTGAATGAAATGGTTGCAGAAGCCGGAGCAGGCTCAGGCTGAGCTGAATGACTGCAGTTAATACATTATTTTGTCACCTTTCCCTAGTCTCCTGACCTCTGATATTATTCAAATCCCTGTCCCACATGAGGCTCAGTCAAACATACATTAGGAAGATTTAAATCTAACTCTTCTGGAATAAATTATTAGGAATCAGTAAATTATGCAGAGGAAGGCACTGAGGTTGGACTATCAGGGTGAAAAATAGATTGCAACTGAGCTGTACCGCTGTAAGCAGACAAGCTGTCCAACAGGTACACAAAAGCTTGGAAATACGCTTTCTGTTGGATTAGGAGGCCTCATGTTACATAGTCTGTCAATCTAATACTGTGGTGAACCTTCCTGAAAAGCTTCAAAACCTTACCCATAGCCTATTAGCCCCAACATCAAAGCAGAGAGGTTCATTTGAGTTCAGAGCTATTGTGCTTGAATGCAGTCTCAGTTTAGCAAAAGAGTGACTTTTTCAACAGCCCAGATAATAAGAACAAAATGGGTGGGGGGGACACACCACAAAGTGAAAATCAGAAAAGGAGAAAGAATAATCTCTTTAAATCAGTTCCTCTATGTGGTAAAGGAGAATTGAGACCAATGAGCCTGTATCTAAAAGCTCCTGGCATTGAAGCTATATGACAACCGCCAAGCAACATTTTTAAAGGACTAATTAAGTAGAAATGCTTCCATTTTGGCCAACAAAGTTGTTGCCCAGTGCTTCTCATAAATGGGTTGTTTACTAGGTAGAATATATCAAAACTCACCAGACCTGACCCAAGAGCACCCATCAAATCCTTCACTGAAAGCGCACTTCAACCCTCCTTAGACTGATGTCAGTGAAGGGTGAAATTGAACTTTCAAAAAGTAGAGGCTTAATGCTGATGTGTTGGGCCAACTTTTCAAGGGGACAGAGGTTGGGAAATGCACAGACGCCTGTTGCATTTGCACCGTTTACAGGAAAATGACTCTTTGAACACAAAACCCATGGAGCTGTGAAACCAAATGCTTTCTGATTTTGCAAAGGGGCTTGTTCCGTGGTGGGTAGTGTTTTTTTAGTGTGGTGCAGTGTGATGGACAGAAGACTCTGTTTTCTCTTCCTGACTCTTCCACAAACCAGCCCTGGGATTTTAGGCAACTCATTTAAACTCACTGTTGCCTCTCCATCCCCTCCCACTTATTGTCTCTTTGTGAGCTGTACAGAGCAGGGTGTTTTAGCACAGTGGTTACCCCAATGGAGCAATGATCTTGCTTGGGGTCTCTGAAGGCGCATTTAGGTTGCAATACAGGACCCACGGCACAATTGTGCCTGGCTTGCAGGCTAAAACTTGCAGTGTAGGCGTTCTGATTCAGGTAGGTGCCTGAGCTCCGAGACCCCAGGTTTTAGACCAAACCAAGGCTACGCCTATACTCTGATAAGATACCTGCATCTAGTCCACGCCAACTGACTTGGGCTTGTAGAGCCAGGGCAAAGGGGCTGTTTAATTGCAGCATAGAGAACTTAGACCCCAAGCTCTAGCCTGAGCTGAAATATCTACACCACTGTTTAACAGCATCTGACTCCAGTCCCATGGGCCAGCTGTGGATTTTGAAAGGCAGCTTAGACACATCCAGAGACCTACACTATAGCTTTCAGTCAATTGATGCAGATTCTGAGACTTTGTACCACAAGTTTTTTAGTGCAGCGTAAATGTTACCGCAGCACAGTTAAGGGAAATTCACACACTTTGGCACATGCAAAAACTAACCTCTGCTACTGAGCTGCTCTTAATTCCCAGATTAGTTTACTCCTTCTGCATGAGAACTATAGTGGATTTTGCTAAGGCCCCACCTCTTTCACAACAGAAAACTTGCAGACCTCCTTGCTGTGCAGACCCCTATGTTCTTTATTTACAGCGCTCTACCACCATCTCCCAGCCAAATATCAGCCCTCCTCCCTAAGTGCACACACCCCTTCCTTCCTCCCTCCCTCAGCCAGCTTATATACTCCCACTTCTAAGGGAGCAGCTGTTTTAATTGACTAATTAGTATTAGCTTAGCCAGGCCATACCCAGCTCATACAGCTGTGGGGCCTCACTGGTCTAGTCTTAGCTCCGGCAGCTGGAAGGGTGGGGGGCAGAGAGTCTAAGGTAGTTAGGCCACTCCATTCTGCCACAAGAACCAACACGTTAGCAATGTATGCCACACATCTCTATGCTGAGATGTAGACATTAAAGCCCATTTGGCTGATGGATTCAGCTAACTTCCCAATGGAAAACCGTTGGCTGTTTTGTAAAGAAATACCGCCTCCCCCAACCTGTGGAAAGAAGCAAGTTTCAGCGGCATCATTCCAGAGTTACAGAATGGCTTTGGAAGGTGACGTGAGCTTGGGGCGACCATTTATGGATTAGGTGGTAGAGCTGTGTTATTGTGGGTGTGGTGAAGGAGGAGCTGCGTGAATAGAGTATAAAGAAGTATGGTCAAACCAATGTATCAGGATGAGGAAAACGTAGCATGATTCAGAAACACTAGTTAGCTGGAAGAGAGGGAAGTATGCCCTCTTTGGGGCTATAGGTGCACAGCTTTGCCATTTTAAAACAGTTAGTCTCAGAAAAGCATGCTGGGCATAAGAGAGGGCAGGTCTGCCCTAGGGACAGTTAATAGGGAGCAAGAAGTCACCAAGAAATGTGCTCCTTGGGGGAATGATTTGCTTTTGTATCATGCATTGTGCACTGCTTGAATCAGAGAAAGCCAGAATGGAAAGCCTGGGCATTACTGAAATGTACCCCACACTGATAAATACCTACATATTGAAGCTGATATTTCTTAGTAAAGTAATACAGAGCTGGTGACAGGTGCTGGATGGACAGTCTAATGTAATAAATAGCCATGATTAGAGAGGTGGTTGTTTCGCTTAGTGGATCGTAAGTTGGCTTGAGATCCAGGAACCTAGGTCTCTAATTCTGGACTTCCCCACTTGCAAGACAAATCCATTTCCTCATTTCTGAAATAGTAATGAGAATGCCTTCTTCAATAAAGGAATTTGAACTCCACTGCTGCAAAGATCTGGCGCTTAATATTATCTAAAGTAGTGATAACAGCAGTGCAAGATTTCCAAATGCTGCCCCAGCAACATGACCTGGAGGGATGACCTCCTCTGGAGAGCTGGTTCAGATTTTCTGGTCATTCCAATCCTTGTTCTTGCCATTGAATATAGTGGTTGGTGCCAATTACAATGGTGTTTGGAAATGACAGCGATAAACCATTTATAAATTCCAACGGACAAGACTGATGGTACTTTTGGGATAGACAGTTTTCCACTAGGAGCCAGCAACTCATTCTAAATAGAGCAGATTATTGAAGAGGGATTTGATCAGGCCGTGATTCAGGAAAGCACTTAAACACTGAATTAAGTGCTTTGTTGAACTGACAACATAATAAGTTGTCATCAATAATAGCCAGAGAAAAATCTGGATCCATTTTCTTGGTGTGAATGTCTGTGAGTAAAATTCATCTCGTGTGTATTATTAATCCTCTATACCATAGCTGAGTTTGTCAAACAGGTTCTATATTGTTTTAGACCCTTGTTACACTTGAACAAATATAGATGTAAAGAACAGGGGTACGTGCAGTGATTTTGCACAAACCACCTCTATTTGAATCTCTCCCAAGTAGATCATGGCAAGCTCAGCTCAGCAGATCCTTTAAGATACATGTGCCATCCTGACATGATGGAGAAGGCTCCATGTTCTGCACTGGAACTGATTCTTTCCAGAAACCTGATTGATGTTTCCTTGAAACCCAGTTTGTCTTCTCTTACTCTAAGGACCATTTAAGCTTATCATGGAGATTAAATAAAGTTTGTCCCTTAAAGCAGTGGTTTACAAACTTTTTTTTTTCCGGGACCCACTTGAAAAATATCGTTTATGACTGCAACCCAACAATTACATCTTTGAGCAAGGCATTTCAGTCTTTCAACAGCAGTATCAGGGAGTGCCGTGACCCAGTGCCTGAGGGTCTCCAACACAGTACTGGGTCCCCAACCCTAATTTTGAAAGCTGTTGCCTTACAGCATGCATGCCCCCCCACCACCAAAAAACCCAAAAACCAACCAACCAAACAAACAAAAAAACCCCACAACCCCCACGTTATTCCTGTGATATTTTTCATGAAAAAGTCTATCTAGAAATACTTTTAAATCTGCCTCCTCCCTCTCTTCAATGTTCTCAAGTTTATTGACTCATCAGTTGAGCAAACAGAATTCTTGGTTTTCAGTTTAATTCATTAAGAAATGTGCATGATGGTTTGCTGCTGACCATGTGTTCTCCCAGTAAAGTTCAAATATGCAACTGTATATTTACCTCACCCATCTCTGTCCAGTGCTGTATAGCTGTCAGCATATACACCTATAGCTAGACCAAAGCCAAAATGCGACCAAGGTATCTGAACTAAAGATAGACCAAGAAGACAGTTTTCAGGATCTGAATTAGATCAAGGCTGGGGTTCAGTGTCAAAGCCAAACCAGTGTTGGGATATGAGGTTCTAGAGTGCCTCAGCTTCAACCACTATTCATGTCTGAAACTGGTCGCAAAAGACATATTTAAATAGTAGAGGCTGTTCTCATGAGATGATAGCCAGCTTGGGGCTCCTGGCCAATCAGCTGGAGAAAACAGTCCCTTCTAGTTTTGGATTCAGTTTGGAAGAACATAGGAGATGTTTCTAAGGTGGGAATGGAAGTGCAATTGTTTGTTCTCCTTCCTTATCCTAACTACCACCACCACCACCAACAACAAAGCCCCCCCACCACCACATACACACACAGAGAGTTCTGAGTTGGCTTCACATTTAATATTCCAGCTCTGACCCATCTTGGTTTTCAAGAACTGTCAGGCTTTCTATCAATGTAAAAAACAAAAACAAAAACAAAAACAAAACTACAAAACAAAACACAAAGAGTTGTGCGGCACTTAAAGACTAACAGATTTATTTTTCGCAAGAGCTTTCGTGGGAGAAAATCCCTAGTCGTCAGACGCTTTGAAGATGGGTGAACTTACAGAATGGAATGAAAATAAATGCAAGGGGGTGTAAAACATAGGATCAGGTCATACAGTAAAGTAACAGCAAATCAGAGCAGTTGTTAGGTTCAAACCATGGGAAGCCTGAAGTCAAATTACCCTTTGTAATGGGAAAAGAACCCATAGCCTTAAGTCCTGCTTTCACAGAATTTAGCTTGCATATTAATTCGAGTTCAGCTGTTTCTCTTTGAAGTCTTGATGTTCCAGCCACATCTCTGATGACAGTCATTAACAAATCATTTATCGACTTATTAGAAAGATGGAAGTGCTCAGCAACTGTTTTCTTTGTTTTGTGATTTCTGATATCAGTTCTGTGTTCGTTTATCCTTTTGTGCAGTGATCGTCCTGTTTGTCCAAAGTATAAGGTGTTGGGGCATTTCTTGCACATGATGGAATAGATCACATTAGTAGATGAGCAGGTAAATGAGCCTTTGATGGAGTAGCAGGCTTGATTAGGACCTATGATAGTATCTATTGTGCAGATATGTGGGCAGACTTGGCAGTGTGGTTTGTTGCAGGGGTGTGTGCCTGCTTCAATGTTTCTGTTGTTAGATCTGTAGTTGCTGGTGAGTATCTGTTTAAGATTGGGTGGCTGTCTGTAGGCAAGGAGAGATCTGTCTCCCAAGGCTTGAGAGAGTGAGGGATCATCTTTTAGAATAGGCTGTAGGTCCTTAATGATCTGTTGCAGAGGTCTGACTTGGGGGTTGTATGTGGTGACTAGTGGTGTTCTGTTGTTTTCTTTCTTGGGTCTCTCCTGTAGTAGATGACTTCGGGGAACCCGTCTAGCTCTGTTAATTTGTTTTCTTTCTTCCCCAGGTGGGTACTGTAGCTTCAAGAATGCTTGATAGAGATCCTCAAGATGTCTGTCTCTGTCTGAGGGATCAGAGCAGATGCGGTTATATCTTAGGGCTTGGCTGTAGACAATGGATCGTGTGGTGTGTTTAGGATGGAAGCTCGAAGGATGTAGGTAACTATGCCGATCAGTAGGTTTTCGGTACAGGGTGGTGGTGATGTGTCTGTCCCTGATTTGTACTGTAGTGTCGAGAAAGTGGATCTCCTGTGTGGAGTGTTCCAGGCTCAATTTGATGGTGAGGTGGAAATTGTTGAAATTTCTGTGAAAATCTTCAAGAGCGTCCCTGCCATGCGTCCAGATGATGAAGATGTCATCAATCTAGCGTAGCTAAAGAAGAGGTGTTATGGGATGAGACTTGAGGAAATGTTGTTCTAAGTCGCCCATAAAGATGTTGGCATATTGTGGGGCCATGCGGGTGCCCACAGAAGTGCCACTGATTTGGAGATATAAATGATCCTCAAATCTGAAGTGGCTGTGGGTGAGCACAAAGTCACAAAGGTCAGTCACAAGCTGCGCTGTGTCATTATCTGGGATGGTTCTTCTAATAGCTTGTAATCCATCCTTGTGTGGGATGTTGGTGTAAAGAGTTTCTACATCCATAGTGGCCAGAATGGTGTTTTCTGGAAGTTCTCCAATGGACTGTATTTTCCTCAGGAAGTCCGTGGTGTCTTGAAGATAACTAGGGATGTTGATAACATAGGGTCTGAGGAGGGAGTCCACATAGCCAGATAGGCCAGCAGTAAGAGTGCCAATGCCTGAGATGATGGGGCGTCCAGGGTTTCCTTTTTTATGGATTTTAGGTAGTAGATAGAACATCCCTGGCTGTGGTTCTGGTGGTGTTTCTGTCTTTATATGTTCCTGTGCTGTCTAAAGTCACTTCTTCAGGCTAAATATATTCTTTGTAACTTCCCAAATTTTACTATTTCTTTCCCCTTCTCCGTGTCCCTCTCATTTCTGCACTCAGTAATGCTGCATTTCTTAAAATCCATGATAAAAAGTGGCGGCAAGGACCCCCAATACCAGGCGGATATAAGGCATATATTTTAATTAAAGACTTTAAACCAATTCTTGACTACAAAACCCATTCTTACACTTCCAAATAACATTTCTAATAAAGAGTTTTTAGCTGCCAAGAAAGCATTATTCGCTCTGGGGTTTATATTGTCCTACCAACCATTCTTCGGAAACAAAGCCAAATGAGTAGCTTCTTTATGTGATTTTTGGAAATGGGAACAAGAGAACCTTCAAAAGTAATATCGCCCTA
The DNA here is from genome assembly GCA_007922195.1 of Podocnemis expansa. NCBI lineage: Eukaryota > Metazoa > Chordata > Testudines > Podocnemididae > Podocnemis > Podocnemis expansa. Next base: position 12,101,185 of record ML682056.1, on the reverse strand, counting down.
CAAAACATCTGATGAGGTCTGAGCTGCTGTAATTTATTTACAACCACACCCAGTACAAAAGAATTCATTATGAATCATGGTGCAGTGAAAAGAGCTACAGATGAATAGCCACTTGTCTTGAGGCATCTGCTAAAGGTAAAAAAGTAAAGGATATATCAGTCAAACTGAGCTTACTCTTTATTTGTTAGAAGCTATGGAATAAACCAATCTAACATTATTACCTAAAACAATAGAGAGTTCACATTCTCATCCAGGCAAGCAGCCCACATTTGACTAGTTCAAGCAGCACCTAAAATATGAAGTGCTTCTGGCAAAAAAGCCATTAAGACACGTCAACCCTGACAGTTGTATAGATGCCTGCCAGGCATTTCTGTAAAAGCAAACTTTAGTAGAACTGCTCATGATGTTAGCTGAATGTTCACTGTGTGTGCTAGATAGGCACTAAAAATGAAGGTTGGGGCGGGGGGGGGAAGTTTCTGATACACCTAAGATTATATATTGATGATCCTGGGGTTATAATCAGGCAAAAAAGGGCATGCATCTCAGGTTAATGACCCTGTCAATTTGGTAATGTAGCATATTGTAGCCTGAAAGCACCGTGAGGGCTTTGTAATGGTAAAGGAATAAAAAAAAGCCCAGGTATGAGCTTACACCAAAGGTAAGTTCCTGTAAGTTCTTTAGTATTTGATTAAATGGGATTTCTCCCATGAAAGCTTGTGCAATAAATAAATTGTTAGTCTCCAAAAGTGCCACAAGACTCCTTGGGTATGTCTACACTGGAGTCTTAGTTTGACTTAACCTTCCTTAAACTGACCTGAGGAAAGCTCCATTCACATTTGGAATTTATTAAGTCAACTTAAGTGTTTCCTTAAGTTGACTTAATAACACCACTTCTTAAGGTCAACTTAAGGCTTAAGTTGGCCTTATTGTGTTGACTTAAGCGTTAAGTGACCTAGCAGCTGCCAGTGTGGACATGGGCAGTCTACAGGAGTTTTGAATGTGGATGCTCTAAGTTGACTTAACAAGGTCGACTTTAAGTCAACTTAACAGAGCCTCCAGTGTAGATATACTCTTTGTTTGTTTTGCTGAACGAGGCTACCATGGCTATCCCTTTGGAACCGAAAGTGTTGGCATTGAAGGTAACCAATGGCAGTTCCTTCCTCATCTACACAGAATTATGAAGGTAACGTCACTCAGCTGTGAGGATAATACCTCTGCCCATCTGGCTTCTGCCCATCTTTTGGCCTACAGTTTCAAAAGCCATGAGTGATATTAATGGGCTTCTTGTTTGAGTCATGGAAGATTAGAGTTGGAAGGGACCTTGGAAGGTCATCTAGTTCAACACACTTCTCAAAGCAGGATTAACCCCAAATAAAACACAACAGCCAGGGCTTTGTCAAACCAGGCCTTGAAAACCTCTATGGATGGAGATTCCACTTCCTCCCTAGGTAATCCATTCCAGTGCTTGACCACCCTGTTAGTGAAAAAGTTTTTCCTGATATCCAACCTAGACCTCTCACTGCAACCTGAGACCATTGCTCCTTGTTCTGTCATCTGTCACCCCTCAGAAACTTCACTCTGCCCTCCCTGGACCTCTCCTTCAAGTAACTGAAGGCCACTATCATGTCCCCCCTCACACTTTTATTCTGCTAACTAACCAAGCCTACTTCTTTTCATTCATATTTCCTAGTGCACTCACATGAACTTTTGACTAAGACTTCCTTACTCTTTTGATTTGCAGCTGTTATGAATATTTATGACAGTTTTTGAAATGAATTTAATTTGTGAAACTTGACTATTTTGATGTGTTGGAGGGAGGTCAGTTCTGCAGCTGGGCATCTGAGAGGATGGCTATGCAGTTTGCACTTTTTTGCTGCTTTTTTCCATTATACTTTTCCATTCTGCTGTCCTCTCTTCCATCCTTGCAGCTTGATCTGTCTGTGTAAAACTATGAAGGGGGGGCACGTGTGTTATATTTAAGGCTTTCTGAATGTGTTAAGATCAGTGAGTTTTCTGTTTCTGGTGAGGTCCAGGCTTCTAATCATTTACCACCCACTCAAATGGAGCAGGTATTTACTTTTCTAATGTGTCAATAATTTGAAGAAAAACTGCAATAAGACAGCTGAAGATATATTGCCTGTTTGCATCGTAACCTGGGAATTGTGTGTAAATGTCCCATTACCTTTGCCTCTATTGAACCTGAAGGCTGAAATCCATTCACTGTGTCTCTTTAAAACAAATCTTATCTCTCGCTGTCCAACTTCTTGATGTTTTTAGTTCCATCAGAATGGCTGTTGGTTATCAAGCTCTTGGCTATGTCTCGCAATGCTAATTAAATTTAAGATTCCTCCTGTCAGGAAACCAGCAGAGAATAGTTAAATCTCTGTTACATAGTGTCTGATGCAAAACACCTGTATTCATGATGGAACACAATTAAAAATTCAATATATCTTATCTACTCCAGCCAGTGATTCTATAGGAACAAGTCAATCACTGCTGTTCTACTCGTCCTTGTAAACAGGTTTTCAGAAAGGTGATTTTCCCTGTCTTGGTGTCTGCTGCTTTTCTTAAACAAAGAGCAGGAGGAGAGATTTTGCATCCAAATCTCATAAGGTTAAATCTTCTGCTTACTGGTAGCATAACTTCACTTCAGCATACCTTCACTTCAGTCAATGGAAATAGGCTGAAATTATGCCAGCTGACTCTTTGGCTATGTCTACATTGGCAAATTAGTCCAGACTAAGGAACCTTAGTCCAGACAAATTTAACCCTTGGCCACAACTATGAAGTTGGTTAGTTTGGACTAGGCAAAGCTTAGTTTAGTGTGGTTAGTCCGGACTTCCATGCTTTGAACTAAGCATGGACAAGCCTTGAATTAATGGCTACTTCAAATTTAAGAACTTAAAAAACCCTAAACCATTAGTTCGAACTAGCTGCGCATTCTGGTTTGAACTAAAAGGTTAGTTCTAACTAGGACATGTGGCTAGTTCAAACTAAAAAGCAGCTGTTTGCCTAAACTAGCTTGAGGTTAGTTTGAACTAACCTTGGACTTATTTAGTTTGGACTTGCAAGTCCAAATGAAATTCGAGATGTAGATGTACCCTCTGACCCATGGAAGGCTGAAGCAGGAACAAGAGATATTCATACCCAAGTTAGAGAAAGGCTGTTGAGACATCCTAACCAACATGTAACCTAAGTCAGATTTAGAAGAAAAAACAAATCACAAATAAAAAGAAAAATTACAACATGCTTTTCAGCCTCAAAAAGAGGGCAGCTCACTACGAACAAGAACTTCATTATGGCTGGAAGTATGAATATTTTTATCTCTGTAGTAGCATGACTAAATAGATTTCTAAGCCTTTACCAAAAAAAGAAAAACCACCACCCCTAGCAATGAGTCTTGTGAGGAGCCAGGCAACAGTTCAGAAAATAGATGAAACATCTGCATTCCCCATATCACAGTGAATCAATACATTATTTTCCTCCCCATTTATCTCTCATTTGTTGTTGGCTGTGCCAAGGGAAACTTTGGCTTATTTCCTGAAAATGATGAGAGAAGTCTCTCAAAAAGATGATACTAGAATGGTTTTCATTGATTTGTTGATGCAAGGTGATCAAGAAGTAAAACCATTGTAGTGCTCGTTTTAGGAAATTGAACATTATGTAGGGACCCCTCGCCCTCCAACAAGGGGTGTAGCAATGGGTGGGCCTGGGTGGGCCAGAGCCCATCCACTTGGAAAGCAGGCTCACCCAATATTTTGCTTCTGCTGTTGGCATTCTGCTTATGTTTGGAGCATCAGACAGCTTTCATTTCATCGCTACCCAAACTTTTTGCTTCCAGTTATGTGACTGGAAGCAGGAAGTGGCCCAAGCCACCCAAGTCAGTGAAAGGCCTTGCCAGAAAATCACATCTGGTTACACCTCTGCAGAAAGACATAAAGTCTACAAGGCAGGGTAAATGTTCCCCTAATGATACCGAGTTCCTAAATCCTTGGTACTGCAGTCTTTTTGCTGTCCATCACAACTAAGAATTTGAGAAACTGAGTGCAAATTTAAGGGCAGATGTGAGACTCTTCACTCAAATGGGGCAGTAATTTTTCAGCGGAACTTTTTAAATGACTAAATCAAAAAATCCATGAGAAAATTCGACAAAAATATTTCTTTTTCACTGGTACCCCACGAAAAGCATATTTTAGATAAACCCTTTCTGTTTTCAGCTGACTTTTTTTTCTTTACCTCCCCCCTCCCCAGTTTCTGGCAGTTTTCCTTTTTTGATCCAAAGTCAAAATTTGTAGCCTTTCCCTAGCAAGCCCTTGTGGGTACATTAACCAATTTTGTAAAGCAGGACTTCATTCAATGTTTCATTAGGTTCATAATAATGCCCTTAATAACAAGAATGTTTTTTATATTCCTATAAATATTTCCTAGAGTGATCTGAATGGGAAATGAAGGAGAAATTAGGCTGGAAAAAAATGAATGAAAAAGAACGTGATGTGTATCTGCAAGCAGGGATGACAGAACCCTTGTATTCCCTTTTATGTGTGCTGGGGGTCACTTGCATAACCCCTTGTCTCTCACTGCTGTCTTTCTACAGCAAAATTACAGTCAGTGTACGTTTCGGTTAACATTCCACTCAGAGTGAAGTCAAACGTACTTTCTGGATGGTTATTTCTGAGTGCTGGTAAATGTCTTTCCTTTAAATATGAACAACTCCTACCACTAAAAATTTTATCAGAAGCAGGGTCTGTAGCTTGCCATAATCCTTTTGTTCTTTGTTTCTATTACTAAGTTCCTTCTACTAAGGCTTATAGTTTAGCCATCACATTTGGTCCACACTTACCTTTGTTATAGCAAATCTCGGGCAAAGAGCACATGCCTTTAGCTATTTTCAATGATAACTACAGAAGCACAAAATCCATAAAGAAAATGTAATCATGATTTTCCCATGGAACCCCCTTCAGAGACAGATAGGACCCTCCCCTTCTTCTTAGTTTAAGTCCAGTGACTGCAAAGAGTTACATCAGATCTGAATTTGGCCATTTGAGTCAAGATGTTTCTTTGCTGTTCTTAGTGAATTTGCTGTTTACTATAATTACTAACCATGTTATTAAAAAAAGAAATCCTGAAACCTACAAGTTCTTTCTTTCACCAGAAAATGTTCCAGTTTTTTTTTTAATGACTTAAATGCTATTGGAGTGTTGGCTTGATGTACAGCAGTAATGCGGCAAAGCTTTTTGCTTTTCCCATACTGCCAGCCAGTCATCAATCTGAATTCTGAAAAAGATTGAGAATTGTTTTGGTCTCTGTGTTCACTTTTAACAGGCTGAAGAAAGAATCTCAGGCTTCCCTGTGAGTGAGAGTCCCATCACAGTTTGCAGTTAAGCTTATTTTAAACGGTGGGAATTTACTGTGCTGAAACCTTTTGTTCCTCTACTAACCACAAAATTTGAGTAAAATGTATGAATGGCTAAAAGCTCCCAAGTAAGGAAATAAACAGTGACTAATGAGCAAGGAGTCCTGGGGCACATAACGACTGACAAATCAATAAATTTGTTCGTCTTTAAGTGCCACAGGACTCCTTGCTTGTTTTGCTGAACTGGACTAACACGGCTGCCCCTTTGGAAAGGGACTAATGAGGTGTTGCCAAGATCCAAAGGGGTAGCCATGTTAGTCCTAGTTCAGTAAAACAAACAAACGAGGAGTCCTATGGCTTTTAAAGACTAACAAATTTATTTCCCCCCATCTTCAAAGTGTCTGATGAAGTGGGATTTTCTCCCACAAAAGCTCATGCAAAACATAAGTTTGTTAGTCTTTGCCATAGAGTTCTTTGTTTGTTTGTTTTAATGAGGTCTTGTGACAGCTGGAAAGTTGGCAAGGAACAGAGGGGTTAGGAAATAACCTAAGAAAAGAAGAAGAGGTAATTAAATAAGGGTTACCAGAGTAAACAAGAGGGGGATACATAGTTATAAATGCTCTAAGCATTTGTGAAGGGGAAAGAGGCCACCTGTAGACTAGAGGCAGGCCATCTTTGCTAATATATACATCTAATTGATCTGGCTTTTTCCAGACTGTTATTAAGCTAACCTGGACTCAAGAGACCCATCTCACCAAATATATATTCTCAATTAAAAAATGCATCAAGTACCAATGATCGATTAGTCCATTCTTGATTACTGGCAAGTGAATCATGATCAATTATTAATGATCAGAAATGTGGTCCCTTTCATTATCCGCCTTGCTGCTGACGAATTGATGATAAGGTTTCCAGTAATGATGGGGTAGTTTATGAATGGATACCCACTCAACCAGCACTGGATTGAGACCCGTGATCGTTTTCACCTAGGAATCCACAGACACCCATTAGATAAATAAGTGGCCCTTGTAACTTGTTGCACATGCCCAAGTAAGTCTGTGTAAAGTGTCCTTGACATCCCTGCACTGTCTACCTGTATTGAGGGTGTGGGACGACTGATCCTCATTGTACACAGGTGGGCAGAGTCCCGGTTTTGTGCCTTCCCCATGTGCTGGCCAACACAGCTGAGCCAGCATGAGAGGGATAAGCAACCTGTGTCAGATATAGCAATAGTGCTGATCGCCACCCTCATGGAAGCAAGAGATGAAACTAGGAACTAGACTGAAGGTCTGAGTCCCAGTGTGGTACCTGGGCTCTTCTTGGCACTGTGCAATGACACCCAGGTCCCTGCTCAGTGTCTGGGGCAATGTCAGAATTGTCTCCTGTAAAAATAAAGGAGTAATACTGCTAAATAATCATGCTGCGTGTTAATAACTTCAGGCCATGCCCTGTAGGCTCAGCTACACCTGTGCAAATCAGAAGTAACTAACTCCACTCTGCCTCCCCATTATGGCAAATCCCAAAGGGACATGGCTTCCTTGCAAATGGAGTGCCACCCAGATTGATTTCTGGCAAAGTGCTTAAAGAGGTCTAACTGCATATTCAGTTTAATGGAGTAACTTCATTGACTGCAGTGAATTCACTCCCGAGTTACACTGCTGCCACTGAAAGGTAGATTCTGGCCCAACATCTTGGCTTTGATTATGAGCTTAAGATGTATTTGTCCTCACTGGCTTCTAACTGATTTCATTAGCTCTGGTTGATGGATTAACTGTGAATCATGTAATGCTATTGGAAAACACCTTGATACAGCCATAAAAATGTAATACATCGTTCTTTAAGCCACATGCAACTAATCACACAACATTTCTCTCTGTCTGAGGAAGCTTGCTCACCCTACCAGCTGCTATTTCCCTTTACTATATTTATGCAAAGTTATGTCATAGGAAAAGACACAAGTTATACCATCAAAAATCATTCCACTCAAGTCCTTGATGAACAGTCATATTCAGGTACTTAGAACTCTGTGGTCAGAAGGGAATAATATGATCATCTAGTCCAGGGGTCTCAAACTCAAATCACCACGAGGGCCATATGAGGACTAGTACATTAGCCTGAGGGCCGCACCACTGAAACCTTTTCAACCAATAATTGTGCAAATATCAATAATGATGGCGTTGCTGCAGGCCACAGGACATGACTTTAGGGGCTGCATGCAGCCTGTGGGCTGCAAGTTTGAGACCCCTGACTTTCTACACATTCCTGGCCACAGAACCTCACCCACGCATCCTGCAATAGACCTCTAGCCCAAGACTGAGTTTTTAAAGTCCTCAAATGATGGCTTAAAGATTTTATGGTACAGAAAAGCGTATCTGCAGTGAATGGTAGACATATTATTCATGCTTAAAATTTGCAAGTTCAAACTCAGCAGCTCAACTTTAAAAACCATGGTGCATAAGTTAATAAATAAAAAAAGCAGAAAAAGAACTCCTGTTATAGACAACAGCCTCAAGCTACAGCCTGAGGAGTCTCATTTTCAGTTTTGCTTCACATGCTTTGATTTAGATTATGACCCACTGGGGACTTTAGGGTAGATATTGATTAGAAAGTTTCAGAAAGCCATTAAGTTTTCTATCACACCCATGAGAGACAGGCCTAAGTCAATACCAAACCCTCATTGAGCTGCTGAGAGAAAACCCAGTGAGTTTCCATTTGCAGCTTTTTACTGCATTCATCAGCAATACCTGAGAGGTTCTTGAGAGTTTGTAGTGAGTAAAGAACAAGTAGACATGTAAAAAAGACCTGCATAGAACTGAACTAAAAGAAGACACTTGCACCCTGGGGAAAAGCAATGATGTGATGTGTCCATGGGCTCCAAAGTACTGGTGATGTACACAGGCTCCAGGTTTCAGTACAGGTGATCCCTACTCGAGCTAGCCAAACCTCTTAGAAATTTTGTGATAATAGGACCTTTCATGAGATTTCTGGTATTTCACCTTTCTGCTCAAGCCAGTTATACCATGAAATTGGTATTTAGTGCAGTATTTAGTCACTTCCTTTCCCAGACCAGGAGATTCAGACGTATATGAAGATGGGGAAAATGTTGAGGATAAATATTTGCTTTGGGTTGCACTAGAGATTTTCCAAAGGTTCAGACATTTGATAGTAGAAACAGTCTTGGATCAGCACTGGGATCTGAATCTAAGCTCCTCCAAAGTCTGATGTCAGGGCAGTGAACGGGTGACAGGTATCAAGTCTGAACGCAGAAGTTCAAGAATGGGTCTGAGATATCTTACCAAATGAAGCAGACCCCAGGCCCATCTACACATAACTTTAGAAAGTTTGGAATTAGGTTTGGGTGTGAACTTCCTGATTCACACAGAACCCCAGTTTATCCAACACCATGTGCTAAATCCTACTTAATGGTGCACTTTGAGTAACTGGAACCACAACTAGGTAGCGTTCAAGGTCAATTTGGACTTTCTTATCTGGGTTCTAATGAGGATGATCATGTTTCATTCCACTACCCTTTTGGCTGGGGCAGAGTACAAAATCAAGCTAGTTAATCAGAAGAGTAGTTGTGTGTCCCAAGAAGCAGAAGAATGCAGCAAGAGAAGGGAAGACATGGCTGGGATACTAAGGAGATTTATTAGATACATTGAGGGTAAAGTCATAAGAAGATAGCTTGTAAGGAGAGGTGTGGGGGTCTAATGGATTGACCAATGTCCTGGGATTCTGGTGACATGAGCTATGGCAATGACCTGCTATATAACCTTAAACGTCACTTCGTCTTCCTCCCACATACAGCTATGTCTACTTAAATTGTAAGTTCTTTGGGCATGGTGTGTCTCCTACCATATATTTGTGCATCACCAAGCACAATCATGCTATGATCTTAGCTGGGTTCTCTTGGTACAAATTAATAGCGATGTCAGGTGAGGTTAAGCATCACATCAAACCCAGCCCTGCTTTGCTAGTTTGTCCCTGACCTCTTGTTATTTAATGTTTTGTGCTACTTGCAGCCGTACCCATGTTAAATTAATACTTTATAATTATGTTCAGAGACGCTTCAGTGAATTCTAGTGGAAAAATGCAAATAAATGTAAATTTCTGTTATTATCAGCTTCATCAAAGCAAACAAGCAGCAGCCGGGCCATTATTAGACTTTGATAAGAGTGCATATTGAACGATTTCCCAAAGGAACTGGGTAAAACTCATCTCATTCCATTTCCTTTTGTATAATAACATCAATTGTTTCATACAGAAATACCTGCACACACTGACGGTCTGACCTCTTTAGATTTCCTTTTCTTAAAGAAAAAGAAATACAAGATCTGTTCGTTTTCACTTCTGTATTATAATTTCAAAATGTGGGAAAGAGACCTGAATAAAGGTATCAAGGCAGAAGCAGGGAAAACACTATAGCATCAGCAGAGTAGTTCATTCACAGAATAATGGTACTGTAAAGAGAATGTATTTTAGTCCCACAGATAAAGAGGAGACTGAAAAGGAAGAGAAAGAAGCAAAAGAGAGGTCCTAAAAGATGAATTCTTTCTTGAGAGTCAATAAAATGATGCAATTTTCTATGAAAAAACAACTTGCAGTACCCCTAATACACCAGACATGTTTGGCAACTAATCAAAAGTTCATGTTATTTCCTTTAAAAGCAATCATCAGAATTTATTTTTTTTAATATATAATGCACATGCATGTTTGTAACTCAATTCTGCTGCTTCAAAACTTCCATTGAATAATATCACATTAGGCCCTCAAGTGGAGTAGTGCTGAATCAATGGGAGGCCATTATCCATGGACTCAGAGAAGTGATGATACTGCGGTGAGTAGGCATTTAGTCAGTCAAAGGGAGATACACAAGTTACATAAAGTTGCTTGTGAATCCCCCTTTGACAGCTGCTGAAAACCACAGTACTTGTAGACCAGAGCCCTGAAGTACCTCACTGGAAGGATACAGAGGTTCCCAAAAGCCCTCCTAGGAAGAAGAGAAAGGTAATTGGAGGAGCGGATAAGTTAAATGGTATGATGGACAGACAAATCCTTGATTGGCATTCCTACATACTACAAACAAGTGTTGGCTTTGCAGATATGCCATGTACTGAATTCCTTGCTTCCTTTATCATAATACTGTCTTTTTGGCTGTGTGTGGGGGGCAGGAAGGGACTTATAAAAGCAAGAACTAGGCCCAGTATTGAAGACCCAGATGTGAAGCAACTGCCAATGTACCTAGTTTGGAAAGAAGGAGAGGCAGATCTGTGACAGGGTAGCTCCACCCCACACTTTAAAAGCCCAATGCACACTATGGGCAGTGGAAGCCCTGCCCCCTAGACTCTGCTGGGCATGCTCAAACTGCTGCCCCAGTATAAAAGGAAGCAACTCAGTTCAGTCTGGGCTGGCCAGCAGAGAGGAAGGATATCTGCTGGGAGTTCCTGCACCAGAGCTGCATCAGCCCCAACCTGAGGAAGACTCAGGGGCCAGAGGGGATTACCCTGCAAGGATCGCCTCATGACTGAAACCCAGGACCTGTAAGAAAGCCAACAACTGCTTTTCCAGGTCACAGAAAGCCACAGTCCAGTGTCTGAGGACTTTGCTCAGTCCAGGTAGGAAGTAGCCCAGGAAGCCTGGAGGGTGAGTTTAGGGTGTAGTGAAAACCCAGTCACTGCGTTTCAGTCTGGATCCCTGCTGACTTGGGGCCATACCCCTGGCACTCAGAGGGCCCTGGGCTGGGGCTCAGTGGAGTGGGTGGGTCAGAGTCCCCCCTACCTGGGCATTGTTCCCCATCATAGACTAGTCTATTGACTCTGGCCGTGAGGCCAAACTGCCCTGTGCCTGAGGGCCTTCTACTGACTCTGGCTGGTAGGTCAAACTGCCCTGTGCCTGAAGGCTTTGTACTGACTCTGGCTGCTAGGCCACAATGCCCTGCACCTAGGGGTTTGCATGGACCCAATTGCTAGGCTATACTACCCTGGCGCAGTAGATTAAACAGAGTCGCATAAGCAGCCTACCTGCTAATTGTGCCCCCTTTGTATTTCCCCACATGGGGGCACTAAAGCAGTATACCCTGCAACAAGATCATTTAATGCTAGTAGGAAACTAGCATTTTTAAAACAAACAAAGAAGAAAAGACACCCAAAAATGCAACATTTCCTACATTTTATGCTTCTTTCACTCAAAATAATGAGTTATACTACCATCTTCTGGTGTCTTTCTTCTCCAGTGGTGAGTTATTCTGGAGTTATGTTGCTCATCTGTGATTTTGATGACCTTTTGGAATTCATTACAATGGGTATCTGTAACGTTCCAAACTTTTGATCCATTTCCAAACGTGGATTCTTTCCAGAAGACGAATTAAAGTGTTGGTGAAAAGTACCAGGTGCACAGGCTTCGAGAACAGAATCATTTACTGAATCACAGAATGGACCTGGCACATGTAGGACAAGTTCTCCAGTCCTCCTCCCTAGGGATCTGATCAAAAGCCTTTTGAAGCATGTGAGAATTCTTCCATTGATTTCAATAGACTTCATACTGAGACCTTAATTTATCTTAGCCTTGATCAGGAGGCATTAGAGGTGAAATCCTTGGCCCTTTATTTGGACACTGGGAATCAAAGTGAAATCAAGTTATTTAATAGTCCGATGCAACAACTTTCAATCATTGCATTTCAAGCTACCTTTAGACATTTGACCCATGAAGTGGAATGTAGGTCAAAAATGGATGAGTGGGAGTGAGTCAGTGCCCTTTTTCATCCACTTTTTAATGCTCATTTGTTTCTACCAGAGTCCATATTGCTACAACTCAGCAGAGACTGTGTTCATAAATATCAAGATCAGCAGTAAAGAACTATTATGGTTCTACCAGCATATCTCTGCTGCTATGCAACATCATCTGCTGACATGAAAGATGCATTACATTCAGCATCTTCCTTGTGGCTTGTCATTGGAAAGAGTGTGGCCCAGCAATTCCAGCAGGGGAATGAGAGTAGAGACCAGATGTAATTTATATTGCTGTAGGACACAGAGAATTGTATCAAGGGAAGGCATCATTAGGTTAGACACTGTACCAGTGAAACAGTCAGGTCCTTCTCCAGAGACCTCTCACTCAAGGATTACTATGTTCCAAAGGGGCAGCTGTGTTAGTCTAATAAAGCAAAAAAGCAAGGAGTCTTGTGGCACTTAAAGACTCACAGATTTATTTATTGCATGAGCAAAGCGTCTGAAGTGAGATATTCTCTCACAAAAGCTCATGCGATAAATAAATCTGTTAGTCTTTAAGGAGTACTATGTAGCTTCAAGGGTCATCCAGTCTCCACGACTCTGCGGGAAATGTCTATAACAGTACTGACCTATAGGTCATATAGTTTATTCTCTTAGCTATACGGGTTTTGTCCAGTTCAATGCTTTGTCCAGTCTAACTTGGATGGGGCTTCTAACTCTTTAGAAGACTATTGCACTGTCTAATGAATCTCACTGTGCAGCAAATTCTCATCATATTTACCCTAAAATAGTCCCTTCGCTCCATGTCACCTCAATCCTAGATATCAGAGAATCCTAAATGCTCAGATGCCAAGGTGACAGGTGAAACATGAGAACCTAAACAGAAGATAATAGATATAATGCTTTTGATCATCGTCAAATGACCCTCTACTGACAACACACCATTGCCATTCAGAGTTACTCATTCATGAGGCCTTTATGAGAAGGGAAACCACAATGTTGACTGATAGTGCACAATGCGTTAGGGTCGGTTTGACAGCACTTCCTGATATTTAAATGAATACTGCCATCCAAACATTGATCACTGACAGATGAGGAAGTGAAATCTTGTAGCTATGCAATACTCTTAGTCATTGGAACCATTCTTGAATATGGACTATATGATCTCTAACTATTTAACTAACGAACAAGGATTAAGAAGGAATGGCCATTCCATGACTACCTATTGCATGGAGTTTCTTTCACTGTCTCTGGAAGTAATTGGTACTTGTCAGTGTTGGACATCAGACATGGGACTATACAGGCCACTGATATGATCCTGATCAGTGATTGCAAAGGTCCTCTGTTTCAGTAAACTGACTTAGAGTGCTTTGAGATCTACTGATGAAAAGCACTGTGGGTATGCCTACACTGGAGCCATAGGTCAATTTAAGGCACATAAAAAGGGACGCAGATTGTAGCCTCATTGAAAGTCTGATTTTATTCTATATACCCCTGCATACAGAAATTGTTTGTCATCTCTCTCTCCACCCTGATTTATGGCACTTGGAAGCACACAGTTGCCTTGCTGTAATCTGGCTGGATCTTTTAGAGAGTTGGGGATACATTCCAAATACCCTTTCCTGGAGGACTTTGTATTGCCATGGTTCTTGCTTCACCATCTTCCAAATTTATAATTCTTCAGTTCACAAAGACGTAGAACTGATATCAGAAATGACAAGACAAGAAACAAACAAACAAAAAAAAACCCAGTTGCTGAGCCGTTCCATCTTTCTAATCACTCGATAAATGATTTGTTAACAACCGTCATCAGAGATGTGACTGGGACATCAAGACTTCAAAGAAAAACATCTGAACTCAAATTAATATGCAAGCTAAATTCTGTGAAAGCAGGACTTAATCGAGACTGTGCTCTTTTCCCATTACAAAAGGCAATTCGACTACAGGCTTCCCAGGGTTTGAACCTAACAACTGCTCTGATTTGCTGTTACTGTATGACCTGATCCTATGTTTTACACCCCCTTGCATTTATTTTCATTCCATTCTGTAAGTTCACCCATCTTCAAAGCATCTGATGATGTGGGATTTTCTCCCACAAAAGCTCATGCGAAAAATAAATCTGTTAGTCTTTACATGCCACACAACTCCTTGTTTTTTTATTTATTTTTTGCTGGACTAGACTCGCACAGCTATCCCTTTGGAAATTCGGAAAGACTTGTCACAAAGTTTTTTAACGGTCCACTGGAAGTGGTTTAAAGTATTACAAGGCTCCAGTTCTAGGAGATTTCTGTAGCCAAAGTGGTTGTCATTCTACAAAACAATGTAGTCAGAGTTCATTGTTCATTCAGCAAAGGGGATATTAAAAGATAAGTCAACTTAAATTCTTCTTAAAGGCTATGTCCAACTGGAGGGCTCTAAGTCGACTTTATTGACTAAATAAAGCCTACAGTGTAGATGACTGTATCTACAATGTGTTACGTCGACTTAATGAAGTCAATTTTAATGCTTAAGTTGATGTTAAGGCCTGGAGTTATTAAATCAACTTAAGCCAGTGTTTAAGTTAACTTAATAAAATCTCAGTCTGGACATAGCTTCCCTTAAGATAACCTAAAGAAGGTTAAGTCTACTTAAGGCTCCAGTGTAGACATACCCTATGTTAGTAACTTCTGCACTTTCATCAATAACGCATCATTCTAGAAAAAGCCATTAAGCAAGCACTTTTAAGCCATAGAGCTGCTGTTGTATTTCCACATAACAATCCATAGTTAGAACTAGTCTTTCTTTTTGTTTTTTTAAAGACACAGACTTCAGCAATTTCAAAAGACAGCTGAAGAAGGAAGACACCAGCATTATTTTAACTTCTTGTGGACACCCCACATCCCTTCTGGCCTGCCTAGTTATGCTAAGGCTGTTACAAAGGCCTACCAGTTCAGCTGCTTTGGGCAAAAAGCACGATAGTTGTCATTCCAGGGGCTGACAATGACCTGGATATTTTGTTGAGCTGGCAATGTGTTCCTTAGAAGAACTAGCGTTTTAACCTGTATCTCTTGAGTCCTGTGTTATTATCATATCCCCAAGCCCATCCATCCTCTCCCCTTTAAGCTGTTTCTAAGAAGAAAAGAAAATAGATACTTTTTAAAACACTGTATTCTTTCCTAACAATCTCTAGATCTGTGGTTCCCAACCTGTTGTTCGTGGACCGCTGGTGGTCCACAAGGGTTTTGCAGGTGGCCCATGGGGAGAGGAGGATAATATAACAATAACATAATCCCATGTATTTCTTATGTGTCATGTTTGATGTTACATTAACATTTTCAACGTAATTTGCTTCACAAACACCCTTGTGTAATATAACATTCTCTGAATTTAACTAGCAGCACTTTTGCATGATGTCAATGTGAACCAATGCTTTTTGCACATTTGGCAGTTAGAACATGGTCTGCAAAAGCATTCAATGATGATGTAGTGGTCTGCATAAAGGCAAAGGTTGGAAACCACTGCTCTAGATCCTTCCTCCATCAGCCTGCCACCTAATCTTGTTTCCAACTGACCTGTAGTAGCTGAGGTCCCATGGCCTATCCTGTAGTACTATGAAAAGCACATTTTGTTATGTGAACAATTGTTTTATTGTTCTCTAGTGGGGTGGGTGGGATTGTGATACAAACGCATTTTTTGTCCATTGCCTGGCATCTGTTGTCAATGTCTGCCAGGAAAGTGAGATTTAAATAGTTGTCAACAGTGATGACAAAAGACACGCTTGCCTGGAATTTGCAAAGACCATTTCATTTTCCTCTCTGAGTTGCCTTAAAATGACCAGGCAATTAATTGGACTGTTAAAGCTTACAGAACATTTCTATTACAGTTTCATAGAAAACTCCCTTTTCCATTAGACAGCTGCTGTGTGGCTTGTCTCCATTCCCCTTGGATGTAGCACCAATCCCAGCCTGGGGTCATGCCAGCTTCCCTTCAGACAAACTGAGACAGGAAATCCTCCAGGCAATAGTTCCAGAGGGATGTTAGATTACAGAAGATTAAAAAAAGCTCTTTCTTCCCAAATAATAGGAAAGCTGCAGGAGATCACCACCAAATCCACAAGACAGACAAAAAAGAAATTATAAAAGCAAGTTTTTAGAAGAGATGGCCTTAAAACCAATATACTAAAAAGGAGAAAACAAGTATGGAGGTAATTCAGTGTGTTCATACTTGTATGAGACATTTTAATCACCGTGAGTTGTTTTGTTTGCAAAACTTTGGCTGGTCAAACAACAAAAAACAAAACCATAAACCAAACACCTTGCTTTTATATTATGCTTCAATCAAGACTAAAAGTAGATCAAATCAGATCAAAACCTATGAACTCCACTTGCCTGAAACCTAACATATAGTCATTCTGCCATCTGCTGGAGAATGGATGGAAACCATAGGGAATACAGACTGACAGACAAGATGGAGCAAAGTTAACATGAAGGTCCTTTAACTAGGCATTTGCCAGTCGGGAAGAGACATGGTGGGGAAATCACTGAGGCATGCCTTCTGTCAAGGGCTTCCATCTACCATGCTGGATGTAACTTACAGTCCGGCAATGATACCTCCAGGGAAACAACAAGTTGTGTAGTAATTCCTGCCTGCCCAGGGAGCTCCATGAGGTATTGGAGACTTTTGAAGAAATAATGAGGCACAAGTAACCAGCTGTAAAACTTCTCAGATAAAATAGTGTGTGTGTGGGGGGGGGGTGTATGCACGCACATGTGTGTTCCAAAGTGTATCCATGTTAGTCTAGTTCAGTAAAACAAACAGTCTGGTGGCAATTTTAAAGACTAACAAATTTATTTATTGCATATGTGTGTATTTTTTTTAGTTTAGCATAGGTGTAATGGCATATATGTACTCGTTCCAGAGAATGGCTGGGAAAGGGTTGCATTTCTATCAGATCAAAGGGCCCCCCACTGTGACCCAGGAGCAGGGATGATCAGTGCGAAATTGGCTGAATTTTCCTAAGTACACCAAAACCAGGTATTTGTTCTATGCAGTGTTATAGCTGGGTTGGCCCCAGGATAAGGGAGAGATAAAGTGGGTGAGGTAACATCTTTTATTGGACCAACTTCTATTGGTAAGCAATACAGAAGTTGGACAGAACTTGGTCCAATAAACGATATTATCTTACTCCCCTTGTCTCTCTAGGTCCTTGGGCTGATTGCTGGGATTAGAAAATGAACTCCTTTTTGGGAGGGAGAAAAATGCATTGGTTTGATGGACTCAGCCCTTAGCTGAAAAGTCATTTTTTTAAAATCAAGTTTATTTAGGGCCAAATTTTCAAAAGAGGTCATCACCAAGAACACCATGGGAGCTTTTGTGAAAGCTCCAGTCACATGCTGGAGAAGAACTCTGAAGAGTAAATGTGTAAAGATCTGACCCATCTCATTAGATATCTAAGAAAGGGAACCCAAGAAGCAGGTGAATTTAGTATCAGCATAAATGCAGCTCACCTCATCTGCCACATTGGATGTGAGACCTCATTGAAGGTGAAGGTTTGGATTTGCTGCTGCTATAACCCTGCAAATTGGTCTCACAAAGGGAAAAGAAAACCTCTTGAAGTTTCTGCCATTTTGAAGAGTACACATCTTGCATAACCAGCAATTCTTGGGAGATTTCAGCAATGTCCACACTAGAAAATGAGATACGTCTAAGTCTGGATCCCATTGCAACTGCTGGGGAAATCTTGGCTCCACAGGAAAGTGTTACTTCTAGTGATGTAAAGTGGGATGCAGGTAAAGCTGAGTCTCTTCCAGTTTTCATTCCAAGTAACATTGCTTTGACTGGGACTAGGGGCAGGCCTATGCTGCCTGTCTCTTTTGGCAGAAGTTGAACATAGATATGCAAATCACTTAAAATAGCTTGCATATCTGCATTTGACTTCCCTAGTCCCAGCATATCCACTGCGCTGAATTGAAGGAAGGGGGCCTCTCTTTGAATCTGCGCTACCCAGTTTCCACAGTGGTGTTCAGGATGAAACTTCCTGATCGGCTGAGCAGGTCTTCACAGACCCGATCTCTCAATTAGGAAGTTCAAACTGAGTGAAGACAAGCCCTAGATTAGGAGAATAGAAGTAGGAAACTCAGTTTTTGTAGGAAGCTTTGTTTCAAATCAGTCTAGAGGATTCTTTTAAGTGGAGAGGAAGGGGATTGCTTTATCAGTTGAGCTGGGGGGGGGACCCTAGTGGCCTATCAAATACTTTAATTTATTTGTATTTATTTTATATTTCTGCTCTGTGTGCACAGTCTCTGGAGGATAGCATGAAGTTTCCAACATACTAAGTCTCAGTCAGATGGATCCCACACACATTTGTCTCAGTTATAAAACTTCTATTTGTGCACAATAAATGTGAAACCACAAAATGCATTAAATTAAAATGTTATTAGTTAGATCAATTTGTGAGGACTACTTATAAATAATCATCAAGGCCCTACTCCAGGGAGGCCGCCATGAATATTTGAGGCAATTTGTTCCTTGCAGCAGAGGAAATGGGCAAGCTTCAAATGCATACATTGTCTCATTTGTGTATGTCTATTTTAGTAACTGAAGGAAATTCCTGATTGTCTAACCATGTCATTTGTCTCTCTTCTAATAGACCAATTATTTCCCTAAGTTTGGAGACACGTATAAAAATCTACTAGGTCATCTTGTCCTACACCCATCCCTATCCAATGATGGGGTAATTCAAGAAGCTGTGCCAGTATGAAATTTATTGTGTAGGTAGGAGATTTAGTTAGCTTCTTAGCCAAACAATCAGATCTTTAGTGAGACATGGTGACTAAATTCCACCTTTCATAGCAATGTCCCAGCAATTGATTCCTACTTGACAGTACTGGGCTGGTTGTCTTCTATTGTAGCTATTTATGGGGTCTGTCCTACCTTGCAAGATTGCCTGGAGTCCCAAATGTACATGTAGGTTCCCATGATAAGCAGGGAATGGGGAGAAACTTTCCTAGTTAGAAGTCTGTTCTCCACAGTATCTAGGAAATCCCAGCTCATGAAGGTGTGATAAAGTTTCCTGTTTCCTTATTCCACAGCTAATTCTTTGTACCTTAAAACATCCTTAATTCATGACTTGAGGACTTTAATAACTCAGTCATAGATTAGAGGTTTGTTATAGGAGTGCATCGGTGAGGTTTTGAGGCCTCCATTGTTCAGGAAGGCAGATTAGATGACCTTAGAGTGTATGGGTATGTCCACATGCAGGTTTTAAATGGAAATACCACTGGTTATTTTGATTTCAAAATGCTTAACTCCACACAATGTTTCCTTATTTTGAAATAAGGTGCTCCCTTATTTCAAAATAAGGAAAATCATTTCAAAATAATAAAACCTAGTTTTATATCAAAATGAGGGTTATCCCAAAACTCTGGTTTTGAAATAACCCTGTGTGACTCTGTTGCATCTATATGACTCACATCAATATAACAGTTGACCTTCTTCCTCCTGGGGTGCATGACACCCTGGAAGGAAGTTCTACGCCCCAGCACCCTGGCCAGGCATGGAGTGGAGATGCAGGGTGGCCCACTCCCACCTCCAGCTGACTGGGCCGGTGGTGGGAGAAATACCCTGTGCCCCACTTCCCCCAGCAGCTGGCCGGGAGGTGCGTGCAGGGTGTCACCTGGCCAGCTGCGGGGAAACTGGGTGCGCGGGTTCCCTGCCCCTGCTGCCCGGCCAACTGCAGGGAAGTGTGGGTGGGGGGGAGCCGGGCATGCCAGCTTCCCTGTTCTCACTGCCCTGCAAGCAAAGGGGTACGCAGGGTGCATGGTGGTCCCTCCCCTGTGGCCTGGCCGGCAGTGGGGGATGCATGAGGCAGGGGGATCCCTGCCCTGGGGGCTTTTTTCCGCTGAGGTGAGAGCCAGGCAAGGGATTGGGTGGCAGCATGGCCCTACCAGGAGGCCATGTGGCCACACGTCTCAGGGTGCCGCTCTCCCAAATTGCACTAGCAGCCCAGTGTCTGAACATGCTAGTTTGATTTGGGTTTTATTCGTCTGGACCTGTTAAATTGATTTTACTTATGATTTAACTATTTTTATATTGATTTGGTTAAATCAATTCAAATAGAATCAATTTAACTGACTGTGGTGTGGACATAGCCTATGAGAGGAAGGATGGTGTAGTGATTAGGGTATTTATAACCCAGGATATCCCCCTGTTCATGACCTACAAGTTACTGCAGTGGTAGTCATACAAAATATGACTTTTGGGGTATGGTATGAAAGCTAATAACATTCTAGTTAGTAATATTATTGTGGTATGCATGTGTTAATCTTAAATGTTAAGTTATGAATTCCCTCTATAACACATGTTAAGACCAGACATCTTAGCCTAGGTGTAGGTGATACATAAGGCTGTCTTAGACAAAGGTATGGATATCGCCTTAATTTACACATTAGCTGTAAACAGTGCCACCGAGTGAAAACAGGCAGGTTATTCTGTGTCTGAACTAAAGAAATTGAAAATTAACATTGCTCTCATGAATGAATCCCCAGGAGCATTTTCTGGTTTGTAAGGCGAAAACATCCCTTTGAGAATGTAAGGAATTGAGAGAGACTGCATCTTTATTCTTGACTTAGGAAACAGGAGAACAAAACAATTGGATCTCTGAGTCCTGGCCATAAAGTGTGCAAAAGAGGCAAGAAACCATCTTGAACAAAGATTATACCTTGCTAAAAATAAGTTTGAGACTTCTAGATACATGTTTTCATTCCTGTTTGCTTATAATCATCTCCACCTTTATCCTTTGTGCCATTCGCCCATCTTTTGTCTTTATCCTGGGTTCCACTTAATTCATGCTCTTGAGTTAATACATTTGTTTTACTTTTACCATAACCCAATTTCATGCTGTGTTCGAAGGGTAGGGTGTATTTACCCTTGTAAGACTAATAAGATATGCTTTATTGTCTCTTTAACACAGCAGAGAACTTTCTCTCTTTTGTGAATTCACAGTGCAAGATGTGGTGCACTGCAGAGAAACATCTCTGAGGAAAATGGAGACTGGAGTTTACTGTTTATTACCTGTGTGGTCCAGGAGATCCCTGAGTTTACCGGTGAGGAAGAATGAGTGCTATGCAGGGAGGTGATACACCATCTAATCACAAGCAAAACTCACACTTGCTGAGGCAGTATCATCACACAGCACCTCACAAGTTTGGGAATCTCCAGCCATATGCTGTAGTAGTAGCTTGAAATTTAGGAAACTGGTGTTCTGTTCCCTTCTCTGCCACACACTTTGGCTATGTCTACACACACATTGTTATTTTGAAATAAGGATTTTGAAATGAGTTATTTCGGAATAAAGTCCTTATTTTGAAATAAGTTAATTCGAAATAACAAAATATTAATTCGAATTAAGGGAAAGCCTGCTATCGAAATGGCTGTTATTTCAAAATGGTTATTTTGAAATAAAGCCATTTGGACATGTTCTGAAACAATGGTGTTTCGAAACAT
Source organism: Podocnemis expansa (assembly GCA_007922195.1). Classification (NCBI taxonomy): domain Eukaryota; kingdom Metazoa; phylum Chordata; order Testudines; family Podocnemididae; genus Podocnemis; species Podocnemis expansa. Next base: position 12,079,621 of record ML682056.1, on the reverse strand, counting down.
GTCCAAATGGCCTTATTTCGAAATAACCATTTTGAAATAACAGCTGTTTCGAAACAATTGGGGTTTAACCTGTTTCAAAATGACGGTTCGTATTTCGAAAGGACGGGATCCGTCCTTTTGAAATAAGAAAAGGTCATATGGACCAAATATCTTTTATTTTGAAATAACCAGTGTTATTTCAAAATAAAAGTGCTGTGTAGACATACCCGAAATTCCTGTCTGACATTGCATAAATCACCTAGTTTCACTAGTCCAGATTTACAAAGGTATTTAGGTTCCTAACTTCCATTGAAATTGTGGATCTCTGCCTCAGATCCCCCTATATAAAATGGGTCCAGTTCCACTTTTCTACCTAATACGGGTATTGTGAAGATACATCTATTAATGAATGTTCATGGTGCCCAGTTAGGCCATAGATAGATTCCTCCTATATTTTTGCCACTTTTGTCCTCTCAGTGAGCATGGTTACTGTCTGAAAGGCAACAGCACACATGAAAGCACTGAAGGAGGGTAGTTATTACAAGAACAGATTTTCATAACCTTCCAAAGTTTGACTCCTTCATCTAGCTCCAAGAAGATGAAAGTTGTGCACATACCAGTTAAAGAAGATATAAATTATATATCATTGGAAAGCAAGATATAACCTTAACTGTGGGGCTTCTGGAATTTTCTCATATTCTTTATATGCAGTCAGATATGTGTTAATACTTACATTATTTCACTCAAGATTTCCCCAGCTACCTTCTTCTACTAGATGCAACTTTTCATTAAAACACTTTTAAATTTAAATTTTCATTTTCCATTTTTTTCAACATTTTTTAAATTGTTGTTGTTCAGTTGTTTCTCCCTCCATTTTTCCTTTTTCCCTTTTCCTTTTGAAATGACAATGGGAAATAGGACAAAATGGAGAAGTGGATGAGAACAGAGAAAGAAAGGAAGGGTGAAATGCTGCAAACCTATCACGGCTGAAAAAAATGTTGACTTTTGAAATTTTTTTGAAATTCAATTTTCTATAAATCAGTTTTGTGAAATTTTCAAATATATGACACATCTTTCCTTTCTTTGTCCCCTGCAGAGTAAAATTATTTAATTTTCAGAAAACATTTTCTATCCAGTTCCAATGGTAAAGTCCTTAGGCTGAACAATTTGGAACAGAGGTTCCATCCACCTATCTGCTCCTGATTTCCTCTGTTACATTGGTCAAGTCATTTATGCCCAAACTTTAAAAGTAGTCAGGCTCTAAATGGCCCTTCAAATTACACCTCTGCTACACTACCCACTACATCACAAATGCGACTGCCAGAAGGACTGTGAAAAGGTGGCAGAGATAAAGCTGTGGAGCAGAGAACTTAGCTGGATGTTTGATGCTGCATAGGGCACTGCCTAGCATCGGGCCTGGCACTGCAACTCAGAGTTTTGGATAATCAACCCTCGTACTTCAGGGCACAAATAAGAACCACAGAAGTCAGGAAGGAAGGATGTTCCTGAGGTATGACACAGGATACATGGTTAAGTGAACTGCTAAGGAGGGAGTGATAGACAGGGTGAATTAAATCCTACTGATTTGGAGGCAGCAAAATGCAGATGATTGCCTGGCAGAGCCATTCCTAGATGAATTCTTATCATCCTACACACTAATACTCTTCAGTGCTAAAATCATACATGCATAATGCAGCAAGTGTTATTCCATGCTTAAGCAGATAAACCTCTGAATCACCTCTGGAGGAACCACATAAGGCAGTGCGTTAGAGTTACATGTTACTTCGGCATGTAAATATGCAAAGCAGACACAGTAAATATTTCCAGTTGCTAACAACACTTACACAAATCAGCTGTATTTGTCAAATTCTGAGACACAGAAAACAAATGTTCTCCGGAATGTCTGTTTTGTTTTTTCCCCGCTCTTCCTCCCATTTCTTCTATCCCTCTGAGAAATGCAGGCAATTCTGGCACTTCATGTAAGATTATGGCCCTTTTTTTGCATCTGCTTCTCATGATTATATGCTGGGGCTAAACAGGACTGGCCACACAGTTGCTCTTATGTTCTTCTGAATGAATGCCAGGAGTGGAAATATATCTGACATATTCTATCTTCTGATTTATTTATTGCATGAGCTTTCATGGGAAAAATCCCACTTCATCAGATGCTTTGAAGATGGGGGAACTTCAAAGTGTTTGACAAAATGGGATTTTCTGTTATGAAAGCTCATGCAATAAATACATTTGTTAGTCTTTAAGTGCCACAGGACTCCTTGTTTGTTTTACTGAACTACACTAACACGGCTGCTTCTTTGGAACTATTGTCTGGTGAAGGCCTCAACAGTCAAAATCAGCCCTTGGGGAGCTCTACTGCCTTTCACTGAGTCTCAGTATTAGTGAAATATTTGATCCTCAGGGCCACACTGGGCACTAAACCAAATTATACAAGCTGAAAATTTGCTCTGCCATATGTATGCCCTAGAGATAGATGCACAGAAAATTCATAGCCATTAGTAATGTTTAGTAAATGATAGCTATGTACATGTAAGCTTTTGCTATTCTCTCTCACAATATTTCCTTGCTTAAAAAGTGTCAGGTGTCTGCAGAATTGCACTGCAGCAGCAGTTCCTCTCAAGCCATACAGACTTGGCAGATGAACCATCTGAAGTTTCTTTACATCAAGGTCTTTATAGGAAATGCATTATTCCAGAAACAAGCCTACCTTCACCACTGATCAGAGCCCAGCTCTTAAACTGAATATATATTCACTAATGTGTTTTCTCTCCCACTTTTTATAGGGCACAGTTCATCTGAATGCTTTTCTGTTTGCTAGCTATTAAGACCCAGGTCCTCAAATGTATTTAGGTACCTAACTCCCACTGAAATCAGTGGGAATAAGTCAGCTAAATGTCTTTGGCAATCTGTGACAAAGTGTCTCTGAAGGGTATTTGACCCTTTGTTTCTTATATATGTAGAATTCTGGAAGATTAGTGTTGAGATGGAGGTCATCTAGTCCAACCCTCTGCTCAAAGCTGGACCAACCCCGACTAAAACATGACAGCTTGGGGTTTGTCAAGCAAAGCCTTAAAAACCTCTAAGGATGGAGATTCCACTATCTTCCTCAGTCACCCATTCCAGTACTTCACAGCTTTCTTAGGGAAAAAGATTTAATATCCCACCTAGACCTCTCCCACTACAATTGGGGACCATCGCTCCTTGCTTTGTCTATTGTATTTTGGTGATTTATAATCAGATATTGAGAGGCAGCACACTCAGAACCCATGGAAAACTGAAGAGGATGTTGTGTCCAGTTGGACCAGGGAGAAGGCAGAAGGTGTTGAAGAGATGGCTGGAGCAGGAGAGATATGAACAGCTGATTTATGACTCGATGGTACATCACCTGTCAGGGTGAAGTCAGTGAAGTTATTTAGAGATGTATCCTCAGAGCAATTGATTGACATGCTGCTGCCAAACAAGGCCATCAGCTGGCTGAACAGAGTTGGAGACTGGTCCTATGTTGGTGATGACTGTTGCTGGAACCCATATAGCTCCCAAAGCATAGTTTCAGGCTAGGACAGACCATCCACTACTGAAGGTGTGTTCTACGTTCTCAGTGAATGTCTGCCCAATTGAGCTGTATATTTTTATTCTATGACCTTCTTATTAAGGTTGGGTAATTACTTTTCACCACAAACAGTGGCAGCCTTGCAGTCTGTGCCTTGAGCTCTACTTTCACATCACTAGTGCCCAACAGGGCAGCCTCTCCAGTGTATGTCTTCAAAACAACCACTGTTGGCTCAAGTGGTAGATGTCTTAAGTCCTTCTTACACACAGTGTTCAAACCTAATGAAACTGCTCTGCTGGTGTCCAGTTCCTAGCATACTGGTCCACCTTCCAACAGAGGTGCCACCCAGAATTCATGTGTACCAGCTTTCATAGACAAAACATAGAATGACACTTCCTCTTCTGATGGTGTGTCAACTTAGTCACCTTATCTTTGCTCTACTACATGCAACATTTCTCTTGCAGTTCTCCAAAACAATGGCCCACTTTTCGCTTGTCTACATCTTCTGTTTGTCTCATCCTTCTTTTGTTTGCAAGTGTGTTCAATCTGTTCTATTTTGCTGTATTGTTGACACAGTAGTTCATTACACTAAGCAGCTTAATGCAAGGTGACCCTGCTTTCCACACTGGTAACATTCCCATTTACCCAGTGCCCTGTGGGTAGGTTCTGGGGATACCTTATATACTCCAGCCCTGATTTGTTGCATATCTCGGCCAAAATTTTAACAGCCTTCTGCAAGGCGAGTTGAACTTTGGTTAATAGGCATTTCCGTGTTGGTTCACTTTGCAGGCCACACACAAAACTGTCACAGAACAGTTCATCTAACATGTTCTTGAAGTCACAGTTTGCTACCAGCTTCTTTGCAGCTGCTATAAATTGTACAACTGATTCACCTTCACCTTGGTTCTTTCTGGGAGAACTTGTATCTCTCTGTAATTACCAGAGGTTTCAGGGAAACATGTGCTCCTAGACCTTCCACTAGGTCACAGTAAGGTTTTTGTTATGGTTTCTCTGGATAAAGCAAATCACATAGCAAACTGTAAGTCTTAGCACCAATAATCATTAGGAAGACTGGCACCTTCTCATCAATTTATATTATTTGCTTTTACAAAGTTTTTAAATCAGGCTGTATATTTTTCCCACAGATTAGAAGATTCATCATATGCTTCAAGTAGTGGCCCAGTAAGTGAAGCTTTGCTGTGCTCTAGTGGTTATTGTTTATCTCTTCACTTGTGCTTACAGCAGGCAGATTGGCTTTCAGAACAAAGAGCCAGCCCTTAGGCAAACAGATCAGCTGTCAGGACAACAACCCAACCTCCAGGAAAGCAGCAAATAGAAGTTTCTTCTATACCCTGAGTTCTGGTTTTCCTTTGTCAGGGTTGTTGAGGATAGCTAACTCCATCCCACTTTCATTCGCCAGTATTGTAGTTTGGTGAATTATAATGAGAGACAGCATACTCAGAGCTCCATTTGGAACCTTTATTGAAGAGAAACTGAAACCAGTCAGGCAGGTTTTCCCAGCACCTAAGCAACCCTCCCATTATCACTATGGCAACCCCAATGACCTAAGGTATCCCAAAACACTATACTGTCATTACTGAGAACATCCTCCCTGGAACCCCACTTCAGCTAGCTGAAACCAAATCCTTCCTCACTCTTTTCTTCTGCAGACTAAAGAAGTTCAGTTCCCTCAGCCTCTCCCTGTAAGTCATGTGTTCCAGTCCTTTAATCCTTTTCACTGCCCTCCACTGGACTCTCTTTAAATTATCCCCATACTTCTTCTAGTGGGAGGGCCCAAAACTGTTTATAATATTCTAAATGTGGCCTTATCAGTTATGAATAAAGGGGAATGATACACACCCACCTACCTAGATGTCTATAGAAGCACATACACATGCCAAGAAATATCAGCTGAAAGGAGACATGCAAACTGTGCCTTGTGGGCTATTGTGAGAAGATGCATTCCTAAAATTTTGGAACATAGGATGCCAAATGAGACCTATGGTCCCTGTATCCAATATCCTGTCTCAGATAATAGCCAATACCAGCTGCTTCCTTAGTGAACAATTATAGAGCAATCTACCATTGGTGAACTGTGCCCCAGAAGTTAGTTTGGCTTATGCCTTATGCATGAGGATGTATATCTTTCTAAATAAAATATAGGAATATTGTTTTTTTTCTCCAATGGGACAAATCCAGAAAGCTAACCATCTTCCCCATAATCAGACCAAACTTTTTCAAACCAAGGGGATTCCTCCTTGTTGGAACTTTTCATTGTTTCCAGGATGTGCATCCCCACTCTACTGCTCATGTGAGTTTGGAAACAATGATTTTAATCATAGTAAACTGGATGCTTTAAAGCTCAAAGGTCACTACCACAAATCTGGTAACTTAAACTCAGTGAATATTGTTCTAGCAGGATCCAGTAGGTGCCACTGTTTGTCTTGCTAGTTCCTTTTCATGATCTGTGATAACTGTTCAGTCTTTGAAGAAATGTTGATATGAGTTTTGTTACACTTGTTTTTTTAGAGGTGCTGTTTTAAGGAGCAAGGAGTTAACCTTCTGCCTTAATGTCTAACAAGAGTTATTTCTTGAGGCAGAATTCCTCCCTGCGAATTGGGGTCACCAAGGACTGGTATATTTAGTGTAAAAAATGAAGTTGCATGGAGTCTCTGTACTACTAATATTTCTACTCCCCTTTTTCCTGCAGCATGCCAACTTGCAAGACTCCAACATCTGTTCCTGCTCGAGAGAAGGGAGAAGAATGTTTTACCCAAGGAGGTCATAGTTTTTCATAAACATAAAGATTCAGAATTGCTCTCGGAGGTAGGCCTTATTGTAGAATCACAGAATCATAGGGTTGGAAGGGACCTCATGAGGTCATCTAGTCCAACTCCCTGCTAAAAGCAGGACCACTCCCACTAAATCATCTCAGCCAGGGTTTTGTCTAACTGGGCCTTAGAATCTTCACCTTTGGAAACATTTACTACCTCCATAGACAACCCATTCCAATGCTTCACCACCCTCCTAGAGAGAGAGATTTTCCTAATAACAAACCTCAATTGCTCTAGCTGCTGCTTGAAACCATTGTTCCTTGTTCTGTCCTCTGTTACTACTAAGAACAGCCTAGCACCCTCCTCTTTGGAGCACCCCTTCAAGTAGTTGAAGGTTGCTTTCAAATCCCGCCACTGTCTTCTCTTCTGCATCCTAAATAAGCTTAGTTCCTTCAGTCTCTCCTCTTGAGTCATGTGTCCCAACCCCCTAATCATTTTTGTTGCCCTTTGCTGGACTCTTTTTCTAATTTGTCAACACCTTTTCTGTAGTGTGGAGCCCAAAACTGGACACGGTATTCCAGATGAGGCCTCACCAGTGCCGAAGATAGGGGAATAATCACATCCCTCAATCTGCTGGCAACTCTCCTACTGATGCAGCCCAACATACGATTAGCGTTTTTGGCAACAAGAGCACATTGTTGACTCATGTCCAGCTTCCTGTCTACTATAACCCCCACGTCCTTTTGTACAGTGCTGCTACTTAGCTGATTGCTCCCTGGCCTGTAGCAAAACATGGGATTTTGCTGTCCTAAGTGCAGGACTTTTCACTTGTCCTTCTTGAACCTCATGAGACTTTGGCCCAAAGCTCCAATTTGTCTAGATCTCCCTAAATCCTACCTCTGCCCTTCAGCATGTTCACCATTCCCCATAGCTTGGTCTCATATGCCTCTGGGGCACTCCACTAGTTACTGATTGCCAGCTAGACACTGAGTCATTGATCCTTACCTATTTGCTTTCCCCCAAAGACCAATGCTCCATCCAAACCTTCTGATCAGCCAGGCTAGTCTACTTCTACTAAGGTTTCCACAGCTCTGGGAAAAGGACAAAAACAATACAATTGAATATGTTTGCTCTCTAACTAATCTTTCTTGTAGATAATTTGATATTCTGTTAAGCGAACAATCTTGTTAAAAGATCCATGTATTTATGAATTTGCATCTTCTAATTTTTCCCTGTATTAAAAATGCAGATAACCTGGATCTTGGTGACAAAGAACTGAGGTCTGGTTTTCATTAGCTTTTTCTCCAAATGAACAAAACCAAAACTAGACAACCAAAAAAAATTATCAGTAATTTGTATTTGAAATAATAAAGTCATTTGAATTTGGGTTTGCCAATCTCCAACATGCAAAAATGAGAAAGATAACATGAAACAAATTCTCTTTTAATCGGTTCAGGAGATTGTGTTGCTTAAGAAGAACAGTGCAATTATATACTCTTATGGGAGCCTGTTATGTCTGTGAGAGTTTCCAACAAAATATCTCCTATAGTGCTTGTGGTGGGTGTAATGATGGTGCATATTTATGCTAAGTAAAATACAGTAAGATATATTCATATTTCACATTACATTTCACAGGATTAAGGTTCATATACCCAGGAGTCAAGGAATCAAGTCTCTGACCTTCACTGTGGCAGAGAGGAGAGGTTAAGCACAATAGGTAGTTCCAAGTTCTGACCTCAGTTATACCAGAGTAATCTGATGGACTGATAGTGGAATTTGGCCCATTGCAAAACGTGCTTCTATTGAAGTCAATTGCAAAGCTCTCATGGTTGTGAAGCCCAGAGGACCAGGTTCAAGTGTAAGAAACTCCAACTGTGACCATTACAATGGGCATGAGCAATATGATGTGCAATCAAGGAAAAAAACAAGTTTTCCTAAATCAATCATTCAGTTCAATGCAACTTTAATAATTCAGAAAGTGAGTTGCTTCTGGTGGTCATTATTAGTGCTGTGAAGGGGGAAGACAGAGTCAGCAAAAGTAACAGCAAGAAGGATAAACTTGATGGCTTGTTGCTCTTGCAAAATGAGCACCAATTTTAACCTTTAACTAAATAAATCCATGGTTTGTTATATGCTAATTTTTACTAATGGGCTGAGTTTTTAAAGGTCAGCTTCCAATTTTGCAGGTTCAGATCCTGTCACTTACATCAGTGGTTGTCAACTTCTTTCATACCCAGACCAACCTTGAACCTCTTTCTCATCTAGTTCAGACCTACCTTGGAGTCTCCTTCCATGTGGCAGTACATGTTGCATAAAAATGCTCACTAGAATCTGAACCTGACTGACAACCCTTGGCTTAGATCACTATGTACTTTACTTTTATACACATGTGGGTACTGAGCCATCTACATCCAACAGTAATCTATAGGCATGCTTGTGCACGTGCGCAAACACACATGCGCACATACATGATTTTTGGTGGATACATATTGCACCTGGGTAAAACCTTCCCTTTCCACATGTATGGCTCTGCCTATCCACATTTATGTAGCAGGTACCCTCACTATCCTTTAAGGGTTATTTTCTCCTCCTGTCCTTTCCCTGTCAATGAATGTCAAAACAGCCTCATAATCTTATAAAGATGCTCCCCAGCCACACAGTATAATGCATCATCACCATCTTTGTTTATGGGACTGGGACTTTATTCTCATAACCACCCACTTCTTTCCTACAATGCTCACATATAAAACCCCAAATCATTCTTCAGCTAAAACAAATGAAAAGTCTGCTTGCTGTGCTGTTTGCAGCCATGCAGACACAAAACTAGCAGAGTGACTATATATTTTAATAACCCTTTCATACATATTTGACAATGTGAATTATATATTTATTGTGCCATAACATAAAAATGTAGGGGCAACCAGGGGAAGTGTAGCTGGCATTTCTCCATCTCTGGGATCCTGCCCTGCAGTGCTATAGATCACAATCAACCCCTTTTACATAGGAGCCAACTTCTGCAGTCCTTGCAGGGGAGTAATTTAAACAAGGATAACAGAGTCACCACTGATAAGATCAGATGGGACCATGGTGTTCATCTAGTCTGACTTCCTGTATGATACAGGTCAGGGGGAGAACTGGACAGGCAAAAAGGGCAGGGAAGTGGCACTCTATGTCACAAATGGAACTACCTGTTTATCAGTCACAGTTAATGAAGGAGAAAATGATCTGCAATGCTTATCTATCAATGGCCTAAAAAATAAAATGGAAGATGGAGAATTAGTTGATGTCTTTTACAGACTATCAAATCACATGATGGAATGGGATGGGCAGCTCTTTGTGCACCTATCTGTAATGTGTAGAACCAATCCCCACTCTCAAGACAAAACCCACCCCATCTCAAAAACTAACACAACAAAAACCTCACTATGTAAAGATGGAGGACTTCTGAGTGACGTCTACTAGAGGTGTAATGCTGCCAGTACTAAAACATCCTGGGATTGTCCAACTATTACAGATAAAAACTTCTTAACTCAATGAGTTGCAGCCAACATGGGAGAATTTCTTATTAGAGCTTAGCTTCAGTGGTTAAAGTATAATTTGATGGCCCCTGGAACCTTCCTTTATTATCCAGGCCCCCTTAATGCATAAAGGGGCCCAATTTTTCTAGATTCTGGAATCTGTGTCCAGAACTCTGGTCCATCAGATTTGTGGGCCCTGGAATTGTGTTCTGGGGCGTTCCAACTTCCTTGAACTGCTGCTTAGCTTAACAAAGAGAAACTGATCACAGAACTACAAGTTAATAGTGGCTTAGGTAGGGGTTAAAGTAAGCTGGAATGCAGAGGAAAAGCACTCCTGGCCCCACTATTTTCAGGGGCTCAGCATTCCAAGGACTCTAAAAATAGAAAAAGGAGCTGGAATGCTGCATTCTGGGACCTACCATTTAAAAATAGCAAGCCCCGGAATGCAGTGTTCTGGCTCCATTTTCTATTTTTAGAGGCCTCTGACCACAGAGGTGACCCTGCCAGCAGGTTCAGAAATCTGAGGACCTTGGGGGGCAATCACTGCACCCGTGGCGTATGGGGTAGATTCGGGGTAAACTTTATTAAAACAGGTATGGGAGTAGGGTGAGTGGTGTGGTGTATATGTAGTGCTTGTCACAGTGGTTTTTTTGTGAAGTGTTGCGGGGCGCTGAACTTTGTGGAGTGGAGGCAGGTTAGGGGAACAATGGGAATTTTCAATTAACCTAACTTACAACTATAACCCTACTCACTATAACCTAAAAGGTGGTCTAATACCCTATAAGGAGGGGGGGTGTAGCACATAATTAGCATGTGGCAGTGACAGAGAAGAGTGGAAGCAGGTGGGGGTGCAGGAGTTTAAAGGTTAGTACAGGGGGGTTCAAAGGAGAGGAAAGGCAAGTGGAAGGGGGCTCAGGGGCAATGAGATGGGGATGCACGGGGGGGCTCGGGGCAACAGGGGAAGCAGGTGGAGGTTGGATAGTTGCAGGGGAGATGGAGGTCGAGCAACAGGTCGGGGGTTTAAGGGAGAGGCTGAGAAGGGGGTTGAGTGGTGGTGAAGGGAGCGGTGGCAGAGGGAAGGGCTTAGGGGAGAGGGAAAGCGAGTGTGGGGGGTGAGTGGGAATGGCGGGATGGAGACACAGGTGGGAGTTGGGGCAGAGACACTGAGGCATGCAAGGAGTTGGGATACACGTGGGTGTTCAGGGAAGCAAGAGGGGCTGAACAGTAGAGGGGGAGACAGAGCAGGAACGGGGAGCAGTTAGGGGTAGTGGAAGCAAGCAGGGGAGCGGCAGTGGTGGCTGGAGGGCAGGGATGGGAGCCACGGGAAAAACAGGGGCCCGTGGCGAGCAGTGGGACCTGTGGGGGAGCCGCACGAAAGCGGCGGTGGTAACGGGGGCTGGGGAAGCCGGGGCCATGGAAAGCGGTGGTCGCAGGAGGGTTGCCCCAAGAAGTGGGGAGCAGATAGGGGGCAGGTGAAGGAGCCGTAGGGAAGTGGCAAAAGGGGGAGGGCCACCATGATGGGAGCCGCGGAAAAGCAGCAGCCGGGGGAAAGGAGGGGTAGAGGGCACGCAGCGGCCAAGGGAAAGGGGGCACCGCAAGAAAGCGGCGAGCCGGGGGAGAACAGAGAGGTAGAGGGCAAGAGGCAGAAGTAGTGGAGCTGAGGAAAAATGGCAAAATCCCGGGGCAGAGTTGGGGCACATGGGGTGGAATACAGAAAATAAAGAGGGGACAAAGAGAGTTTAAATGGAAAAAGTTTATTTAAGTTGGGGAAGTTACAGAGGGGTGGGCAAAAACAACTTAACAAAACTCTACAGGCTACAAACTAAAGGAAACAATCTTATCACCTAACTTAATACTACTAAGGCTACCAATTAAACTTATACAAGGTTGCAACACAATGACACTTTTAAAGCAAGTTCAAACAACCCAGAAGAAAAAGAGATACACTGAGTGAAACAGAGTAGCGACAAAGAGTTATAGACACGGGAGCTCCTTAACAGCACACAAATTGAAACAGCAAGAAAGGAAGGGAGAAGGCAAAAGATACACATGAGCCTGTAAAGCTGGGGAAAACAGTTTCAGAGCAGCAGAAAAAAAATAGGATAACTTTAATCTTTAAAGAAAGGCTGCAGGGCAGACTCTTACCACTCCTATTAGCAGCAGCGGCAGCAGCATTACAGGCAGAAGGAGGAGACTCGTACTTGCCTGGCAGTTATACTTGTAGTGGTAACTCGTGGATACACTCTGGGGGAAACTCGTGAGTGGAGGAAGTCGGCGTCTGGGTGATCAGGCCAGGCGAGATGTTGGGAACTGTCCTGCCTGAGCACCCCACATCCTCAGTTTTTAAACTATGTTTCCTGCCTTTTCCTGATTACAGGGAATGCAGAAAACAATGGTGGTATGAGTCATACCCTGCAGGACCTTGCAGTCAGGCAGAGCCCACCTACACCGAGCCCTGCAAAGACAATGGGCACTCAGGGTGGTAACAGCCATCCAGTTAAGTTCAAGGGGGCCATCTAGTTAAGGTGAAGGGGTCATCTGTTCCCTTCACACATTCTCTATACTTTAGTGATGGCCCGGCAGGGGTGGCCATCAAGGTAAATGCTATGAGTCACAGACAAGAGCCTCTAAAATAGCAGGCCCCAGAACACTGTTCCACTTTAAAGCGTCTGACAAAGTGGGCTTTTCTCCCATGAAAGCTCATGCAATAAATACATTTCTTAGTCTTTAAATGCCACAGGGCTCCTTGTTTGTTTTTCTGATTTAAACTAACACAACTGCCCCTTTGGAACTTGGAAAGATCAGACAAAATCCTGCCAATGTGATTTGATTACAGCACAAGCTAGAAATGGTACAATTATCAAAAATAAGCCAGAAAGAACAGGAGTGTTAAATAAATATTTCTGTTCTATATTTGGCCAAAAACAAAAAATACAAGTCAAATGACAGTCTCATCATATGTTAATGATAACGCATTTTCCAATCTACTAGTGTATCTGGAGGATAAGAGGAGGGCTTTAAACTAGGTTTGAAGGGGGAAGCAGACCAAAGCCCACAGGTAAGTCACAATGTGGGAGACCTGGGGGAAGGGAGGGAATTTGCAGGGTACCAGGACTGTAACACCAGGGATAAAAGAGAGGGTAGTTGGAACATGTGCGGGGGGGGGATAAAATAATTGTCTTAGGTCTCCTAATGAAGCCCTAATATCTGAGGTGAGGGAGGGAGGACAATGCTGTGAGAAAATGCAAGGAGGTAGATGAAATAGAACTGAAAATTGACATGGGAAAGTAGGGCAATTGGCTCGGTATTTTAGGTGCCTTTACATGAACGCGAGGAGCCTGGGAAACAAGCAGGAAGAATTGGTAGTACTGGTGCAGACAAGGAACTATGATATAACTGGAATAAGATGGGGGACTTCAATTACCCTGACATCTGCTGGGAGGTCAATACAGCAGTGCACAGGCAATCCAGGAAGTTTTTGGACAGTGCTGAAGACAACTTCCTGGTACAAATGCTGGAGGAATCAACTAGCGGTCTTGCATCTCTTGAGCTACTGCTCACAAACAGAGAAGAACTGATTGGAGAAGTAGAAGTGAATGGCAACCTGGGCAGCAGTGACCATGAGATGGTAGAGTTCAAGATGCTGATTAGTGGAATAAAACGAAGGAAGCAAAATGCAGACCCTGGACTTCAAAAAAACAGATTTTGGCTCCCTCAGGGAACTGATGGGCAAGATCCGTTGGGAGGCGGATCTGAAGGGGAAAGGCATCCAAGAGAGCTGGCTGCATTTTAAAGAAACCCTGATAAGAGCACAGGAAGATACCATTCTGATGAGCAGAAAGCACAGCAAATGTGGAAGATGCCCAGTGTGGCTTAACAGAGAACTCTGCACTGAGCTAAAGCATAAAAAGGAAGCTTGCATGAAGTGGAAGCTTGGACAGATAACTAAGGAGGCATATAGACACACTGCCTGGGACTGCAGCGATAAAATCAGAAAGGCCAAAGGACAGCTGGAGTTGCAGCTTGCAAGGGATGTGAAGGATAACAGGAAGGGGTTCTACAAGTATGTCAATACCAAGAAGAGGATCAGGGATGGTGCAGGTCCTTTACTGAATGCGGCAGGTATCTTCGTGATGGAGGATAAGGAAAAAGCTTAAGTGCTCAATGCTTTTTTTGCTTCAGTTTTCACAGGCAGGGCCAGCTCCCAGCCCACTACACTAGGTACGGTAGATTGGAGCGAAGAAGAGAGGCCCTTGGTGATGGAAGGTCAGGTTAGGGACTGCTTAAAGAAGCTGGATGTGCACAAGTCCATGGGGCTGGATGAACTGCATCTGAGGGTTTAAGGGAGTTGGCTGATGAGATAGCAGTACTGCTGGCCATTATCTTTGAAAACTTGTGGCAAATGGGGGAGGTGTCGGAGGACTGGAAAAAAGCAAATATTGTGCCTATCTTCAAGAACGGGAAAAAGGAGGATCTGGGGAATTACAGACCTGTCAGCCTCACCTCAATTCCTGGAAAAATCATGGAGCAGATTCTCAAAGAATCCATCCTGAAACACTTGGAGGAAAATAGAGTGATCAGGAACAGTCAGTGTAGATTCACCAAGTGTAGATCATGCCTGACCAAGCCCACCAACTTCTATGATGAGATGACTGGATTTGTGGGTGCGGGAAGAGCTGTTGACGTGATATACCTCGCCTTTAGCAAGGCTTTTGATACGGTTTCCCACAGCATTCTTGTTGGCAAGTTAAGAGAGTATGGGTTGGACATGTGGACTGTAAGGTGGATAGAGAATTGGCTAGATCAACAGTTTCAGCATGTAGGAATCAATGGCTCCATATCTAGTTGGCAACCAATAACGGGTAGTGTGCCCCAGGGGTCGGTCCTGGGGCTGGTTCTGTTCAACATTTTCATTAATGATCTGGATGATGGGATTTATTGCACACTCAGTAAGTTTGCAGATGACACCAAGCTGGGGGGAACAGTAGACATGCTGGAGGGCAGGGACAGGATTCAGGGAGACCTTGACAAATTGGAGCAGTGGGCCAATAGAAATCTCATGAGGTTCAACAAGGAAAAGTTCAAAGTCCTGCACTTGGGACAGAAAAAACCCCATGCAGTGCTATAGACTGGGGAGTGATCAGCTAAATAGCAGCACTGGAGAAAAGGACCTGGGAGTCATGGTGGATGGGAAGCTGGATATGAGTCAGCAGTGTGCGCTTGCTGCCAAAAAGGCCAATGGCATACTGGGCTGCATCAGCAGAAGTGTTGCCAGCAGATCGACGGATGTCATTGTTCCCCTCTATTCAGACTGGTGAGGCCACATCTGGAATACTGTGTCCAGTTTTGGGCTCCCCACTACAAAAAGGACATGGACAAATTAGAGAGAGTCCAGAGGAGGGCAACCAAAATGATCAAAGGGCTGGAGCACAAGCCCTATGAAGAAAGACCGAAGGAACTAAGCTTATTTAGGCTGCAGAAGAGAAGACTGAGGGGGGATTTGATAGCAACCTTCAACTACTTCAAGGGATGCTCCAAGGAGGATGGAGCTCGGCTGTTCTCAGTAGTAAAATCGGAGAGAACAAGGAGCAACAGTTTCACGTTGCAGCTGGGGAGGTCGAGGTTGGATATTAGGAAAAACTTTCTTACTAGAAGAGTGGTGAAGCATTGGAATGGGCTACCTAGGGAAGTGGTGGAATCCCTTACTGACTAGATTACAGAATGAAGCTAAATATGAGTCAGCAGTGTAATAATGTTGCAAAAAAAGCAAACACCATTCTGGGGTTATTAACAGGAGTATTATGAGTAAGATACGAGAAGTGATTCTTCCATTCTACTCCGCACTGATTAGGCCTCAGCTGGAGTACTTTGTCCAGTTTTTCCAAAGGATGTGGAGAAAATGGAGAATGTCCACAGTCAGGCAACAATGATTAGAGGTCTGCAACCAGTGTGAAAACCTTCCCACAGTGTGTAAATTGAAGCACTACAGTGGCTCAGTTGCAGGGGCAGAGCTGTGTTGCTGTAGCATTTAGGTATAGACAAGTCATTACAATTGGATCGGAAACTGTCACTGACCTCAAGAAATCTCTCTGCTCTGTGTTTGTACAGTGCCTGGAACAGTGGAACTCTGACCCAAGACTGGGACTTTCCCCTGCGACTGCAGTACAAATAAACAAGTGTATCTGGCTTATGTGGGGAAGTTACATCTATCTAGCTATATATGTGTCATGTGCCTTTAGCGGACTGTGAAGCAAGGGACTGTGTGCTAATTATGCCAAAAGCTAAACTTTCTAGATTTGCAGTGGCTGAAACCAGAGGATTAGTGCAAATGAGAACAGGACCCTTACTGCCTAAAAAGAAGACTGCAATTAGTGCATACAGAATATCACTACATTATCAGCAAAAACAAAGGGAAATCCAGGGAAGATTTCTTTTCAAGCTTTGAGTCTCTAGAAAACTCCTGTGCAGTGACCTTATACTCAGAAATCAGCTTTCAGCTGGTGTGTCCAACATTGCAGGTGACGGGGAAAATAAAAATCTGCTTTTGAAAGATTTTGTGCGCCTCTGGCAGAGGGTAGAGATGTGATGTCCTTGAGTATCCCTCTCCACGAGGGCTCTGTCACTTGGAACTGGCAAAGAATAGAGGGAATTGTCAGTGAGATGTGGCTTCTTCAGATCATTATACGGCTTGTCGGATATCTTTTTGAAAGCAAAACAATAGGTTTATATTTAAATCCAAATCTCTCTCTCTCACACACACACACTGCAATAAACCCTGCCTGTTTACTAAGCCCAGAAAGAACAATATATTTACCCATTTATCAAAAATGTTATTTATCCCCAAGCACCTAGCTGCATCATGCGGCTAAAGTATACAATGGCTGTGGGCGTTTCATGCAGAGGACGGGGAGAGGAAAGTAGTGGTGGACAAATGTTGGTAGGGCTAGATGACCAGCTGAGATATGATCAGAAACAACTTGAATCTTCTCCTGATATGAATGTGAATCTTTTTCAGGATAAGGAAGGGTTTGATTCATTTTATAAAAACATTTATACATCTCTCTGTTATTAACCAACGATGAGACTCCTAGGGCTGAAATATAAAAAAAGCCACAACTGAGATTTCTGAAGCAGAATGGGCCAGGGGTTAGGGCAGCAACCTGGGACCCAGGAGAGACAAATATACTTTTTCACTCTGTTACAGACTTCCTCTGTGATGCCTAGCAAGTCACTTAGCCTCTCTGTGCCTCAGTTCCCCATCGGTATTATAAGGATGAGAACACTGCCCTACCTCACAGGAGTGTTGTGAGGCTAAACGTATCAAAGACTGTGAGGTACTCAGATTGTAAGACAAATGGGCACATAAGTAGGACAGACAAACAAAACCTGGGAACACTGAAATCCCATGAGAAAGCCCTTTACCTGAAGAGCTCTGCAACTCAAAGCAATCCTGCTGACTGCTTGTCTAAACTGACTCAAATCTCTTACGCGTCATCCATTATTTGTCACTACAGATCTGAGCCAAACTCAGACCAGTGAGGTAGGTGTGAAAGGCCCCATTACTTAATGTCAGCCTGGTAGTGTCTGGTGTGGAGAATATTTTAATTAATTATCTCCTGGGAAAGGGTATAGCTGCATCACTAACTATGAGGTTCTAGTTTGCTTAAATAAAAAAAAGAGGTAGACATTATCAGACAGAGGTAGGCATTATCAGCTGGAGACAAACACTTGCAGTATTACTTCAGCAGGGGATATATGGTCATGGTCACAGCCATCAGTATAAAGTCATTTCCTGATAATGAGAAACACAGTCAACAGACCTTGATATGTTGTCTTATTCCTCGGCAGAGTGAACCTCTGTGTACAGAAATATACCATATCTATTAATAAAAAAAAAAAGAAAAAGAAAAAACACTCATTAGCTTTCAAGTAACCAGTCTTAGGGGGAGGACCTGGAGATGGGACTTCATTATTATCCATGGGCAAACTAAGTGCTAGACAAACAAGAAGTCCTGTGGCACATTTAAAAACTAACAAATTTACTTATTTCATGAGCTTTCGTGGGAGAAAGTCCTACTTCATCAGATGCTTGTGTTCCCTATCTTTGAGCATCTGAAGAAGTAGGATTTTCTCCCATGATTTCAAAAAATTCCCTGTTCCACTTTGGGACAAACTAGAGGGATTTTTCTGGGGGGGGGGCAAGCTATTGCCTCATCTCACAATCCAGAATAGGGAAATGAATCTGGATCTCTTACATCCCGAGTGAGCACCCTAAATTCTGGGTAATTGGCTAACTGGAGGTGGAATGTATGCACCCACTCTTTATTGCTTTCCTCACCCCCACCAGTGAACACCAGCCTGTTCCTGTCAAAGACTTTGGTTTTGAAATGTCATCTTATTGGGAGGAATAAATGTTTTATCAGAAAATTTCCAACCAGCTCTAGTTGGCGGATGGAAGGGCAGGTCTTGTGAGGCACCCATGCCCATGTTGGAGCTCAGATTTAGCTTTCACCAACCTGCTCTTGTTCTTTGTTCTTTCTTCTCTCAGTTCACTACTGTCTATATGTGTTGTAAGTCCAGAGATAGCAATGAGCTGTTAGCGAGAGACCATCCCATTGTCTGCTCCTTTTGGAAAGAGGAATGGCTGGCCTCCACATGTACTTATCCACATGTACGTATGATATTGTCTGGCGAATATGAAGATTCCAAGGGTCCTTTAAGTCATGACTATAAGGAGATGGGACCTTTTTACTGATTGCTGCCAAGACTGCAAGAGAGCAAGTCTCCATAACTGAGTTACCATGGTAGCAAGGGTCTCAACTTAAGGGAGAGATGGGTGCAGAAGGATCATAACAGACTTATCAGAGGGAATGAGTCCACCATATTGCTCTAGCTACATTAAAGCAACAAAACATGTTCAGCTCACTGTAATGTCTCTGTGGAGCACAGATGATCAGCATCATGAAGAACTGAGTCCACAAGCAAAGGCATTCTGTGAGTTACCATGAACAGGAAAGCATAGGACTCTCCAGGAAAGTCCGGACAGGATCTTCTGGGAATGATTGTATCAGACTGGAGAACGGATTGGCAGGTGGTCACAACAGACCAACACGAGTTTGAATTTGGCTAGGACACTTCATAAGCACACTTTTTCTGACAAAAAGAATCGAGATGTTTCATCACCAAAATGGTTAGTGCATCTCGTGGAGACAGATGTAACCTCCTGTTTCAGTGGATTCAAACCTGAGTGATGTTGTGACCCTGTGTGCCAAATCACAACACCTAAAGTGGGGAGCATGGCCTAGAGCCATGATTATGGGGTGAATACAGGGCAGGCTCACTCTCCAATCTATCCTAGGACCTTACTTCCATTCTTGTCTGGAAGAAGTCTAGACTTGACTGTTGTTGTCTCCTTAGTTTCATAATTTCTGCTAAAGCCATCCTCATCGGCTTAATACAAGCAATCTCAGTCTGGCTTCCGATGGTGTGTGTCTGAGAATCTCAGCGGTTTTGCTGTATTGCACAATTCTTTTTAAGCAACAGTTTGGGCAAAGCAATTGCAAAAGGTTTCTTCAGTAGCAAGAAATGAGCCATATAAGAAACAAACACTAGTTTTTATTGAAGAGAACATTAATCTAATGATTAAGCTTCCTGGTGCTATGAAATAAAGTGCACAAAAGGAAAAAAAGTAGGAAGCATTTGCCCTCCTTCATTGCGGCTTAATAGCCACAGCATTTAATCACTCTGAGCTGCTGCTTTCCCTATAGGCAGCCATTTCCCCTGTGTGCTGGCATCTAACTCATAATTAAGAACCAATTGTTTCATGTGCTGTATATGAGTGAATGAATGACCAGTGAGCTGTTGCTCTGCTTGTCTTCTGTTTCCCATAATGCTCAAAACTTTTGAAGAGACATCCCCCCTCCCCAGTTTCCACTGTTATTATTATTCTTTATTAGTTCATATAAATAGCTCTTAAAAGGCTCACCAGTGTGAAAACAACTAAAATAATGACCCAAGATGGCCGGCTGATAGTATGACGTTTAAATAGTTACAATAAAGGACCATGATTAAAGCTTTTTTTCATTTGAACAACAGAAAGTCCAAGGCCAACAGCTGAAGGAAGCTCATGGGACAAGTCTCACATAAGACTGGGAGTGGACTGGTGTGACATGATGGTTGCCCCACACTAGCAATTATAGGGTTAACTGGCCCTGGGAGAGACAGCCAATCGACTGCCAGGAGCTGGCAACCAATCAGAGGGCAGGCTGCCAGTTTAAAAATGGAGCAGCAGGGCTAGCTGCTCAGTCTGCCTTAGGGAGCTGGGGGGAGAAAATTTTCTCGCCAGTTGGCTGGCTATGGGATCCAGCACCCTGGGAGCTCCAGGTGGAGGGAGCTGACCAGGAGTCAGGGATCTTGTGAGCAGTGGACTGTGGTAATGGCTGGAGCAGTGGTCCAGTGATAGGGAGGCAGGAGCTGATAGCAGGTGGACTCTGGGGTGGTGAGCGACTATGACTGACTGGGGCAGTGAGGAAATTGGCTCAGGGAATTGACAGTCATGGAGTGACTAGAGGGAGGTAGAAGTTCTTAGTGGAGGCACTTAGGTTCCCTGGGCTGGTGCTTCGAGAAGTGGGTGTTCCTGGGTTCGACCCCACTCCCTCAGTGTGCCAGGTGACATGCTGGACCTACCACGGCACCCTAGAAGGGGTGGACTTGGGCTTGGCTGGAGGACTAAATTCCCAGAAGAGGACTCAAGAGGGCAATCTAGGACCACTTAAGCAGATTCCCCAGTACCACCACTAGGAGGTGACTTGCAGGTGCTGAACTCCATAACATGTGGTGGAGAAAGAGGGCATCATGATTGCTTCTGATGCTAGGAGCAGGGCAAGTGGCCATGGGGAATCACTCAGCATGTCCAATGAAGGACAGCGAGGCTGGCAGAGGAATGGATCCACCTGTTATGGAGATGCTCTTAGCAGTGAGCAAGGAAGCCCTCCTGGGTTGGGCCAAGGAGTAGCTGATGCTGGTTGAGACCAGGGACCAGCAGCTGGATGGGCTGAAACCCAGCTGTCTTAGGTCCCTGCAGGTCAGTGGCAGCTGATAGAAGAGAATCAGTGCCTGAAAGGCCAGGTGCAGAGGCTGATGGGCAGTGAGACTGCCAGAACTGGTATTGGCAAGGAAGCCCAAACTGGAGGAGAGAGACAAATCTGGATACAGACAGTCCATCTGCTGGCTTGTTTCCTCTGTGGCCAGTTGGGCCACACAAAGAGGAGCTGCCCCTATTGGGGGGGGGGGAGGGGGGATGGCAGGAGCCATGTTGAGAGGTCCAAAGGGGGACAAGATCCCACAGAACCCCATCTGTGAAGGTAATAGGGTGACTTGTACGGGCCAAGGACATTTTAAGAGGGAGTGTCCAGGAAAAAAGGTCAGTGCTAGTCCAGGAGTGGGGCCTGATCCAAGGAGGCCGGAGGCAGTTAAGAAACAGAAAAGATGTTCCTGCTGCCACCTGGAGAGCCACATAAAGAGGCATTGCTCCCCTGCAACCAAGGACAGTAAGGAAACAAATGCCTTGGGAAGTGGCCAGGTTGGGGACAGGCTAAAGATATGGCACAGCCAAGATAGAGGGCTGGGTGGGTCCTTCTGAGCAGAAGAGGGGGACCTCAGAAAAAGACACAGGGACTGGCAGACGTATGTAGAGGCAGGAGTCCTGATTAGGGCCAAGGAGGCTGATGAGGAAACGTAGGTCACCATGGATAGGGTGGACTGGGGGAACAAGCTAGGCAGATACCCAGGCAGAACCAGGGAATTTGGACCCTGGAGGATTATAGGCCTGAGAAACCTCAGGAAGCAGAGAAGGGGGACCATGGAGTGTTAGGCCTGTGGGGATGACCATTGTAGAAATGGTGCCCTTCCTGGACAGGGAGGATGAGTATTACCATGGAGAAGGAGTACCAGAGGTACAACCAAAGAGAGAAAAGGGACACAGAATGGGAAATCTCTCCCCCCACCCATCCCGGGAAAAGATCTTAAGCGGGGAGGTATGTGATGGGGTGGCTGCTCCACACTGGCAGTTATAGGGTTAACTGGATCTGCGAGGGACAGCCAATTCACTGCCAGGAGCTGGCAGCCAATCAGAGTGAAGGCTGCCAGTATAAAAAGGGAGCAGGCGGGCTAGCTGCCCAGTCTGCCTGAGGAAGCTGAATGGAGAAGGTCCTTTCCCCAGCTGGCTGGCTGAGGGAGCCAGCACCCCGGAGCTCTCCGAGTGGAGGGAATCTAACTCAAGACTATGCCCTGTGAGGCAAAACTGAGCTATCACTGACTGGAGCTCTTGAACAAATGTAGTGACACCCTGAACATCTACGTGTGTGGGTATAAATCTGGAAATTGGTGGGAATTTTCTGCTTAAATGGGATTTGAGAGAAGTTGCAGTTTCCATTAAGTGAAATTCTCCCTGTAAAAAACAGAACAAAACACTCACATTTGGGATTAGGATGATCCAAAATAATAAAATATCAGATCAGTTTACATTAATATGCATTTATGTGAGCTGCTGTGGTGCCTCATGGGAATTGTATTTCAGATGCCTTATGTCCCCCTTTTCCTCTGTGGAGTAGGTCCTATGGTTGAACTCCCATGACCTTTCATAGGCAAAGTAGTTCAATTAGGGAACCCAGTCCACAGAAGAGAATGGGGGTACAAAGCAATTCAGTTATAACTCCTGATTAAAGTGGAAGCAGAAGAAAGAGATGGAAATGAACAGGTTGTAAAACTGGTCTCATTGGTGCAGCAAAGCAGAAGTGAGGGGACCCAAGAGGGAATGAGAACAGAGGTTTTTAAAAACAGGATAAACAAATATCAAGGATGGTCTAAGAAAACTTAATCCTTGATCAGTTCAGGCAAATGGACCTCCTGAAGTCCCTTAGATGCTGACATTGCTATGATTTCTATGACACAAATCCAAGGTAAAGGTATCCAGAGATTTGAAGGAAGAACTGGATGTCTCAGCTAGCCCAGGAAAATTTACCCTAATGAAAGTCCAAATGCACTACTGAAACAAATGGGATGAAACCCAACATCCCTATTCAAACGAATTCCAGTGGGTTCAACAGGAATTCAACAGGGTGTTGGATGCAGTGCAAGGAAATAAGATGGGATTTTCCCCAGGAGAGACTTTGGAGATTTTATAGAGCATAAAACAAAGATTATAAAACCAAGAGGAAACTGGGGTAAGAGACAGTGTCTCTTCTGCCTCACCCTGTCATTCTTTTTGGCTAATAAAGTGAGTGACTAATTGGCATCTGTGTTTGCAATTGCCTGAGAGATCTCAGTACGTGCAGAAGGCCTGCATGCCTGTTCTTACTTTACAGTACTTATCTAATATTCCTCCTTTGAAATCCTGTGGGATCAGATGATCTCAAATTTCTACCTGAAAGAGCAAACTACTGAAATACAATAGATAAGGAAGCCACAAGGTATGTTGCTGTCAGAAGATTAATATCTTTATCCATTACTGTTTTGGGACAATTATTAAGACTCAAGCCAGGCACAGGCCAGTGTATGGGCTGGAAGGACTGCACACACTTTCTGCTTTTATATTACAGGAGAAATTGGAATGAAAAAATGCAGCAGAACAGAACTGTGATTTTTCACCATCTCTGCCCTCCCCAATAATTACTCAAACTTGAATTTTGGGATTATCTCAAAGCAGAACCAACCTGTTCTCTTTTGACGACAGAATGAGGGTTTGACTTTAAGGACCTGGTATACTTCAAAATTATTTCCCCACCATTCCCCTACCCACCCAATGCTAACTAAAATGAAAAATAAAATTAGAGGTTGATGCTCAAAGATCAAACCCCTCATTTTCATAGGCAGATATTTTCTTAATTATAGTGTAGGGGTTGAACTGGCTTTGCTATTAATACATGCAATGTTCAGATTCTCTCTTGTTATTTAGAGTTACCGGTGCCAGTGAAACATATAACACAGATAAAATAAAGGAAGTGACCTCCTTTGAGATTGTTGCTTTTACAACCTGATGCAATGAACAGTTTCTGGATATCCGCCAAGGAGAAATGAAACTGGCACCTGCTGAATTCAATAGTAATGCTAAATTAAAGAGTTTGACAGCAGCAGGATGGGGTCCCATTGTGCAGTTTATTCTCTTCTTTTATATGGTAGCATCTAAAGTCCTCCTATGGGGATCTGGGAGCTAGCCACTGGATAAACACAGACGATGTGTCTAGGTTAGAGCTGGAGGACATAGTTTCCAACTCATGCATACATACTCATGCATACATACTTACAGTAGCTCTGATTGAACCAGTCTCCTAAAAAAAATCATATAGCTGTGAATCTCATGAGGTTCAACAAGGATAAGTGTAAAATCCTGCACTTGGGACGAAAAAACCCCATGTACTGCTACAGGCTGGGGAGTGATCAGCTAAATAGCAGCACTGGAGAAAAGGACCTGGGAGTCATGGTGGATGGGAAGCTGGATATGAGTCAGCAGTGTGCTCTTGCTGCCAAAAAGGCCAATGGCATACTGGGCTGCATCAGAAGAAGTGTTGCCAGCAGATCGAGGGATGTGATCATTCCCCTCTGTTCTGCACTAGTGAGGCCACATCTGGAATACTGTGTCCAGTTTTGGGCTCCCCACTACAAAAAGCAAATGGACAAATTAGAGAGAGTCCAGAGGAGGGCAACAAAAATGATCAAAGGGCTGGAGCACAAGCCCTATGAAGAAAGACTGAAGGAACTAGGCTTATTTAGCCTGCAGAAGAGAAGACTGAGGGGGGATTTGATAGCAACCTTCAACTACTTGAAGGGTTGCTCCAAGGAGGAGGGAGCTCGACTGTTCTCGGTAGTAACAGAGGGCAGAACGAGAAGCAATGGTTTCAAGTTACAGCTGGGGCGGTCCAGGCTGGATATTAGGAAAAACTTCCTTACTAGGCGAGTGGTGAAGCAGTGGAATAAGTTGCCTAGGGAGGTGGTGGAATCTCCATCTCTGGAGGTGTTCAAGTCCCAGCTGGACAAAACACTGACTGGGATGATCTAACGGGAGTGGTCCTGCTTTTTTTGGCAGGGGGTTGGACTAGATGACCTTGTGGGGTCCCTTCCAACCCTATGATTCTATGATTCTATGACAGTGGAAACAGATGGAAGGACAAGTACCTCGAGTATAATCCCAACCTGGACATAGGACGTATCCCAGTGCTGCATCCACATACCTATTGTTCATATATTAACTGGCTCAGAACGAGAATTTCTCTACTTGAGATGGAATTTTAGTCTTCAGTTCAAAGCTTAGCCAATGCCCTTAGACGGACAAGACCCTCTTCGTTATTTGCTGTATCTGGATTGCTCTGAAGAAGAAAGTGAAATTCCAGTGTCCAGCTAAATCCTTGCCCAATGTGCCTCAAAAAAATCACTTCCCACAGTACATGAAAGACTGCCCTGGAATAGTATGGGTAGCATTTTCAGCACAATGCAGATGACTATCTTTAAGGGGCTGATGTGTTTTAATAGTCATTTTGCCTAGAATAATATATGTGACTGAGGTGATCTAGTTCAGTGGTTCCCAAGCCATGGCCTGCAGGCCACTTTTGGCCTGTGAGCTCTTTCAAAATGGCATACCACTCCTGGTTGCAGAAGGGAGTCTCTGGCTAAGGACTCAGGCAGAGTGAGTTGCTCCAAGACCAGTGAAGTCTCTTTCCTGAAGCCAAGGGATGGGACATCAGCACTCCCTTCCCTGGGGCTATAGCAGGGAGCATGGTAAAGAGCTTTCCCTGGGTCTGTAGACACTAGAGTCCCTGCTGGAGCCAAAGGGAGGGGAGTACTAATATCCTGTCCCTTGACTGAAGAAAGAAATCACTGCTAAGGGCCCTTGGTGGGGTGCACAGGGCTACAGAGTATTTGCATTTTCCCTGCTGCATTGAAAGGGACAGGAGATCAGTGAGGAGTCAGCCTCCTTGCTGAACTCCTTCCATCTGGTTAAAGCATGGTGGCCCTTCGGGGTTTTAAAAATGAAAGCTGTGGACCTCAAGCCAAAAGTCTAGTTTATAGTCTCACGTCAGTCCAATCTGTTCAAGAGTTTGTGTTGGTTTTTTTGTGATAAAATGCATATGAAGCTTAACAGTGAACAGGAGATGAAGATTTATTCAGAACAAGTCTAAAGCCTAGTGCTGGATCAAGTCCATTTTGTACAATATACTTAAATGTGTCTGGAGACAGTCTGGCTCTATAGCCTAGTGGTTAGGGCACTCACCTGGGAGATTCCTGTTCCTTAAGCACAACTTCAGGAGAGTATCCATGGCTGTAAACACCAAGTAGCAAGAGATGTCTAATTCCCTAATAAGGGTGGGGCCTCAATATTGACCTTTCCTATTGGCTAGTTGAAAGATCTCCTCACTCAGCTTGCTGACTCCTGTAAATCCCATTTTTTGATATTTCACTCTCCCTGTGTGTTGTATCAGGAGCCCAGGTGCTCAGACTGAGGCTGAGAGCTCCCAGCAGGTTTTGTAAAGCTCAAGTCTTATTGTGCATTGAGCCCTCAGCTCTCCTTTAGGCCCAAGTCCTATTCAAGCCACTGGATGTGCTGAATTTAATCCAAATGGGAGAGAGTTTAAGGAAAAAAGTGTTGTCCAGAAATTACAATATTAACATGGGATTCTGGAAACACTGAGTTTCCTACGCTGAAGACAGAGAAAGAAGGGGTGGGGGGGAGCATCCTCTGTGACCTTGAAGTCTTTTAGCTTTTCTGTTTCTCGGTTCTGCGTGAAAAACAGGGCTAAAGCAGTAACGTTGGGAGGATAAATAAACTGAGGTGTCTCAACACCTCACAGTCTATAGTAACAAGAGCCATGCAAGTACTTAAGAAAGATAGATGCTGTTCTTAATGAAAGTAAAGGGGATTTTCCCATAGCCTTAAATAAGAGCAGTATCAAACCCCTATTTTAGCTCTGCTTTGGGCATTCATTTCAATCCCTTTAAATAACCAGTTTAAAATCAATGCAAATCCCTAATGGGCTTCTTTTGAGAAGTCACAGTTTTTTGCAGTTCCACGGGATCACAACCTTTCTGTTCCAAGATCAAGATTTTACTTCACTGATACTTCAAAGCATTTTACAGAAACACTTGGGCAATTACTCCAAAGGCTCCATTCTTTTCTTCATAGAGGGGACTTTGGCTTTTCCTAGCGCCAATTAAAAAAAAGAAAAAAAAATCTTCTCACTTCTTGCATTGCTTCATTGCTCCTCTTAATTGTCTTGTCTGAGTCCATGCCAGAATAAATGTACTTTGTTACGGAGCTGTGAACTTACAATCAACTTGGAAAAACTACCAGTTTACAAGTTCAAGCTCAAGCAATTATTATTTTTTTTTAAAACTTTTGATGGAAGGAAAAGGGGAGGGGAGACATTCGGTGTTTCCCAAATCAAAGTCTTTAATAACATGTTAATCTTGGTTATTATAGATTCTGAATAGCAGTTGTCAGCTGCTGAAATTTTCCCATGGCTTACTGTCAAATATGCACAAGTGTGTTTGGAAAGTCTATAAGCACTGTAATCATGGAAAAAACATATTCTGCAATGGGACTCTAAATTTTCAGCAATTATGTACCATTTAGTTAATCTGCCTGCATTATTTACAAAGTGTATTTTGTAGTTAAATACTCGAAGAGTTGACAGGGTAATGTTCAACAGCTATTGGATCAGCAGTGATGAAGACACTGTAAAAAATTTCCCTTTTAAGTAGCCCATTGTGTTTGTTTTCTTGTTTGCTTTCAACTCGCAAACAGAGTTTAAGGTCTTTTGAAAGCCATCTATGTGTATGTATACAGGTACACATACCCTGGTCCTGAGCTTTTAAAAACCTCAGCCTGGTCACCCTTTCTGCACCACACTATGTGGGCACAAAACATTACTAGCAAAACTGTTGTACTTGAAATCACAATCAGAAAGAAATGTTTAAGAGTGAATACAAACAGTTATACACACTTACAAACATGCACAGGCCTGATTGTCAAAGATTTGGAGCACCTGTGGGGCACACTAACTTCAACGGGATTAGTGGGTACCCAACATTTCTGAAATATTGTGTGAGCAGATGCACATATGCACACAAAGCAAGGATTAGACCATCAGCTGGGACAGATGATAAAATGCTTTTTTCCTGTTCTTTTTCAGCTAATAAACCCAGAGATTAACCAGCATTAGTGCAAATTCCCATTCCCATATGGGATTTTCCTTCGTGCATAAAATCTGCCTTATTTGCCCATGTATGCTCACTGTACAGCATGTATTCAATTTATTCTTCATTTAAAACCTTATGAGATACCATACAGAAAAGCTGCTGCCTTAAAGCTAAAATGACTGCCATTGGAAGTGGGTGGGAGTCTCCCTGGGAAAAGAAGCTTCCTGAAACAAGGCTGTATTATGTCTGCTCAGTGGGGGGGAGCACAGCATCAGCATAGTGGGTTTTTTTTCACCAAACTGAAGATGAGCTCAGTCACTCATGTGTGGTAGGAGCAAGGCAAGGGGTTGGCTTGTTCTAGTCACTCTGAACAGGTGACTCTACTTCCGCTGGCACCTCAGAGACCTACTGAGGCTGCAGACTTAGCTATGCTAACTTCAAGGACAGGTGAGTTCCCGCCAAGACCATTCTTAGCTGGCTCTGTTTTTCCTGGGTGTTTCAAATGTTGCAGGTCTCAGTTTAGAAGAACATCTGATTCCCCTTTCTGCAGCCCCTGATGAAGTCAATGGGATGGATGGCACATCTACACAGTCCATGGAAACCCAGGACAGTGAGTCTACTTGATCAGGTGAAGGACTTGGGTTTGTAGGGCTCACAGTGACCTGCTAAAAGGTAGCTTTGTAGGCAGAACCTCTAAGCTGTGCTTTGGCTTGGACCTCAGGCTTTGAAGCCCAGCCCTCAACCCCATGGTAGAGAGCCAGAGGTTTGTGGGGAAGAGTAGGAAGGTTGGGTGTTTCCTTTTGGAAAACCAAAACCTCTAACAGAGCTTGGCATGCCATAGCTGAAGGAGACTGGCTCAGTCTCTCCAAAGGTGAGTGGAGGATGAGCCCATACCCTGGTCTAGTATTTCCCCCAGAGAACCCTGCTCCTCTTCTGGGTAGGTTGCAACATCCCTTTCTATGAAATTTTGCATCCAACTAGGCTAACTGACCTTCTGGACTCTGCTTCCTACCCTAATGATCATGTCTTTCCTTCAGGACAGGGCATTTCTGGGTACAGGTGCCAAACCGTCAACCCCCCAAGGTGTCTCTGCTCTCCATTCCAGACAGCCTACAAGATGGATGCTGAGGACCTGATTTGTGGTAGCCCTTACCCCAGGGTGTTGCCTTGCCAGGGTGTAAGGGGAAGCAGGAGGAGCAGGAGCAGGACTGTAAAGCAAATTGAAATTTGGAGGATTGTGCCAGTTTCTAGGGCAAAGTCTGTTGTCCCAGCCAGGTCTGGTAGGAAAGTCAAAATCTCCCCCAGTGATATGAAATTACAAACCCACCTTGCTCAGCACAGTAACAACAGCAAGAGTCTCATGGGATCTTGGCTCACGTGGCCAAATGAACCTTAGAAAGTGCCATTGGCAGAAGGGGTTGAGTTGGTTCTGCACTATTGCAGCCTCACCGATGTTTTCCGTAACACAGACATGACTCTCTGGCTCAGACTGGGGCCAGTCAATAAACTGACTCTCCCTGGATTCTCTGTGCCGTGGGGAGTTGTGTTAGACACTAGTTCTGGTGAGAACTGCCTCTCTCTTCTGAGTGTCGATTTTTCTTGCACAATTACTGGAGCTGACTACACCTAAAAGTGATGCCACACATGCTATTGATATATACCATGAGACCTGGAGGAAAAGAATGACAGGGGAAGGACAAGGGGATTTTTTTTTGGTTTTCAAATTGAGCAGGATATAAAGAAGCTACTGGCTCCTGACCAGAAAATCACTGTCTTGGGAAAATCTGAAATCTATGAGAGGAGTGGCTTCTGTCTGAGACTTTACCTCTCCCGGTCATGTCAGTACTTGGCCCCAGAAAGGTTTATAGAATTTGAAGAAGTGATAGGAGAAGGAAATGAAGCCAAATTGTAGTGCTGGGGGAGGAGAGAGCAGACAGAGCATACCACTAAGCAACAGGCAGAAAATCGTCGTTATCAGGCATAATATGTGAACTGAGAGCTGATGAATCCCTGTGTTATGTGATGGAAAAATGAAAATCACTGAACTACAAGACCAAACATAGGATCAGGACCCAGTACTGGGTCACAGACTCTCAGGCACTGGGTTACAGCACCCCCAGCTGCTGCTGCTAAAAGACTGGAACATATTGCTGAAAAATGTAATTGTTTGTTTGCACGCATAAATGATTTTTTTTCAATGGGGTCCTGAGGAAAAAGATTTTTGAAAACCACTGTTGTAGTTCAATCACCAGCATGGACTTCAGAAATTTGGGTTCTAGGCCTGCATTTGCCATACACTTTGTGCATGTTACAGGAATTATGAAAACATTTCTATCCTCTTCTATCTGAATATTTAAAACACAAAGTCAACATTTTGGATGTAAGTTTGTTTTGCATCTTTAATAAAAGCAAACAATCTGTCACTCAGCAGATGTAGAGAGAGAGGACAACCTGGGTAAGGAATAGGAGAAAAGATGAGACAATTTTTTCAATTAGTGATTTTCTCTTTCTAGTGTCTAATCCTTCTCCTGAGATTTTTATAACTCTACCAGCTAAAACTTTTAACACCTTCTAATAATAAAGCTGAACATTCATATAACATCCATCTATGTTATATGACCCCCATCAGCCCAGGTTCTCAAAAGACTTTAAAATGTTAATTAATTAGAACTCACAATTGTTAAGTGCTGTAATCATGATCATGCCTATTTGATGACTATTCATCATTACATCTAGAGTGCCCTAGGTGTATACGGTACTTTACAGATAAATCTAGGGATTCCTGCTCCAAGACACTTCAAATCTGTTACAGCTGGATAAAGCACAGAAAGGTTAAGGTGGCTTTCCAAAAAAAGCCAGCAACAGAGCTGGGAGCTGAACCCAAGAGTCGTAGATCTCTGCTCCCTGTTCTAACCATGAGCCTGCACTTGCTTTCTTTAGTTAAATGGGTTTCCACCTAAGGATCTCATTTAGCAATCAACCTCAACACAAGCACGAATCAAAGCATATGAAAATATTGTGTTGACTCCAGGAGGGCAACTCACATGCTCAGTCCTAGGCATGTGTTTCGATGCACTGCTGAGGGCCCTATTGAGCAAAGCATGTAAGCTCATGCTTCAGGCATGTACTTAAGAACTTTCCTTAACAGGGATGTTTTCCTGATTTGGGTGCCAAATTGGGACCTTAGTGAAGAAGCAATGAAGTCAGGTATCCTTTTAAATACAGAGCATGTGCCCAATGAGCTATCACTAACCACAGGCCTCAGTTGGTATAGGAGCCATTGGCTGGAGACGATAGACTATGGTGCTGCTGCAAAACTACTTGGACGCTTTACTTATCTGAGATTAATAGAAGGGCAAATGCCATTCTCTGGAGATACGTCTCCACTAATGAGCTCTGGAGAGAGCATGTTATTTCCTATAATGTGAAGATGCTGCAACAAAACTTTTCAGCCCCTAACCTCAACTCTCCACTCTCTGCAGAACTTGGGGCACCCTGAGAATTCCTTGTTGGCCTTTGATTTATCTCCCCTTTGGATTTACAGTCCTGAGCAGTAGTTTATACTGATCACCTGCAATGCAAAGGTTTAAAGATTACATCCAAAGCTTTCAAGCTTTTTTGTTGTTCTTTCTTTGGACTCCAGTGACACAGGAGAGCAGAAGGGAGTGGAAGGTCATTGAGACTGGTAAAGGACTGAATGCTTTGGAAGAGACACAGTGGCAAAGCATGTTAACTTTATACCTACAACATTAGGGTGTAGAATCAGACCAAGGTATAGCTAAAGAACAAACGTTGATCACTTTATTTCCAGGTCCCACCTCATTTTGGTACCTAGTTGTATATCTCAGGTTTTTACAATTGCGATAGTAATGGAGACACACATATCTACTACACTGGGGTCTTTATCCAGAGGGTTACATGCAGCGTGAACTATGTGCCTTATTTCTTGACTACTAGAGACGTCTATCTGAGTGCAGGTCTACACCGTGGTGGAATTTTGGTGACAGTCAAAGGGAGATACGTGAAGCACTTCCGATACCTTGCATACCTCCCTTCAGCTGCCTACCACCTCCTTACTGTGGTGTCTTCAGTGCACCAACACAAAAGAAAATACCCTCTCTTCGACTCAGTGCTCAGCTACAAGCGTGGTTTACAGCAATCAGCTTCACAGACTTGAACAGTCAATTGGGAAAATAGATCTGACAGCAGCAAATTTGTTGCTTTCAATGAAGACTATCCCTGAGTCAGCATCATAAACTCCTCAGACTAAGCAATTTGAAGCCATTGAAACCACTAAAATAGAGAGAGGCAGACTAGTGAAGAATCATCATAAAGTGAATTATTTAAATCCTCTTGGAACAAAGGAATGTATATTATCATTTTGGGATTTCTATTTAGTTCCCCCGTCTTCAAAGCGTTTGACAAAGTGGGATTTTCTCCCATAGAGGCTCATGTGATAAATTTGTTAGTCTTTAAGTGCCACAGGACTCCTTGCTTATTTTGTATTTCTATAGTTTCTTCCACCCTGTGATGTCCAAACACTTTACAAGCATTACTTAATTCATTCTCACCATTCCAGAACAGAGAAGTAAGTTTGCCTAAGCCCATGCAACTGTGGAGTTTGGGACAGAATCCAGGTCTCAGCCCACTGTCCAGTGGTTTATCCACTCAGTCAGGATTCATTTATTGCTTCTGAGATGATTTGGTCTGAGAGGTAATAAATACAACCACTTGCACTGAGTCAATCCCTGCAGAGGTTTGACTTTGCGAGCTCAGAGTTAACTTGCTAATGTCTACATATGCTGCAGTCACCAAGTTGACTTGCTCTGTAGGCCTGTGTTATCATTCCCATTTTACACAGGGAAAGTGGGACAGAGAGACAAAGTCACTTGCCTAAGGTCGCACAGCAAATCTGTAGAAGAGCTGGGAATTGACCCACATGTCTCAGCATCTAATGGATCATCTGATGTGGGATCAGGAATCAATGTGGGCTTAAACTTTATGACTGTGTAGCTCAAGCCCTGGACAAGTGCCCTAACCACTGGGACATCTTGTATCTTGAGTAGAAAACCTTGAATCCCAGTCCAATCTTTTCTAAGCCACAACAGCATCATTCCTCTGCAGGTCCATAACTCCAGCTGAAAGTCTGAGGACTGCTGGCAAAACGACTGTGCAGTAACCCAGACACAAAAGGGTTGAGTGCCATGAGGAGTCTTACAAGCGGTCTGCCATAATGCAGACAATTCCTTCTCATCTCTAACTGGCAAGCAGCATACTGGCTTCCATTACAGAGAACTGACAGGTCTGGATATTTCGTCCTGGCCACTGAAATTGCTGCTTCCTTTCCTATAATTAAATGTCTTAATTACTAAGCCACTTGCCTCATTAATACACAGATAATTTACAGAAGACAACTATAACAGGGCTGGAAAGCCGTTCCTATAGTTGGTTCCCAGTGCAAGGGTCTCATATATCTTTACCCACATCAACCACTGGAGGGGTATTTGGTAGGAAAATTACAAGGAGTGTTGATACTCTGGGCTGACTTAAACAACCTGTAGAAAATTTGTTCTTTTCCTTCGAGCAGGAAGGCCATTAAAACAGTGCCAGAGGCCTTCAGCTCTTCTTGGAAAGCAAACAAAGCCGTGTAGCAGGTTTTGCATTCAATAACAGCCATCCTTTCCTGTCAGAAAGGGTGTTATTGTTTTCCTCATGTGGTTTCCTACTTTTTAGGAGGTGGTCTACTGCAGAGAAGACATTCAGTCTTCCTCAGCAGGTTGGCTAGCAGGAACAACGTGTATAGTTATGGGGTGATACCCATCACTGCGTCTACTCATGAGGCAGCTGCCATTTAAGTAGGTTTGGAGGTGAATCAATCAATTACCTTATCCTAACTGTGGTCCTAATTAGTTGCATATGTGTCACCACTGTGTTCACAGGCAGCTCACTGGGGAATAGACAAATAGATGCAGATTTGCTATTCTGCATCTTCTGCCAAATAGGGAAAGTTTGATGCTTTTGAAGCTGGATTAAAGAAATAAAAGTTTGCCAGCTGACATTCAATTTAATGTGAGCAGATGGCTAGGGATGGTGATGGGGCCTAGAAAAAAGTGCAGTTGTTTTTCAGATAGAAGGACAGGCAGCTCCGTCTTTTCTGGGAGAGTAGATAAATCCAACAGCAGGTTTCTAATGAGTGGCTGATTGGTTTGTCTAGCACTCAGTTCATTTAAATGTGGTTTCACTCTGAAAAATACCACAGTGGGATTCCATGTTTGTGCATGGGTGGAGACTGGGGTGGGGGCACAGGAGGGCACCGCCACCCCACAGACTGGATACAACCCAGTGTTGATAAATGAGGGATGGGGAGGAGGGCAGATGTCTCCCTTCTAGTTGGTCCTACTTCCTCCCTGCAGAGGAGAATGGGTATGTGGGTGGTCAGAAGATTTGTGCCTGCCAGTCAGTTTCCCCTAGGGTGACAAGATTTCCCCATAGGTCTTCTTTCCACCCAGGCAGTTTCCCTAACGAGGAGTTCTGGCAGGTGCCTAACTTTCTCCCAGCTCCATATCTTCCCTCCCCATCACCCTGACAAGGCAATTTCTCTTCTCATAGCCCTTTCTGGAGCTGAGTTTTTCCTTAGCATTTCTTCAGCCTCCAATTCTTCTTCAGTGTTCCCTCTTCTCCTACTCTCTGGAATTAGATGCCCTGGATAATTTTCCTCCCACCACATGACTATTCTCTCTGTCACATTCACCACACTGGACCTAGATGGACCTGTATGCTGTAACTTCATCCACTCTGAAGAATGGTTATTAAATGATTGCAATGGGACTGGTTTAAAGCAGAATTTCAGACTTAAATCTGAATTATAAACCTTCTCTAACTTTTACCCAACCTCCTCTGTATGAAAATATCTTATTTCCCAGGGATTTAAAGAATAAATAGCTTGTTTTGGCTTAAAATTCTGTTTAACATTAAAATTTCTTTTAAAAAAAGAAGTAGGGATAGGCCTAAACCAAATGGGCCCAGAATTTTCTGAAGATTTGTAAAATAGCAAAAATATTCTTGTGCTGAGAGTTCAAGATCCTTTCTGGAGACTTCTGGGGTACTTCTTGGCTGAGTACATTAACACTGTTGCCTCTCACTTTTAAATTTTGCATAACTAAAGAGGGATTGGCCAAAAGTTTCCTTTTCTACAAAATGGGAAAGGAGATTAGGAGGGAGAATTTGATGGTGCTTGAGTCTATTTGTTCTCTTCTAATGAAATCCCCAATGTCCTGCCATTTTAAATTAGCACACTCATTTGTTACTTCTGCTTTGTTCAATAGAACTGATCTGGTATCAAAAAAAATCAAGGTAAAGTGCTTCCCAATTAAATAACATGAAGAATTACTGCATGAAAAAACAGGCTGGTTAGGACTATTGATTTAGTTAATTTTAATTGGCACAGTTAAGGTCAACTGAAGGCAGCTTCAGAGATCTAGAGTTAGTTTCCAGTCAGATTATCTCCTGCAAATAATAGGTTTCAATCACACACTGAAATTGTCAAAGGCTTCAGGTTTTCTGTGCTGGGGGACCAGAACACTTGTATGGCAAAGTGGAATCTCCAAGACAAATAGAAGCCACTTACACGAACATACATGCCATCAAAGTAGATGGCACCCAAAACACTAGCCTCAGGCTTCCATTCACATCCCTCAGAAGAAAGACTTTTATTTAATCATGTATGACAAAAATGATTAGATCTTTAAAGCCTATAAATTGCATTTGTCAGCAGCCAAGGAAACAAATAGAGTTTCTTGTCCTGCTGTGGCAATGATGAATGAGAACATGGGAATTTTGCTAGCAGTGGTTTGTGTGGACTTGGGGACTTGTTTATTGATTCTTAATGGAAGAAAACATCAATCCAAACCCATCATGGACCAAATAGTAAAGCTATATACTGTGAATCGAAAGCATTGCTTGCACTAGAGATTCACCTCCCTACACATTTCTCCCATGGCTTTTTTACTGTTGATGGAGAAAGGTGCTAATGGTGGTTTCAGTCTACAATGAAGCATGAGAGAAGAAATGAGAATTAGAAAACCCATTAAGTATGAGTTATGTGGCATTAACAAGCATCAATAGAACTGATGGTTTCAGCATAGTGACATCAATTTTTGGCTCATGTTCAGAATTGACCCATAGCCTTCTGACTCATCTTTTGCTTAGTGAATGTTAATATTCAGTTTGGAATGCAACCGATTAAAAACCTTATGCTACAGGGATAGCCTAACAGACAGCAAATTCCTCCCTGAAATGAATAATTGAGTAACCCCTTTACTCCCTGGGTTACTTGGGAGCAGGCAACACATACTTTTCTTTCCCAAGCACCTGATGCTATTCTGAATTCCACTGGTGATGTTGGAGAGATGGGAATCTTTTTCCCATCCCTCTGCTTTAGTCCTTCTATTTGTAAAGGAATTTGCAATTGGTGGTGCCTCCACCTGGCTGGCCTATAGATACAGAGTGGCATGCCTGGACAGCCTCCAGGAAGAAAACTGAAATAATCAGTACCAAATGTCTAACTCCAAAATACCAAATTATAAACTATATATACCCAATACACTTGTCGTTAACACACCTCTATTTAATTTAAGGAAACATGGTATTACAGGTGGAGACTGAATGTCAGCTTAAATCAGCAAGGGGGAGATTCAATAAATCAATAAACAAGTACAGCTTCCATGAAACTTCTCAAACTTACATGTACATTGCCACCATTTCCCCCCATCCCGAGTGTGCAGTCTTCTGGATTTTAGAGTTCAAAAGCCTTGGTTGTGTGGGAAATCTTGAAGCTGGGAACAGTGCTTTGTTGGTCTGGTGAATCAACCTAGCTAAGGCAACACTGGGCAATACAATGTTTATTGGGCATTACCCCAAGATGTGCACATTGAAGGGTCATGTTGTTGTAACCAGATGCCAGCAATTCTGGGTTCTGGTCTGATGAGTAGACCACTCTGCTTCTACTTAGACTCAAATAACCCCCTATGGCCACTCTGCTGCGCCCCATCCCCTTGCAAGCACTTTCCCAAACAAGAGAGGGGAAGAGTCA
Source organism: Podocnemis expansa (assembly GCA_007922195.1). NCBI lineage: Eukaryota > Metazoa > Chordata > Testudines > Podocnemididae > Podocnemis > Podocnemis expansa. Next base: position 12,042,505 of record ML682056.1, on the reverse strand, counting down.
CATGGCCTTTACTCCAAGCCCACCTGAGTCTTCACTGGGCACAGTAATAGTCTGTAAGGAATGTCTCCAATCTGATATGGGATTTCAAACAAATATGTGGCATATTTGCAGCCATCTCTTAAAGACTATTGCCAAGGATGCAGTTTTTTACGTTGTTTTGTGGGCACCTGCTTGTCATGAACCAAACTTGCAGGAAAACTATCCAATATATTTAATGATGTAGATTTTGTTTCATTATTAATAGTGGTTGGATTCAAACAAGCAACCTAGAGATACAGGACTTTGCATTTCAAGACCAATTCACTCTAGCTATCTAATTCCTCTTCATCTTGAGAGACCTTCATCTCTGATGTTAACTCCACTGAAGTCAACAGAGTTATGATGTGGTTGAATTTGGTCCCTTGTATTTTGGAGTCAGTGCTACAGAGAATATATTCCTGGTTCTTCAGAAGCCTTTTCTGAATTGAACAGAGGCAACTGAAAGACTGGCTGGTATACCACCCATCAGGCCTATGCCAAGTAATGAGTGGAAAGCTCATCAAGAGCCCATGATTAGAAACACATGTGCTTTATTGACCTGTCCATGTGAAAGATGTCTCTGTGATGGATTTACCAAGATGCTGTTGCCTAAACATATAACACCTGCCTCCTTCCCAACAATGACACAGACGAGCACTAACAGACTTAATTATCAGTTTGATTTAGGAACAGAGAAGCTGTTCTCAAAGTTAGGCATCCAATTAGTGGCATACAGTCATCACTGCTAATGTGTCAGCATTTCCCCCTTGTAAGTATATAATTGGTTGAACTGAAGGGGGAATGAAAAAGAAGGAGATTGAGATTTTTTTTTTAAGTCAGCCTTGCATGTTGCAGAGGTGAATGGAATAAACCAGCTGTACAGGGCTGAATTTATCTGGTAGCATTTTCCCTTTATATCTAGCTTCAGGACTGCAGGGATTCTGCCTTCATTTCCTCCACCCTCAGATAGCTTCCTCGCTCTGTGACAGTGGCCTCTTTTTATAACACCAGCCATCCTGACAAGTCATTCATAGTCTCACCTCTGCTGGGGTCCTGTGACACTATATGAGGTCTTTGTCCCCAGCCATTATTGGCTGACTCCTTGCCAACTTTTAATACATCTTGGCATGTCAGAGGAGTACTGGAAGATTGGAAGAGTGATATTGTGTTGTTATTCAGAGGGGAGGCAGAAGATCAAGATAGCTATAGGCCCGAAAGTATGAACACAATCTTGGGGAAGAAAAGAATAAAAATAATAAAGCTAGCTATTTTAGAAACAAGAAATTTCATCAAAGCAAGCAAGGAGTCCCGTGTCACTTTTAAAAACTAACAAATGTATTTATTGCATGATATTTCATGGGAAAAAATCTCAGTTCATCAGATGCCTGAAGATGGAGAACTTACAGAATGGGAGGAAAATAAATACAGGGATTTTATTTATTTATTTATTTATTTATGTGCATTTATTTTCCATCTTCAAGCGTTTGATGAAGCGGGATTTTTCTCCCATGGAAGCTCATTGAATAAATAAATTTGTTAGGCTTTAAAAGTGCCATAGGACTCCCTGCTTGTTTTGTTGAACTAGATTAAGACAGCTACTCCTTTGGAATTGGTCAAAAATTGTCATGTTTTGATTAAACATGAGTCTTCCTTTTGAAATGTTAGTTAATCTTTTATTAAAAAAGATTTTAAAAATGATTATTATTATTAATACTTTTCATCCCAATTTGGGATAGGATTTCTTTCATATATATATCATGAACATTTTCATGGAACAGAAAGTAGTTTCTCACTCAGTGTTGGGACAGTACTAAATTACTATACATCACTCTGGTTGACACATATCTGGTAAGACTTGATAACTCTGAGTGCTGGAGGACTGTATTGTAAACAGATTGTATGACAAATCACTAAAAATACAGAACTTACACCTGGCGTGGACATAAGCCATTAAGGTCCTGTGTGTAGCTATGCTGATGTGACAGTCCAATGATCATGGTGAGCCAATGGCTGGTTCGCTTATGTACACTTGGGGGTGCATATCGGTGAATTTGGGATTTACTGACCTGGGTCAACTGACTGTAGAACAGCACATAAAGTGCCCAGCTGAATATTTGATGATACATTCATGTCAGTCATTCGCTGTTGTCCTCCCAAAATTAATTAGCAAAACAAGTAAAAATAATCATAATATGCATAATATGCTAGTAGAGCATGTTTTAGGGACATGTGACTCCTTTGGGAAAAGGGTCCATGCACTGAAGACTATCACATGCCATACCGAGAGACATCCCATGTATCTTACTATATATATATCTATAGCTTAAACCAGCCCCACCTGTCATATTTGTAAGAGATGCACAGACTGGGGAAGGAGTTAAAAGGGGTACAGAACAATTCCATTGTGGACAGACGAGGGAAGAGAAAGACACTTTACCTTGAGCTCCTGAAGCAAGGCATTACTAGAGAAATTTAGAACAAGAACCAATGGCCTTAGACTTAAGACACAAATATTTAATAATGTAAAAAAATCATCACATTAAGAAACTCAAAGATTCACGGAAGTCTAGGATGGGAAGGCACCTCAAGAGATCATCTAGATCAATCCCTTTTACTCAAGGTAGGATTAAATAATAAATAGACCATTCCTGATGGGTATTTGTCAGACCTATTCTTAAAAGCCTCCAGTGACTGAAACTGCACAACATCCCAAGGCACCTTGTTCCCTAATTACCCTGACACGAAATTTTTCCAAATATCCAACCTAAGACCTCCCTTGCTGCCATTTAAGGCCACTGCTTCCTGTCCTTTCCTCGGAGGTTAACAAGAACAATTTTTCTCCCTCCTCTTGTAACAACCTTTTATGTACTTGAGAAAAGTGTTGACGTCACATCCCCACCCATTCTTGTCTTCTTCAGATTACACAAACCCATTTTTCCAATCTTTCCTCATAGGACATGTTTTCTAGAGGACCTTTAAACATTTTTGTTCCTCTCCTCTGGACTTTCTCCTCTGGTGGATTCTATATCTTTTGATGTCTTACCGACTTCAGATCAAGACTGGATGCCTTTCTGGAAGATCTTTTGGTCTTACACAAGATATTGGATTGCAATCAGGGGTAACTGAGTTAAATGCAATGACTAGTATAATACAGGAAGTCAGATGAGTTCTAATGGTCCGTCTCTTCTAGCCTTAAAATCCATGAATTACTTGGTAGAAGTAGTAGGCTGTTATCCATTTAGTAAAGGAAGACCGAACACATACTCTGGCAGCATGTGATTCCCACTATAATTGAATCAATAATATTCACTTTCTCATATCCTTATCCAAGTCATTTGTAACAAATAACATCTCCCCTAAGATGAGCAGGTGAAACAGAGTTAACCACATGATTCTGTTTCAGTAGCCCTAGTTGAACCTCATCTTTTCCCTGAACAACTGTATTTTTTTTTCCTTTGCTCATGGTGGCATACCAACTAGACGTGTACTTCCTGCACTGGCCGACAGAGACATCAGCTCTGATCTAGCTAGCACACTTAGAATGAGGTGGCCATGTCAACATGGGCAGCAGCTTGGCATAGCCACCAGAGAATGCACCTGGGTGAGGGATTGGCTGGGTTTGTATTTAGTCAGCTAACCACTATGACCATGTGGCTTGTTCCTGTGCTCTGCTTGAGGTATTCCACCTGCTTCTGAGTGTGAGTAGAGATACTTCCAGCAGTTGTAAACAAGACCAAAAATTGAGATTGGTCAGGTCTTCGGGCCATGGGCCTTCTTTTGTATGACATGTGAGAGAAAAAACTCAAGTTACCTTGAAGTCTATATACACAGTGAAGACTTATTGAAAGGGAGAAGGGCTACTGTCCCAAAATAGAGTATGGAGTTGTTTGCCTGACCTCCAGGGCCAATTTCAGCAGAACCATCAGAGGCAATGGGAGGACACCAGGAAACTCCTCTTGTATAGTTTGCTGTTTTATCCTGATTCAGGTTACTTTCTGTTCTTGCTAGATGTCTTGAGTTAGATCCCTTCCACACCCAGAAACCTCTGAGAGGAGTGACTGACTGGAGACAGCTGCTTGGTATTTTTTTTCCTTCCCCTGTATGACAGTTCACACCATCAGAACTATAAAATAAATACCCATTAACATTAAATGGACAATGTCATTTTGAAATTTGTCCCCAAATTTAGATGTTCTAAACAACAAACCGAACCAAACCCTTGTATAAAACAATAGAAGCACTCCTATAAGTTGTCTGTGCGGGGGGGAGAACCTTAAGCAATGAAAATTGTTCCTTTTTAAATAAAGAAATATCACCTTGGGCTGTTGGAATCCAAACATGGCAGCAATAAAATCATGAAAGTGAAACAGATTAGCCACAAATTAGACATAAAATTTCACTGGCTTTTAAGATCTAGGCTCAGAGAAATGCAAACAGTATTTTTTTTTAAATTGCTACCAATAAGGACAATAAATGGATACTGCAACTGATTTTAATAATCACTGATAGTGACAGGTAAAACAAAATTCCACTATGCGATGTTCAAGTTGTTAGTGTCTCTTTGAATGACTCTCTCAAAGTCCCACAAGCGGAGATGGGAGTTGCAGGCCAATATCCTCTGTCTACTGGTCATTTCTTCTTTTTCCGACTCTGTCTAGCTCCAAACTCATAGAAGGTATGCTCCCAAAATTTACGTTATCTGAAATTTATTCAAATTATTTATTCACCTTGAGTTTACAGAAGTGACTGGAAGAATACAAAAACAAGCTCTCTCATGGGATGTTCAGGAGGGCTAGATAACATTCTTATAAAGGTTTTATGGAAAACTGAGGTTACCACAAAATGGATATTGTCACAGACCGTGTCTGCTTTCCTCAAAAGATGTCTGTTTTTCATTGGGAAACCTGAAAACCACAAACATTTGGTTTTTGCCAACATTTCTGGGTTTCATTTGCTGAAAACAAAAATTTTAGGGTTTTCTTCTTCCTAGGCTTTTGAGGTACAGTAAAAGTTTTCCACTAGAAATTCTGACAAAATCTCTATTTGTTTGCTTTTGTCAAAGTTCTCCATGAAAGACACTCATTCTCTAACTAGCTTGAATGCTAGTTCTGCTTGTTTTTATTATAGAATATCACAAAATTAGACTTTTCAGCAGTATTCCCACACTTGTGGTCCCACCTGGCATCACAGATGAGCAAAAAAGAAAAGAACGATCAAATATATTTTATATGTATCTTGCATATACATTTTAAGATCTCAAAAAATTCTGCTGCAGCTCTAACGTGAAGCTTTTTACCAAAGGAAATCAATTTGGTTCTTATCTTACACTAACTGGTTCATGCATCTTCAGAAAGGATGTTATCTGTGAAAGCTGAATGTTGTAAACACAACTTGTAAAGCACTGGCATGGATTCCTGGTATAGATCATTTATAGGCACTGTACTACAGAGACTTTCTTCATCCAACTCACCAGTGTTAATTAAATGAGAGCGTTTGGCATCACAGATGGATGGTTTTATAGTTAAGGTGCAAGACAGGGAACCTTGGGTTTTCTTCCTCACTCAGCAGCAGACTTGCTGTGTGAAGTTTGGATGAGGCACAAAATCTCTCAGCTGCTTACTTTCCTCGGCTGTGCAATGCAGTAGTAACGGTTGTTATACAGGAGTTGTGACACTTAACTCATCAATGTCTGTATGGCACGGTGAGATCCTTGGATGGAAGGTAACAAGCAAGGATAATATATAGTTACAATTTGATTGCAGGAAGGGAAATGGGTCTGAATCAATCACCCAACTCCTCTTTAAGCCTCAAGAGTTCTTTTTTCAAACAACTAATTCAGAAACTAGCAAAAAAGTTATAAGAACATAGATCACATCTACATGCCAATGTAATGCAATCTAGAAGAGGTGATTTTTAAAGGACACTAACCTGCTGCTCATTAATTGGTGTCTGTAAACCCTACTGGTGTGCTATAACATAGTTCTGGTTGAAACTGCACTACACTAAAGCATCTCAGGCATCTTTAGTGCACACCAGCAAGGTCCATATCGACAAATTAATGCACAAAACATCAGTGAGTTTCAGAAATCACACCCCAGTAAAGCACTTTACCATAGAGACAAACCTATAGTTGTCCAATAGCTTTAAAATAGGAGACAGAAGAGCAGAGGGCAAGTGAAAATTTCCAGAAGGTTAGCTGAGTTAGTCTGTGTACGGCAAAGATAATCAGAGTCCTGTGGCACCTTAAAGACGATCAGATTTCTTTGGGCATAAACTTTCATGGGCTCCAACCCACTTCATCAGATGCAAGTGGCTAGTCCTATGTCAGATGTGAATCTGTAGCACAACTGAGAATAAAATCCAAGAATCTTAAATAAAGTACGGGACTAGGAATCACTTCTGGATACTACTGCTCCAGAGCTCTGATGGGTATGGGATGGGAGGTAAGAAAATAAATTGAGAAGCAGCTCTAAAACAATGCCAGGATCTAGTTCTCTGTGCTACACACTTATAGTCACATGTTTAACCTTATTGTTGGAGATGCACATAACACGTATAATACAATCAAATATTCTAGGCTAGACATCGGAGTTGGCATACATGCAACTTTCTTGCCTATCTTTAGCTGGGATTGGCCCTCCTTTGAGCAAAGGGTTGGATTAGAATAGATGACCTCCTGATATCTTTTCCATCCTTAATTTTCCAACATTCTTGAGAAGCAAAGATCTGTGTATGTAATTTTTTGGAGCCACAGTATCTGTATGATATGTCTTGGAGGCAGTTTTCAGAACTATGGCTTTGGGTCATCATTGCCATGCAGGTAACTCTAGGACAGTGCCCAGGGAGGTGAGTGGAAATACCCCCATTGACTTCAATGAACACAAGATTGGGACCACAGTACCAGCCTGTGTGTTTCTTTATCTCCCAACTTTGTGGTTTCTGAATCGGTATCTACAGAAACAAAGCACAGAAGCTTAGGACTGTGGAGAAAAAACCAGAGAGTTCAGGTTATCACTGTACTTTCCTCTGCCACCCCCAATGCACCTGTTGTATGAAAGTCAATTCCCTGAGACTCAAGACCTGCTTATGAACATACCATTTACACCCCTCCTGATACAGAGACTAAATATCAGCCACAGGGAAATTATGATGTTTGGTTCTTAGTTCATCCTATTCTCCAATAATTTTATTTGTTCTCTGTACAGAAGGGAAGCAACCAATGGGGGAGAACCCATATGGCTCTGCTGATGGAGTTACTGTGGCATGCAATCACGGCATTCACCTGTACCTGAGCCTTCCCTTTCTCCCTCTAACTTGCTTTCTCTGTAAGTGATCCTATGATGTCTACACACATCTGCCTCCTCCTCTCACAGAATAGCTATTTAGAGACAGTAAACAAGTTGTCACTATGGTCATTTAAGCAATTTACTGCTCTCCCACAGTTTCCTAATTAGTTAATGATTTCTTTGCTTAGCATTTCTCTAGCTCTCTTTTTCCTTCAGAAGCCCGGCAGCATTACGGACCCTTTGACAGTTCTGATTCCCACAGTTCAGCAATTGCTCAGAGAAAGGAAAACAGGAAAAAAAATGCAACCTCAGAAAATGTATTTGTTTCTCTAGGAACATGTGAACCAACACTTGGGCCCTGATCCAGTGTCCTCATGAACTGGACTGCCTGAGACCCTCAGATTCAAAATTTTTTCTCTCTTGTTTTTAATGTGGACGATGAGTAATCGGGAACACAAAATCCTTGGAGACTTCCTTGTGGTGAAGCATGGGGAATAGCACTCAATCTGTTGGCCCTTTGCACCAGCTGCTTACATCATGGCTTCTCTCCCTCTTTCTCTGGAAGTTGGGGAGTAACATCTGCAAGACTTGGCCCTATGTCCAGGCCACTATTTTGTTCTCCCACTCCAGGACAAAGTCCCATGGAATAAGCTGTCTGAGTGCTGTGTCAGGCAGTCAAGTTTAAGTCCAAGGCCAGTAATACTTTCCCAGCAGTTGGTAGGGGAACTGGGCCAATCAGCTATTCCAAATTCCAGCCCAGAGACCAATGCCCATCAGCTATGGTCCACCCACTCTCAGACTTTGTTGATGTTTTCCCTAGTCGCCTTCCTGCCTCATTTCTTTAGCTCCTGGGCCACTTCTGGGTTTATCAGCCTGTGTTTCCTCCACTCCTCTTTGCTAGTCCTCCCTCTCAGCTTCATGCCAGACTCTGGATCCCAGTGTTCACTCCTCCTTGTCCCTGTCCATTTTCCATTCTTTCTAGGGAGTGACCTTCTTCCTGCAGCCCTCCTCATCTTTGGATATGTCTATACTAATGGCGGTGAAATCACCGCCCTTAGCCTGGCGTTTTGGGGGTGGTTAGCAGTGACTCTGAACTCACTGCTCCACTCATGTAAGTTGGCTCTGGAAGTCCTAGGGAGCAGGGTGTGTACAGGAAAGCCAACTGCAAGGGATTTGTGGTCAGCTTTCCCAAAAGTGTCCCGGCGGCTTAGAAAGTCACTGGCAGTTACACAAGGAATTTTAACTAGCTTGCATAACTGCTGGTTGACTGCTGCCGAAGACCGGCCCCAATGTAGACAAGAGCTTTGTTTCTTTGGCACAGCAATCTAAGCGCATGTGACTATGACTGCCACATTCTTCATTCATTTTTAGCGTATCCTTTCACACACTCTAGTATCCTTAAAGAAATATAAGAAGAATTTTGTTACACTATTCTATATTTTTGGCATTCTCACTAGCCCCATTAAGGGGAAAAAAGTTTGACTCCAAGCTCACTCAATTTTTCATGAAGAACTTTCTTTCTCCCACAGAATATTACTCACAAGGCCTTAAACTTGGTCAACAGGGCTTTTTGTTTTTAATCCCCTTTTGAATTTGCATACTTTAAAAAGACTATCTTTGTGTCTTTTTAAGAGGTTTCACTTACTTTTAAGGCACGATGATCCACTAAGACTTGAAGATCAACTACTTCACTTTGTCTGTCCTGATCGTGGCGTACTGTATTGTCTTCTAATTTCTGAGCATACGCTATAAATCCTTTCTCCTTTTGTTTCCTTAGTCCACAGCTCTTGCCATTCCTTTGTATACTATTTCATGACCACGCTTTTAAACTATTGTCCACTTAAAAGTATCTTAATATCCACCTCCTTGTTTTTTAGAGTTTGTTTTGCTGCTTTGTCAGCCATTTAACAGCCTGATATTGCAATATGCATAGGAATCCATGCTATTGTTACACAGCTATTTGCTTGCAGTATTTCTCTAGTTAGAAACATTATTTCACTTGTGTCATTTCTCTTTCCGAAGTCCAAGCCACGATTGTCTTAAAGCATCAAAAGGAATCAGATAAAGTTACTGCTGTAGCCGGTTGCACGTCTTTTAATCAGGTTAGTGCAAACGTTGTCCCCATTCGTTCAGCTGTCAGAATGGTCAAATAATTTGACAGCCTTTTAGATTTTTGAATTCCAAAACTAGAACACAGAAATCTGTTCCCACTCAACCCATGCTGTCATTTTTTGATCTGTCTGTATAGGCTTGGCCTCATTTTTCATAAATTCAGAGGGTTTTTTTTGTTTTGTTTTCCCCCCATACAATTCCAAATGTCCAAGCGGGAGAATAATTATCCATTTGTAATTTAATTTCCCATGACTAAAAGGTTTTAGTTCTCTGAATTTTTCTTTTTTCACATATCTTCTTTACTCATTTTTGACCCTGAAAGTATGAGGAAGTCTGTAACAATCCATATTTTTTTGTCTACTAAGCTCCCAGCATGCCTCATAAATTTGTTGCAGTTATCTATTTCCATGAGTATCTCTCACGTGTGCACAAAAGGTATCATCCTTAGGTTTATAGGTGCTTCTTCAGTGGCTATTTGTGCCTAGAACAGTTCCTACTATCTTAAGAGCTGTTTTTGAAGCAGAAGCAAAAGGTTAATTGGTTTCATCTGTGCTCTATGTGTACGCATCTTCAGTCCCATCTTATCTGCACTCTTTTGTTTCCAGATACACTTTCAAACACGTTTATCCTGTTTTTACACGTTAGTATGGTATTATCTTTGTGACCATTCCAAGTTAATTTATTTTTAATGGTTACTCCTAGGAACAAACTTTTGAACGATTTGTACATTCTCCACTATCAAGATATAAACCCCAGTCTTCCCTAACTTCTTTCTGGTTCAAATAATTCCCCTTGTTTTTGCACTTCAGAATTTAGCCCGCTAAATCATTTGCCTACTTGGAAATTTTATGGAGTGCTTCTCTTGTCTTTTCCATGGCTACTTTATGTCTATTGTAGAGTCCATAAGGCACAGTCATAGAATCATAGAATCATAGGGTTGGAAGGGACCCCACGAGGTCATCTAGTCCAACCCCCTGCCAAAAAAAGCAGGACCACTCCCATTAGATCACCCCAGTCAGGGTTTTGTCCAGCTGGGACTTGAACACCTCCAGAGATGGAGATTCCACCACCTCCCTAGGCAGCTTATTCCAATGCTTCACCACTCGCCTAGTAAGGAAGTTTTTCCTAATATCCAGCCTGGACCGCCCCAGCTGTAACTTGAAACCATTGCTTCTCGTTCTGCCCTCTGTTACTACCGAGAACAGTCGAGCTCCCTCCTCCTTGGAGCAACCCTTCAAGTAGTTGAAGGTTGCTATCAAATCCCCCCTCAGTCTTCTCTTCTGCAGGCTAAATAAGCCTAGTTCCTTCAGTCTTTCTTCATAGGGCTTGTGCTCCAGCCCTTTGATCATTTTGGTTGCCCTCCTCTGGACTCTCTCTAATTTGTCCATGTCCTTTTTGTAGTGGGGAGCCCAAAACTGGACACAGTATTCCAGATGTGGCCTCACTAGTGCAGAACAGAGGGGAATGATCACATCCCTTGATCTGCTGGCAACACTTCTTCTGATGCAGCCCAGTATGCCATTGGCCTTTCTGGCAGCAAGAGCACACTGCTGACTCATATCCAGCTTCCCATCCACCATGACTCCCAGGTCCTTTTCTCCAGTGCTGCTATTTAGCTGATCACTCCCCAGCCTGTAGCAGTACATGGGGTTTTTTCGTCCCAAGTGCAGGATTTTACACTTGTCCTTGTTGAACCTCATGAGATTCCTCTTGGCCCACTGCTCCAGTTTGTCTAGGTCTCCCTGAATCCTGTCCCTGCCCTCTAGGGTGTCTACCATTCCCCCCAGTTTGGTATCATCTGCAAACTTACTAAGTGTGCAATCTATCCCATCATCCAGATCATTAATGAAAACATTGAACAGAACTGGCCCCAGGACCGACCCTTGGGGCACACCACTTGTTACTACTTGCCAACTTGACATGGAGCCATTGATTCCTACACGCTGAAACCGTTGATCTAGCCAGTTTTCTATCCACCTTACAGTCCACGCATCTAACCCATACTTCCTTAATTTGCCAGTGAGAATGCTGTGGGAAACTGTATCAAAAGCCTTGCTAAAGTCAAGGTATATCACATCAACGGCTCTTCCCGCATCCACAAATCCAGTCATCTCATCATAGAAGGCGATGAGGTTGGTCAGGCATGATTTACCCTTGGTGAATCCATGCTGACTATTCCTGATTACTCTATTTTCCTCCAAGTGTTTCAGGATGGATTCTTTGAGAAGCTGCTCCATGATTTTTCCAGGGATTGAGGTGAGGCTGACAGGTCTGTAGTTCCCTGGATCCTCCTTTTTGTCATTTGCAAAAAGGGAAATATGTATTCCTATCTGCACATGTTCCTTGAAATGTGTTAATTATTTGTGCTAAACACTTCATTCCACCTTGTATTTAGCAGTGACACTTTGAATGTCTTTCCCAGACCTGAAGAAGAACTCCATGTAAGCTTGACAGCTTGTCATTCTCAATAACAGAAATGAGTCCAACACATGATATTAGCCCCTCATCTTTTCACTCTCTGGGAGGTAATTTATTTGAATGAAAGGCAAAGTAGGGCTAACAATGTTCCCAGAATGAGTGTCATTGGTAAACCTGTAGGTTATTGAGATGAAGCTCTTCCCCAGTTTGAGTTATGTAGTTCTATCATTTAATTTACCCACCAAAAATTCTCCATTTTATTCATATTTTGGCTAGTTTATAAAGGAGGCCTTCCTTCTAAAGCACGTCATATAATTTTTCATTAACCAGGAAGACTTATGTAGCCCTTAATTTTTATGCTTTTCTGTCCTTCTGTTTCTAGGCTCACTATTGGAGCAACTGAGCATTTTTCTTTCTGAAATCACTTTACCTCATTTATATCATTTTTGTCCAAGTATTCTAATAGTCTTATGTAACCCGTTGGCTTAAAGGAGGAGTGTTTCTTTAAGAGTTTTGCTGGTGTCTGAGTTGCTCTTGCTGTGTCGCTGTTGCTGGGCAGATTTAGCTGCCTAGACCCAGAAGTTGCAGCATGTCCTGTGTAGTTTGGAGCCTGCTCAGCAAGGGTCCCTGCCAGCCCAGTGGTCAGGGGTCTGAGATCGAGCAGCCAGGCCAGTTGCATTAGGGAGGAGAGTGCTGGTGCTCTGTGCAAGGGGAGAAGCTGAGCCAGGAGCAGACAGCAGGCTGTTTTTCCCCACTCTGAGGCATTTTGCTTCAGGTCAGTAGCCTTGTTACCCCTCCAGCAGGGAAGTCTGGAGGCAGGGGGTACAGAGAAGCAACTATTGGGAAAAGAAGGGTGGTTGCCTTCTAACTTTATACTCTGGGGTATGGGCTTAGCTACAGTTCTTTTGTGTAATAAGGGGAAAGAGATAATTATATTTTGTTATTGTCAGAGATGTATTTTTCCTTTGTAACAGGGTTTTTTTTATATATGTGTGTACATAAATGAGTGTGGACTGAGTAAGCTGTGTGGACAGCAGTGCTCCCAGCAGAGGAAGAAAGGTTTTCCAGGACTCATACAGAGGATTTCTGCTGCCAAAGAGGAGGGAGATGCTGGCTTCTAGCACAAGCCTTTGGACTTGGTGATTTGAGACTATAACAGACTCATGTGGATACTGCTAAATAACCACTAAGTATTATAGATCTGTATACTAATAATTTCTTCTGCTTTCATAGAAGGTTTATAAAGTTAATGTTTAATATAGTATATTGCTTTTGTTTGTTTTTTTTATAAATTCTGAACAGTCTTCACTGTGAGCCCCTTTACAGACTAGATCCTGGCTCTCCAGCTGCTTTTTGCAGGTCTCCGCTTTCTGTGAGGCACTGGAGAGGGGCAGATTGAGCCCACCCTAGCAGGTTACACTTACACTTATCATTTTCTTCTCAATTTTCACCGCACACAATGAGAGGGTTATAGGTCATAAGGACCAGCTCTTATATGTACCTGGCCTCCTAAATGGTACCACCAGTGCTTGTTTCCACTCAGCTGGCAGCAGTCCTTTTCACATGTATCATGATATAATCACAGTAAAATCTTTAAACTCCCTTCTCAATGATGTTGGAGCATTTCATTACTTATTTTTATCCAGAGCTGTATTTTCACTTTTTTCTAATGGCTGTAGTAAATTCCCATATGCTAAATTTTTAACAGAGTACTATTGCCTAGTCATGTAATAGTTCACAGTTTTCCTCAATAAAACATTCCCTCTCCCCCACAACTCATTGCTTTAATTCATGTCTGCTGAACTTTTTAAATGTTTTACTAAAGATGTCTGCCTTTTCTAAGTTGGCATTCTCAATTTCATTGTTTAATAAGAGCAGGTATAAGTTTACTTATTTCAAATTCCATTCATTCTTTGAATTTACTTATATAAAAACACTCTGGGCACTTTTAAATCTGTACCTTCTCTCAGTAGATTTCCACCCTGTTTCTTTTTTAAGCTCTTTACATATTACCAATACTGGGGGTTCACATCATGTAGGCTCACACCCCCTATCACTATTGAACAGGAGTGTTCATTTTCAGCCAGGTTTTGTTCTTTTCCATGTAGTCCTCCTTCACATCCTGATATAGTTAGTCTATTTCTTTTTTTCCCCTAATATAAGCCCATTGCTCATGCCCTTCTGCTTTTTCTTTGTAGCCCACATCAACTTTCTGTATAAACCCACCCCCCACCTGCCAGTCTCAGTATTTAGCTCTGTTTCAGCTGCAGTCCTCAACCCAGTCTGATCCTGCACCCCCACATCACCATCTTCAACAAGCCACCAACCCTGACTCAAACCTCCACCCAATGGCTAATCAACCAGTCTCCTAATGGCCCACCTCCACTTCTTGGCTTTATAGAAGCCCAGCCTGTCCCTGCTCAGCTGGGCTTCATCTTTAGTTAGGCTTTAGATGGCCCTAGCTCTCGTCCAGGTGCATTTTATAAATTTATTTGACCTATTGAATGTGCTCAGGCCTTGTGTGGGTGGACTTGCCATCACCTGGTGGTTCTAAGGAAATTGCATTTGAGCATTAATCAGAGAAGAAAAACTAGCACCATTCTCTGGCTGGCAGGGATGAGGTCCCAGAACAGGGAGCTGATCTGCAGGCCATCAAGATGTTTACGTCCCACCATTGTAAGATGTACATCTTGCCCTAATGTGATGTGCAGGGCTGCATTAACTGGCCTTGGGGCCCTGAGCTGCCAACCATTGTGCCTGCCTCTCCAGCCTGGGGCCTGACACCTACCACCATTGTGGCCCCATCTCACCCCCTGCCTGGGGCCCCAGTCCCACACCATGGTTGTCTCTGGGCAGGACACTGCTGGGGTGGAGCCTAGGGGCTACATGGCTGGCGAGTCTCTCTTGGGGGTGAGGCTGGCTGGTGAGAAGTTCAGCCTATGGTGTAGACCCCCCAGGGCCATGGGCCCTGGAAGGCCACACCAGAGTGCACCCTACATTACATGTCAGCTTCCTCCCATAGCAAAAAAACACTAAGCCACCCCACCCCCAGAGGCAGACCAGCCAGCCAGGACTGGGGTGGGAGTGTAGAGCCCAGCTTCCTGCCCCAAGAGTCTTCCACCCACTAGCACCAGCAAGGGAGGAGCCCTCCCAGCACTCCCCGCAAGCTCATTAATGCTGAGCGGTATGGGAGTAGATCAGGCAGGAGACTTAAGGGCTGGATCCAGGGCCCCCTTTTAGGTCAGTGCCTGGGGCATTAATCAGACTCTGGTGATGTGCTTTATCAGAGTTTAAGGGAAATAAAAAGGAGAAATACTGCAAAGTGACTGAAAGAGATTTAAAGTATGGGCCAAAAATCATCTTGGGGAGAATGGTTACAGTTCGTTGTAGGAAACACAGCTATCCAACGGGAAAGACAAATCTGGCTATTGCAGTAAACTTCAGGGAAGCAAGTTAGACACAGGTATGCGAAGGGATATAACCCGGTTTGCAACAACACCTGAGTGACGCCAGGATCTCCAGCATCATCACTGGAACTAAAGGAATAAGTCCATCTGTGTCAAGCAGCAACAAATTCATAAACTTCTTCTGAGGACTGGTCATTATGAGAACAAGACACATACTTTCCTATTGTCAAAAAAAATAGTATGATCTTAGGCTGCAAGATCAGAGGTATCACATCACAGAGAAGAAAGATAATCACTCACTTCTAGATGACTTTTGTGAGACTGTAGCAGGAATGGTCAATGTAGTTTTGGGTACCTGAGTATCATAAAGGTGATGACAAATTGGGAGAGAGATCAGAGAAGGAAAAGATCATTAGGGAGGTCTGGGTGTGATTTATAAAGGAAGATGAAAAAGGGTGACCTAGGGCTAGTTTAGCTATGTAACAAATAAAGGCAGGACACAGTAGCTGTTTATAAATTATTGGAAGGGTGTGAACCTCAAGAAAAGAAAAGAGTTATTTAGGGTGGTGTGAGAGTAAGAGACTTACGTTACAAAAGGAAAACAGGCAAAAGAGTCCAAAAGAGGTCCTGAGAGGAAGGTGTTAGATGGCAGAATTAGCCTCTGCAGGTAAATTAGTGGAGTCCCCATTGCTGGTGATATTTCAGATTACACAGGATAAAACAATAAGAAATGTACTGGAGGGCATAATCCTGCATTAGCTGAGTGAACTAGAACAGTGTGAAACAAATGCCCATTTGTGATTCTCCATGCTGTGCCAGCAACTCTTGTCAGGTGTGGCACACAACACATAACACGCTGTTGTCATAATACTTACTGGAAAACGTGGCATGTAATGTATCGCTGAAAAAATTAACTAGTCACTGATCAATGACTACTTGCTTCTCTGACCAGCCTCATTGTCAGGGAGAGACAATGCAAGTCCATTTAAATAAAAGGTAAACCGAGTTAACAAGGGGCAGACTTCTTGCTAACCTGAGTTACCCTATCACCACTGGGGGAGGAAACACCATGAAGACTTAACCAAACCGCATGACATCCCTTTTTAGAAGAAGAAAATTAATCTGACGTAAGACTATATTTCAAAGTTTTATAAAGAGAGGGAGCCTGAACCACAAAGAATAAGCAACTTAATTATCTGATTGCATACCATATTACTGTATTATAAAAGCGCATTGAGTCACATCTTGTATGAAGGCCTGTGACATACTGGGCATTAATATTAATTGTGGAATGTATGTATTACTAAATTATGAGGAATTATGGGTGCTTCCTGATATTATGGTTTAAAGACACTGACCGAACAAAGGGAGAGATGGGTTTTCTCAGGCAGGAGAGAAGTTAGCACTGTGGAATCAAAACAAGGGCAGTTCCGCTTACATACAAATTAACAAGCAGATGGGAACTTCACAAGAAGAAAGGGACAGCGTGAGGTCATTCTGCTGCTTGAAACTGGGTCAGTAAATTCAGAAATATGAGGGGAAATAGTCATTTGTTCATCGTTCACCCAGGTAGATAAGGAAAACCAGCACCCTATACCTCTGTAGAACGTGCTGACTGCAAGAAGGTCAGCCATGTCTGGAAAAGAGAATGAAAAAAGACATCTATATTGGACAAAAACATATCTTGTTAAATTAAATAGTAGGCACTAGACAGCGTATTTTTTTACTTTTATTTTCTTTCAACCATTTTTGCCTTTATCCTCTGTACTAGAACCTATTAAAACCTTTCTCTTTCTTATTAAATAAACTTGTCTTACTTTTAACCTTAACTGACCTCAGAGTGCCTTTGAACTGAAATTATTGTTAGTTCCAGATAAAGTAATAAGCTGAAATGTGCTTTCATCTCTATAATTGAGCAGTGAACCTTATTATGTCTCTGACTGTTCTAGGAGAGGGCTAGGAAACTTTGGAGCAGATGACTTGGGGAAAATTTGAGACTGGGATGTGTGTTAGGGTCACCGTGCAAGTTATAAACAAGGCTGGTGGAGACCAGGGGTGGCGGGGATGTGGTGGGGTGCTGTGGTGTTGGAGGCAGACTGTTGGGGGGAGAATGCTGACTTTACAGAGCTACTCAGGAAAATGCATACCTGTTTGTTGGTTATTGGTGTTCTGGCTGTGAGCCATTCAGGGTTACAGGGCATCTGGTGACACAACCCCATGCTGGTCTGGGTTTGAATTCAAAATATTGCTGTATTGGAATACCTTTGGATTGTATAACACTTGCTAAACACAAATTTGCCAACTTTTGAGTTCAGAGAATTGGAGACATCATGGCTGCATTAGGTGGACTGGCATTAGAGTAATGCAAAAAAACCAAACAGGAGGGGAAATAGTTTTTCAACAATACAAAACAGTCTTCACATTTTTTGGTGAAGGAAGATGAAGGAAGCATGGCTTGGTTCAAACAAAACATTGAGGTCAGCCAGAACCAAAATGGTTCATTACATTTATTTAGGGAGATTTTATGTTTTTTTTTAATTTAACCATAATTCAAAATTAAGTCATTGGAACTGAAAAAAATCAAAACATTTAGACTTTGAGGGTTTTTTGTTTTACTGTTTGGTGAATTTGACATGAATTTGGAAAATATTTTGTTTGATCTGAATGTAGTTTTGTCCAAAATTACTTCGTTTGCAAAATTTTGCCCAAGTTTAGCTGGGAAAACTCGTGAATTGCTCACCACGATGTCTTTAAATCCTGTAACTCCAACTGGCTAGAAGAGAGAAGGCAGATTCCTGATAGTGGAAAGTGGAACCCAAGCTGTAGAATTTGTGCGTATAGCATGTCTTATTGCCTTTCTCCAAAAGACTGTCATTAATGAAGACTTTTCCACTCCTTTGGCTATAGTAAGAAAAAAGAAGCCATTCTCTGCAAACCAATTAAACTGCTTTAGGAAGTCCTGTCTCTTATTTTATTAAGGCTCCTGGCAAAATGATCTTTTTCATCTCATTGCCAGAAAACTGGACTGGGGGGGAGGGGGGGAGGAAAGGTAAGATAAACCAGTCTGCTGAATCAGATATATATAATGGAAGAAATGAAGACTACTTCAGAAATCGAGAGAGGAAGCAAATGAAGAGAAAGGTGAACAAGTTAAAATCAAATGAATTAAAAGGTTGGGAGTATTATCACTATATTTACATTTTAGTTTGTACCGTTATCATTATCTGTGTAATTTGAGAAGGATTCAGACTGGTTTCTATCTTTAGTGAAGAAAGATGGCCTTCTGATCTCTAATAGCAATGAGTGCTCAGGGCTTTGGTTTCAATTGTGCTGAAAAATGAAATGAGTGGAACATAAAAGACGAAATTGAAAAAAACCAACAACATTAATTACAGCCTCATGAAATTAATTGCTCCACAGCATGAAAACAGTGACTGAAAAATCCAGTAGGTAGATTGGAGAGGTACCAAATTTGTGAGCACATTCACTCTGGGAAGGAAATGTCAAAGCCCATTGTGCTCAAATAAAAACAATTCTTTGGTTATGTAAAATAAACAGGGAGTCACAAACATTCAGTCCATTGTCCTACTTGATGTTTATTACATCATCCGTCTTTATAATCACTGCTGTCATTTACATAGCTCACTTAGGGAAAGAGATGAAGAGGAGGATTTACCAAAATACATTATAAAACTTTAATGCTCAAAGCTGGTTTCTAGGGAGTCCTGGAAAATGCACAGGACTCTGCACTACACAGAAGACGTCACATGCTGAACAGCTGTTCCATGAATAGTTGTGTGGTGTGTGGAAGATTATGTGATACCTTACTGTAACCTGTCTAAAATGATGGGGGGAAAACAAAAGAGAACTTATGAAATACTTATTTAATTGATTAATAACTCTTTAATTACAACCTTTTTTGCAAAAGTTCTATGGTCAGCTACAACTTTTCTTTGGTTGTTCGTATCCTTCACATAAACTTTCATGATTTCATCCCTGACCAAGCGCCACATACAATTGTCTGAAGAGTCAGTGTGAAATATTGGAAACAGCTGAACGCATAGCTGAGAGCTTTATAATTTGGACAAGTTCCAAAAGGGCAGCCGTGTCACCAGAGTGAACCATCCCTGGGTTTCACTGGCTGTTACTGTCCAATTTTTAAATCCTCAGCCATTTCACCTTTGTGAAATACAATGAGGTATGCAGCTGCAATAAGGTATAGATCTGTGCCATGCCAAGACTCCTATGCCGTTGTGATGTCAGAGATGACTCAGCCAATCGCTCTCAAGGACCAGTTGGTTGAGTCTCCTCTGACATCACTATGGCCTGTCACATGGTACGTTTAACATCACGCACGTACACACAGCAAATTAGTATAGTGGATTGGCACTGGGAAAGAACCTGAAGTCCTTGCTCACTTCCAAGGCAAAACTCCTGGTGGACCCTTCGTTGAAGCAATGCTGTTTGTAGCTATTCAGGAGTCATTCATGTGAAGAAGCTTTGAACAATAATTTTTCATTGTGCATTGTTATTTTGTATTGCATTAATGCCTGAAAAGCCCAAATGGGATTAGGGCTCCACAGTGCCAGGCTCTATACAAACCTATAATGAGAGATGGTCACTGTCTTAAAGAGCTTATCATCTAAATAGATAAAGCAGATGAGGGATGGGAAAGAAAGCAGAGGCAAAGTGACCAAGAGTCACTCAGAAGGTAAGCAGCAAAGCTGGGGACAGAAGGCAAGTCTCTTGACACCAGTGACCAGCTAGCTATCGTAAGCCAAACTGCTTCTGGGTGACATTCTTACTTAACCATAATTCAAAAAAACCAACAACATGCAGCCTGTGTGATATTCAGGTCAACACTTATATGATGTATCATATTATGCAGAAGAGATGCCTTCCCTGGGACGTGTCTGCTGAAGTAACTTAACTAGCTGTTTGTAAAGTGTCTCAGTTTGTCTGTGGATACTGGCTTATGTGGATAATAATACTCCGATCATAGAATCATAGAACCATAGGGTTGGAAGGGACCTCATAGGTCATCTAGTCCAACCCCCTGCCAGAGGCAGGACCACTCCCACTAAACCATCCCAGTCACGGTTTTGTCCAGCCGGGCCTTAAACACCTCCAAAGATGGAGACTCCACCACCTCCCTCAGCAGCTCATTCCAAGGCTTCACCACTCGCCTAGTAAAAAAGTTTTTTCTAATATCCAGGCTCGACCTCCCTAACCACAACTTGACACCATTGCTCCTCGTTCTGTCCTCTGTTATTACCGAGAACAGTCAAGCTCCATCTTCCTTAGAGCATCCCTTCAAGTAGTTGAAGGTTGCTATCAAATCCCCCCTCAATCTTCTCTTCTGCAGACTAAATAAGCCTAATGCTTTCAGTCTTTCCTCATAGGCTTGTGCTCCAGCCCTTTAATCATTTTGGTTGCCCTCCTCTGAACTTTCTCTAGCATGTCCCTGTCCTTTTTGTAGTGGGGAGCCCAAAACTGAACACAGTATGCTAGATGTGGCCTTACCAGTGCAGAATAGAGGGGAATGATCACATCCCTTGATCTGCTGGTAATACTTCTTTTGATGCAGCCCAGTATGCCATTGGCCTTTTTGGCCGCAAGAGCACACTGCTGACTCATATCTAGCTTTCCATCCACCATGACCCCCAGGTCCTTTTCTACACTGTTGCTACTTAGCTGAATGTTTCCCAGCCTGTAGCAATGCATGGGGTTTTTTCGTCCCACATGCAGGATTTTACACTTGTCCTTATTGAAGCTCATAAGATTTCTATTGGCCCACTGTTCCAATTTATCTAGGTCTCCCTGAATCCCGTCCTTGCCCTCCAACGTGTCTACTGGTCCCCCCAGCTTGGTGTCATCCGCAAACTTACTGAGAATGCAGTCTATTCCATCATCCAGATCACAAGTACATCACATACAGTTTCCCTTTGCACTTCTTGTTCTTTTCTGGATTTTGGGCTACAGTCCTGAGATTCAGGACAACAAGATGAAAGGCAAAGAGAAGGTGATCATCTATGCATTAATTTCATTTCTTCAACCTGTTTGTGGAATATGGGTAGGGATTATTAATACTCTTGTGATTTTTAATCACTTATTTCTGGTATAGAATCATTCATTAATTCTGTAAAAAGATGAATATTACTGTCTGCTACTTCATTTGTTTTAAGAAGAACATTACTTTAAAATAGAAGCAACCACAGTGGGAGGATTCTGCAATGTTGTGTTAGATGTATTGAATGGGAACATGGACAAGGTATTCACAGTTCTTACTCCATAGTTCATTTTTTTCCATGGCTGGGGGTAGTTATCCTACAGCACTGGGGTGTTACTTAATAAATTAGAAAGTTCCCTGGTTATCTTAGATTGAAAGTTGCTACAGGCATTCAAAGCACAATGACAAGTTGCCTCAGGTCCTGCACCAGTTGGAGAAATTATCTAAAATGCTATATATACAGTGAGTGACTGAGAAAGAAAATCTTCAAAAAGAAGGAGTCAGATTCAGAAACTCCAGAAAATTTCCAGAGGGGTAGCCGTGTTAGTCTGTGTTGAGGAAAAACAATGAGAGTCCTGTGGCACTTTAAAGACTAACAGATTTCTTCAGGCATAAGCTTTCATGGGCTCCAACCCACTTCATCAGATGCAAAGTCTCCCAAGTCTCTGACAAAGTGGGTTGGGCACCACAAAAGCTTATGCCTGAAGAAATCTGTTAGTCTTTAAGGCGCCACAAGACTTTCATTGTTAAAACTACAGAATGTCTTAGAAACTGAATGAAAAAGAGAAGGCATCTTGATGGGCTCAGCTGCCATTCTAACCTATTCAAAGTTGCAGAGGGGGAGGTCTAGGGTGGATATTAGGAAAAACTTTTTCACTAGGAGGGTGGTGAAGCACTGGAATGAGTTACTTATGGAGGTGGCAGAATCTGCACCATCAGAGGTTTTTAAGGAGCGCTGACTGGGGTGATTTAATTGGGGTTGTTCCTAATCTGAGCAGGAGGGTGGACTAGATGACTCTAGTCTTCTATGATTCTCTGAATATATGACGTTGGGGTAGGAGGAAGTCATCTCAAGGGCAAATAGGAAAGAATGTGTTGTTATGCATGAGGAAATGATAGCAAAGGTCAAAGTACATCCTATTGCATTAACATACTCCACAAAGAATCCAAGTTTTACAATTGGATGACTGGGACAAGATTCTGCTCTAGCAAGTACAGATATAGTGTTACATTTCCCTCCGTCTTATACCCACCTTCTAGAAAAGAACTGGGTTGACAAAGTAGTGCCTCTGTCCAGCCATGCTTTTCAGAGCTAATATCCTAAAGCTGAGACTGGTTTGCTCTTCACCAGAGAGAGAAGGACCTTGGTTTACATCAGATAAGCTAACCCCTGACTGACATCTCTTCATAACACACCATCACTGGGTGAGTTGTTGGCAATGGGGACTGAATGCTGAATCTTTGATTCTAGAGCAGCTCCTCTGCTGATTTGAGCTAGAACATCCAGATCTCTTGGTGCCGATGCTGTAGCAGACTCATCCTCATCAACGTGTTGCCCAGTCACTAGAGGGAGACAGAATGTCTAGTGTGTATTACACCTTCAAAACTGATCCTTCCCCGTAAAAGACAACAGGGGTATGTCTACATTTAAGAATACTAGTTCAAACTAAGTTAGTTTGAATTAATTTGTGCAAACTAATTTTGATTAACTCGAACTAACTTAGTTTGAACTACATGTCCACACTAGAAACCTAAATCAAACTAGCATGTCCATGCACAGGACTTGCTAGTTTGGCTTAGGAGCGGGGCACCATGGGACGTGTGGCAATATGGCACCTGAGAAGGGTCATCCCCCCACCTAATCCCATAAAAAGAGGAAGGGACTTCCTCCTTAGTGCCATGCACCCTGGAAGGAAGAAGGTTGAACCATGTTTAATTTGAACTAAAGGTTAGTTCGAACTAACACGTCTACATTGCATTAGTTTCAATTAAAGGCAGGCTTTATTATTTCAAAGTAAGCTTTCCTTACTTCAAACTAAGGAATTCCTTAGTTTGAATTGATGAAAGCCAGTGTGGACGTTCACTAATTTAGTTCAAATTAATCCTCCTTAATTTGAACTAAATTTCCAGTGTAGACATAACCTGGGAGACATTGAACTGGCTTCATTCGGCTTTGGACTGGGTCCTTGATGGAGCCTGTTGGGTATTTTTTGTGTAAGTTGTATTTTTTTTTTCTTTGATTAGGGTTTTACTTTAAAGCTTATTGGCAATAAAAGGCTGAATGAAGATTTCCTTATGCAGAACTCAGGTGGGCTCCGTTGACAATGTAGCTTTAGCTTCAGAGAGCAAATCATATGCCTTCCTGAAACAAGGAAAATTTTCAGATTTGAGATCCCAGTTATGCATTACCTCTTCTTACTACCCTACTATCGTAAATGTATTATTGTCTTATTATTGTGATTGGCAAAGAATATTTTTATATACTCAATAAAGGACACAAAGTGGCATCTCAGGCTTGGGATCTCATATGTAATCTCTGATTTCTTTCTTCTCTCTTCCATTGTTGCAATATTCTATTTTAATTGCTTTCCCAACTTTCATGCATCTTTTCCTGATGGTAAAAAATGAAACATTCTTTTACAGTACAGCACATGGCTGAACTAATCTAAACTGCCCGGGAAGAGGGTCATCTTGGTGACACACTGATTTAACCAGCTGTCAACACAAAAGAAACTCACATTCTTCAACCCAAAGCAGCTGACCATTCCAAGGTGCCTTGTTAGCAGGAGGCTTTCCTCCATTGCCTCTACAGCCAAAAAATGTAGAGTCCAAAACTCATCATCCTCTGGCAAGCTGTCTTTTGTAGCAAGTAAATTAATTCAATTCAGTCTATGTCTTCTCACTGTGCTTGGCTATTCCTCGGCTTCCTCTTTCATGGCCAGTCAAACCACACCCAAGGCCCTCTCTAGATAACCCCACCCACATCTTTTATTGGCAGGAGATGTAGCAAATCACCTGCTTCTGTGAATTAGTTATTAGCAGATCTGGTTTAACCCTTTCCCAGAAGAATCAACACTTTAAAACAGTGGGGAAGCCCCACGCTAACACTGCAAGTCTCTTTGTGAAAACTGCTGCTTCTTCTTCTTCTTTAGCCTCCTCAATATCATGTATATAGACTTCAATCCTCTTGCTTTGTGGACTAACAGAAGCATTTCTCTAAGCTGAAGTTCAGATAAGCTAAAAGAAACCCTATTAACTATGAGAACTGGACAGGCTTAAATGGGTCACTCTGACGGCAGATTGATCTGAGTGGCAGATTGTGAGCACAATTCAATCAATGACTGTCACAGACTGAAACTGATACAGTTAAACCATGTTCTTCATTTCATTTCTTGTGCATCAGCTTCAGGCTAGTTTCTTTTTTCCCCCCACAAAAGCTCATGCGAAAAATAAATCTGTTAGTCTTTAAGAGCCACATGACTTTTTTTTTTTTGCTGTACTAGACTAACATGGCTGCTCTTTTGGAAATTCACATTTCACTGTTCACCCACAGTGGCTGAAATATGAGTAACAGGATGGCCAGATATGAGGCTTTACAATGACTGGGATTAGAGATGTCAGCATAAATCAGTGATTTAGGGGAAGGCAGGTGTGTAGAGTTAAAGGTCAGAACAGACCATCTAGCTTGACTTCCTGCACAGACAGACCACAGAACCTCATCCGCCTACTCTTGGAATACACCCCTAAGCTCTGGCTAGGTTACTGAAATCCTCAAATCATGGTTCAAAGACTTGAAATTACAGAGACTTCATCATTTACACTAGCTGAAACTTGCAAGTGATTCTTGCCCCATGGTGAAAACACCCCAGAGTTTGAACTGGGGGAAAAATTCCTTCTCAGGCCTCCAGAAGATCATCAGTTAGTCTATGCAATGGAGAGCAATTATTCTTATTATTTATATTGCCGTCTGAGCCATCCCTGGGGGAGAGAGAGAGGCAAGAGAGGAGATTGCCCCAGGCCCCATGGTTCTGCAGGTCCCTTGGAGCCTGCACTGTTGCCCCCCCACTGCCACATTGTCCTCCACGTCTGCTCTGCTGCCTTCAGCAGGAAGCCAAAAGCAGCAGGGCAAGAGGACCAGCCGCTGGGCTGCCTCTCCCTGCCACCAAAGTGGAGAAAAACAGCCGAGGGGTGGGGCAGGATGGCCCAGAGGCTGGGCTCTGCTCTCACGCCCTGCCCCTGGGCCAGCTGTTTCACCCTGGGGGTGGGGAGGGCAGGGCCTGGCCTATGGGCTGGCCCACCACCCCCTGCATGGGGGGGCAGGCTGATTGGACCCAGACCCCACACCCCACTTAGGGACATCCCTGATTTGCAGCATCAGCTGGACTTATTCTTTTCACAGGGCACAATAATATGCTATATGAAGCAATTAGATGAAGAATCCAGATCTTGCACTACATCACTGATCCCAGCATAGGAAGTGGTGTCTAGTTGTGTGGTAGTTGACTTTTGGCCAGGAACATGAATTTACGTGACAGGTTTACTTACTTCAGGTCAGCCAATAAGACTGTGGTCTTAATTTAGGCTCAAAAGCAGATTCTGCATTTCTTTTTCTTTCACCCTAGGAAAGCTATAAGCAAATGCATTCAGACTTTTCTGCTCTATTGATGCTTTCAACGCATGAAATGCCATCAAGGAAGCAGTAAAGAAGAGCCCCATGGATTGTAAAATATACCAGTGCATTCTTAAGCCACATCCCATTCAAAAGGTGCAACAATTTTCCCTCCTTTCTATATCTGCACTGACTCCTCCATTATCTTTTCTGTTGCTAATGCTCAGGGCGTGGCCTGCATGGGTATGTTGAAAAGGCCCATGACACACCAGTAGAATGATATCCTGACTCATGTTTGCACAACACAACCTCAACTGACTTGAACGACTTGCTTGTTTGTAGATCCATTCCCTGAAATACCTCAACAAGAGGAACTGTCCCTAGCTCCAGTGGGAAGAAATTAGCACCTGAAGGCTGTGCACTCAGGTTCTAAAGTAACATGAATAAAACCCTTAGTTATTATATTGGGGAATCATCTAGAGTGTTTTAACAGCTCCTCCTTTTAGCTCAGGATTGAACCCAAGGACCCCCAAGATGTACTGACAAGATGGTGACTGCAGTAGTTACTCCCCAGGAAAAATCTCCTATGTTATACCAAGGAAGTGCTTTTTATGAGGATGTTGCAAGGAGATAAAGCATCCAAGGGGGTCATCAGCACACTTTGAATCTAACCTTTGAGGAGTCAGTTCCCATCTCAGATTAAATTCAGTGAATCCTGTTTTAGAGAGAACAATTGTCACTTTTAGGGGCAACAGTCTTCCCTCCAACTCAGCAAGTCCCAACTTTGTCTTTGAAAAAAAAAAGATATCTATATTTTTCCCAATGTATTCCCTCCTGTGAGTGCCAGATAACAAACACGGATGCAGGGAAAAGGTGTTAAATTGTTTTTTATTGCATTTCTTTTAAAGATACAATATGTCACTTCAATTCCCAGAGGCATTCCACGAAAAGCCCACAAACAAATTCAAATGCAAATAACCACAAACATAACACTTTGCAAATAGCCGTAAGTAACCATGCTACCGTCTCTTTATAAGGATGATGCCCAGAGAAATGGCTATTTAACAATGAGGCTGCTGATCCTTTAGATTTCTCTTTTTCTGTGTATACTGGCTCAGGATTATTAGAGTTCCTTTTTTTTGTTTACTGCCAAAAGGCAACTTGTGTAGTCATTCGCTGTTAGATATTGAATACAGATGATGGCTGTGACAGGGATACTGAATATGAGCAAATGATGAAATGCTTATTCTAGCCACATTGTGTGATCGTAATAATTGCTGACATTGATGCTGTTTGGATTACTGCATGAGCATTATTTATTTGGTATTTAATATTTACAAGCTGCTATCTGCCCATCTCTTGCTGCTATTTCTGTAGCGCTTGTCACCTGGGTAGGCAGGCACCAAACACAAGAGTAAACAGCTCAAGGCTAGCACACCTTCCTGTGTCTAGGTCTCAGATTTAGCTTTCATCCTGTATCGAACCTCCCATCACTGGTTGCTCACGCTGTAGTCCCTGACTCTCTTCATGGATGAATGGGCTCCATCTTTGTGGCTCTCTGGCCTGGTCACTAAGCAGTCCCTGCTTCCATGTTAATGAAGTCCCACCGGACAGGCCATCTGGATGATGCCTCAGCCAGTCTTTTACCAACTCTAGGTCCCGTGCCACTTCCCAGTGGCTGGTAGAGAAACCCTGGTCCATCTGCAACTACAACTTCCAGCTCCAGGGACCCTAATATTAGAAATCCCTTAATTTCTTGCTCCTGTTTCCCTGGGCTCCTTTCCATTGCTCCTCGTGGCTGCTTTGTCCCTTTCACTGGACAACCTAATCCAGGCAGAATCCAACGGTCTTCTCTTCTCCTGGACTTCCTCCTTCACCTGAACTAGCCCCTTTATCTCTAGAAAGGTCACTTCCTTGTGCTCTCCTTTCCTGGCTTTATAAACCTAGTTGGGCTTCATCTGCAATTAAGCTATATCAATCCCTGGCTCTCCTCCAGGGGCAGCATATAACTGGCCTTTTCTGGCCCACTTTAATCCATGCCAGGCTTGTATGAGGTGAACATCCCATCCCAATATGTTACAGAAACAAAGTGAAGATGATGTATATGGCTGGGATTTTCAAAGGACTTTAAAGTATTTGAAATCAATGGGAGTTAGGCACCTAAATATCTCTGAGGATATGGACCTAAGGGCCAAGTCAACTCCTATTAAAGTCAACATGAGCTGGATCAGTCACTAAGGGAGTTAGATGCCCAAATCCCATTGAAAGTCAGTGAGGTTTCAGTACCTAAATCCCTTAGGCCTCTCTGGATTTCCCAGTTCTCTGCATTGGAACAGGTTTTCATTTGTTTGTCTTTGGAAGGACATCATTGCTGGCAGGAGGCTTTATAAAGCAGTTAGGTCTTATATTTCAGCCATAACATCCCCCAGGTTTCAGCGCAGTCAGCTCCTGTTTATCGCTGGCTGTTATTATTTAAAAACTAAACAAAACCCATGTTTCTCAGTTTGAGCACAGGTTTTGAAAAACACATCACTCACACAGAGTGCTGATCTGGGTGCTGACATTAGGTTCCCCCCACCCCCTTTTCAAGGGGAATTTCCCACTCCAGATCCCTTAAGTGCCTCTGACCATTTCAGGCTGAAGTTTCAACTTTAAATGGACACAATAAAATATGGGTCTCTCCTTGGATATTTGCAGATGGGCCTCATAAGCCTTGTAGGGCTGTACAGTGCCCTTTAATCTCTTCCAACCCCTCTTCACCCTCCCTGACCATTCCTTTTTCTTCTTTGGCTCCCACATTCTTCTTCCTTTCTGTTTTCCATCCATGTTGTTGCTTCTCACACTCTTCCCTACCTTACTGAACCATTCCCTTGCTCCCCCAACCATATAAACCTGCTCCCCCTGGCATTCCCTCTCTGTCTCCTGGGAGCACAGCCATCTGCACTGAGGGCTGCCTGCCTCAAATCAATCTGAAAACAATGGGAGACGGTGGACATCACTGGCAGTCTCAACTAAGAAACCAGGTGCTTCCATACCAGTTCAGCCAGTGGTTCAGTTCACCTAGTTCAGTCAGCAGCATCCTGTCTTGGCCAGTGATTGGCATGGTGTTTCAGAGCAAGGTCCAAGAAACCCTGCAATAGGCAAGTTTGGAATATCTCTTGCATAGAGAGAAAGCAGCTGTAGTTGGTACCTGGCTTCTCTTCTCTTTGACTTCTTCTATGCAGGGTTTATATGGGTGATAATCCTATCACAGAAAAGTGCTGTCCATCAGAGCCATATCCTCCATTTGTGGAAAAGGGATACCCCCTACCCCCGGCCCCACTGATCTTTCTTCAGAGTTTACATTTCATTCTTTCTTTGGAAAAGTCAGCGTAAAAATGAGGAAGTGTTTGATCTACAGCCAAGGAACTGGCAGAATGGACTTTCTGCACAGTATATGGAGAACTCACGCTAAAGCCAATGGAAGAAGTGGGGTACAGGTTATTAGAATTTAACATTTATACCATGGTAGCAACCAGGTTGTCTGTTAGTTGCTGTATGGAGGTATGGTAGACATATCGTCACCTCTCCCTCTCAAGAGGAAGGACAGCCCAAGGGCTTGGTTGATAGATTGGGTCCTTGAAGTACCAACTTCAGTTCCCGCACAGCTACAGGCTGCATGACATAGGGCTAGTCATGTTGTCACTCTTTGCCTAAGTTCCCCATACGTGAAATGGGGATAACAGCCCTGACCTACCCTGTACAGTTCATAGAAGATGAGGGTTGGAAAGGAACTCAGGAGATCATCTAGTCCAACCCTCTGCTCAAACCAGGACCAACCCTAACTAAATTACCCCAGACAGGACTTTCTCAAATTGAACCTTACAGATCTGTAAGGATGGAGATTCCACCTTCTCCCTAGGTAACCCATACAAATGCTTCACCAGCCTTCCAGTGAAAAAGCTTTTCCTCATATCCAACCTATACCTTCCCCACCGCAACTTGAGACCATTGCTCCTAGTTCTTTCAGCTGTTAACACTGGGAACAGCCTATCTCTATCCTCCCTGCAATACTTGGTCATGTAGTTAAAGGCTGCCATCAAATTCCCCCTCTTCTGCAGCCTAATGAAGCCTCGTTCACTCAGTCTCTTCTCATAAATCATGTGTCCATTGTGAGGATAAAGTTATTAAAGACTGTGGAGTACTCAGATGCAACTGTGGGGGGCCCTATAATTTCCATAGCTCCGTCTCCATCAAAAGCTGCTGTTGAATAAATGGAAATCTCCAATATCTTCCAAAGAAAGATTTTATGGGTGTTAAATTTATGTACTGACTACTTGACTGGCTTGTAGATAATTTGCTGCTGGTTGGGTTACATGGGAACAGCAGATTTGTTTGCAATATGTGTAGCATCAAATATTTCACTGCATGCACACTTTTCTGCTTACAGTGGAGCTACTGTGGATGCACCACACTGAGACATCTTGAAAGGTATTCCTCTCCAACTGTGGAATAATAATATTCTCCCCCAGCCTCTCTAGGTACATAGCATCAAATTAAACTAACACCAAAAGACCAACATCTGCATCGGGTTAAACACACAAGGCTGTAATTGGTTTTCCCCGGCAATGGAAAGTAGTGCTAACTTCACCCTGATCTTTGCTAAATGTAAAATACCCAACGTCACATTGAGGATGGCAAGCTGCCAGCATCAGCCAACACACTCCCAGCTTTAATATTTAAGAATAACTGGAGGGAGTCTGTTGACAGGCTACAAGCAGTGAGAGGGAATGGGGGAAAATGTCTTAAATCTCTGTTTCATTTACTCTGGAGTCTTCAGGGATCAGATTGAAAGCAGTTATCTGTCCATCACAGTTTAAGACCCGCTCAGCAACATGCTACAGTAAGTAACATCTAAAAGCTGGTTTACTAGGGTGTTCTCTGTGCCTGGTGCTGTTGAAAGGTAAAACCTGGGGGGACCAGGACAGGACAGCAAAACTCCATGGTGGAGTAGCTGATGATGTGGGAGAGGTTGATGACAAGTGCTTTGGGCTATCAGCTATAGAGACGTTTGTGAGCTTCATGCTCAGTTGAAGAAAGGAGCCCACTGTTGGAGGATATTATTGAAGGAAAAGGCTCCGAAGAGGACTGAAAATGATAAGAGAAGAGTAACAATCCCAATGACAGTAGCAAGGATGCAGATGGCATCAGGCATCAATCATGCTTCAGGGCACAGCTTGACCACTAGCTTGGATCAAAGGACATTTTCCCACTCCCATGGCCTAGCACTGCACATTGCATTGGGGGAATATTGCACATTGCACTGAAGGCTCCATAACTGGCCACTGGCAAGCACAGGATTTATTAGAAAGAACAGACCATTCATCACCTCTGCAATACCAAATATGTAGGGGCAATATTTTCAAAAGTACCCAGTGCTCATCAATTTCTGAAAACCAGTCTCCTCATAAAAAGTGGACACCAAAATCACAGACATTTTGAACATTGCCCTCAGAGATTTTGGGTGACTTTCATGTAGGAGAGAAGGGGCAGCTGGCTCAAGCATGTCCCACTGGCTCATGAGGTCTAAGGCAAGTCATATAACCTTTCTGTGCCTCACATTTTCACTTCTGTAAAACGGGAATAACACCTACCTCCAAAAGACATCATCTAGCTTAACTGATTGATGATGTAGTACTTTGAGATCATCATGTGAAAGATATCAGACAGCCTAAGAATCACTATAGCAAACAAACACCTCTCTAGGAAATTTGTAGCTGGGATACACACCAGGGACAATCAACCTTTCATAGCTATCATAAGGGCTACAACTCAGATTGACCTGCTTCTGCAGTGCAGGCCCTTATTTGTGCTAAAGGAGAATATCCATTAGCCATCAGTAGTGTAATAACACCTAATGCCACCTTGTACTTTCCATCCACAAATCTCTAATCATGTTACAAAAGGTAAATCCCTGTTTTACAGAAGAAGAAACTGAGGCCCAAGGCAGGAGGTCACATGCCCAGCGCACTTAGGTTTATGACTCACAGTTGAAGAGTTCTGACTCAATCTCATAGATGGCAGCAGTGACACAGCCTGTTGATTATAGTTGTATGTCTAATTGCTATCACTTATAGTTTCGACTCACCTTTTCACCATTAACCTCTTTATTGCTATTTCAGTATGCTATGCAAGGTATCTGCCTTTCAGAAGAAAATCACTGCTGTATGAAAAGGATGATTGATGATTTGGCAATCCTTGCTGTTTAATACCTGACACTGAGCTAGCAGCAGTACACTTTCAACTCTGTTGTCCTCCACTGCACAGAAATCATTCAAAGGAGACCCTCAGAGGCACCAGCCCCTCCCATTTGGACAGAATGGGCCACCGGGAGATTTCTGATTCAGAGAAGTCAAGGACATCAGTGTGTTGATGAGGGGGACGTAAGGTCACCTGTGCAATACGGTGCTGTGGGCACCACTGAAGGGATATGCTGTAGACAGTATCTACATGGATAATCTGGTTTATCTCAGGACAGGTGAGAGATTGTTCTTTCAGCATTGCCATGACAGGCCTCATCTTTCATGCCTTGCTTGACCTGAGAATCATTTTGATAGATTACACCAAGCCAGAGGTGTGATCATTTGGAGAAAGCCAGTATTCCCCAGCCTGCAGAACAGCATCTTATAGACTCTGAGGTCAGAAGAGACTAGTATGATCATCTAGTCTGACCTCCTGCACAATGCAGGCTGCAGAACCTCCCCCACCCACACCTGTAATAAACTTCTGTCCTATGAATGAGTTATTAGAGTCCTCAAATCATGGTTTAAAGACTTTAAGATACAAAGAATCCCTCAGTATCTGATATCCTGAGGGGGCCAGAAACACCTGAGCCCAGCAATGACTATGATCTTAGCATCATATACTGCACTGGAGTACTCGGAGAGCTTTAACAAGGTCCAGGTTCCACAGGCCGGATTCAGAGGTGGCATGGTGCTATATTGCTCTAGATATTGCTTGAGGAGTGCTCAGCTTGAGGCAGCAGCCATGGTACTTGTTGGAGCTCCCCAGCTGGCATGTGGTGTGTGCTTTCAGGAAAGCCTTTAGGCTAGTGCGGAGAAGGGGCCTGGGGAAGAACGTTCTTGGGTCACTTAATGAGTGGCCTCTGGCACAGAGGATACCAGAAGAGAATTCAGGAGAGTTGATACTGGCACCATTTGCAGCCACCCATGCCTGCTTTTTCCTTTTATGGCCAGGCAGAGGCCAGCTGCAATACAGGGAAGAATCATTCTGACGCCCCACTCAAGGGCAGCTTCCTCTTTGGTGAAAGACACCAGCCGTTTGACCCTGGGTGGCGGTGTTGCCCAGCTGTGAGTGAAGACGGGATTTGTCCAACTGCCATAGGAAGGGACATTGTGGAGCAGGTAGCCTATAATCCAGACTAGAAGGGTGGCTGTATCCTAAAGCAAACTCTTGCAAATGTACCAGACAGACAACATGGGATGAGGGCACTAGTTTCATCCATAAGATAGGACATCTATTCAGACAGGGTATTAGCACTAGGTCTTTGCTGAGTAGTGGATAAGAAGATCAGATCTCAAGAACCATGTAATTAGTATGTATTTTCATCAGGGAAAACAAGATCTGAGACTAGGCAAACCTAGGAGAATACTTAGTGACAAGGATGATCTCTGTGGAAGAGCACATAGGCCACTGTCACAGACAGCTACCTGTCTAGGGAAAAGGGACTGGTCCTCATCACAGAAGGGGGAGCATTTATGTGCAGGGACTTCAAGACACAAGGCAACAGGGGACAACACCTACATATAAAGTGCTGCTTCAGTCACCTTGCATTGTGCTCAGTAAAGTGCAAGGAGAGCTCTTTAATCTACATCTCCACAAAGAACCCTTTACCAGCCAGCTCTTACCGGGGAACCAACAAAAAGAGCTTTCCATGAGCTGTCTGTGTCTTGCTAGTGTGCTTTGGGAGAATATGAGGTGATTTCAACTCCTTCCTCATTTCTATGTTGGGAGAAAGGATTCTGAAATCATCAATCCCCACCCAGCATACTCTTTTGATGGGAGTAGAGTGAAATGAGGAAAGAACTGAAATCAGCAAGGATTTTGGGTGAAACTTGGTCCCTTCACTTCTAAAGGACACTTCCAATCTCCTTGGCTACAATGGAGAGGTGGAAACAATCTACAGATCACAGTCCGAGCCAACTCTTCCAGATGTTCAGTTTTGTTCTGGAGAAGAACAGAAACAATTGGAGTTTTTATCCAGAATTTTGCATTATTAGTCTGGGAATTTCTTACGAATATACCCTCTTACAAGACTTTTGGTACTCCTTTCTTCTCACTGGAGCACTGCGTTCGAGTTATTCTTGTAATCTCTTTGAAAAGACCAGATATTCAACTGGTGTAATTCAGCATAGATCTGTTGTCTGAGCAACTGAACCAAGGTGCTTTGTTGCTCATGCGAAAGATAAATCTGTTAGTCTTAAAGTGCCACGCAACTCCTTGGTGGTGGGTTTTTTTTGTTTTTTGTTTTGTTTTTTGCTTTGTTGCTGTCTGTAACCAAATTATTAAAAATATTCCAAGGGGTGGTGGGGCGGGAAGATCTCTTTTCAGCCTCCACCACTACAAAATGAAAATCTTGAACTTCTCTAACCTCTAAAAGTGGCTCAGGTCAGATTACATCCTGGGGAAGAGTCTTATTTGTTTCACATTGGTTCACCTGCTCCCTGCTAACAACATACCTACCGGTACATCCAAACCTAATGCCAGCTTGATGGAAGTGGACTGGTGTTGAAGGGAAATGAAGAAACTTATTTCTTGAAGGTAAGAGACCTGATTCTTCTTTCACACTAGAGGGTTACTAGTGTGTTGCCTACTGACTTTAATGTAGTAACCTTGATTTATGGTAATGTACCAACATGAGTATGTCTACACAACAATAAAACACCTGCAGACAGCTTGGCTCAGCTCATGGGTCTATAAAATTGTAGTGTAGATATTTAGTTTTGTGTTGGAGCATGAGCTCTTGGACCTTCCCCTCTTGCAGAGTTTCCAAGCTCCAGCTTCAGCCTGAGCCCTGGCACCTAACTCAGATTTTATAGCCCCACAGCCTGCGCTCCTCAAGCCCGAGTTGCCAGCCTGGACCAACTGTGGCTGTTTTATTGCTAGGTAGATATGTCTTCAGTGAGAGAAGAAATGAAACACAAGATACCTTTCAGACCCAACTGAAATGTCTTCTTTCAAGAGAGAAGAAGAGAATCAGAAAGTCAAAAGGTTCCAAAGCATGGGATAAATTCTGCTCTCATTTAGGGTGAAATTTGCTATATAAGCCCTTATGCATCACTTTCCCTGTGTTTTCAGGGCTTGCATGGGACTCCAGACTGCACAGATCTAGTGGTGGCTGGATAAATCCACAGTGAAGTTCCTTGAATGACTCTGACTTCTTACCAGTGGGGGTGAGATGAGAAGCAGGCCCACCCTGCTCAGTGTCTTTGGAGCTAATGTTTTCCCATTTCCTTCCACATCTGACTCCTGCAGCCTTCCTTCTTCCATGTCTTGCAGTTGCTAAGCAACCTTGTGCAGAGTGGTGGGCTGAAGACCTGTCACATGCATCATTTGGGTCTTAAAGAGGCAACATCTCTGATGTACATTAAGGATCTGGTATTAGTATTAGTGCAACTAGGTCTCTCTCCCCTCTCTCCCAATTTCAGCAATTGTGTATTTTGGAAAGCACTGGGACAGGGCTGGGGATGAACTGGACTCTGCCTGCAGTGGGGATTGAAGAAAACGAAGTTTAAACCTGTACTATTCTGTGTGTGTATATTTGCAGCTGGCTTTGAACTGCAAGCTCCAGCGTGGTCTCTCACAGTTTCTGAATTCAGTATCTGATGAGTGGGAGGAAATTAATGTTGGTTCTTCCCTGAGGGTTTATATCTACCTCAGGAGGGAAAAAAACAGAGCTTACTATAGATCTCATATATATCTCCTGCAATGACTGGCATATTGGGTGTTTCTGAAATATGGGTCTGGAATAATTCTATAGGGTGACGGTGGCAGCAGCCTTGTTGTAAGACTGAGATGGAGCTTGCATTCAGAAACCTTATTTTAGCTTGTAACTTTCCTCCCTTTCCACTCAGAATGATTTACTGTGACAGCTGTCATGGAGGCCAACACTGGGTATTGAACCAGTCATGTTTAAACATGACTCCCAATAGTTTGAGCCAAAGAGGCAGGTTCAGTCTCAGAACGATAACAGCCCATATTCTCTGAAGGCTGAGCAGAGAGCAGAACACAAAACCCACACTGACCAGTGGGGTTCTGTTAATTTCTGAGCCCAAAATAGACTTTTTTTTTTTTAAATACAGAAGTTCACCCCTTACTGAACTGTGGCAATGCAATAATATTCAGGTCTAAGCTGGAATTTGGATTGAGCTCCAAATTTACAGACACATAAGAATTGCCTGGATCAAGCCAGTGACAGCAGGAGGGGATTCTATTCCCTGATCTGCAATTCAGTGCATAGGTTTGGGCAAGTCCCTACCTCTTCCTGCCTCAGGCCTGGTCTACACTTGTCACCATTTTGTTGGCAGCTGAAGGTAGATAGGCAAGCTATGTAAAATAATTTACGAGGAGTCTGGTGGCACTTTTAAAGATTAACAAATTTATTTGTCCTATGAGTGTTTGCGGGAGAAAATCCCATGTCGTCAGATTTTCTCCCACAAAAGCTCATGGGATAAGTCAATTTGTTAGTTGTTAAAAGTGCCACCGAAGTCCTTGTTTGTTTTCCGGAGCTAGACTAACACATACTTTTTTGGAACTTGTGCTCACTTACTTCCCTATCTCCCCTGCTCTGAGTGGAGGGGAAACACCATCCCTTTAACTCAGCACTGCTTTTCCTCTGGGCTAGAGTTACTAAATCAAACTCAAGATCGATTGAGTGGGTCTTGATTGACCGCTCAATTGAACCTGGAAGATCGAACTGATTTGACATCATCAATGAAGACATTCTCAGTCTGTAAATAAAGAAAATATCCATTGACAGACTTTGGGGGGTGGGGGACAGGGGCAAGGCATTTTGTATACATGGCGTTAATGCATTTTGAACATTAAAATGCTAGGTACTTACCTTTATGGGATGCACCCTTTAGGAAATGCAAGTCTCAAAACCCTAGTCCTGCCAAGACCTAATAAACAAATTGATTCAATAATATATTTGTGAATGAACAGATCAAATGTGATTTGCCTCTACTGATGGGTCATTCTGTTTATCTGACTGTATTCAAGTGAATGGCTGCTGAACACTCAAATAAGATCCTGATGTTTGCAAATCCCAAATTTTATGAACTTGCAACATGTCTGTATCAACTATTCATTAACTGCTGTTCTAAAGCCTTTTTTCAGGGAGTGGATGCAATCCCAGGGGACCAATCACACACTGTAAATAGTAAAAGGGGAGAGTTTGCACACAACATTTACTTTATTGGTCTATACTAGTCCATGAATACCTATGCGATAACAGCTAATGGGACTGGCTTGGGAGAAAAAACTTGGACTGGCACTGGAAATTTTGGTTCGACAGATATACTTTAATCAGTTTTACTAACTATGTATTGTACTCATTAAGCACTGCCTCTGAGCCTAACTTTATCAGGATGAACAATATTGAGCAAAGCCCTTTTGTCAGCGGCAGCTCTCCTTAACTTTTCCACTTCTTACCTGTGCAGTAGTTTACGCAAAATTCTAAGGCAAAGGATTTAAGAAGCTCACATAATGATAGAGCAGGTACACCCTGGATGAATAAATGATGGGAGCCAATAAATAATTATGGGGTAGCAGCTGGGTGATTGAAGGAAAATGTTAGGAGTACTAGTAGTGACAGAAAAAACAGATTCAACTTCAACTCAGCATGTAGCCCTCCTGATTTTCAACGCTGAAGTGCCTTATTCAGTGCTCTCCTGGAATGCAGACCTCATAAATAAGGACAAACCCTCATTTCAGCTTTACTTTGATGTCTTCTTGGATTCTGCACAATATGCATCAGGCTTTGATGTAATACATGAAACTGTAAGTTCAC
Source organism: Podocnemis expansa (assembly GCA_007922195.1). Classification (NCBI taxonomy): domain Eukaryota; kingdom Metazoa; phylum Chordata; order Testudines; family Podocnemididae; genus Podocnemis; species Podocnemis expansa. The sequence continues at coordinate 12,004,575 of ML682056.1, read as the reverse complement.
ATCCCCATTATGGGGCTTGTATTTGCTCTTTTTTTAATTATTTATTTCTTTATTTCCAGATGGTGCTAAAGCAAACTCCTCTTGGCTTGAACAGCTTACGTTTTGGATCTGGATTGGATTTTTGCACATTGAATCTTCCCTTTGGAAGTGTATAAAAATGGACTGCAAGGTGAAGATCATTTATATGGAAATTGGAAGATCATGCTTCACTGAAATCAGAAAGAGAAGGAAAGGTTCCTTGATCTGCACAGTGGCACTCTCTGTTTGCGATGACATATAAGTTAGGAAGATTCACTGAAGATGCCCATTATATTCACCTCATTGGAATCCATAGCAGATTCTGTGTACAATGTGTTTAAGACAAAAGCAACGATTGCAAACCATATCTGTACTGATACAATGAGTGGTACTATAGTAGCTCCCCACACTGGTCTGTAGTCAAAGATCCTTTCCAGAGACTGCCCACTCATGGGAATGCCAACTGCCACTCAATACTAAATATTTTTTACTGCTTCTCTCCTTTCAAATGGAAAGACCATGCTGTATTTTACAAGGGAATTGTTTAATCTACAGAGGAGACCCATGGTAGACCCCTCACTGTGGGGCAGGATGGCTACCCCTATGGCACGAGTGAATCCACTGAGTTCAACAGCATTACCTCAGAGTCTGGTAGACAACTGAGCATGAGTAAGATGGCGAGTATCTGCCCTCCAGTCCTTAGACAAGACTTCTACTGGGTTAAACTAAAATTTATGTAGTAAATGGGGACTTCTAGACTGCCTCTCATTGGGCCAGATGTCTCAGATGACTGCCTGGTGCACCAGGCCTGTGGGGAGACAGGATTGGGATGCTGGTTTTGTTGTTAGCAACAAAAGGGACAATAAAATGTTTGAAGTGTTTTTTATGGGGAGTCATTTTTTCTCCAACCCCCTAGAAAGTTCTGGACCTTTGTAGAATCTCATGGATTTTTCCAGGCTTTCTGAAAACTACATTTTCCTTGAATCGCCTTGAATATTGTCAGGAATGTCCTTGCAGATATGAAAGGGGCAGGGTGTCGCCAATAATTGAGATATAAGAACAAACTAAGTGAAAGCCTAATTGTGATATTGTGAACCTTGTATTATTGTGTAATTGCAAAAGTGGATTTGTGTCTAAGACTTGAACAGGGTAAGTAGCACTAGCAAAGAAGGATATATTTAATGAGATGGAAGAGATTATCTACCAACTCCTATCTATGCAACAATATAGAAAAAATACTATTACTTTTGCCGTGCTTAACATACAATGTTTTATGACTTTCTAAGCCTGTGGACAAAGACTTTTGCTCTCCCTAATATTTCTGCTTTGCCCTGTAGAAAATAAAAGATCCCCTTGAAGAAGTTTTCAGGATCTCAATATAGGAACTAAAAAGCTCATTTGAAATCTAGTTTGCAGCAAGGGGCAAATTTGATGGAAAATACCAAAAACCTAGATTAGGCTTTAGGCAGAAGCATTCATCCCATGCAGAAGAAATTGAGGAATGAAGCATAAATGATGGAAACCCTATTACTAAGGAACTAGAAGATTTACCTGAAGATAAGGAATGGAAACATTAGGAGAATGATGGGGAATTATCCAATTTTCCTGGCAGCATAAAAGTAAGTGATGTTAAAGAAGAATGTGCTTCACAGTTAAAAGACACGATCCAAAGGGGTAGCCATGTTAGTCTAGTTCAGCAAAACAGATGAGTCTGGTGGCACTTTTAAAGATTAACAAATATATTTACCACTTCTGTTTTTGTGGAAGAAAATCCCACTTCATGAGACTCTTGAAGATGGGGCACTTACAGAATGGGAGCAAAGCAACTGCAGGGGAGTGTAAATGATAGGATCTGATCAGACTTAAAGCAAATCAAAGCAGTTGTCTAGATTCAAACAGTTGACAACAGCATGTAGAAGGGAGGTGGGGGGAGGAAGGGAAGCAAAATTACCTGTCGTAATGTGAAAAATCCCCATAATCTCTATTCAGCCCTAAATTGAGGGTGTCAAATCTGCATATGAATTCTGGGTCTGCAGTTTTTCTTTGAAGTTCTGATTTGTTATCCATTTGCTTGAGTATGGGCACGTCTACACTGCAAAGGTTTTTTGGGATAAGGACCTTTATCTCAAAAAACCTTTTCCATGTCTGGGGAGCCCATTTTACTATTTCAAAAAAAGCACTCCAATATATCAAAACACCGGAGTGCTTTTTCAAAAAAGCTAAAGTGGGCTTATTTCGAAAAAGCACTTTTTTTCAAAATAGCTTTTTCGAAAAAAAAGTGCCCCATTATTTTAATATGCTGGAGCGCTTTTTCAAAAGTGCTAACCCAGTTGCCTGCTGAAAAAAGACTTTTTCAAAATAGCTTTTTTCGAAAAAAGCCATTACTGAACGCGGCAATGGCTGTTTTGAAAATGCCTCATATCTTTTAAATTGCCTCCTTTTTTTTTTTTTTTGAAAAAGAGAGTCCAATGTGGACCCTCTTTTTCAAAAAAAAAAAAAAGAAAGAAAGAAAAATACCACTTCATTTCAAGACAGAGAGTCCTCCCGGACTCCTCTCTTGAAATAACATTTTTTTGAAAAAAAAGGTTTTTCAGAATAGTTATTTCAAATTTATTTAAAAATATTGTTTTCAAAACAACCTTTTTCAAAGAAGCTTTGCAGTGTAGACATAGCCTATGGCTATTAATAGCTCATTAAAGGAGTGACCAGGGAGGTTGAACTTTTCCCCTACTGGTTTTTGACTGTTGTAATTTCTGACTTCAGATAGTGTCCATTTATTTTTTTGCACAGTGTTAAGAAATAGCTAGGCCATGGCCATTAAGGTGTTAAGCTCTTTTCTGTGTGCATCTAAGCCCCAGAAGCTAACTGCAGAGAGAGGGAGTCATGTAGTGGTAGGCAATATCCTGTCTGAGTCTGAAAAACCTGATCTTAAAAATACAGCCAGCATGTCTACAACATTTCCTCCAGCTAAGCTACCTATTCACCCCACCCACCAACCAAGGTGCCTTTGCACCCAGGTACCAATTCCAAAAATGGACACAAAATTAAATCAAGGTTTAATTGGCTGGTTCGGGTGCTTCTGCATCCGAACCCCTAAACAAGTCTTTAAAAGCCCCTTGCCCCAACCCTCCCGCAGAGACTCTGCATGTGGAAGCAGCGACCTGGCCGGACCAGGCTTGGCCCTCTCCCCCAAGGATTTCCGGACTCCTTGGCTTGATGTGGATCTTGATCCTATTTGCCGTGGTTGGCCCTGTTCTCGCTGTGTGGTAAGCATTGAGCTTAGCCGACACCTCATGAATTATCTTTGCAGGTAAGAATCTTCCCCCGATGTAATCCTTTGACTTTGTATTAAGTGTTATGTTCTTTGTCTCCCCCACCCCATCTCCTTACCCATTGTTTCCCTTCCAATGAACAGATTTAATTGTACTCGTAATTGTCTGCAAACAGGGAATCTTAAATTTCTCTCTCTAGTGCTTTCCTCAGCTGCTTTGGCATTAGATATGTTCCTCTGTTTAGTTTTCCTTTGTCTTAGAACCATTAAGTGTAAGATCTCTATAGTAAGTAACACAACTTTTGGTTTCCCTTTAAAATCTCCTCTCTCCCCCTCCTTAATACATAACCCTTTAACTTCTGCTTTGTATAGTTAAAGTATCCAAGATAGTTGTATTAACATAAGTAGGTATAGAATAGTGTTTGAAAGAAACTGCTTTGGCTCATTGCCCTGGTGGTCCATTCCTTTCACTACCAACAAACCTGCTTTCCTCTCAGGGAATGCACAGAGACTGCCCTGTTTGGCCAATGTATAAGGCAGGGGCGGGTTGCATTTCTGGCACATGACAGCAATTTAAATCACATTGGTGGGTGAGCAGAAGAATGAGCCCAGTTAAAGGACAGTGATTGCAAAGGAAAATCGGGTTTACATGAAGAGAAGAGAAATGATAAAGAGGAATCAGCTTGCATGATGAGTGAAACAACAGTGAGAAAAACTGCACACCACAGATTGGTATATCAGATCCTGCTTTATGACTGGTGATCCCAAACTCCACTGATATTGATTGTACAATTTTGAATTGGCTTGGGAAAACTGAGAATACAGTATTTCCAGTAAATGAGCAGAGACGATACATCTCAGAAGTCACATTACAAAAGAACGCTTGAAAATGGTGTGAAATGGAATTTTGTTTGCTAGTTTGCTCAAAATTAACTGACAAAGTATTCTGTTTTTATTGCAAAATATTCAACAAAAGTGCCAAACAATTGCTTGTGCTCTCCAGGTATAATTACTGGCATAACTTAGCTGACGTTCTGAAGCAACATGAAAAGTCACTCAGCCATTTACAGCATACTCGAAATGAATGGAGGTTGAGTCCAGCTTTGAGCTCAATAAATGCATTGACACAGAAAACCAGCACATTATTAATGTAGAAACGTAGCATTGAAGAAACATGCCTGAGTGTCTGATTTCAATTGCCCTCTTCCTTGAAAAGAATATTTGGCTTTCCAGGGCTCACCGGTTAAGATGTTCATTGAACAGAATGGTAATTTCCTTGGGTTTCTTAGAGCTTCTTGGGAAATATTATGATATCATGCACGGGCACCGATGTTGAATAGTTTGTAAAGCAACTATGCGCCATTACTTCAGCAAAATAATTAAAAATAAATGAATTGACCTTAAGGCAATGAAGGTGCTTGGTAACTTACTGATGTAGCTCAGCAAAGCAAAATATTACACCATAAAAATGGACTGAATTCCGGAGTGTAGAGACAGTGAAAAGATGTCATATATGTTCTATATGTTGACAATGAAAATGGTTATATCCAAGTAAAGAAACACTTCATCTGTTTCCAATCTGTGGACAACTTTGCTGCTAAAGGCCTAACTCAACTGTTTATGGATTTTTTTGAATGGGAATGAAATACAGCTTCAGGAAGACCACAGCCAAAGCTATAACAACATGAACACGAAAGGAAGAAAAATTAAGACATTTTCAGTCACTGAGAAATGGATGTTGCTTGCTATTTTATCACTTGAAAATGCTACTGGGTGGTTTTTGGATCTCTCTGAAACTGTGCTTCTGTTTGTGAGGGAAAACAGACGAAAAGCGACTTTTTGAACTAAAGGTCTTAGGTTTACATTCAAACGTTGTAACTATTGTAACACTATTTAACACCGGCCCAGACAATATTGCTGCACAGTTCCATTTCTTGAAGTTAGGACATTTAAGTTATTCTTAAAATTAAAATGTTTCCATAAGCTTAGAGGAAACTATTTGTTTTCTTTTGCTTCTGTATGGCAATGAATACAGGTTTATAGATCCAAATGTGTAAATTTATCAACTTATGTGACAGGGATAAATCATGCATGCAAATCATGCATCAAAGTCGTGAAATGGACTACAAATGTATTCAAAAGTTTAACAAATGTGGGATGGATGTCAAAGAATGTACCTGTCTCATTTCTTTGGAAGAGGAATTTACTCACCACAGTCTCCTCACCCATCTACTCTCAGTGATTTAACATCGTGAGGCAGCCATTAGCAGCTTGTGTATCCTGTCTTGCTAGTCCTGGAGTAGCTCCCTCTGTTGTGTTCTGACTTTCAACACTTCTTGCCCAATACTATTCACTTCACTGCTGATGTTTGAACCCCTGGGTTTGAGATTGGCCTGTCCGTGACATCAGATTTCTCAGAATCTCATATAAGGGTCCACGAGGAATCTGGTTTTTCAGTAGAGAAAGGCTGCTGACAGCAGGAGATGGGCTCTCTATTCATCTACATATGGAGATAATGTTGTGATGGTAGCAGACGACATGCTAAAGCCAAAGACATCTTACATGTGTCTTAGCATAGATCAAAGAGATTGATAAATTTATGAGGCTGTAGATGAAGCTTAAACTTCATGAAAACTAACAGGATGTTACCTACATTAGTTTGTTTCCTGTATCCTGCTATGATGGCATAGCGAGTATTCACATTGTCTATATCCCTGTGACTAAATAGCTCAGGGAACAAGAAAGAAGCCTTGTGGAAAGCAAATGAAGACGTTTAATAGAAAAGTGGCAGTGTCAAGGCACGTGGTCATTGTACGTGATGAGTGGAGGTCAAAAACTCAAAATGCATTCTTCGCCTTCAGTCATGAAAGGAAAAGCCCAGGTGGGCAGTGACATTGTTGCTAGATGGCACTTCAAGTGGAAGGTACGGTTCCAAATTTTCAGAAGTCCATGCTTTCCAGTATGTGCATGTAAATTTGAAATGAGAACCATTGGCAACTTACGTCCTTTCCTGGTGCCCAGGAGCTGTGCAAGGAAACTCTTCTCTTACACGTCGCCCAAGACAGAAGGCTGCACACCTCATATCATGTTACTGACTTGGCTGTCATACAGAGGTTGTCAGCCCATTCATAAACCCACTATTCATTTCCCTTCTTTATACAATGGAATGAGTTAAAACACTTCCTGGAATAGCACATTACCCATCTTTCCCCCGACTCACACCAGACTGCGTAATATAATGCAATGACCCAACATGCTTAAGAAGCACAGAAGCACCAGTGAAACAGTTCTCTCTTCTCCCTCTTACTTTTGCATGGGAGCTGAGTGGATCTAGGGACATGGTGAATTCTTTCTTTAGTCCCAAAGGGAAGCATGGTTGTGATATTATTCAAATATTTATATATTATTTATTATTTATCTAATATTTTTTCAAAATTCCCTAAGTACCAACTCAGGAAAAATCTCCTTAGCATTGCAAATCTACTTACAGCTACTCTTTTGGCTCCTTGGGTGAATAATTCTGACCTGATGGCCCATATTTTTTTATCCCCTGCGGGAGCATGGTGGCTGGCAGCGCGAGTAAGGCAGATGGCAACATCTAATAGCATTTCTAACCTTCTGGTAATGGATTCTAATCTCAGATATTAAAATCGAGAAAAGCTCTTGGGTCAGCTTGTTCGTATGCTCTTCCCGTTCCTGCACATCAAGCCAGTGTAGGATAATCCCTCACTAGCATTAGAGATTTACCGCTAGACTGAGCTCTAAATTACACTAGCACTTTGTGTATAATCTGGTGCACAGGACTCTTTGGTCATCCAGGGGACAGTCACAAGGCACCCAGGACTTCCCCTCCAACCAGCCCTTACAGGAGGCAAGTAACCCCTTTAAAGGTGAGCGTCGCTGACCGGAAACAAGTTCCAGAGAGGTAGCTGTGTTAGTCTACTTCAACAAAATGAACAAAGACTGCTGTGGCACTTTTAGGGTATGTCCACATGTAGGTTTTAAATCAAAATAATACTGGTTATTTTGATTTAAGAAATGTTAGGTCCACACGACATTTTCTTGTTTCAAAATGACGAGCTCCATCATTTCAAAACAAGAAAAGTTAGAGCGATTGAATAAAAAAATACAAGGAGTCATGTGGCACTTAAAGACTAACAGATTAATTTTTCACATGAGCTTTCATGGGAGAAAATCCTACTTCATCAGATGCTTTGAATACAATCTGAGTTGAAAATGAAACGAGAGTTAGATCAAAACCCTTATATCAAAATAACAGTGTACGGATGTGTTATTTCAATATAAGGGTTGTTTCAATTTAACCTTATGACCTTCCTCTCAGGGTGCATGGCACCCTGGAAGGAAGGGCCAGGTTTGGCCATGCATCGGGGGAAGGTATCCTGCACACCCGGCTTCCCCCTTTGCTACCCGGGTGGCAAGGGAAGGGAGCATTAACAGTAACACTAACACCAAATCAGATTACTGTACGACCTGATCCCATGTTTTACACTCCCTTTCATTTATTTTCTTTCCATTCTGTAAGTTCCCTCATCTTCAAAGCACCTGACAAAGTGGGATTTTCTCCCACGAAAGCTCATGCAAAAAATAAATCTGTTAATCTTTTAGTGCCACAGGACTCCTTGATTTTTTTTTTTTCTGGACTACGCTCCTGCTTTGGAATTTGGGACTTGGCAAGTTATACTAGACCTGTTGTCTGGGGAAGAGAAGAGAGGCTGAAAAAGTAATAGAAAGAGATTGGCAAAGACCTGGGCACAGAGTGGCCAAAGGGTGGGAAAGAACATACGGACGCAATGAAGAAGGTGAGAAAGATCAAGTGCAAAGGAGAAGCTAGCAACAGAAAAGGGCAAATACCAAACAGCTGCATTCTCCAGGCCCATGCAAATTAGTTCTGAGTTCTGTAAACTTTACTCCACCCTCTGCTTCCCCAACAGCTGTTTTTTTGGCAGTCACTCGGTTTCTCCATTAAGATTTGTGGGTTATTTGCATGGGCTAATAGTGGTTTGCTACAGAAATGGCCAACTTTTCTGGCACTTGCTTCAACCTGCCAGCAGGTTCCTAGTGTGTGGGAATGAGTTGTTTTTTGAGAGCTGCTTTGATTGGTTTTTTGCTTCTCCGCAGCTGAAGCCATTTCAGGCAAGAGTGTTTTATCTTTCCTTTTCTTCTGCCTATAGCTTGAAGCTGTGTCTCTGCTTCACTCTTGCTTGTTACTCCTCATGGAAACATCCCAACCCCCTCTTTCCTGGATTGGGGCCAGGCTCTGGATTACACCCCTCCTCCCCTACAGGTTTCCTAGTAGCTATATATCAGCTCAGCGATTTCTGCATTCTCACACCTGATTTCTTTCAGCATAAAATAGGGTAATGAGTTCCCAGCATGGAGGAAAGTTTAATAGGATCAGCAGGAAACCAGCCAGAACAGCTTTGGTGACCACCATTTTCCAATTCAGATCAGCTTCTGCTGATGAATGTGATTATTCTCCTCTATTCAGCACTGGTGAGGCCACATCTTGAATATTGTGTCTAGTTTTGGGCTCCGTGCTACAGAAGGGTTGTTGACAAATCACAAAGAGTCCAGCAGAGGGCAACAAAAATGATTAGGGGGCTGGGACACGATTTACGAGAAGTGACTGAGGGAACCAGGCTTATTTACTCTGCAGAAGACAAGACTGAGGGGGGATTTGATAGCAACCTTCAACTACTTGAAGGAGTGCTCCAAAGAGGATGGAGCTAGGCTGTCCTTAGTAGTCACAGAGGACAGAACAAGGAGCAATGGTTTCAGGTTGCAGCTGGGGCACTAGATGTTGGATATTAGGAAAAGCTTTCTTACTAGGAGGGTGATGAAGCACTGGAATGGGTTGCCTAAGGAGGTGGAAGGAATCTCCATCTTAGGAAACTTTTAAGACCCAGTTGATAAAACCCTGGCTGGGAGGATTTAGTGGGAGTGGTCCTGCTTTTAGCAGGAGGTTGGGCTAGGTGACCTCATGAGGTCCCCTCCAGCTCTAATATTCTATGATGGGACAGCCATGAACACTGCCAATGGAAAGACACTTCCTTTGCCCTGCTGGAAAAGCGTCTTGCCCTGTGTTGGAGTGAAAGCTGCCTAAGACACAGGTGGAATTGCATGCAAGGAACGGTGTAGAGTGTATCAAGTATATCTCTTTGTGCCAGCTGGGGAGGGGGCTAACTTCCATTGATTTCAGTTGGAGTTAATTAAGTGCCTGGGTCAGTATCATCCATTTAGCCCACTGTCCTGTCCAGACAATGACCAATATCAGAGCTGTAGGGGGCGTGTACCAAACAGGGCAATTATAGACTGTTCCTCTCCGGTCTTACTCCCGAGTTCTGTCAGTCAGAGCTCTAGTGTTGCCCTGAGCATGGGGAGGTATCCTGGACCATCTTGGTTAATAGCCATTGTTGGATCATGAACTTTTCTCATCCTTTTTTTGAACCTATGCATATTTTTGGCCATCACAACATCCCATGGCAATGAGTTCCCCAGGTTAGTTGTGCATTGTGTGAAAAAGTTCTTCCTCTTGCTTTTACTAAACCTGATGCCTGTTCATTTCATCAAATGACTGCTGGTTTTTCATAGTGTGTGAAAGGCTAAACAACATTTTCCTGTTCATTTTTCCACACCATTCTTGATTTTATAGACCTCTATCATAACACCCCTTAGCTGTCTTTTTTCTCAGATGAATGGTCCTAATCTTTATAACAAACAAGGAGTCCTGTGACACTTAAAGACTAACAAATATATTTATTGCATAAGCTTTTGTGGGAGAAAATCCCACTTCTTTCTCCCATGAAAGCTCCTGCAAGAAATGAATTTGTTTTACTGAACTAGACTAACATAGCTGCCCATTTGAAACCTAATCTTTATAGTTTCTTCTCATGTGGAAGTTGTTCCAGACCCTTAATCATCTTTGTTTCCCTTCTCTGAACTTTTTCCAGTTCCACTATATCTTTTTTGAGAGGAAACACCCAGAACTGGACACTATATTCAAGGTGTAGGCACACCACAGATTTAGGTAATGGCATGTTGGTATTTTCTGTTTCATTTTCTATTCCTTTCCTGAAAACTCTTAGCCTTTTCAATCATGACTGAACATTGAGCAGATGGTTTCAGAGAACTATCTACTGTAAATCCAAAATCTCTTTCTTGGGTGGTAACAGCTAATTTATTTTTTCCAGTGTGTATTACTTTTAATTGATCAATGTTGCATTTCATCTGCCATTTTGTTTCCCAGTCATCCAGTTTTGTGAGTTCCCTCTGCAACTCATATCATTCACCTTTAGAATTAACTATCTTGAATACATTCTTTATTGCCTGAAAACTTTGCCATTTCACCCTCTTCTCTAGATCATTAAAAAATATCTTGAAGAGCACTGGATCTAGTATAGATCCTTGTGGAATGCTACTGTTCACCAATTTTTGTTGTGAAAACTGACCATTTTCCCCTGTCCTTTGTTTCCTCTCTTTCAGCTAGTTACTGGTAAATGAGAGACCTTCCCTCTTATCCCACAGCTACTTAGTTTCCTTGAGACATCTGGGTGAATGACCTTGTCAAAGGCTTTCTGAAAATCCAAATATATTATATTAACTTATCTACATGCTTGGTGACTCCCTCAAAGAATTCTAATAGATTGGTGAGGTGTGCCTTCCCTTTACAAAAGTCCTGTTGGTTCCTCCCCAACAAATTATGTTTGTTTATGCATTGGATAATTCTGTTCTTTACAAACTTTCTGCCAATTTGCCTGGTACTGATGTTAGGCTCACCAGTCTGTAAGAGCTAGATCACCTCTGAAGCACTTTTTACACATTGGTATTACATGAGTTAATTTCCAGTGTTCTGTTGCAGAGGCTGACTTCAGTGTTATTTTGCATATAACAGAAGTTCTGCAATTTTGTATTTGAATTCCTTCAGAACTCTTGGGTGAATCCCATCTGGTCCTTGTGACTTATTACTGTTTAGCTGACCAATTTATTCTAAAAAATCTCATCTTTACTGAGACATTAATTTGGAACAGGACTTCAGAGTTGTAGCCCCCCAAAATTATGTGAAACTCTCCCCTACATGCTCTGCAGTGAAGACCAAAGTAAAAAATTCATTTAGTTTCTCTGCAATGACCTTGTCTTTCTGGGGTGCACTTTTCACCTCTTTGTTATCTAGCTTCCTGCTTCTGAGGCACTTGAAAAAATACCACCAAGTTTTGCATTTTTAGCTATTTGCTTTTCAAATTCTTTCTTGAACTACTTTGTTATGCATTTTCTTTTTACATCTTTGAGGAGCTAGGCTCTTGATCTTTGTGGATCATCAGGTTAGGTTAAAAATATCTGCCTGAAAGCTCCCGTAGTTTGCATTTTTAATTCTCCTTTGGAGACCAGCCCTCAGTGTGTTCAAACAGACATTCATGCAGCAAGGAAGTGGATAAGGGCAACTGAAAGGAGAAGCCCACTGAAGCACAGCTCACTGTAATCACCAATCAAGCCTCTGTATAAAGCCATAAAGAAAGGTCTGATTAAATGCAGATGTGGATAATTTCTAGGGGAAAGGCACCTGCCAGGAGAAGGGACTGCTTCATTATCCACTTCTGTATTCACTCACAGAGGGTTAGAGTACCTGGGCAGAAGGTTAGCTAATCTTGTCCCACCCTATCCTTTTGCTTTCTGCTGCCTTTTGTTATTATAGGGAAATTTTATCACTCTGTAGAAAGAGCAGGGGGAATACAGGAAAGCACAGGCTGTGTAGACTACTTATTTCAGTAATAGAAAAGAGCATAAATTAGCAGTTATGCTGAGATTTTTTGGAAGCACTTTTCTTGATGAAATCCAAGTGCAGCTAAATTAGCCTCCTTTGGTTACAATGATTCTTGAGAGAAAGGGGGTGGTGGGGATAGTGGTAATGGAGAGGCAACAAAGAAAGGGCTTTGAAAAGAGAATGAAATACTTTTTCTACAGTGAGAAAAGAATATTGGATTCTTAAACCCTCATCATTGGCCAGTGCAGTGTTTTAGGGGTAGGTTGTAATGGCCCAGGATCTGCCAATTCAGATCAGGCTCTACTGATGGGAAAAGCACAGACTTCCAATCTTGGCTAGCAAGGGCTATATAAGAAAGGTAGGGGACTTCAAGTCAAAATAAAATGGGTCATTATGGGAGGTGGTCCAGAAATATTCTCTGCAAATTTTTTTTTTTCAGTTGGCCTTCTGAGCATTGCTCAATCACTTAGTTCTCTACTTTAGAGCAATCTCCTTATCCAGGCCTCTGTCCATAACAATAGCATTGAGCAACTCACAGGCTCTAACCCATTTTCTACAGAATACTGCTGTGACATAGAGAAATATTGTTAACCTCACAATTTTGGACTGCTGAAGGAAAGAATTGAACCTTGCATACTGTACCAAAAGTGGGGTTTAGTCTCAGATTTTCTGAGGGCTATTCCAGTGTTTCAGTCACACAACCAGCTTATTTTGAGGGCCACGTGATGAGATTTTTTCACTGTATTCACTGGGAAACTATTTCCCAGCCCAGTGGGAAGTTTGTCCTGATGTCCAGTCTGAAATTTTCAAAGAGGGGCCCCAGCCTTCATCCCCTCTGCAAATATGTGAAACAGAGATTGCTTTTTATGTCTTCAAATATGTGTCTCACTGCAGGTTAGAGAGGCTCTCATTCCAAAGCAGAGTGTGGGATACCTTGCAAAGCCAGCTGGGAGGATCAATCCATGTATACAGAGGACTTCACGTTCTGTGTATTTCAAAGTTGAAGACTGTCACAGGGCAGCTTCACTCTTTTAATGAAATCTTGTGTTCGCCTGTACCGTTCCTGTGAACTTGTATGAAGCAGCCCACATTCCAGCTAATGGTTCCAGGAGGGTGGTTGTGTTAGTCTGTTATAGCAAAACAAGTGAGGAGTCCCGTGGCACCTTGAAGATTAACACATTTATTTGGGCATAAGCTTTCATGGGCTAGAACTGACTACATCAGGTGCATGAACATCCATACATCTGAGAAACTGGTTTCTAACCTACAAAAGCTTATCCCAAATAAATTTGCTAGTCTTTAAGGCACCACTGGAGTCCTTGCTTGTTGTATTAATAGTGTTATTTGTTCTGAAGGATCATACGCTACAAGTACAAAAAAAAAAAAAGGCAGCCACCTCTGAGGTGGAAAATAGTTACCAGATGACAGTTCACAACAATGTTCTAAGACATCTGATGGCAGACACCATAGAATCATAGGGTTGGATGGGACATTGTGAGCTTATCTAGTCCAACCCCCTGCTAAAATCAGGACCATTCTCACCAAATCATCCCAGCCAGGGATTTTTCTAACCAGGCCTTAAATGTTTCCAAAGATGGAGATTCCACCACCTCCCTAGGTAACCCGTTCCAATGCTTTACCACCCTCCTAGTGAGAAAGTTTTTCATAATATCCAACCTTGACCGCCCAGCTGCCCCTTGAAACCATTGCTCCTTGTTCCATCTTCTTTTACTACTGAGAACAGCCGAGCTCCATCCTCCTTGGAGCACCCTTCAATAGTTGAAGGTTGCTATCAAATCGCCCCTCAGTCTTCTCTTCTGCAGACTAAAATAAGCCTAGTTTCTTCAGTCTCTCCTTGTAAGTCATGCGCCCCAGCCCCCTAATCATTTTTGTTGCCCTCTGCTGGGCTCTTTTTAATTTGTCAACATCCTGTCTGTAGTGCAGAGCCCAAAACTGGATACAGTATTCCAGATGCGGCCTCACCAGCGCTGAATAGAAGGGAATAATCACATCCCTCGATTTGCTGGCAATGCTCCTACTGATGCAGCCCAATATGCCATTAGCTTGTTTGGCAACAAGAGCACACTGTTGACTCCTATCCAGCTTCCCATCCACCATAATGCCCAGGTCCTTTTTTACAGGGCTGCTTCTTAGCTGATTGGTCCCCAGTCTGTAGCAGTACCTGGGATTTTGCCATCCTAAGTGCAGGACTTTTTACTTTTCCTTGTTGAACCTCATGAGATTTTGTTTGGCCCAAAGCTCCAATTTGTCTAGTTTCCCTGAATCCTGTCTCTTCTGTCCAGCATGTTTACCGCTCCCCCTAGCTTGTCGTCATCTGTGAATTTACTGAGCGTGCAATCGATCCCATCATCTTGATCATTAATGAAGATATTGAATAGAACCAGCCCCAGGACGGACCCCTGGGGTGCTCCACTAGTTACTGGTTGCCAGCTAGACATTGAGGCATTGATCCCATCTCTCAGTGAAACAGTGGGAAGAATTTAGCAAAGGAACTGGTATTTGGCTAGGACGTATTGGTAATCACATGAAAGACATGAATTCAGGGGCTATTGCAGCTCAGAGCTGATCTGAAAACTTAACTCCTGCAACACTAGTTGTCCACAGATCACACCAGTTTATGGAAGCATTTCCTCAGAAATCTGTTGCAGCAAGAAGCTTTACTGTCTAATGTTTATCCATTATTTAAAGACAGTCCCATCCCCTACACTCACCAGTCTTTGTGTAACCCACAGGGTTAGATGGGGAGTGTCTCTTTAAGAGATTTGGTGGGGTCTGGGTTGCTCTGGCTGGGTCACTGTTTTGTTATTGTCAGAGATGTATTTTTCGTTTGTAATGGGGGTTTTTATATATGTGTGTATATAAATGAGTGTTGACTGAGTAAGCTGAGTAGACAGCAGTGCTCCTAGCAGAGGAAGGAAAGTCTTCAAGGACTCATACTGAGGATTTCTGCTGCCAGAGAGGAGGGAGCTGCTGCTTCTAACACAGGCCATTGGACTTGGTGATTTGAGACCATAATAAACTCATGTGGATATTGCTAAATAGCCACTACGTATTACAGATCTGTATACTAATTATTTTGTTTCCTTCCATCATAAGGTCTATAAGTTAATGTTTAATATAGTTCATTGCTTTTGTTTTTATTAATTCTGAACAGTCTTTGCTGTGAGTCCCTTTAGGACTGAATCTTGGTCTCCATGTGCTTCACTGTAGGAGTTTGGGTTTCTTTCTGCTGGGCACTGGAGAAAGGCACTAGAGGTAAACTCGAGCCCACCTCAAGGGTTACATTTGCCTTTCCCAACAAACACACAGAGAAAACCATGTTTTCTTCTTACTTGCTGCTGCTGCTAAGGAGGACTAAGCAAATGTTTTTAACTATTCTCTAAAAATAAATGTGCTGCCCTTAGCAGAGGCCAGTAGAATTCTATATACTGTATCTCGTTGGTCATTTATAATGCAATAGCAGTAATGAACAGTGCCAAATTGCTCTAAAATTCTTGAGTGTTTTGGAATCACCCATTGCTCAGTGTCTCTAGCTGTACTTCCTTGAGCTACATAGAGAGACTAATAATTAATCATCCTCCATTTATAAAGTGTCTTTTCATCCTGAATTAGCCCAAAGTGTTTAAAAAACCCTCTAGTTTATACTGGAATAATTTCACCCACCACTGAAATGGAAACTCCCCTGGAGTGGAACATAACAGCTGTTTAGCAGCAGATATTACAAGAACTAGGATAACAAGGGGAAGAAGATACTGTGTCCAGTTGAAACTGGAGAATGGAATTTGACCAGAACAGCAGGGCTGATGCCCCCATCATTGCAAAAGCTACCCTGAGTCTTAATGACTTTGACTTGAAGAGTCCCCACATTTTAGGTCTAATGTCAAAGAAGGTGTGCTCAGAGGCTATGATGACAAGCAGCACAGCAGTAGGAGAAATGATTCAATATGGATTACGAGGTTGAGTTATTTTACCAGACCAAATGATGCACTTGGAGGAGATACTCCAATAATTCTGATGCCTTTGGCATTTCATGCAGCTTGGCCTTTTCTCCTGTGTGTGGTTTCCAGGAGGGGCAGCATACAGTAAGTCAATGAATTGCTATTTTTCCCTGGGGCTGCCATGGTAATCAGCCAGAATCTAAGATCTAATTATTAGGAAATGGAAAGATCTCCACCTGCTGAATCAACAGGACTATTTACTTCTACAACCAGATTCTTCTATTTAGGGTCTGTCTACACTACAACTGATAACAAACCTCCCCACCCAGGCAGACAGAGACGCATTGGTGGAGCTTGTGCTAGAATGCTAAAAACAGCAATGTGGACACCGGGGCTGGGGTAAGCCACCCAAACATAAGCTTCAGTTGGCTTGAGGATCCTCATTGCTACTTATTAGCACGGTAATGTGAGTTCAGCTTGCATGAGTCCATCTACCTGGGCTGGGAGGTTTGCTCCCAGCTGCAGTGCAGACATATTTCTAGATGTCACTTGTCTAGGCTCAGTTCCTTTTAGCACCTGAGACCATTGCCTGAGCTAAAGGAAAGGCCTCTCTTCTCAGACCTGGCAGGACCAAGTTTGCTGGTCACCCTTATGGCAGCAATGGAGTTCTTTGCAAAGAATGAAGTTTCAGCTGAAAGGAATGGGTGGCTGAAGGATATTGATGATGACTGCTTTAGGCAGTTGCAGTGGTTTTCTGTAGGAATGAGTCACAGCTTGGCAGCTCCAAGGAATGACCCAAAAATAATTAAGGGATTAAACTTACTGGAAGAGAACCTGGTGCAGAATCAATTTTTATTCCTGTTCTTTTATGTTTAATATTCTTTTCCATCACAAAACAATGCACAATGAAGCCTTCACATTCCAGGGGCTACACATGACTTTCATAAACATGTCCTGTACTGTAGTGG
The DNA here is from genome assembly GCA_007922195.1 of Podocnemis expansa. Lineage (NCBI taxonomy): Eukaryota > Metazoa > Chordata > Testudines > Podocnemididae > Podocnemis > Podocnemis expansa. The sequence continues at coordinate 11,987,580 of ML682056.1, read as the reverse complement.
TTTCTCTTGTGCTTTTACAAGCCCACTCTGGTCAGGACCTGTTTGCTTCTCATGGACCTCCTACTGTCCATCCTCCTCCATACACAGTATTGTGGCTGAGCTATTGGACTCACTTTGCAAGTAGGAGACAGAAAAGTCTCAATCCTAGTCTGAAACCCCCATGGAGTGCTCAGGCTCAGGGATTTCCCACAAAGCTGTGTGCCACAGACCCCCTGGATAAGATCCCCAGGATCCTGTAGACTTTGAATTGGCTCCACTGTATTCCAGATCCTCCAAGGTCGCAAATGTGGAGCACCAGGGGAGGAGCTAAGCCTCTGGTGATTCCAGCCAATGCAGCGAACAAGAAGGAAATGGAGAGGTTAAGAGAAGCTAGTTTGAAATGTCAGGAGCAATGAGGAAGTACATGGTACACAGCTGCTATCTGCCTCCGTACCCATCTCCCACCTTAATCATCCTGGTGCCATAGCTGCTTCTTTCAGTCAAATACAAATGTTTTTTATATTCATTCTTTTGTTTTTCAATTTTTATTTTATAATCAAATAAACATTGAATTTCCCAGCTGCTCCTCAGTCCCACCATTTAGTGTTGGCCAGTTTCTTGTGAATATTCTGCCATGAAGTGGGTTTTTTTGAATGTATTGCAAAGAGAGGAGGGTGTCAGGCTATGCAAAAGAGAATTGCATTGCGCTATTTCATGTAGAAATGGGTAACAAAAAGAAAGCACGGCTTGAAAGAATCTGAGGCATTGATGGATTTTGCTGAAAAGCACAGGACTCTGTCTGGTTTCCTAGTGTGAGATACAACCCCACAACAAGGGATGTTGGGTGGCAAGGGAATCTCAGTGCTTTGTAAGGCTGGTGTCCGAGCTTGGGTGTGGGCAGCCCAGCCTAGGAATTAGTGTAAGAACCAGGCCACAGGGGCACAAGCCAATTACCAGGCATCAAAAATGAGGCAAGCTGGAGGGCAAGATTCAAAAGTCAGGCCAAGCCAGGATACCAGGAGGTCAGGATGAGAAGGAAGGAACCAGTAAACACTAGACAAGCAGTGCAGGGTGGAGTGAAGCCCAGCTGTAAAGTCACCCTCCTATTTCCTCCTCTGTCTTAAATAGGGGCTGTGGCCCAATCAGGAGCTTTTGAGCTCTCCCAATCAGACTGTAGATATGTGTCCCAGCTGGGCTTCACGGACCCCCATCCTGGCAGTTCACAGATTGTGAAACGTGAGGACTCCCAGGACGTCACTGAGGCATGAGAGTTGGTGATGGTAGAATGCAAGCCGCAAAACCCCACCACTTCCTCCTCAGCTGTTCAAGACTGTAGGGTCCAGGGAGGTAATTGAGCCAGCGTAGCTATGAGGAGAGTCAAGTGTACAATACAGTGGCATAAAGAACTCCAAAGAGTAATTACTGGATGGGAACTCAATTAGCCAGAACAAACAACTGATTTTTCAATTAAGGCAAAGCCTGTAAATCATTACAAACCACTTGTCATATTGCAGTTTTCTTCAATGCCATAATAACTGCCTCCTGTAGAAGCTAGGGAGTTAGGGCCATTAAGGAAAGTCCTTTATTTTCCAAGATGTGTATTGTATCAATAATTATGATGAGTTCTCTGCACTAGCCACTTACTATAAACAAACACTTGCTTCTGGATCTAGTCGTTTCAGTAGGAGGTGGGTGTATGGTGAAATGTAGGGAATAGCGAAGTCAAGATTCCTAATCGAAGTATACTAGGTTGGGTTCATTTGTTCTTTTGACCCTAAAGACTAACTTATTCTGAATGAGGATTCCAAACTCGTTGATATCCAAAGCATGGAATTTGGATGAGGAAATTATTTTTAAATTTTTTTTGGAATCCACTGAAACTGCATGGGGTATAAACTTGATATGCACACCAAGAATAGCGGGTTCATCTTCCACTTAGGAGAAAGAGGGACAGGCAGAGAAAAAAATCCAGTAATAAAAGAAGGCAAACGTGTAATAGGTGGTGCGTGGAGTGAAAGACAATGGGGAGAGTCAGGGTAGGAGGAGTGGAGATAGTTTTTTATAATATTTCTTTCTTATGTATAACATGTATTATAGGGTGAGTTGTATAGCTAAGGATGCCTGGCATTTCTCCTTACAAGACTGCTTACAGTGGCTTATAACTTTGTCAAACTTTAACCTGTCAAGCTCAATCTTTCCACGATGAGCGCCTCACTCATGCTGGGTCTTTTTGAAAAGTTTCAGCAGAACTGGTGTGGTTGTTTCTGAGAACCAGGGTAGGGAAACCAATATTGCTCAGGCAATATTAACAAAAGTTTGCAACTGGTTTACTGAGGAGCTCTAGTATCCTCCCACTGTGGAGCAAGGGCCTGAAATTTGGCAGCAGGCATCTCTGATGTCAGGAATGTGCCTTTGAATGTTCGTGCATAAAAATACTCAAATTTGGCTTCCTGGCAAACTTTTGAAAAATCTCAGTTTGCGCATGCTGCATAGAGACTTGTTAGTACGATAGCTAAACTTTTCAAAGATTTTATCTGCCCTGAGCATGCTCTAGCCCAGAGGTACAGGGGCTGAACAATATTTTGTCCGAAATTGCTCTTCCCAGCTGCCATGGGCCATGCCTGGGTACTAGAATTGAAAGCAGAGCAACTAGCCCTTTGCTTTAAGTGAACCGCCCATGTGTGCCCAAGCAGCATGGCGAGGTAGCCCACTGTGAATGAAGATGGTACAAGAGCTGGACTGGTTGAGGGTGCTGGAGTGGGAGTAGCTTGGGCAAAGGAGTCTGTGGATTGGAGGGGAGACCAAGATTGACTGGTCAGGAGAAGAGGGACTGGGAGTAAGAGGAGGGGGACTGGTAAGGAGCACTGGGAGCCACTGGGGAAGAAAGAGATTAGACAAGGAGCTGAGGGGCAAAGGAATTCATGGACTTAAACTACTTTTTCAACACCACTGCCCCCAATATAATTCCAGATATTCACTCATCCCTGTATGGGAACCTGGAAGATACGGCTGGACAGAATGGGTTACCTAGCCCATTCCTTTGCAGGAGGGTTTAAACCAACAAAAGATTTAACTAGTTTCTTCTTGAACACCACTAAAAAGGTGGATTCATCAGCTGGCCATTGATCTCATTTTTTGAAATGGTTGCCAATATTTCATATCCCTTTTGTACAGATGGACCATTGCTTCCTAACTCACTTTTATCCACATGAAACGGCTCTTGTCCTGTCTTTACAATATAGTTTCTCTGTATTTTTAGCCAGGTGTGATATACCCTTTACATAATTCCACACCTTTGTGATCTTTCCTCTGAGCTGTGTATTTCCCTTTAAACTTCTCTGCATTGGGGCTATTCAGACTGCAGTTCCTGTCACCTGGGAGAGGTCACACAATGGCTGGCCCAGCATTCTGGGAGTATTTGCCCTACAAGACACAGGAATACTAGCCAGTCAAGCCTGAAAAGAAGGAGAATTTTACTCATAGGCTGTGTTCACACAGCCCTCTTATTTCGAAACAACAGAGGTTGTTTCTAAATAAGATTTAGGCTGTTCACACGACGCACGGTTGTTTCGAAACAACGGGTTCCATTGTTTCGAAACAATGGCGTTGTTTCGAAACAAGTTAAACCTCATATGGGGACGAAACAACGTTGTTTCGAACCAATTGTTTTGAAACAATGCAGTCCGAACATGTTGTTTCGAAACAACAGTGACTTGTTTCGAAATAACTGTTGCCTGAAACTGCTATTTCGCTTTGAGCTTTTTTCCTTAATTCAAATTAACAAACTGTTAATTCGAATTAAGTTATTTCGAAATAAGGCATTATTTCGATACGGTTGTTTCAAAACAACTGTATCGAAATAACCCCCTGTGTGTGAACACAGCCATAGTGCCTTGCAGCCATACAAGTATTAGTAAGCAGGATGCAAGTGAAAGCTTGAGAAACCCTCCACAGCAGATCTGGTGCTTGTCAAAAATGTCTTATTGATAAGACTGAGGAAAGGTCGTCTCTTTATCCACTGAACAACACAAGTGGCAGATATGCAAGTCTTCCTCCTCCCGCTCCTTGCCAGAGTATTTCTGCACCATTTTTGAAGGACCACCTGTAGGAGTAAATTCACTTCCATGGTTCACACAGGCCTTTGTTGTTTGCTGAGGCTGCTAATAAGAAAGGGTGACAATGAGCAACAATTCTGGTGGTGGGCCCTTGCTTTGTAAACATCTGTCCACTTGGAAACAGATGCAGACCCACTGGATCATTTCCTGCAGGCTGCCAGGCAGCGTTGTACTCTGGGGGCTGCAGAATTGTTTATCTTCATTATGCAAGTGGGCCTGAAACTCATAATTAATGGAGACGAGTCTGGAAGTGGTTGAAAAGAAAAGGAAATGTCCTGGGAGTAAACATAGCATGAGCAGAGAGGGAGAGAGTAAAAGGATCATGAATGTGTTTTATTGTACCTAAACACTCAAGCTCCTTTATGGTGGCTTCCAGGTGTTTGAGTACCCTCGGAAGGGTCCTAGCAAGGTGGAATTAGCCGCTGGCACATTCCCAAGCAACTGAATGAGGCCGTTCCCCTGTAATTTTGCTATTATGCAGAGATGTGCCAAGCCATCTGGATTTTTTAAAGTGAAGGTAGTTGGCAAAGAGTGAGACTAGCAGGTTTGCTGCCATTTCAGGCATTGGCTGAGTTGGCACCCACACACATGCTGCTGTATTCTCCATATGTCCAGGTGCCACAGCTGTGCCTCGTAGCGTGTATGGGGAAGGAAAGATGATACGTGACACTGCTGTAGGGCATTGAGGGTATATTGTGTGCATCCAGTTCTAGGAGGACCCATGGGTGTGTCCCACTGTAATGTTTTGGTTGTTCTGAGGCTACAAGGTCTAAAAATCCCCAACACCTCCTAGAAGCAGGCATAGGACGCATGGTCAGGCAAGTATTGGCACAAGTTTCTGAGGAAGTGGACGACAATGAGAAACCAATATTTATTCAATAGGTTTAATTTTGCGTGAGGACAAGAGAAGAGGCAGGCAGGATCTCCCACAAGGTTTACCTATGTGGTGAGTAGTGGTCCCAGGGATTACCTCTGTGGGGGGACACTCTTATTCTGGAATAAAAGCATCCATACAAGGCCTTCCTCTGTAACATGGGACAGGGCTCGTTTGCTGGTGGATTCTCTCGACTTCAAAGTCTCTAAATCATAATTTGTGGACTTTAATAACTCAGTTATAGGTTAGAGGTTTATTACAGGAGTTGGTGGGTGGGCTTCTGTGGCTTGTGTTGTGCAGGAGGTTAGACTAGAGGGGTCTGCAACCCACGAGATAAGAAGAGCCATTTTAAAACAATCCTTCAATAACCAAGTGTTTGGAGAGCTGGAATGGGGGTAACCTTCTGGTGGGGGGAGTGAGCCAGGGCTCGTGCTGCAATGTCCCCTAGTGCGGGGATCAGGAGTGGGCTGCCTGGAGGGTCCCCTGGTAGCGGTGGGGAGCCTGGAGTCTGGCACAAGCTGCCCACAGGGTGCCCAGGTGGCCAGGGTGGCCCTGGAGCCCTGAGCCACAAGGGGGGAACCAAAAAGCTGCATGCGGCTCCAGAGCCACAAGCTGCAGACGCCTGGACTAGACGATCATACTGGTCCCTTCTGACTGTAGAGCCTATGGGTTGCTATTTTGCTTTAAATTCACACTTTATCTTCATTCAAATTGATTTTCCCGTACAGACAAGCCTATACTTTCAGTTAGTTCGACCCATCCCCCTGTCCCTTGAACATCCATTTTACTAGTGGATTTTCCATGGAACATTAAGTCCCCAACTCCCATTGGAATCAAAAGGGATTTGGTTGCTTGGTTTCCACAGGCTTCTTTGTAAATCCCAGGTACAATAAACAAAGAATAACTTGTGAAAAAAGGCATTTTCAAAACGAGCAGTAGCGTTTTAACTGTTTCCTAAGTGCCTTGCATTATATGCAGTCACACCAAGGACTCCAGACTCAGTCAGTGCTGCCAGGAGCTTCTCATCTGCTAACTTCCAATCGCTGTGGTTTTCAAAAATGTGAAGATTCCCCCTCCCATTAAAAAAACCAAAACGGGAGAATTCTTACTGCTTTTTTATTAACTTTCTAGAGAAAACGTGTCTCACAATCTTTTGGGGATCTCTGGTACTGAAATGCCGTGCATCCCAAATTCCTTTGCCTGACTGAAGGCTTTCATATTCTCATCAGAGATTCATAAGTAAACACAGCAAGTCTTTGTGCCTGTTAGTCTCTGAGATTCTCCAATGGCTGGTTCTACAAACAAGATACTGAAAAAATGGAATAACAATACATCTCTGCATTCAAGTCATAAATGGACACAACACTGACCTTAATTCAGTAAAAACAAACACCTACACCTCACCCCTTTCCTGAGCATGGCCTATCAATTTATGTAAGAGTCAAGAAAAGCCATTCAGTGCTTGATTCAATCAATGTACAGCTTACATAACCATAGTAGATGATATACAATGTTGTTGTAACCGTATTGGTCCAAGGATGTTAGAGAGGCACAGTAGAGGTAAAATCTTGTATTGGATCGACTTCTGTTGGAGGGAGAAACATGCTAAAATATATTGCTTTCAGTCTGAGTCAGAATATTGATGATGTGGAGGAGCTACAGGAGCCAATGGGTGTATGGGGGAGAACAGAGGAAGGAGTTGCTCTGTGGGAGTAAAGGAAGCAGGAAAAAAAAAGGCTTTAAATTCAGGCAGAAGCAGCAGCTCATTGTCTGAACCACATCTGCTCCCTGAAGGAAATTATAAAATGTTCAGCCTGGAGCACTGGGTCCATTAGCAAGTAGATGTGGAGTGTGTTTCCATGTCCAAGGCACAGATAACAGTTTTGTGAGACACATGCTGTCTCATTTGCAATTTTTTTTTTCATTTTTAGCATTAAGCCTCCATCCATGGGTGCTTGGTATAGTCGGCAGGGCAAGGCAGTGCCTTCCATATAGAATCAGGGCTTACGGGTAGTCTGATTGCCGATTTCATCATCATCTGCCCTTCATATTGATATGTTAAAAAGAGCAAGCTCCTTCGCTGTGTCTACACTAGCAAAATAGTTCAAATTAAGGCGCTTTAATTCAAACTAATTTGAACCCTGTTTATACTAGGTGAAAGATCTTAACTCATAAAATCACAGAAAGTGGAAGGGACCATGAGAGGTCATTGAGTCCAGTCCCCTGCACACATGGCAGGACCAAGGACCATCTTATAGGTAGGTCTAGATTAACCAGCCCAGGGGCTCTGGGCTGCCCCCCTCCACAGGGCCGCCCTGCTTGGGGTGCCCCCATCACAGCCCCACTCCCACACCTGGGCTTCACAGGCTGGTCCTTGCTCCCTGTCCCATTGGGGTGGGGTCTTAGGGCCAGAGGATGCTCCTACCACAGCCCTGCTCTGAACCTCTGCCTGGGGAGTTTGGGGGGGCAGCAGGCCCTAGAAGGCCATGGCAGGAGTGATGGAGGCCTCGCCAGCTGCACGATAGCTGGCCCACCCCGCCTCTTCTCTGCCACAACAGTGCAGCGCTGGCCTGGTAGTAATCTCAGTGCTCCTCCCCTGCTGCCAATGGGACTTCATTATCAGGGGTTTAGGGGGCTGGAGCCCAGGGCTCACTTTTTGGTCAGGGCTGCAGCTTAAGCCCATGAAGCCCCTTTGCTAATCCAGCCCTGCTGATAGGTGTTTGTCTAACGTGCTCTTGCAAACTGCCGATGATGGAGATTCCACATCCTCCCTTGGCAACTTGTTGCAGTGGTTAAACACCCGGAGAGTTAGGAATTTTTTCCTAGCATCCAAACTAAGCCTCCCTTGCCATAATTTGAGTCCATTGCTTCTCCTCCTGTCATGGGCATTAAGGAGAAAAATTTTTCTTCCTCCTCCTCTTAACAGCCTTTTAGGTACTTGAAAATTCTTAACATGTCCCCTCTCAGTCTCCTCTTTTCCAAACTAAACAAATCCAGCTCTTTCAGTCTTCCCTCATACTGTAAATCGAGTGTTCCAGACGTCTAATCATTCTTGTTGCTTGGTCATGTTACAACACATAATCTGGAGATGTCTTTCATGACAAAAATATCCAAAAATATCATGCCCAAGAATGATCTAGAGATCATGCAGCCATCATGCTGGCCCTGTAAATAACAGAAACCACTTCAAGGCAGGGAATTCTGCTCCCCCAGCACCTTAGTTCCAGAACATATGACTGAAAACATAAAAAAATAAAATAAAAAAACCCAAAGCTATAAAACAATACACTACAGAAAAGATTCCAAAACCTTTTTTTTTAAAGGCAGTGTATTTGATTGAAAATAGTTCTTAGACCAAGATTCCTGTATAGTGTTTGCAACCCAAAAATTGGAGTACTTATTAGGACACAAAGGCTATGTCAACATCTAAAAGATTGTTTGGACTTTCTTAGTCCAAACTAAGCAGTGCAGTGTCTGGTTAGTTTGAGCTAACTGTGGCTTTTTATTTCAAACTAGCTTTTTAGTTTGAAGTAGGCATGCTTTTTTCAGTTCGAACTAACTTTTCAGTTCAAAATATTTTAGTTCAAACTAGGCAAGCCTAGTGTGGATAGGGACCAAATTAGTTTGATGAATTTGCTTGTGTAGACATAACCAAAGTGAAATAAATTACAAATAGAACTGATTTTTCCCCACTGTGTATACTTAGAGAAATGCAGAAAGCTAAGCACATAAGTCGTTGCCAACTGCATTACACTTCTTAAAATGCTTTCATTTATAGTGGCCTAAATCAATGTTGTCATTAATATCTGCCTAGTCAAATTTGGAATCCTGCTTGCTATGCCCTGATAGGGCCTGCAGTCCTCTGCACGTATTGACTACTATCTCCTGACAGAGTTCATAACCTCTTCCTTGCTGGACGGGGAGACCAGCCTGCTACAGTAACATTGCTTTATTTCTAACAATATATGAGAACCTCCCCCCCCACCATAAAAAACAGGGGAGACAAACCAAGCTGCTCTGAAAGAGAGAGGGCACAACTCACTCCATCGTTCTTTAAGCTGGCTCTTTGCATACTGATTGTCCACTGAGTGACTCAGATAACCCAGAACACATGATTGCCTTCAAAGCCCTCTAGCCTTTAGGTGGGCATAGGCCTCTCCACCTACTCGAAACTCTTAATAGCCAGCATATGACCAAGAAGTGTCCGGTGCTAGATTGGGAATTCTATAGTAGGAAACTATGTCACCTTTAACATCCGGATGGAAAATACTGCAGGCCAAAATGGATCTGAAAGCTGCTCCCAGGTGATGCATCTCAGAAAGGAGTGATGGTGGAAATGTCATCCATCATCTGGGTGAATCGTAGCAGAAATGTGGCAGGCTGTCCTGGTTGAAGGAGGTGGAATTTGTGGAGCTCATAGCATTGATTGATCAACAGTTATAGGACATTTTGAACATAAGGTGCTGGGCGTGTGCCCCACACCCATGGGATAATCTTATACCTTGCCTACAAAACCATTCAAAATTGAGGCAAAGCATAGAGTGAGAAGGCTGATCATTATGTATTTTGAAACACCCATCACAGCTCCATGTGCTATCAGGAAACAGTTAAAAATGCCCAATAGTTGTAAATGGAACAGTTAGATATGGGGCTCCTGGAACAATAGAATTAACAGAGCTGATTAGGAAATGATTTCTGATTCATGAAAAAAGGTTCAACTTTTTTATTTCATTGACATTTTTCTTCAATGTGTTCTGGCTTCTACTGATTTTTTTTTTTTAAATCCCTAAACTTTGTCTTTTTAACTGGACAAAATATATTGGCTAAAAATTTTCAGTGTTTGGTTGCTGACTACCTAAAATGTGCTTTCAAAAACCTGAAAATTTTACTCATAAATGCACATTTCCTATAGAAGTGTCTATTTTTCAGTTTTACAATAAAATACAATATAAATAAATATAGTTTAAGAAAGAATTGCTACCAGACATAGTTATTAATTCTTTGGACAAACTTATTCTCAACACCCCTCAAACCGTCTTCAACTTTTCACACAAATCTGTCCCGTATTCTGCCATCTCTGGAGACAGTTGAATGATGTTCTTCACAATATATATTATCCAGGTATTTCTGACCACTCACCATCATCTATGTGGTTTGTGGAAATTTTTTCTCATTAGTCAGTAAACTCTGCTTGGAAACATAGCACTGGGAGAACCATCAAATCCAGTCTTCTTGTCATAAAATCCCATCCAGAAACCTGAAACTGTATCTTAAAACCAGTTATCTTCTCCATTTCCCTCCACTTCACCTGTTGGGAAGCTGTTCCAGAATTTCACTTCGCTGATAGTTAGAAACCTTTTTCTAATCGTCAGCCAAAATTTCTTTATGACCAGTTCATATCCTTGCTCAGTGGCCTTGGTTGGGTTAAGGTCTCAAAAGTGTGTCAGGCAAGGTGGTGTACATTGGTATAACACCACTAATTTATACCATCTGAGGATCTGGATGACAACTCATAACAAGAATTGCAACAGCAAAATGGAGCAGCTGTCAGATTTTACCCCATATTGATTAGAAAATATAACAAGGCAAAACTTCCTGGCTTCTTCATTTCCCAGGTGAACCCCAGCAGCACCTTCAGACATCTTGCACCTCCACAAGTGATGCCAGTTATTTGACCCCGTACAGTGATGTATTCCATGTCTCAAAGCTGCCTTCTTTGCAAACCCAGAGAAATGAAAGTAACTTTTCTGGATCTCTCTGCCTGATCCAGTCCCAACTTCTTTTAAAACAGAGCTTCCCAGCTTCGATCCTGCCTTTCGGCTCCTGTCTCCTTGCATTTCTAGCCGTGTGCCTGAATGCTTTAACTTATTCACTGTGGAATGATTTTTACACTGCTCCTTTCTGTAATTCACACTGTACGCTGCTTGCTGTCTAATATTATTTAATTTTGTAAAACTGTCTGGAATGCAAGCCTCTATGCAACACATCATCTTACACTGGCTTCTTGCATCTTTAATGAAGTTGTTCTCAAATAATGTTTCAATAAGTGAAATGTACCTTCTGAGATGAGATGCAGCATATCAACATGATAAGGAGCAGCCGTTAATTGGAGTCAAGAAACAGAGAGAGAGAGGAGAACAAAGAGTGGTCTGGGAAAATACCACTCTGGTTTGCACTTAGCACTTAAGAAAAATATGTCAGTCCACCTAATATTCTCTGCATTAGGTGATTCCAGCTCTTACCGCATTGTGCCTTTCCCCACAACATTGTCAGATTTAATTATTTATACCACATCTCCACAAATGCACTAAGACTAATTCCACAAGGAACTGTCTAGCCTGTAACAAGCAGTGGCGAGAAAAGCCCAGAAGGATTTTGTTTAGCATGAGTGAGATTTATGATAAGAGATGTCTGTCCATGCTAAGGTTCTGGGTATTTAAATGTGCATATCTATCTCCCCCAGAGCGAATGCTAGTGAAGAGAGTAAATGGAACTACCAAGCTATTACTGGGAGATGAAAAGAAGGTGTGTGACAGATGTGATCCTTTTTTTGGGGCGGGGGGGGGGCGTTGAGACACACAGTATTTGGGTTTGACTCTATCAATCAAGCCTTCATCACAGTGGGAGGGGAGAGAGAGCCACTTACTTGTAATGGGATGAGATGGCTGTTGTATATCCTTCAAGCATATGATTTTCTGAAGCTCCTAAGAGCTTGATCTATTCAGGCCAACAGGAGTTGGACCACTAGCTGCTGCAGGTTTTGGATCAAGTCATTCTTGTAGTTATAAAGACAGGAAATACAACAGGTTTTTCCTGGCCTGCTACCCCCCCCACCCCAGCTGAGATCTTGCCACCCACATCAAGCTATATACACAGGGCTGAGGTGCGCACTTCAGCGACATTAACTTGCTGAGTGTAACTCCACTGACTTGATTTCAAGAGTGTTTCTTTCCAGAAAGGATGGCCTTACGGTTAAGTCACTGGGCTGACACTCAAGTGAGTTGAGTTCAGTTACTGGGTGGGAATGTCATAGATTCCCATAGATGCTGGGCAAATCTGCGTGCTTCAGTTCCTTGGCTGTGAAAAGAAAACAATGAATCATTTTCATCTCCCACCCTTTGTCACCGTCACCTGCTTGGACTGTGAATGCCTCGACAGGGACTGTCTCTCTTGAGGTGCCTAGACCGGTGGTTCTCAACATTTTGTGGGTCACGACATGCTTGGTGGCATATTGCAGCCCTACAGCACACGCCAGCCCACATACCCCAGGTCGAATCCAGCCATTTCCCCTGCTCTCCGCAACACACTTACCACTGCGTGGTTTGGCAACACAAGAATGTGTCCTGACACAATGGTTGAGAACTGCTGGTCTAGGCCAGTGGTTCCCCACCTTTTGGGCTCAAGGGCCACAGGTGTCATTTTTACAACCCAGAAGGGCCACCAGCCTCTGCCAGCAGATCCCCCCTACCCCAAAAGCAGTTTTCTCCTTGCTTGAGGATCTCCAGTCTACCTGGCTGCAGCAAGGAAACTGAAAACATCCTACAGCTCTGTGCACTCCATCTATGCCCCAAGGCAGTGGCTCCCTGCTGCAGCCAGGAGGACAGAAGATCAGGGCTCCCCTTCCTCTGGCACCAGCAAGGATCCAAGCAGTTATGGACCTAGGCAGAGCACTTTGCCATGCTCCCTGCTACCGCCAGGGGGATGGGAGTGCTAATTGCCTATCCCTTTGGCTGCAGCAAGGAGCCTGCATTGGTCATTTTGCCCTTTGGAAATTTGTTCCACCTGGGTCTTTTGACTGTGACTCCATACTGCAGACAGCAGGAGGGGAGCCAAGGGCCACTTATGACCCCCGAAACACAGGTTGGAACCACTGGTCCAAACAGTTCCCAACACCTGACCTTGCTAGGGAGCTCCGCGTGGGCACATGATAGAAATAACTAGCATGTATAATAACAAACTTATACAAGGGTAATTAAATACAACAGCTGGGCCTCAAAGACAAACAGATGTTGGCCATGAAAGCTGGGCCATGAAACTTGGGCTGTGCCTCAATGAAGAAAATTTGCACCTGTATAATCACACTGTTGTAGTTATCACACCACTGCATGTGTTTCAGGGCAAGGGGCTGGGCTCATATTAGTGTGAATAAATCTGACACCATGGCGAAGTGAATGGTGCTGGCTTACCCCTTACTTTGCCCACCTGCTGTGCCTCTTGAGTTGTGCATGGTCTTTAGGCTATGTCTACACTAGAGAGCTCAGGTAAGCTGATTTAATAAGGTTGACTTTAAATAAACCTTATTAAGTCAACTTAGAGAGGCCCCATCTGTTTAAGTCGACTTAATAAAGTTGACTTAAAATGGGTCCCCTGGCTTAATTTGACTTTATGAAGTCTATTTAAATGTCTCTCCTGCCTTAAGTTGACTTTACTAAGTTGACTTTAATGGCCACATTTTGTTAAGTCAACCTAATAAAGTTGACTTAACCCTTAAAGTCAACTTTAAGGATGAGAGTTATTAAGTCGATTTAAGCAAGTGCTTAAGGTGACTTAATGAACTCCAAATGTGGCCCTGGAGTTGCTAAAGTTGACTTAAGCTTGGTTAAGTCTCCTTAAGCCTGGTTAAGTTGAGTTAAGCCTCCAGTGTAGACATACCGTTAGAGAGACTGGATGGTTTCGTGGTTCTTGGGTGACCTTGGCAGATCATTTAGCCCCTCCACTACCCATCTGTAAAATGGCACTGTCCTACTTTACAGGAAACTTGGGAGGATAAATGCATGAAATATTACAAGTTGCTGTGATACTTTTATACTGGATGCATATATGAAATTTATGTAAATATAATGCACCAAATGTTCTTATTGTTGATAGGGGGCCAAAACCATGGCTGGATGGGACTCAGGTACCATAGTGTTTGGGAGCCTGCCTAGACCAGGGAAAGTTCATCCCCTTTATCTTTGCAATGGGGAAAACGGAACACATGGTTACAGCAGTGCCTAGAGAATCACAGTGGAATAAGCAAGTCATTAGCATGTTGACTGGGTTTCCTTCTCTTCTTAGAATAATGGGATTTTCACTCTCTCAGAGCTGTCAGGGAAGGGGGAGAGAGAAAGGGAAATGGCTGAAGCAGAGGTAGATGGCAGGTGTTTAATGCAGATTGAAATTTTTGATCCATAAAATGTTATCAAGCCACCCACGGACTGACACTCTGCCTTTCCTTTGACTGTTCCCTGTTACTTTTGAGCTCAAGGGATGGCTTGCATGCTCTCGGCCAGACGTTCCCTGTCAACCACCTTTGGGGCTGCTTTTCTGCACTCTCTGGGTGTGCAGTTTTGTTTGGGGCATCTGGATTCCATTTAGATAGTTTCACGCTGCACTTTGCTGATAAAGCACATAGGATGATGCTGCCAGACACAGCACAGATAATGAGGCTGCTTCTAACCTCATGATCTGGAAGGAAACCTGGCAATGAGTCGGGCACGTTTAATTCTGACCCTTTTAAAATACTCAACCTGGTCTTTTGCTTTACTGGAGAGTAACTGAGAGACTGGAAATGAGAAGTGATTACAGTTATACTTTTGGGGCTCTGTGCAGTTCAACCCTGCCAACAATCACTTCTACTGTAGAGCATGAAATTAGCATCTGCAGAGAACTCTGTCATCCATTATTGACCTACTTGCCCTGGACAAAAATGATTTGGTTTGCTCCACATTTCTAAACACTGGAAAGTGAATGGGTCTTCTCCAAGGGAGGGGATAATTGCTCAGTCATGTCCTGCCATGACTGCTACTGTTTCTATGCTGGACCTCAATGTGTTTCTCCATTTGAACACAAGTCCTGATGAGTCACTTCCATTTTGCGCCCCTTGATAGCAGTCACCAGAATCCTGGATTATAATACCTCCTCCAATTTCAGACATAGCTCCCTGACCAGCCCTGCTAATGATCTTCCAGCTTGTTATTCCAAGCTTGGAGCCCTTTATATCTGAAAATGCACCTCCAGATCAGAATCACAGTTCTGAAATCATGTTCTCTCATAGACTCCAAGGTCAGAAGGGACCAATATGATCATCTAGTCTGACCTTCTGCACAATGAAGGCCACAGAACCTCACCCACCCACTCCTGTAATAAACCTCTAACTCATGACTAGGCCATTGAAGTCCTCAAATCATGATTTCAAGACTTTAAAGTACAGAGGCTCCACCAGCAACTGAGTCAAGTCCCATACTACAGTGGAAGGTGAATTTTTTTCCCCACAGCCTCTGCCAATTTCTCCCCAGCTCTGGCCAATATTTTAACCATTGGACCTGTTTTACTCTCTCATACATATTAGTCCACTATTGCCCTGGGCTGGCTAGCGTACCTGTGGAGGCTAGTCTAGTTTGCATATATAAATTCATTTTTGTTTTTGAGCCTTACTAAGATATTTGCCTTAATATTCTGCAGTAGTTACAGCCACAGATTAATTACAACTCTCATTTCAAATGTTTCATTTGGATTGCAAATCCTGTAACAGTGGTAGGCAAAATAATACCATAATGGTCAAGGAGCTGGGAAAATCAGGGTTAAAATTAAAAAACAAACAAACAAACAAAACAACCTGGGAAGTGCATGTCCTGAAAAAAAAGCTAAAAGAAGCACATTGCTCATAACTGTGTATCTAAGTTTTTTTCTGTCTCTAGAAACCTTCTGGGAGTAATATACATTTGTAGGGGCCATCTTATGCAGCTACTTGAAATCTAGAGTGAAATTAGTTGGAAGGTGCAGTTTCCATCTGTTCCATTATCTCTTGACACAGGCATATGTAGAGAATTCCCAGGCAAGACACATTGGTGAGCCTTAATTAGCCAAAAGAAAACAGAAGCAAAGCTCCATGCATGACAACAATAGGGAATCTCAATAGAATTTTTTTCTTTTTAAAGTACAAGGCATAAAAAATAAATTAATATGTCATGGTGCAAGTATTGCTTAGAGCTGAGTCTGCATTTGATATCTCTTTTACACAGAGCTGGAGAAGAAAAATATCTTTCATTTGTGAGGATTGAGAAATACAGACAGGGCAAATTAAAATATAGGAACTGCATGATAAAACCACAAACTTGTTAATTCCAAGGCTACTGCAGACTGTAGAGTCAACTGTGCGCTATATGAAAGTTTGGGGATCTGTCAATAGGAATATATGGTTTCCCATTTGATGTTATGAATTCTCTGTATGTTTATACCTCAGTTGATGTATTTACCTGTGTCTTTGCATCACCAGGAGTTTACAATCTGTGGCCCTAGTGCCACATGTGGCTCTTTGGCTGCCCCCTTGTGGTTCTGGGCTCTGGTCCCCCAACCCCCAAGTCATCAGCAAACACTTTGGGTGGCTCAGTCCTGCCTCCAGCCCCTTCCTGCCATCTGGAGACCCTGCAGGCAGCCTGCACCAGGTTCCAGGACCCCCACGCCACAGGAGGACCCTGTGGGGGGACCACTCCTGATTCCAAGTTCACCCTCCTGCCACCAGGGGACCCTCTGGCAGGCACCCTGGCCTAGCTCCCAGCTCCCCCTACCAGGAGGCTACATCCATTGCAGCTCTCAAAACACCTGATTATAAAAGGGATTTTTTTAATGGCTCTTTTTATCTTTTGGGTTGCTGACCTCTGCATCATAACTATTGTGTTAAGAAGAGGGGCACCTGAGTGTCTGTCTGTGAATGGAACAGTCATTAAGGGCCAACAGCAACTGAATACCTGTGCCCTAGCAGAATGGTGGAGCACAATCAAGAGCCATTAACCTGGATAATCTTCCATTCAAATGAGGCAGCCACGTTAGTCTAGTTCAGCAAAAGAAGCAAGGAGTCCTGTGGCACTTTTAAAGATTAACAGATTTATCTATTGCATGAGCTTTCATGGGAGAAAATCCCACTTTGTCAGATGCTTTGAAGATGGGGAAACTTACAGAATGGGAGGAAAATAAATGCAAAGGAGTGCAAGACATAGGGTCAGGTCATACAGTAACAGCAAATCAGACCAGTTGTTAAGATTCAAACACTGGGAAACAGCACATAGAGGAGGTGAAGCCAAATTACCTGTTGCAATGGAAAAAGAAGCCATAGTCACAATTTAATCCTGCTTTCACACAATTTAATCTGCATATCAGTTCTAATTCGGCTGTTTCTCTTTGAAGTCTTGATATCCTATTGACTTTCTTGATCACTGTTGTTAAAAAGTCATCCATAGAGTGATTAGAAAGATGGAAGTGCTCAGCAACTGGTTTTTGGGTGTTGCGATTTCTGATGTCAGTTTTGTGGCTATTTATCCTTTTGCACAGGGATTGTCCTATTTGTCCAATGTCTAAGGTGTGGGGGCAATTCTGGCACATGATGTCATAAATCACATTAGCGGATGAGCAGATGAATGAGCCCTTGATGGAGTAGCTGGTTTGATTAGCTCCTATGCGTTGTTTCTCAGTGTTTGAATCTTAACAACTGCTCTGATTTGCCATTACTGTATGACCTGATCCCATGTTTTACACTCCCTTGCATTTAGTTTCCTCCCATTCTGTAAATTCCCCCATCTTCAAAGTATCTGACAAAGTGGAATTTTCTCCCATGAAAGCTCATCCGATAAATAAATTTGTTATTATTCAAGTGCCACAGGACTCCTTGCTTCTTTCATTGAAATGAAATAATCCTAGAGCAAGGAGTTGACTTTAGTACTGGGGGATCCAATTTTCCTGAACTCTAGGTGGCTGTCTCCAAGCAATGAATCACCTGACAAAGGTCCTGAAGCTTCTGGGAGGCTTCATCTGATGGGCAGGAAATGGAACATTTGGAACTTTAAAGAACATGCTGTCAACCTATGAAACTCATTGACAGGGGATCTTCTGAATGCCAAAGCTATGAATGCATTAAAAAATCATGAAGTAAGTTCATGGGAATTAGAAACATCAATGACTGTTATGCAAGACGGATGCAACTCCATGATCTGGGTGTCCTTAAACCTCTGAATATGAGATGCTGGGACTGAACTACCGTACAGAGGGTGACTTACTTCATAAGTGCCCTCTGCTGTTCATTCTCTTTCAAACATCTTGCATTGGCCACTGTGGGAATACAAAACATTGGACTTGATAGACCATTGGTCTGACCCAGCATGACCATTCTTATGTAACTAAAGGACGTGCTCTCCTTGGTCTATAGAAGAGACCAAAATAAGAAGAAATGACTGAGCAGGAAAAGGAGAGTCCTTTTTTTCTAATATCCAATTTAGACCTACCCCAGTGCAACCTGAGATAATTGTTACGTGCTCTGTGCTATGTCACCACTGAGAACATCTTAGCTCCTAGCTTTAAAGGTGGGCACTATTTTTGACTTTTTCTAGTCAACCAGAACCTCCTCCAGCCTCCACAAGTTTTCAGAGAACATGGCCAATGGCTCTGCGATTACATCAACCTTTGCCTCAGCACTCTGGGATGCATTGCCTCTGTTCTTGCGTACTTGTGCATGTAGAGATTTTCTAAGTAAACTTTTAGTTTTTGCACCATGGAGGACTGTTCACCTCCTTGTACTGTGCTGTCCATTGCAGAAGTCTGATAGCTGCCCTTGTCTGTGAACACTGAGGCAAAAAAACCCCCAAAACCAAATACTTCAGTTTTTTCCACATCATCTGTCACTATGTAGCCTCCCCCATTCAGTAAGTGACCCAGGCTTTCCCTGATTTTCTTGTTGCTAAAACCCTTACAGAAACCCTTCTTCTTTTGCTTCACAGCTTTTGCTAGCTGCAACTCCAACTGTGCTTTGGCCTTCCTGATTTCACCCCTGAATACTTGACTCATATTTTTATACTCCTGCCTCATCATCTGTCCAAGCTTCCACAGGACTTTGGATGTTCCACCTCTGGTTAGCACTATGCACTTCTCAGAAAAAAAGCAAAATCAGATTAAGCTTAGTCTTGAATTTGAGATAATGTTCATATCAGAGTTGAGGATTTTGATTCAACAGCTCTGAAATCTGAAAAGACTTTTAAAGAGCTTGATATCTATAGGCTAATAAATGGAAGCAAACCCACATAATAACCAGGGTGTGAGAAAGACTTTCTTAAGTGGCTCTGTCTGGACAGATCCTTTAGCTAGTTATGGCCTCTGTTTGCTTCTCTGGTTGCATATCGGGGCCTCTCAAACAGGGGTAGGATAAAGTGTAAGGAGGAAACTGCCTTAGCCTAATATCTTGTTTAGACCACTGCCTGCAGGTGGAATGCCATTTGTTATTCTCATTGCTGAAAGAAGTTAGAAAGCCTTTTCTGAAACCTTAGCACAGCCAGCAGGTTAGAGGAGTGGGGGCCAGGGAGAATGTTAAAGACCATGAGTTGGAAACATGGCCTTCTGGCCTCCTGACTTAAATTTTTTTGCTGAGGATAGACTCCTAGGGTATGTGTACACTGGAGGCTTAAGTTGACTTAACCAGGCTTAAGTCGATTTAAGCAACTCCAGGGTCACATTTGGAGTTCATTAAATTGACTTCAGCACTTGCTTAAATCGACTTAATAGCTCTCACTCTTAAAGTTGACTTTAAGGGTTGAGTTGACCTTATTAAATTGATTTAACAAAATGTTGTCATTAAAGTCAACTTAATAAAGTCAACTTAAGCCAGGGGACCCATTTTAAGTCGACTTTATTAAGTTGATTTTATGTGGGTCCCCTGGCTTAAGTTGACTTCATAAAGCCAACTTAAACAAATGGGGCCTCTCTAAGTTGACTTAATACAGTCAACTTTAAGTCCACCTTATTAAGTTGACTTACCTGAGCCCTTTACTGTAGCCATAGCCCTAGACTCTAATGTCAGAAAGGACCAATGTGTTCAAATAGTCAGTGGTTTTCAAACTTTGGGTTAGGACTCAGTACTGGCAGAGTTCAAGATACTGGGTTGCCGTACTGCCTGCTTATGCCACTGAAAGACTGGAATGCATTGCTGAAAGATGGAATTGTTGGGTCACAGGCATAAATGATTTTTTTAAAAACTGGGTCCTGAGAAAAAAAAGTTTCAAAACTAACATTATAATCTGACCTCCTGCACATTGTAGGACACAGAACCTCACCTACCCACTCCTGTAATAAACCTCTAACCTATGACTGAGTTATTAAAGTCCTCAAATCAGGGTTAGACTTTAAGATACGGAGAATCCATCAGCAAATGAGCAGGGCCCCGTGTTACAGAGGAAGGTAAAATGTACTGTTATAGTCTTTACCAATTTGCCTTGGAGCATTTTTCTTTGACTGCTCCCATTCACTATCAACCAGGTGATGATGGCCCCATTTATTTATTTCCCCATTCATTTATTTACATTCCTAACAACTCTTAATATATATCATAACCACTGGTTCCTGGCTGCATTGTTACTAGAGCTAGTAGGAGAAGTTTTGACAGAACCATATTCCATCTTAATATGCAGCTCCATCAAAATGAAATATTTTGCAAAATTGGTTTGATTTCATTGGATTTTCACTTCAGAGAAAAACTGGGGAAAAAATTCTGACATTGTCATAGGGTCCCGTTTCAACATTTTCAGAGCAAAATATTACAGTGTTTCACAAAAAAAAATCAATTTTTCCTTTGATTTTGTTTTATATTTTATAGACTTCAAACATTTAATTTAAAATGAAATGGTTTGCTGCAAAAAGAGATTTAATATTCTGCAGCTAAGTAATAAGGAAACATTTTGATTTTTCCAAAGCAAAATGTTTCAGATTATCCTAGACATTTTTGTTTCCTGAAGTTTCCTTCACAGAAAATTTCTAAATTTTAAATTTTCCTTTTGCATGTTTGGAGTGAAGCCAAGTTTTGAGATCACAGAATCCTTTGAATCCTTTGTAAAATGTATCTCCTACCTCTACCCAGATCTAATTCCCATTGCAACCTCTTCTCTTCCATTTTCCTTTTTGATAAGAACCTGATATGGCTGCAGGAGTCTTTTCTCTGGGGAACATAATTTACCTTAATTTATGGGACTTCTCTATTTGTTCCCAGTATCTCTGTGAATCCAGGATCAAGAGAATGCTACAGGATATTTCTTAACCTGATATAGTCAGCTAAACTACTTTCTAGATGCACTGCCAGTTGACTAAATTGGCCTTGGGATTTGACTGAAATGGGTCAAGCCTTAACGATTTTGCCTACTTATCTTCTGATTCAGCCAGTGTCCCACAACAACAATGGGTTGCTAACAGAGATGATTTGGTCTTCTGCTTCTAATAATTTCCAAAATCCAAAATGGCCCCTATCATTATGATTACTCAGCAAACAGCTTTGAACTGATGAGTTAGGAAGACAAATCTCTGTTTCTCAATCATTCTTTGCTTATGCCTTAAAAAAAAAATCTGGCAATAATACTATCAATATCAGGTTAAAAAAGAATTCCCACAGGGAGCTTCTCTGTTCATAGATCTCTATCATTGGTCTATCCACTTACCAGCCTTGTGCTTAGATCCTACCGTAAAGCTTTATAACAGTTGCTTTTTATCGTCTATTTTTGAGTCTTTTTTTTTTTTTACAAGCGTTGCTCTGCCCTGTTAAAGACGACTCATTTGCACATGAATACTCAGAATTCTATTAGTCTCCTGGGCTTATCTGCAACCAGCAATGACAGTCCCAGCTTTGGGAACAAAATGAAAAGCTGGTCAGAGGCAGTAGGCTCTTTTCTATGTCAAGCCCGTGCTACTGAATATTTTGTCCCGTGTTCATGAATTTCCAAAGTTTCAGTATGGCCTGTGCCAGTGGGGGAAGGGTAAGATCCTTTGTCTGGCTTACCTTATTGTCTCTGTACCATGAGTTTAAGTGAGGATCTTTGGGAGTTGTGAGCTTGGGCTGGGTCAAGCATAATTCTATTCATTAGAAATGATTTCAAATGCAACTGCACATATTAGTAAATTTCCATTCATCACCATCATTGATGCAGAACAGAGGTTTGTGAGTGTACAACTCCAGATGCAGTCAGACCCTTCTCTGACATGTTTTAATCTCTTGAGTCAGAGAAACCTTTTCTCTTGCTGTTTCTTCCCGTATAAAATAAACTGCTCCTTGCCTTTCCCACTCCAAGTCAAATACGTGAACAAGAAAACTTACAGCTCACTTCGCCCAAGCGCTCACATGAATAAGAGTCCATCTGCACTTGGAAACAAACACTAATGGGGTTTCTATGGTGTTCACTGTGTGTTATGCATCCTCATCTCTGCCCCTCCAGTGGAGGAAATGACTCTGAGATGTCTAACCTACAAATCAAACAAGATTAGATTACTACTTTGGAACTTGGAATCCAACCTATGGGCATTTTTTTCTTTTAGCTCAAGCTCTAATGTCTTGCTGGACATCCACAGTCCAACCCTCATTAATGACCAAGGAGGCAGGGATCACACATGCCCAGTTAAAAGCAAATTTATTTTTAATTCCAAACAAATTAATTGTGGGAAATTGTTAGTATTGCTCAGCCAACTCTAAAACCCGCAGGGCTGCTTCTAGGTTTAAACTGATGTAGTTCCATCACTTTTGGTGGTACTATTCTATTTTACATCAACTGAAAATCTGACTATGTCTTTTTATTGTCCTGAGGGACCCTAGGATGTTGAATGTCACCAACTGGAAAGATCATTGTGCATGTACTTGAGTCAGTTCAAGAACAATTTGTCATTATGACTCTCAGTTGTCCTGAAAAACAATCAGAGATGCAGAAAGCATCTCTCTTCCAGCGAAGATGAAAGAGCAATAGAGAGGAGCTGGGGTTTGCTAATAAATCACAAACATGTCAGATTTTCTATAAGGTCTGTGTGTTTGCACTGGTTAGCGTGTGCTTTTAGAAGGCTTTGAGACACATGACGTACGTGTGTGTGTGTGTGTGTGTGTGTGTGTGTGTGTGTGTGTGTGTGTGTAAAATTTAGGACTGATCAACATTTTTTGACTTTTGACTTCTTTTCCCAACAATTTTTTGCCAAAATTCTGATGTAAAAAATTCAAGAATTTTTTGCAAGCAAAAGATCACCTTTTTTTAAAAAAAATAAATTTTAGTAAATTTCAGATGTGAAAAGGATGTGTATGGGGAATTTTACAGCTGCATAGAGTTCAGGGTTCATGTTGCATTGGTTAGCTAGCTACATGTATTGTCTAACCAATCAGGAAGCATAAAGAATATCACATTGTTCATGTACTTAAGCACCTGAGGGCAAATGGTGTATCTGATGGCAATAGTCACAATTTACAAGCTCTCAGGGTACAAATATGACTAGCAAAAAAAAAAACACAACTGTAAATAATTTTTGAATGAGAAACTGATTTGAGAATTTCAGGATCTCTTCAGGGGCAATTTGGAACCAGATAAAAATGGCAACATTCACCAGAGAGGTTACTGCAAATTAGTCTTTAAGTGCTGTGGGACTCCCTGTTTGTTTTACTGAACTAGACTAACACAGCTGTCCCTTTGGTACTGCAAATTATTTACACAGCTAAATTAGCAGAGAGGCCAGGACTTGAATGGATGAAGGAGACTTGAATTATCGTCCCAGCCCGAGCGATAATCCTCATATGCAGATGGAGGTGCATTGAAAAGAGGAAACGTGCATTGCTTGTTTTGTGCACAGAGAAATTCAGTCTTCAGAGCCATCAACCAGTGATCAGCCCCAATCTCTGACCAGATTTTTCATTTCTTGTCCTCTGTAATGTGTTGAATTCTGGGCTCTTTGGCCTCTCCCAGACCATAAGGGTTTGGGCCTTTCATAGTTTTCTGGGTCCCGCTCAACCAAATAAATACATGCATACTTCAGAATGAACTGGATGCTTTTGGAAATGACATTCACAAATGTGGCAATTCATCAGCCAACCATCTGTGAGAAGTAAGGGACTCTGAGTCTTGATGGGCCCTTTTAAATCTCATTTGTCAGGGGACCACAGATTTCTCAGACAGAATGCTGGAGGGATTCATTTTAACTCTGTCATCCCCCCACACATAAGTCATGCTTACAAATTTTTCCCACACACATTTCTGGGGCCATGGAATGAACTTATTCTAGAATAAATGGAGTCTGTTTCCGCAGCTGATGTGTGGAGATACCCAGTGCTTCATGCAGAGGCAAGAATACAGACCAGGAGCTTTCAGATTCTTCCTGTACACCAGGGATGAGTGTCCAGATCCTCAAAAGCTACAGATTTCAAAGGGAGTCAGGTGGGAGCTGGAATCTCTCTTTCCACATAGGCATTCAGTGATGGTTAGTATATACCATTGTGACCTCCTTCTGAGCACCTCCTTGTGGCCTCCATGTGGCCCTGCAAGCAGGTCCTGCCTCTGTTTTCCCCTTCAAGAGGTCTCTTCAATGACTCACTGGCCCGCTTGTCCATTTGCAGCCCCTCTCAGGTTCTGATATAATCAATTGCTAGACATTCAAAAGAGAGTTCTGAAGTCCATCTGGTCACGTCATTGTCAGGTGACACCCAGGCTTTTCCTGACTGTGACTCCACTTCCTAATTTTTTTTGTTGTGTATTGTTCCATCCCCCCTTTTGGTCTTCCTGGACATCCTCTTTCCTGCAGTTTGCTGCTACTCTTTATAAAGGAGTCACCTGAGCCTAGTCCAGATGTGCTGGTTTAATAAAGATTAGCTAGCCCTAGACCTTTAACACTTGAGGGAGCAAGACAGCCTGTCACACAGTGGAATAAGGGCGGCCCAACAGCTTTTGGTGCTCTAGGAGAACTATGATTTTGGTGCCCCCTCCCCCCATGTTATAAGAAATAAGAAATTTCCTTTTAAATTGAGAAAAAAATTCTTCTATCTAATTTGGTGCCCCTTAAAGCCTGGCTCCCTAGGCGACCGCCTTGTTCACCTATATGGTTGGACCAGCCCTGAGTGGAATTCACCCTGTCAGCGCCGGTGCCACTGGAAGAATTTGTATGGGCAGTGCAGTATTTTGGGAATGAGAACCCAAAGCACATGCTGTCAACTCCATAGCAAACAGCCTTCCTGGGCAACAAAGATGTTCCATGCCTGTGGTCTTCTAATGGGAGGCAAGAACATAATTCATCTCGATAAAAATCAGTAGCCAAGCCTTAAAAGAGAATTTCCACTGTGAGCACTGTCCCTCTCTCTAGTCAAAGTTCTTCTAGGTCAGATTCAAGCCTGGCCACACTTTGGCTATGTCTATACTTCAATAAAAGTTCTGTGTCATGGTCACAGCTGGCCCTGGTCAGCTAACCTGGGTTCATGGAGCTTGGGCTGCGAGACTAATAATTGCAATACAAATATATGGCTTGGGAGCTCCGAAACCATGCGAAGGGGGTGGGCCTCAGAGCCTGCCCAAGCATCTAGTGCTATTTTTAGGCCTAAACAAATACGTATTCCTGTGGCACTTTTAAAGACTAACAAATTTCTTTATTGCATGAGCTTTCGTGGGAGAAAATCCCACTTCATCAGATGTGTGAAGAATTTTTAAGCCTGTAACCTGAGCTCCGCAAAGCTGAATCAACTGAAATGGGCTCTGAGCTTTGGAGCAAGGGTAGATGTATCTTCAAAGGTCTAATTTTCCTAGTGCTCAAAGCCTTTGGACTCTAAGCTGCTGATGCAGGAGAATGCAATGGAACAAGGACAGAACTTGCTAGACGTGAGCTGGCAATTTTGGAGTTTGAAGAGAGAAACTCAATTAGTCCCCAACAGTTCTGACCTGATATTTTCCCTTCTCCTGCCTGAGGGAAAAATGCAGTCCCCATCCACATTTTTTTAGGGCATGAAGTAACAACTTGGCCATGACATTTTCAGGTCAGAACTCTTCAATGGTTTAGAGTTAAAGGAGAAAGTGCCACATGTGTGTTTTTCCTCCATGTTGAGGATTTGATATCACTTCATTGCTGCCTGCTGAAGGCAAGCCGCACTCTTCTGCCATTTGAGTGACAAAGCTGCCAAAATGGTGATGAATATTTCTTTCAAGGTTGATAAAATAATCTCTCAATATTGGCCACCAGCCAGTCACTGGGGAACCTCTGAATGCAATTTACACTATGTAAGGTTTTATTTATTTCAATTTTAAGTGAATTGAGCTTACTCAGATGGAAAATGAAAAGCTAGAATTGGATCGGTATGAAACTGCCACATAGGACAGGGAGAGAAAACAGGAGTGGCTTTTCCAGTGCATGTCTGACTGACTGTTTGGTTTAATACTGTGGGGTATGCTGTACAATGAAGTGGGTAAGTTCATTCCATCCACAAAGACGGGGAGAGTTAGAGAAGAGAGGCAAAGCTTGAATCAAGCCTGATTTTTTTCTGGTGGAAAGCATGAGTGTTGAAATATAGACATTCATAAAATGTAGAATGTTAAAGATATAGATAAAATGGAAAAATGTAGATGTAAGCCTGTAAAGGCTTATGTTTGTTTAGGTATATTCTTACTTCTTAAATTGTTATAAAAGTATAGAAACAAAGAATAGAAATCACAGTACATGGGCCTTCTCTCACGGTAACAAGTCTGAGGCCTTGTATTTTGGCTAAGCAAAAACAAAACGCAGAGGCAGCCACAGACTGGGAAGTGTCTAGTCATATTTGCATGTTCCAGATAAATTCCTTTTAATGCATGCAATGCTAGGTTTTTAGGAAGGTGATCCAGTCTAACACCTCCAGATAAAGAAAAGATCCTAGAATGGTTCAAGAAAACTTCGTGTGACAGTATTTTGTCTCTTTCTTAAACCCTTTTCAAAAGTTGTGGTTGTAAAATCTATACTTTGTATTGTTTGGTCATTATGGTACCAACTTTACTGAGAATTTCTGTCTGATTTTTTGATTGTTTCTGTCTGTTGCATAACTAACTAATCAAGTAAGGTGGAAGGGCATGACTGGTTAGAGAATTATGTAAAATTTTAAAAAAATGATTAATTAATATACACTCTACAAAGGAAAAAAAGGTCAATTACTGTGATGAGGAATTGGGTTCTTGCTTGATTACCACAATAAACCCATACATAGTATTGCCTGCTTCTGAACTCTGAAATTCTGTCAGTGAACCAAGAACAGAGGATGGTGCCTCAACAATGATGGTCAACTAAGACCAGGTTCTCAACTGTATAAATCAATAGAGCTACCTGAATGACAGCAGCTAAGAATCTGGCCCAATGGCATCCCGCAAATCCCTCCTCTTCCTTATTGAGTTCTCCTTGGAGACATGGCATTGAATTGAGTCTGTTGCAAGCCCATGTTTATCCTTTCTCAGTGGCTTCTCGGTCAACTTTGCTCATTTTACAAGCAAACAAGATGTCACTTTTTTTTTCCAGCAACTAGCCCTGTAAACTCAGCCAGGAATCTGAAAGTTGTGGGGATTTCTCTTGGCTGCAAAACATACCAGATAAGAAGAAAAGCTCCAACTGACTGATTTTAGAGCAGAACCCAGCACATTCACTCTTCATGCTGTTGGCTCTGAGGGATAACTGGGCATTAAACAGTTGATTTTTCTTATAAAATTAAACAGTTTTGGCTTTGGCAGGGCCATCCTGGGCAGGACCGGGCCCAGGCACAGCCCAGCACCCAGGACGGGAGCAGCCAGCCCAGGGATGGATCAGGACGGGAGCGCAGCAGCCCAGCACTGGGGAAGGGAGCACAGCAGGCCAGCCCAGGGCCAAGGCTTCATGCTCCTGTCCCGATCCACCTTGGGCCAGCTGCTCCACCCTGGGGGTGGGGTGGGTTGGCCCAGCAGCCGGGTACAGTGTTCCTACACCCCCTGCCTTTGGCTTGCCACCAAAGGCGGCAGAGTCGGGGGGAGCAAGCAGCTTGGTAGAAGAGGTGCATCAGTGCTGGCTCCATGCTGCCCTGCTGGCTGCGGGCAATGCAGAGCCCACAGAACGGCAGGGGTTGCACATGTTGCCCTGCTCTTCCCTGCCCTAAGGGTGGCCTTGGGCTTTAACTAGAGAGAGCAGATCTCAAGTGAGAAGGGGTCCTTTGTCGGCAGGCATTTTCCAGAGCAGAATCATACTTTCCTTTTCCTCCTCTTTTAAATTGCCATTTTCCTGTCTTCTGCTCTGACAAATTGTAAATTGTGACTTCCTTGACAGCCAATCAATATCCAGTCAGTTCTACAGCATCCTTCTATAGTTATCCATTGTTCCTTTTTGCCATGGAGTACAGTTTTCCAATCAGTTCAGTGCATTGCCCGATTGTCTTATTATTTACTCATTACAGCTTAACAGAAGAAAGGATTCTTCCCCCCTCCTGCCTGTGCTTTTGTTTTCCAGTGACTGTATCGATATTTCCATGATGTAAGTTAGTGTCAGGAGTTTCTCAGTAATGTGAAATGAAAACCTGTTTGAAAGCAGAAAATGTGTCAATTTGAGCTACTCAACAGTTTTCTGTGGATGCCTGAATTTTACTTGCATAGTTTTGCTGCAACATGGCTTGATTATATTGAAATTTTGGTGCCCCCCCCAATAAAATAATGGAAACAATGAATTTGTTTGCTTTCCCCAATGAAAACCTTTAAGAATTGAAGGGGGATTTGATAACTACCTTCAACTTCTTGAAGGGACACTCCAAAGAGGAGAGAGATAGGCTGTTCCCAGTAGTACCAGAGGACAGAACAAGGAGCAATGGTTTCAAGTTGCAGCTGGGGAGGTCTAGGTAGGATATTAGGAAAAAAACCAAAACTCTCTGACTAGAAGGGTGGTGAAGCACTGGCATGAGTTAGCTAGGGAGGTGATGGAATCTCTATCTTTGGAAGCATTTAGGCCCTGGTTAGACAAACCCCTGGCTAGGATGATTTAGAGGGAGTGGTCTTGCTTTTAGCCAAGGGTTGGTCCAGATGACCCCATGAGGTCCATTCCAGCTCTAATATTCTATGATTCTAAGATTTCAAATTAAAAATATTGCCCAAACAGCTCTAGCAGGAATGGTAGTTAGGCAAATATCAGTCAAATCTGGGAGCGATCATTGACCTTGCCACATGACTTAAGTGAATTTAGTTACCTTAGGGCTTATACAGCCCACATGATGGTCTTATCTGTGTAACTCACAGTCATTAGTACATTTCTCCTCAGAGCACCCCTGTGAGGCAGAGCAGCATTAAATCCATTCACCTGGGTGCAGAGCGATTAAATGATTGACTGCAAATCAGAGATGATGTGTATGACAGAGCCAGGAATTCAACAGGAGTCTCCTTAATCCACTTTTCCTTTCCATTACACTTCCCTGTGGACTTCAGTTCATCTTTGTGTAGTCTATTTTTCTAGGCCGGTGAATGCTGTCCTTAGCATGGCTGACCATATTTCCCTAAACTGAACATGCAACACTTTTCCAAGCACCTGGCCAGCTTGGCTCTGCAATGCCAGAGGTGGTAGATGTGCACCACACTCAGCTACTGTTCCTACCAGTACCCAAGGAGAAGAAGAACCAGATGTGCCTTACCAGCCCACTTGCCTTGCTGCACATCTGGTCTGTTGCTGGTGGCTCCTCCTGAGTGACTCTCCTGGCCAGGGTCCTCACCGCCCTCCCACACCTCACCATCACCCTGGGTGCTCAACTCCCCAGGGTGATAGACCCACGTACTGTAACATAAGCTGCAGCGGGTGCTAATCAAATTTCAGCTTCCAGGCTCTACATGGTTGGGGGGACCCACTTACTCCATGAGAATGGGATTGGGCTCCACCTGCACAGGGAAGCGTGAGGGAGCTCTGTGTATCCTTCCCTTTAACTGCACACTGGCACCATCCTGTAGCCCCTTCATGCCTCCCATGACTGACATACTCACTGGCAGTATACAAATGCTGGTTTTGTCCAAAAAACTCAGGACAGCCAAGATAGAGCTCAAAAAGGCTGTGTTCACACACAGGCATTATTTTGATACAAGTTGTGTCGAAACAACTTGTATCGAAATAATGCCTTATTTCGAAATAACAATTTGAATTAACAGTTTGTTAATTCGAATTAAGGAAAAAAGCTCAGAGCAAAATAGCAGTTTCAGGCAACAGTTATTTTGAAACAAGTCACTGTTGTTTCGAAACAACATGTTCGGATGGCATTGTTTCAAAACAATTGTTTCGAAACAAGATTGTTTCGTCCCCACATGGGGTTTAAGTTGTTTCAAAACAACGCCGTTGTTTCAAAACAACAGGTGCCGTTGTTTCGAAACAACCGTGCGTCGTGTGAACAGGGTATTTCTTATTTTGAAACAACCTCTGTTGTTTCGAAAAAAGAGTGCTGCGTGAACACAGCCAAAGGGAGCTGGTCTGACCAAAGGGGCTGTATGGTCATCCTTGCCTTACCTCACAGGGAAGGTACAAGGCTCTCTATTCATTTTGCTAAAGCACTTTCAGATTCTTAGCAGAAATATCTCCCTCAGATAAACACAGAGCATTATAGAACAATCCAAAAGGAGGGCTGGAAGGCATCCTAAGAGGTCATCAAATGCAGCCCCCTTCACTGAGGCAGGACCAGGTAAACCTTGACCATCCCTGACAGGTGTCTAACCTGTTCTTCAAGGAGGGGGAGTCTACAACATTCCTACCCTTAGAGATTAAAAAGTTCTCCCTAATTTCTAACCAAAGTCTCCTTTGCTGCACATTAAGCCCACTGTTTCATGTGTGGCTTTCAGTGGACAGGAAGAACAACTGATTACCAGCATCTTTATAACAGAACTCAATGTATTAGTAAACTGTTTCCAAACCCCTGCCTCCCCTTAGTCTTCATTTCCCAAGGTGAAACAAGTCCTTATTTTTTATCCTGCCCTCATAGTTCAAGTTTTCTAAATCTTTAATTTTTTTTTCTACTCTGCTCTGCATGCTCATCAATTTGTTCCCATCTTTCCTAAAGTATGGTGTCCAGAACTGGACCTAGTACTGAGCTGAGGCCTTATCAGTGCTGAGCTGAGGAGAGCAATTAGCTCCTGTGTCTTACATATGACACTTCTGTTCATACACCACAGAATATCAGACTTTTTTGCAACTGTGTCACCTTGTTGACTCCAATTTGTGAGCCACTATAGCTCCCAGGTCCTTTTCAAAGTACTACCTGCTAGCCAATTATTCCCCATTTTGTTTTTGTTCATCTGATAGTTCTTTTCTAAGTGTTTGCATTTGCAGTACTTTGCATTTGTCTTTACTAGATTTCATCATGTCAAATTCACACAATTTCTCCAGTCTTGAATTCTGACCCTTGTCCTCCACATTGCTTGCAACCCCTCCCAGTCTGATGTCCTCTGAGTTTTGTACGCATATGCTGGGCTGGGCTCCATTATCCATGTCATTTATGAAATCATTCTCTAAGCCCAGAAGTGCCTACAGGACCACACTAGATACACCTTCCCCACACCTCCCCAAGTTTGACAGGAAACCTTTGAAAGCCACTTTTGGACTACTGTTTTTCAATCAGACTTACATCCACCTTATAATAATTTTATGTAGGCCACATTTCCCTAGTTGGCCTCTGAGAATTTCATATGGGATTCTGTCAAAAACCTGATTAAAATCAAGTATAATATCTATTGCTTTTCCCCATCTCCAATCAACTAAGCCAGCAACCATGTCAAAGAATGAATTTTAGGTTGGTTTGGCATGATTTGTGCTTGACAAACCAATGTTGGCTATAGGAATTTAATATTCTCTAAAAGATGTTTATGACTGATTTTTTAATAATTTCTTCCAGTATATTGACAGGTACCAAAGTTAGACACTTATACACTTATCAGCCCACATCTTCCTTGTTTCCCTTTTTAAAGGTACCAGTAAGTATTGTTTATCCTTCTCCAGTCCTCTGAGACTTCACCCATCTACAGACCTAACAACAGAAGCATTAAAGCAGACACATACCCCAGTGGTGCTGGGGGCTCTCTGTGGCCTCCTGGCAGTGGCTGGGGATGGATCCAGATCCCTGCAGGCTGCTGACGGCAGCAGGGGCTCCCCATGGCCTCCCAGCGGTGGTGAGGGCTGTCTGTGGCCTCCTGGCAGTGGTGGGGGACGGATCTGGATCCCTGTTGGCGGTGGCAGCAGGTCCCCAGTGCCTTTAATGGTGGCTGGGGACGGATCAGGACTGGGGCGGGCGCATGTGGGGCTGCTTGCTCCAGGTGACAAAACTCCTAGTTCTGGCCCAGTATATTGGACAAACAGGACACTTTCTTAACAAAAGAATAAATGGGCACAAAACTGACATCAGAAATCACAATATTCAAAAAACAGTAGCTGAGCACTTCAGTCTTCCTTATCACTCTGTTGATTGTGAATAGCTGTGCTCAAACAGATGGGCAACAGATCAAGACTTAGAAGAGAAACAGCAGAATTGGAATTGATGTGCAGATTTGATTGTCTGAAAGCAGGATTAAATCATGACTATGAATTCTTTTCCCATTACAACAGGTGATTTGACCTCACCTTCCTCTATATGCTGTTTCCCAGTGTTTGAATCTTAACAACTGCTTTGATTTGCTGTTACAGTATGACCTGATCTCATGACTTAAATGATCCAGCATTTATTTTCCTCCCATTCTGTAAGATCCCTCATCTTCAAAGTGTCTGACGAGAGATTTTCTCCCACAAAAGCTCAGGTGATAAATCAACTTGTTAGTCTTTAGGTGCCACAGGACTTTTTGCTTGTTTTCCACCCTCTATGAGTTCTCAAAGATAATTGCTAATGGTTCTGAGATTGCTTCAACTAGTTCTTCAACTATCAAAGGGTAAATCTCATCAAGCCTAGATGACTTCAATACAACTAACTTATCTAAAAACTCTTTAACCTGTTTTTTCCCTATTTTGGCTTGTGTTCCTTTCTCCTTCTTGTTAATATGAGTTGTGGTCAGTATCTGGTCATTCTTAACTTTTTTAGTAAAGTCTGACACCAAACAAGCATTATTAGAGACTAATAAGCTATAATACAACACTTGAACTTTTTCCCATTACAGTGAATGTCAAAATCCCCATCTGATTTCAACAGCAGGAGAATGCAGCCTGACAATTTTCCAGAGCGATTTATTCTACAGAGACCAGTCCTTGACATAGAAGAGGCCTTATGTTTAATGGCTTGGGAGGTTTATGTTGCTCTTTTGCAACATTGGAAATATCTTGTTAATGAAAATCCCTTACTTTCTGCTGCTTTGCCATCATGTAACCGTTGCATATTAACATTTTTTGATTTTGCTCTGAATTTCCTAGGTTTCTGCACATTTCACTCAGGCCTTTCACTGTGACTAATGGAGGCATCGGTATATTTAGAAATGCAGCCATTCCTGTCCTCACAGAGATGCAGCTGTCTCGGTGAATCATTCTTATGTTAAAACTCCTGTGCTAGGCCTGCTCAAGTTAATGTTGATTTGAAAGATGTTTTAAAGGAAAAGTGAACCTCAAAGACTGTCAACTTGGCTAAGCCATGTGTAGGAACAAAATAGAGGGAAGATATGCTTTGGAAGCAGAGTAACTGCACTGCTTGGAGAGGGCCTGGGCCTTGCCTAGTGGAACTGCACAGTCTGCACCACCAGGCAACGGAGCAAAGCACCCCTTTTGCAGAAAAACCACAAGTGCGGCCCCTCACAGATGCCCAGAACTGAACACAGTCCTGCAACTGAAGCCTAATCAGCACAGAATAGAATGGAAGAATTACAACATTCCTATTGATAAATCCCACAGTCAGATTTGCTTTTTCTGCAACAGTCTTAGACTGTTGACTCATATTTGGCTCATGATCCACTATGACCCTCAGATTGTTGACTCATATTTGGCTTGTCCTCCACTATGACTGCCCGATCCCTTTCCTTTCTAGGCCATCATTACCCATTTTGTACGTATACAACTGTTCCTTCTGAAGTGTGGTCAGTACTTTCCCTTTGTCCATATTGAATGTTCTTCCTGTGTAATTCAGACTGTTTCTGCTGTTTGTCCAGATCATTTTGAACTTTAATACTCTCCTACAAAGCACTTGCAACCCCTCCCGATTTGGTATGGCCTGCCAACTTTATAAAGGCATGGTTATTCCTATACGACGGTTTAGGAGAGGAAGTGAAGACTAATAGCATCTCTAAGTGAAATGGAACTATAGCACAGTAAAATAAAATAACACAAACACAGGACATCAGAGTTAAACACACTTCTCTTCTTGCAAAAAATGCTGTGGGGGTTTTTAATGGTCATAAATGGTTGGGCCGTCTCTTTTACTTATCATCAGAGAGACAGCACACCCAACAGCAGAGTGCCACTCCGCAGCAGGCTGAGGCATTTGTGCTATACTGCTTCAAGAAGAGTGAATTGTTAATTCCTATGCCTGCAGCTCCTGGGGTTTCTTTGGAGTCCTGTCTTCGTAGACCTGACCTGTTCTTGGGCTGAAATTTGAAAAGATCACAGCCCAAGGCAATACAGCTGCAGGCAGAAAAATGTGTGCAGCTGATCTTACTGTTCTTAAATAGTTAGGACCAGCTTGAGAATCAGTGAAGACAGCGGGATTATGTGGGCAAATAAACAGTCCCCAGTGTGAATGAATGGGTCACAATCTGTCGCCGTTGTTTTCTATTAAACTAGCAGCTAGCGGCCACATCTGAGGTCAGGGCCTCACTGTTCTAGGCACTGTACAAATATGTAACAAGCAACAGACCTATCCATAAGAAGTTGACAGTCTAAATAGACAAGTTGGGAGTATCATAAAATACACATGATTTATGGGGCTCAGGGCATGGGTAATGGAGTAAAAATCTAGGGACTATGACCAGGTGATTTAATGGTCCCCTCTGGCACTCTGTGCTGAATTTAAAAGAGGACTAGCTAAGGCACAGAGAGATGAAATCTGTAGCAGAGGCGAGCATTGAAACCAGATCTTCTGAAGCTGCAGTGAAGCATGTGTCAATGCTGAAAGTGACAGCAGTTTCACTAGCTAGATGTGATATAAAGTAGCCACAAATCATTTTCTGAAATGTAGTTATGGGGGAGAGACTAGGTGGCCCAGAGAACTGGGAAAAAGAGAAGGCCAAATCTGGGGCAGCAAGTTCATTGGCCAGAGAAGGTCACCAAGAATCATTGTTTCTTGATGGTCCTTTCAGGGACTCATATGAAACAAAGCTGGGTACTCAGCTAAATTCCTGGTGGATGTGAATTGCTCAAGTTGCAAATCCACCACCTAAGTTAAGTCCCTTGCTGGCAATCTTCGGTGTGCTCAGTAATTTACAGCTATGGTCGGCAAACACTTCACTGAAGGAAGACAGTTGGATGGAGGATCAGTGTGGGCTATGGTCACCCTACCTTTACTTACACTGCACAAGTTTGAAGAATATCCAAGGACACTGAGGGCAATTTGTTAGGTGCTAAGGGAGATACCCACACCCCACATTCTCTAGGGCAGTCAAGGTAACTCCATTTCACTTGACATGAGTCAAAACCAACCCACACCTTTGCTTTGCCAGCATTAATTAAACCTTCACAATTTCTCTCCATGACACAGATGGGTATCATTATACTCCTTTTATAGGATAAACTGAGGCACAGAGCATCTGAGTGACACAAGGTGGTGTCTCCTCATCACTCCAGAGATTAACGAAGATATACTAGTTTACACTAGCTAAGGATTTATCACGTCTGAGGCAGAACCAGGATCTGCCACAGCCTTGTCTCATTGGACAACACTCTGTTAAGGATAAAGAGTCTGAAGCGTGAATTGAGGGTTAGGGTCACAGGGTATGCCCTCCCTAGAGCCCCCTGGTGGGGAAAATACAAGGGGTATAAACAGGGGGTGTGCCACCATGATCCATTTTTACTCCCTGAGTCAAGGCTGTACTGCCAGTAGCCACAGAGTCAACTGCAAAGTCAGTAACAAAGCCATTACGTGCTCATTGGGTCAGGGCAGTATAGCCTAGTGAGTACAGAGTCAGTACAATGCCCTTGGGCTCAGGGCAACATGGCCTAGCAGCCTGGGTTCGTACAAAGCCCTTGGGTTCAGGGCAGCACAGCCTAGTGACTACAGAGTCAATGGGGAGGCAGAGCTGTCCATAGCAGATGTGGTGTCCAGGTAGAGGGGCTCAGGCCCTCCCGCTCCACTACGCCCCAG
This sequence comes from Podocnemis expansa, assembly GCA_007922195.1. Taxonomy (NCBI): domain Eukaryota; kingdom Metazoa; phylum Chordata; order Testudines; family Podocnemididae; genus Podocnemis; species Podocnemis expansa. Next base: position 11,951,618 of record ML682056.1, on the reverse strand, counting down.
CCCAGGGCCCCATGGGGGCAAGTAGCACCTATCCCACTGTGGATCTGGGCCAAAACACACTGACTCAGTTCTCATATGGCCCCAGTTCTCCCTGCCAGGCTCCTTGGGCTACTTCCTACCCGGCTTGCTGTAGCGGTCCTCTCGTGGGTCTCCAGCAGCCACAGGCTTCTTGGTGTCTGTCTCTAAGTAGTTCCCAATTTGCTTCTGCTCCTGGGTGAGATCTCCAGGATCATTCCTGCTCACAGGCTGTGGCTGAAGCAGTTCCTGCACAGGAGCCTCTAGCAGGTGTCCTACCTCCTTGTTGGTCCACCCAGAATGAGCTGAGCTGTTCTCTTTTATGCTGGGGCAGCATGTGGAGCATTCCCAGCAGAGTTTAGGGGCTGGGGCTTCTGCTGCCCATCGAGTGTGCTGGGCTTCTGGAGCATGGGGTAGGCCTATCCCATCACAGTTAGATTATTTGCTTTTTCCTTAAATTCATTTATCACCAAGCCACTGATTTTTATGACTACTTTGTCTTCCTTGAGCAGTGACCTGGGTGAATAAAGGATAGATGTGTTGCACACAGCACTATTTTTCAACGACTGTGCTGTGAGAACTGTCCAAGCGTGCTGTGAAATTTTGTATACGGGTAGTGAAAAATCAATGTAAAACAAACATTGCTCCATCTTTGTAAGTGGGTGCAGCACTCGACCCACCTGGAGGGAATTACGCTCAAGTGGTCCCCTCCAGCTGGTCTGTGCTCTGCCTTTTGCCACACCGTCTGTACTCCTGAGTCCAGTCCTGAGACCTTAGCCCTCCTGCTAAGCCCTACAGTCAACCCCCTCCAGGGTTCTGGCCACAAAAACAGTCTACGGCCCAGCTCACTCTTGTCCTTGCCATAAAATAGTAAATGGCCAGCAAGCCCATGCCCCTCCTGTCATGCTAGGGGAGCGGAGAGGGGCCTGGGCCCACCCACTTCTCCAGGCCCCAGCCCAGGGATCCTAAGTGCCTCCACTGAGGCTTCCCCCTCCTTCCACTCTCTCCACAGTCCACATCAACTCCCTGGGCCACTTCCCCACAGGCCCAGCTGCACACAGTCTCACCTACAATCTGCTCCTTGGCTTCTTGCCGCCAGACCGCTGGTCCAGCCACTACCACAGTCCACTCCCTTAGGATCCCCAGCTCGGGTCAGCTCCAAGGTCTGCTCCCACTCAGAGCTCTCTGGGGTGCTGGCCCCCACAGCCAGCCTCCTACACAGAGTACCTTCCCCTAGCAGCACCCACTGCAGACTAATCCCAGCTAGCTCTGCTGTACTCCTTCTTATACTGGCAGCCTCTCCCTGATTGGCTGCTGCCCTACACACCCCCTTTAACCACTGGTGTGCCGTAACAGAGCCACTACACTGCTATCATCTTAAACAATATTCTCTCCAACCAAAATTGCAACTCATAAAACTTGTGAAAATTAATCATCCAATTAAAAGTGAGGTAAAGGTGTTTTGATTCTAAAATGTGAATGCTCTAAATGCAAGTGGCCAAAGGGCAAAACTGAGATGATGTGTAGTTTTTTACCAGTGGATTTGAAACATTAATGCATTTGATCCTTCTTTAGCTTGTTGTGTGCACTGTGTTGTAAGCCATTCTAGTAAGACCATAACCATAGTAGATGTAAGTTAATGTGATGTTTATGAGCAATCAGTTCAACTGAAAAGTGGGTGTGGCGTGGAATTGTTTGTCTCGTTGAAGTGTGCCATGTTACTAAAAAGGTTGGGAACTACTGGTATACAGAAAGAGCTTTAATCGCTCTCAGACGACTGACGTGAAAGAACAAAGAAACATTCCAAGACCTGGCCCCCTGCAGCCACATCAGTTTCAGCTGCACTTAACCTCCAGCCGTCTATTTCCAAAGCCATAATTAAATGACTCCGGCCATCAAACTGCAGGAACACACACATCTGGGACACTATCATTTAGTGCAGAGCTTATAGCAGCAGATGGGTACCAGCTATGCTCTTCATAACCAAAACCACAACCTCATGCTAATGTCCCCTAGTTAAAACGTAAAACAGCGTGTGATCTGATGGTGAGAGTAGGTGATGTTGCATAGCACAGAACAAAGAGCTTATGTGTGTAATTGTAGCGGCTATACACATATTTTGCATCCAGGCTGAAGTCAAGAGGTCTTAATTAGCTTAGCTCCTTCAGGAGACCAGAACTTCCTGTTCTTATTTCAAACAAACATTATTACTGTTTTTTTTTTTACTGTTGCCTAATGAAATCAAGCCATTGTCATGGATAATTGCACAGCTAACACCTTTGTCAGCCAGATTTGTCTTTTTTTAACACCCATATTGTAAGCAAAGATCATCACAAGGGCTTGAGCTTTGCAAATTATACATATGATGTGCCTTTTAGACTGAAATATCTATTCCAGAATGCCAGGTGTATATTTTCTGCACCATTTGTAATGCATCATTCTCCTTTTCTTGTGTCTCAGAGTATAGAAACAACAGACCCAATAGTTATTGCAGATTATCTGTGGTGCAAAATTCACGTCAAGTCAAGCTGTCTGCAGTGATTTAAGACTATGAGTAGGCGGTTCCCCAGCAGAAGACTATTAGAAAATGGAACACAGACCCCAAATTGATTGTGAGTGCTCTACTTAAGTTTCAATACCCAATTATCAAGTGTAAATGCCTGAGGAACTATAACAGCCTTAAAATGGACTCACAGATAGTTCTCTTGGATGCTCCAATCTTTCTTGCCAAGATGGTCCCTTACACCAAGAATCACAGCAATATTTAGCCTCCTTGTTTGTTTTGCTGAGCTAGACTAACAGGGCTATCCCTTTGGAACATCTCAGCAATATTTAGCTTACTCCCATCCCGATCCCAAAGAGCCAGTCACTTACCCCAAGTCAGTTGTGTTAGAAGAGAGCTATGTAGGTCTTCCTGTAAAGGCGTACAATTGGTTAATATATGTTCTTATCACTTGGCTAGTTTCAGGGATATCAAAACAAAGAATCAAAATCCAGGCTACTTGGCTATGGGCCTCCTCCCACTGTGGCCATTTGGGGCCTCGTACTTTGGCTCAGCAAAACTAACGGCAGCCAGGACAGCCATAATCTGGGAAGTTTGTCATCACATCCACAAATTCCAAAGAAACCACATTAAACCAAAATAATATCAAGCAGTTTAAAAGGTGATCTCTAGATAAAGAAAAGGTACCAAAATGTTTTTAAAACTTTGTTTTTTAAAGAGTTAAAAAAACAACAAGGAGTTGTGTGGCACTTTAAGACTAACAGATTTATTTTTTGCATGAGCTTT
>ML682056.1:11873761-11948304 GCA_007922195.1 Podocnemis expansa | reverse complement strand
AAAGCTCATGCAAAAAATAAATCTGTTAGTCTTAAAGTGCCACACAACTCCTTGTTGTTTTTTCACTGGACTAGACTAACACGGCTATCCCTTTTGAAATTTTAAAGAGTTGTCAACAGTTATGGTTATAGAATCTACACCACGGATCTCAAACTCAAATCACCACAAGGGCTGCAAGAGGACTAGTACAGGGCTGCATGAGGAGTAGTACGTTAGACCATGGGCTACACCACTGAAACCTTTTCATACAACAATATTGCAAATATTGGTAATGCTAGAGTCATTGCAGGCTGCAGGGAATAGCTTTAGGGGCCTGTATGTGGCCTGTGGGCCATGTGTTTGAGACCCCTGATCTACACTTTGTATCAGTCTCTCTATTTTCCAGTAACTTGTCTGATTCTTTGATTGGTCATGTCTATCTTATAATTAACTGTAATCAGTTAAGGTGGTGCGGTATGATTAGTTAGAAAAATAGGTTATAATATATGAGGACTAGTTAATGAACTATCTTGTAACTTCAGACCCAGTCTTCTGAAGCCAGCAGGGACTTCTTCCCTGTTTTTCCAAAATTAAAATAACTCTCATGTTTTTAGTAAAATACTTCGTTCACAATACTGATGGCAGGAAAAGATGTTTCCAAATAACATTGCCTTGGTGTGGCTGTTTATGTCACAATGAGATTGGCTGCTGCTGAGTCAAGCAAATCTTTGACTAGACCCAGATTTCAGGGAGAGAGTTTGGCAATATTTTGAGACAGGCTGGAGAAGCCATAGTAAAGAAGCAACAAGGAAGGATCTCTTGAAGTGGCACTCATCCTTCCAGCACTGGTAGCATACCCACTGGGAAGTTTTCGCATGATACCAATATACACAGAAAAGCAGGTACAACCAAATAGCTCAAGAGATTTGTAGAAGACAACTACCACAACTAAACAGCATAAAGGATCATGTGGAACTTTATAGACACCAAGTCTCCAAAACTTTTGCGTGGAAAATGTTATCATCTTCACTTTACAGATGTCTTAACTAGAGAACAGAACAATTAGGTTTAACATATCCTTAGCCACATAGACCTACTCGCTGAGGCAACTCAGACCTTTGTGTCAGCAGTTGGTTAGAATTTAGACAAGTCTGCTCCAAAATCACAGGCCTCCTGCCAGTTGAATTACAAGGGAAGCACTCCACTGTGAGCTGAAATAGGCTAATGACACACATCTGAACAATTTTGCCTGCATCCAGCAGGAGTCACTGGTGGTGCTGTCATACTGCCTCTAGCAGTGACCTTGTCATGGTGATCCACATTCTTATCACCACCAGGCTGACCTATTGGAAGTCACTTTATGTGGGATCAGATAAATTTAGGAAGGTGATGCATTCATTACATCAGGAGTGGCCAGTTTCCTTTTCAGTTCAAGCCAAAATAGTGTTATTGGACTTTCTTATGTGGCACAAGCACTATCCCTTTAAGACAGGCACAGTTGCTTAGCCTTACAGAACTAACCTTATAAAATTATTTCTATCCTATAAATAAAGATACTCCTTTTTTACAGGAAAGATTTTTAAAGGGCAGGGCTGTATATATTGATTTCCACTTCTGGAAAATTAACTTTTTTTCCATTAGAGAGTCTTCTTACCTGCTAGTCTTTCATTGTTAGCGCAGCAGTGACATGAAATATAATATAGATGGTGATACTGCACTGAACTAAAAAAAAAAGGTTGTGACCATCTATATACTGGTGCACATATTTGTAAGACCAACAAATTGACATATCTGTTCAGTCCTCTCATACCCTGAAAATGAATGAGATAAAGCCTGGGTTCTCTTATGAATTTATTGCTTTGCAAATATAGAAGCCATTTTAGGCTATATATAAAGTAATGTTTCCTTTGCTTCTCTAGGGTGTGACCTAAAGCCAGCTGAAGGTCCTGAGAGTTTTGTTAAGTTGAAGCCAGTTGACTCCCATCCACAGCCATCAATGAAACTTCAAAGGTCAATTTCTGAGCAGAATTTGATCCACACCTGCATATCAGCTGCACATATATGCATGAGACTGACATTCAGGGCTGGCCCAAGGTTTTTTGGTGCCCTAAGGCCAACAGGAATTTTGGCAACCCCCCACCCCATCAGGGATCTGGCCGTGGGTGGGGAGGAGAGCCACCACCGGGCACTGGTTGCAGGTGGGAGTCCATCCCCAGCTGGGGAATGGTGTTTTGGGCAGGGGTCCATGGGCAGAGGCCCAGCCCTTGGTGCCCCCTAATTGTTGGCACACTAGGCATCCTCCTAGGTCGCCTCTATGGAAGGACCAATCCTGGTGACATTCCAGTGAGTGGGGAACAATTTGACAAGTCTTTCTTCTGCTCTTAGCTGGGAGTGTTCTCCTTTCATTCAAGTGACAAGTATTCAAAGCAAAAAGATAAGGGTGACCTTCCAGGTGTTGTACAAAATAATGGTATCCGTTATCCTCAAGACATGGTTTCCTGTCCCCTTAGTGTCTTGACCTGGTTTACATTCACTGATTTGGCTTCACTCAGTCATGGATGGTTCTGCACCTTAGTAAGAAAGTCAGGAGGCAAAGGATATGGCATGTGCCTGAAAGGAACATTGTGAAATGTGACTGGTAGCAGAAAATGTTATGTGTGCTTTTTAAGTGGGTCTGCCCCTATGTTAACAATAACACTGTCATGACACTTCAGCATATAGGTTCAGGTGCTAAGCTCAATGTCTCGTCCCAGGATCAAAACTCAAAATGACTCAAAAGCAAGGATACAAAGCTGGTGGCACACTGTTGAAGCAGAGGTGGTCAAAACTGGTCCATGGTTAGGTGCCAGAAATTTGACTTTTGGTTGCCAGAGGGCACTCCTCCATTACATGTCTGCAGTGGAGCTAGGCAACAGGCTACTAAAACTGGTTGCCAAGTAACCAGAAACATTGATTTGTTGAGGCCTGTGTTAAAGCCCATTGTGCTAGCTATCTGAAGTAAACTAGAATAGCTCCATTGAAATCAATGCCAGTTGAAGGCAATGCAACTCTGACAATTTACATCAGCCAGGCAAAAGGGCTCTTAACCTTTCTTGCAAGCTTTTTTATTTTTTTAAACAGAGTAAGTGATCTCAACCATTTTCCTTTTTCCTTTTCTCTTTTCTTTCTTAAACTTGAGGCAACCAGACACTTTCTGAGCTTGCAAGCAGCACAGTTAACATATTACTAAGAGGTAATGGTTGCTTTGATGTTGGTAGCCCTACTGGCAGTTTGAAGATGCTTTTTGACATTAATTTCTACAGGTGCATACTTTGCATTTCTTGGAACCATTCTGGCATTGTCTATCAGAGTGTGTGTCATTTTTTGTAGGTTAAATCACAGTACGAGCTCCCATTGTCTTTGGCAATCCAGCAAGAAACAAAGAGAGAGAAATTATATTGTTAGAATGGAGAGCTATAAATTGGCTGCTTCTCGCCTATGTCATCCCAGAAGCATTTTAAAAGAAAAAAATTAATAGACATTACTGAAGAGAGACTCTTCACAAAATATTTAGTCTCTGCATGTTATTTTACCTGTGAAATATGCCAAGAAAGAACAGCATTATCATTTACTGTGGCATATTAATTTGACACCTGCAGGAATGTGTTTTGCAACTGACTGTTATTTTTGGAAGATTTTACAGTATTTTTATAAATGTTAATAATTATCAAAGCTCCTTCTTCCCCAATAAGATACAGATGTTTCTATCCCCATTGGGCCAATGGGTGATATAGGCATGGATGGGTTAAATTAATTGCCCCAGCCACACAGTGAGTCAGCAGCAAACCTAGAACTACAAAGTGGGCTTTTTTGGCTGCCAGTCCACTCTTTACATGTTGGACTACATTTTGTTGCTCAATTATTCATTAAAAATAGTCTGAACTTATTTCCTATTGTAACTAATCAACAAGAGTCACTACCAGATTGAAATGTACAATGTCAAGATAATTTTGAGCTATTCCATATATTTTGAGACTTATGTGTGACTCGAGGCCATTACTGGTAAGTTTGGATTTCCTCTTTTTATCTTTGCATGCTGCTCCAGTAGATATTGGAGAAATTTAGTGCCATGGTCTATGCGCAGTGGGCGAACCTAAATGCAAAAAACGATGTGTTTTGCTGAACTCTTTCAGATTCCCAGATTCAGCCTAGAAGGACTTTGACAAATGTAGAGTTGGGTAGCCTAGACAAGCTGTTCCATTCAACTGTTCTAGTGGGTGGAAAAACAGCAAGAATATCCACTTAGCTGTGAAAATGGAGAAATGGCTCTGCTAAGATGGTAAAAACCCGGTCAGGAAAGTATATGACATTTTATTTTCATCCTAGACTGCACACCAGTGGTGGGGCAGATTCTTAGCTAATGTAAATCAGGGTAGTTCCATGGACTGTGTAATGTTCAAAGGATACATTCTCAGCTAGCATGAATCGGGTGAGCTCCACTGACTTAGTTATTGGACCAGATCCTCAATTGTCATAGATCTGAGTAGCTCCATTGATGCCCCTGGAACGTTGATGCTAGATCTTCAAATGGAGTGGCAGATACTAGCTCCGATCAAGTCAGAGAAATGACATGAATCTACAACTTTTCAGAAGCTGGCTCATTGTATTTATTTAGTTCTTTAACATGCCTGCAGTGAAGTTGCCCTCATTGCGCTCCTCCCATATCTGATTGCTCAGAACTTTCCTAAAGTCTCGCCTATACTGCTCTTTATTCAATTCTAGACCAGTGCTTCTTTCTCCCAGAATCCTCTGAAGCTGTGAAAAATGCATTTCCTTCATTTATCTTGTTGCCATGAACATAACAATGGCATACTTGGTCAGACCGTGGTCAATCTAGTTTAATATCCTGTCTTCCAACAGTAGCCAATGCTGGGTTCTTCTGAGGGTTTTCATGGACTGTGATCACATCCCCCTTGAATCTTTTTATTCCACATCCTACAGATTTAACTTCCTTGGTCTCTCCTCATGTTTTCTCCTGTTAGCATTGAAACATTTTGCTAACTCTTCTTTGTATTGCAGAACTAAGTGCAATGTTGAGTGTAATCCATCCACGGCTATTGACCACTGACCATGATCAGAGTAGTCTACTATAATGATTAGAGCACAGATCAGGGACCAGCCTTCTAAACCAGAAACTAGGGTCAAAATCAGAGGCAGTAGCTGGAGCCAAGGCTTAAACCAGTGGCCAGGAGCTAGAGGAAGTAGGGTAACAGGCAAGGAGTGGTTCAAGACATGGGCAAGACCAAAACAAGTTGGTTTCAAGGTAGCAGCCACAGAAATACGGTCACATAGGGAAAGTCACAAAAGTGGACATTTGGCAGACATGGAGCTGCTGCTGGCTTCAGAACCAGCTTGCTGGCTGGGAAGGAATATGCCCATGTTCATACCCTACACACTACTGTAATAATCTTTGCATAAGGTGAGCTTTATGAGGTGAGCTTTACATAAGGTAAGCTTTGTGGAAAACTCAGAACTTGCTGATCTGTCGTATCATGGCAAAATGTGCCTGGCGGCTTTATGTATAAAATTATATATTTCCCTGTATGATGTTAAAAACATATCTTCAGACTTTCATAGTGTTGAACTGATCTCTCTTGAAGAAAGAAGTGTGTGTTTGTCTTAATCTGCATTTAAGCAGTAAATAGAGTCATCAAGCAGAAAGTGGAAAAACAGAAAGCTCACAAAGGTGAAAAAATAAACAAGAAGAACCCTTCCTCAGCAGACTGCCTGTCTCCTGGATCTCAGCTGGACATGAAGGGGACTGAAACTATAGAATGAGGGCAAACACCCCAAGTCACCCCTCTTTCTTTCTCCTGCCCACTTTATTCTCAGCATCAGAGAACACAAAAGAAGTAGTTGTTGGAGTCTTAGTGAAGGATCCTAATCTGAAAAGTTTGGGTAGGAATACCACTGGAAGTATGTGGTGAGAAACTCTGCTTGACTCTAATACAGTTTGTTAAATCAAGTACTAGATAGTGTTTTATTTTCCTTCTAACCATTTCTGATATCGCTGCCTTAAGTGAGACCAGGCTGGTGGGAGAGGGAGAACTTTGTGAAGAAAGTGCAGGTTACACCTTCTTCTGGAGTGGACGAGGACCTGCAGAGCAACAGGAAGCTGGAGTCGGCTTTGTAATAAAGAAAACACTTATTGGCAGGTTGGTTGGCCCACCTAGAGGTGTGAATGATCGCCTAATGACGTTGAAACTCCCCCTTTAGGAGGGCAGAAGTTTGCCTCCATTGTTAGTGCCTATGCTCCCACCATAACCAATTCGGATGTGATTAAAAACAAATTTTATGAAGACTTGAATGATGTCATCACTGCTGTTCCCAATGCCAATAAACTCATCATTCTTAGTGATTTTCATGCAAGAGTTGGTTGTGACAGCACCTCTTGGGAAGGAGTTGATTGGAAAGCATGGTATTGGTACCTGCAACAGTAATGGACTGCTGCTCCTTCAGACTTGTGCAGAACATGGTCTTTTGATTACGAATACCGTCTTCCGTCTTCCCACTCGTAATAGGACATCATGGATACACCCTTGCTCTAAGCATTGGCACCTCATTGACTTCGTCATCATCAGGAGGAGGGACAGGCAGGATGTACGAATCACAAAGGACATGTGTGGTGCCGAGTGCTGGACTGACCACCGCCTTATTGTCTCCAGGCTTAAGCTTCATGTTCAGCCCAACCGATGTCCACAGGGTGTGAAAGTTTCAAAACACCTGAATGTCAACAAGCTGATGGTCAGCGATATCAAGCAGCATTTTGTCGATACCCTAGACAAATGCTTGCAGTCCACCGTGTTGGACAATCAGGACGTGGAGGCAGCGTGGGCCGCACTATGTGAGACAGTGTATAACACGGCCATGGAGTGTCTTGGACCTTCTACCAGGACGCGTAAAGACTGGTTTGACGAGAATAGCACAGAGATAAAACAGCTACTAGACAAACACCGTGCCTACAAAGCTCATCTGGATGACCCAAAGTCAACAGCGAAAAAAGATGCGCTGAGGAACGTACGCAGCAATATTCAACATAAACTGCATCAGATGCAGGATTCCTGATTGAGCCACAAAGCTGATGAGATACAGGGCTTTGCAGACAGGAACGATATGAGGAACTTCTACAAAGAGCTGAAAGAAGTTTACGGCCCTACCACCTTGGGTTCATTTCCCATCCTCAGTGCCGATGGATCTACACTGATTACCGATAAAGAGAAAATTCTTGAAAGATGGACTGAACATTTTGACAGCGTACTGAATCGCCCTTCCACCATCAATGATGATCGCATTGATTGGCTGCCTCAAGTTCCAATTAATGAGACACTGGACACTATACCTACTATGGAGGAGATACAGGAAGCAACTCATATGTTATCCAATGGCAAAGCACCTGGCTCAGACTCCATTCCAGCAGAAGTCTACGAAGAAGGTGGCACTGCCCTAGTAGAGAAATTCCATCAGCTATTCCAGCACATCTGGCAGCACGAGACAGTCCCACAAGATTTCAAAGATGCTTCCATAACACATCTCTACAAGCGTAAAGGAAATCGTCAGGTCTGCGACAACCATCGTGGAATTTCTCTGCTATTCATTGCTGGCAAGATTCTGGCCAGAGTTCTACTCAACTGCCTCACTGCACACCTTGAGCAAGGTCTCCTGCCAGAGAGCCAGAGTGGCTTCCGTGAAGATCGTGGGACTATCGACATGGTGTTTGCTGCCCGACAGCTTCAAGAGAAATGTCAAGAACAAAATGTTGACCTATACTCCATCTATGTCGATCTGACCAAGGCATTTGACACAGTCAGCAGGGATGGCCTATGGAGGATCATGGCGAAATACAGATGTCCCAGAAAATTTATTGCCATTGTACGACAGCTACACAATGGCATGTTGGCCAGAACGGAGAGACATCCGAACCATTCTCTGTCTCAAACGGAGTGAAGCAGGGCTGTGTTCTTGCTCCCACTCTATTCAGTCTCATGTTTTCCGCCGTGTTGACAGATGCCTTCAGAGATGTGAAAATAGGCATCGGCATCAGATATCGTACTGATGGCTCACTCTTCACCCTCAGGAGGCTTCAAGCTAAAACTAAGATCATGACAGACACAGTTGTTGACTTCTTATTTGCCGACGACTGTGCCCTTAACACTGCCTCCAAAGCTGACATGCAATATGTCACTGACAGGTTTTCTGCGGCCTGCACAAACTTCGGCTTTACTATCAATACAAAAAAGACCGAAGTAATGTATCAGCCCACCCCAGGAAAGCATTACGCTGAACCCAACATCACTATCAATGGACAGCATCTGAATGCAGTGGACAAGTTCACCTACCTTGGAAGCACACTATCCAAAAACGTTGTCGTCAACGATGAGGTGAATGCCAGACTTGCCAAAGCTAGTGCTGCCTTTGGCAGACTCCACAAGAATGTGTGGAATAGAGGCATCACCCCAGTGACAAAGATCAAGGTGTACCATGCCATAGTTCTTTCCACATTGCTCTATGGCTGTGAGACGTGGACAGTCTACCAACGTCATGCAAGAAAACTAAATCATTTCCATGTCACCTGCCTTAGAAAAATTCTTGGCATTAAATGGCAAGACAGGATCCCAGATACCGAGATCTTTGTTCGTGCCAGCCTGCCCAGCATCTACACCATCTTGATGCAAGTACAACTTCGTTGGGCGGGTCATGTGGCTCACATGCCAGATCATTGGCTACCAAAGAAACTGCTATATGGCAAACTCCAACAAGGCAAACACTCCCAAGGGGGCCAGAAAAAGCGCTTCAAGGACACTTTAAAAGCGTCACTAAAGGCCTTCAGTATCAGCCACTTTACATGGGAGCTGATAGCTCAGGACAGAGGAGAGTGGTGTTAAGCTGTCCATCAGGGCATGGAAACATGCGAAGCCAACTGGATTGATGCAGCTGAGCAACGCAGACGAGCCAGGAAAGATAATGCCAGCAAACCACCATCAGCCGCCACCATTCCCTGTTCACATTGTCAGAGAACTTTCCGGGCACGGATTGGTCTGATTAGTCATTTGCGCACCCATGGACCCCTACCCCAACCCCTGGATGACTAGATGGTCTTCGTCGTTACCGACGGACAAATACGACTAACCATTTCTGACTTTAATGCCTCATTACTTTGTACTCACTTCAGAAGAGGTTCTAGCCGACTGGGACCCTTAGCATGAATATTTTGCCACCCCCACCCTCTACCTCAAAACACATACTAACAAGTGATTTAGAGGGTCTCCTGAGTTGCTTGAGGTCCTAAGCAATTGTTTAGTCTGCTTATGCTTAATGCTAGCTCTGACTCATTTAAAGTCTCTCTCTTTGTGGTTAATAAACTTATTTTATTTAGTGCAGCATGTTTAATTAAAGTGTCTATGTAGCTTTATTTGAGACACAATCTTGTATATATTATTGTCTTAAAGGAATGATGGATTTAATATGTTTGAACTGTTCAGGGAGGGCTGGCCAGAACAAGATATATATTTCCAGGGGGTAAGCTGGATCTCAGAGTGTGTTGGAGCCACCCTGCAGAAGTAGCCAAGCCTGATAAAAGCTAGAGTGTAACACAAGTGTAGTTACGCACACACACACAAACCAGGTTGTAACTTGTATAATGGAAGGCTGTTTGTGGGCAGTGCAGTAGGAAGTCCCTTCAGCAGGGTATTATAAGGCAACCAAGGTTTCCACTGGTCTGAATTGTACCCTGGTATGTCATACTGGTCTCTCCAGTCAATCAGGTGGTGTGATAGCTGTTTTGGGGAAGTTACCTGGAGAATAACTGTGTTGCAGGCCCTGATTCCCAACACCTGGTTTAATCCAGTGATGCTAAACCTACCCTGTATTGATCACCAGGGACTTTCTGTCTTTAGATTTTTACAAAGGAAATGCAGTGCCCTGGTTTGCAATCTCATTAAACTGAGGGCTCACATTTAGTTGGTTAATTTCCTCTGCCTTCATTTATAATTGTGCTTTAATTATTAATACTTTTATGCACACTGAGCATTTAGAGCACCGTATAAGTGCCTAATTGTGGGCAAATCATAGAATCATAGGGTTGGAAGGGACCCCACGAGGTCATCTAGTCCAACCCCCTGCCAAAAAAAGCAGGACCACTCCCATTAGATCATCCCAGTCAGTGTTTTGTCCAGCTGGGACTTGAACACCTCCAGAGATGGAGATTCCACCACCTCCCTAGGCAGCTTATTCCAATGCTTCACCACTCGCCTAGTAAGGAAGTTTTTCCTAATATCCAGCCTGGACCGCCCCAGCTGTAACTTGAAACCATTGCTTCTCGTTCTGCCCTCTGTTACTACCGAGAACAGTCGAGCTCCCTCCTCCTTGGAGCAACCCTTCAAGTAGTTGAAGGTTGCTATCAAATCCCCCCTCAGTCTTCTCTTCTGCAGGCTAAATAAGCCTAGTTCCTTCAGTCTTTCTTCATAGGGCTTGTGCTCCAGCCCTTTGATCATTTTGGTTGCCCTCCTCTGGACTCTCTCTAATTTGTCCCTGTCCTGTTTGTAGTGGGGAGCCCAAAACTGGACACAGTATTCCAGATGTGGCCTCACCAGTGTAGAATAGAGGGGAATGATCACATCCCTCGATCTGCTGACAACACTTCTTCTGATGCAGCCCAGTATGCCATTGGCCTTTTTGGCAGCAAGAGCACACTGCTGACTCATATCCAGCTTCCCATCCACCATGACTCCCAGGTCCTTTTCTCCAGTGCTGCTATTTAGCTGATCACTCCCCAGCCTGTAGCAGTACATGGGGTTTTTTCGTCCCAAGTGCAGGATTTTACACTTATCCTTGTTGAACCTCATGAGATTCCTCTTGGCCCACTGCTCCAATTTGTCTAGGTCTCCCTGAATCCTGTCCCTGCCCTCTAGGGTGTCTACCGTTCCCCCCAGTTTGGTATCATCTGCAAACTTACTAAGTGTGCAATCTATCCCATCATCCAGATCATTAATGAAAACATTGAACAGAACTGGCCCCAGGACCGACCCCTGGGGCACACCACTTGTTACTGCTTGCCAACTTGACATGGAGCCATTGATTCCTACACGCTGAAACCGTTGTTCTAGCCAGTTTTCTATCCACCTTACAGTCCATGCATCTAACCCATACTTCCTTAATTTGCCAATGAGAATGCTGTGGGAAACCGTATCAAATGCCTTGCTAAAGTCAAGGTATATGACATCAACGGCTCTTCCCGCATCCACAAATCCAGTCATCTCATCATAGAAGGCGATGAGGTTGGTCAGGCATAATTTACCCTTGGTGAATCCATGCTGACTGTTCCTGATTACTCTATTTTCCTCCAAGTGTTTCAGGATGGATTCTTTGAGAAGCTGCTCCATGATTTTTCCAGGGATTGAGGTGAGGCTGACAGGTCTGTAATTCCCAGGATCCTCCTTTTTGCCTTTCTTCACTTCATCTCTCTTTACCTTTGTTTTTCCTCCCCATCTATTTAGATGGTGATCTATTTCAGGCAGAAGCTATCTCCTGTTTATAAATTCTGTATGTTTATCAAGTACATAGGACATTGGCATCTTGATCAGTGTGTTAGCCTGTAGGCCTTGTCAGAGGAGAAATAATAATAATAATAATCACAAATAGAGTTGGGTGACATTTGTAGACAAAACATTTTTGGTAGTGAAAAATGGAAATCCAACAACATGGAAACATTTTGCGAATACATGCAGACTTTACCAAATTTCTTCACTTAGAATAAAACAGACATATTTTGTTTTAATGTTTCAAGCATTTTGATTTTTTCTTTTTAAAAAATCACTTGTTTGGTTATTTTCTTGCCTTTTAAAAATAAAAGTTAATAATAAAAACAATTTTGTGGCAACTAATATTTTGTTCAACCTGAAATGATTATTAACTATATTCAATTCCACTGAACCCTTTAAAATTATTTGATTTTTGGTTTGATTCAAAACTGTCTTGGGGGGGGGGCAAACTGCCAGTGAACTGAAAAATCTGTTATTTCACTCAAATCTACTCAAAAATCTATTAGATGAGGAACTGAGGGAACGATGGACCCAGACATCTTTTACCAGTTAGGTGTCTGATTCTGTGTTGTGATAAAATGTAGATATAAAAACTGGTCCTTATTATGTAGTGGTTTCTTACTGTGACAGAGAGATCTTGAATCATAAAGCAACAACATACCTATTCCTCAGGAGATACTACTAGCTAGAAGAGATGAGTTCAGAAGGGAGGACAATGCAAAATAATGACCTAATCATGGATAATTTTCTTGGTATGAACTATAATAACATTAATTCTGCTGAGCCACTCCATTATTCATGTGGTTGTCACAAGTACTTCTATAGAATTTCAGTTTGGATTCAATGTTAATTAACTAGGTCATTAATTTAAAGTGTTCCTGCAGGAAGATAAGAGAGTGGAACCTGGAGGGGGAAAGAAAAGATATCTGAGTTCCTGTGAAGATATAAGAAAGCATTAAAAGATCATCTTTCAACTCTTTCTTCCCAACCACTCTCAAGTTTTAGAAACTTGGATGTTAGGACAACTGTGCTATGGATTGCACTTAGCAATCCAAAATATATGGCTCACTTCTTATTTCAAATCCTCCCTCTTTATATGTAGTGGACATAAGTCATTTTTACTCATTTTATTACATGGCCACAATTTAAAGGAACCTTAAGTTAATTGAAAATCTTTGACTTTTCAAAACATGGTGTTTTATTAAGAAACACCAGCTCCTTCAATAAACAGACAAGAGTTGCAGGTCTGAGAAGAAAAATATTATTATAGTGGTTGGACCGCGAGGCTAGGGCTTCCAAATCCTATTCCTAGTTATGGCCAAAGTACTTAACAACCCTGTTCGTCAGGTCATCAAATTATATTATATCCACCATCAAAGAGGAATGATAATTCACTAACTAGCCCAATTTTTTCACCTAGTGTAAATGTGCTAGTTCTTCTGTTTGTACCAGCAAAAACTAGCCTGTTTTGTGTAAAGATCACAATCTACTCATTGAATTCTGTTGCAAGTTTTCTGCTGTGTGGATCCATGGTTTTTACAATACCCAGATCCTCATATTCACAAAAACAAACAAGAAGCCTTGGGGCACTTTTAAAGGCTAACACATTTATTTATAGAGTGAGCTTTCATGGGGAAAAATCCCATTTTATCAAATACTTTGAAGATGGTGGAACTTAGAGAATGGGTGAAAAATAAATGCAGGGAAGTGTAAGTCATAGGATCAGGTCAGACTGTTACAGCAAATCAATGCATAAGTTTGTGTTGGTTTATTACTTATAATCTGGGGGAAGGCTGGAACAAACAATTGGGTGTGTGACTTGCTCAGAGGGAGTGGGCTTCCAACAGAAATAAAAGCTAATAAGAATTCAATAATTTAACAGGTTTTAAACCTTTTTCTTTATGGGCTATATAGGCCCTGCCAAAGACATCACTACTAATGAATTTAGACTGCTCAGTTTATTCTTTTATGGGAAGCGTTCCCACTCTAATAGCGTGTGCTGTAAAACACTCACAGGCTTGTCAGTGAGTCTCAGAAAACAAATGTTGTTCAATGCTTTGTCCCCCTCCCATCTAAGGCAACATCCTAAGTGTAAAACCATAATGGATTTAAACACACTGATTCTTTTGGAGATGAATGACAGCTGCCAAGACCATTAATTATTAAGCAATAAATGTGATACTAACTCCCACCTCTGGTGAAAAATAATAGGCTAGATCAATTCTATTGGCATCCTCACAGCTGTAGAAAGGATTTAATGGTAAAAAACACTAAAGCCATCTAAACAGCATGGTCCCCTATCATCAATACCTACAACCATTACACAACTTGGCCACATCCTCAGCTGATGTTTAATCAGCGTTGCTCCAGGAAAGTCAATGGAGCTGTGCTGATTAATACCAGTAAACAGTGCTGCCATTTCTCCACTTACCCCATGTTCTCACTCTTGTATTGCTATAGGTGTTAATTGAAGCCTGTCACTGTTCAGCATCTATGTTAAACAAGGTTCAAGGTATTGTATACAGAGACCTCAATCTGCTTAGTACCATGTCAAACACACCTCTAAAAAATCTTTTTATTAAAGACTCAGAAAAGAACAGAAAACAGTTCAATGATTTGAAATGCAAAGTACTGAGAAACACCTTCATTTTAATGTCCCCCTGTTCCTTTTGGGTGGAGAGAGTTTTAGAGGGGAAACATCCCATTGTTCGATGGTCTTAGATGGCATAAAAGTAATAAGCAAGGAATCCTGTGGAACTAAAAGACTAACAAATTTATTTAGCCCATGAGCTTTCAGGGGAGAAAATCCCACTTCATCAGATCCTTTGAAGATGGGGGAACTGCAAAGCATCTGACGAAGTGGAATTTTCTTCAATGAAAGCTCATGGGATAAATAAATTTGTTAGTCTTTAAGTACCACAGGATCCTTGCTTGTTTTGCTGAACCAGATTAAGACAACTGCCCCTTTGGAACTTGCCATCAAAGGAACAATTGACCTTTTGAGGGAAATTGAAGAATTAGTGGAGATAGGCTGGAGATGTTCTTGCAGCAGAAGTCCATTTCTTCCCAGGTGGTATGTAAGAGTCAGCTAGAGCCAAACAGGGTGGAAATGTCATCAGGGTCACTCTCTCTGGCCTAAGCACCTCTCCGGATTAGAATCAAGAAGGTCCATGGGCCACAGGAGACTGTGGGGGCGGTAGCCATTATGTTGAAGCTCACTCCAGTAGCCTTTGTCTGATTTCTCATCTTTTCCCCTCACAGTGTCTTTATGTGACCAGAAAGGGAAGGGAGGATGGACTAGTCCATCTCCTCATTATTTTCTCTACCAGTTAAATCTAATTCCCAACACACCAATTTTGGTTCACTGACTTCCAGACCCCTTTTCTCATTTATCTAGCATACATGCTGTTGACCACAATCTTTCAGGTTTCAGAGGCCTTTCTACTTAGACTAATTCAGTTTATCATTTTTGTACCTTTTCCCTCTGCATTTTATCCTTTTAAGTATTTTGTCAATTTCCAAAGGGATAGCCGTGTTAGTCTAGTCCAGCAATAAAACCAAGGATTCGAGTGGCACTTCAAGACTAACAGATTTATTTTTCGCATGAGCTTTCGTGGGAGAAAATCCCACTTTGTCAGATGCTTCAGATGCTCTGATTTGCTGTTACTGTATGACCTGACCCTATGTTTTACACCCCTTTGCATTTATTTTCATTTCATTCTGTAAGTTCACCCATCTTTGAAGCATCTAACGAAGTGGGATTTTCTCCCACAAAAGCTCATGCAAAAAACAAACCTGTTAGTCTTAAAGTGCCACTCAACTCCTAATTATGTTGTGACATCTTAAGAATTTTTTCTCCCTTTTCGTAATTGAGCTGACAATTTGGGAACATTTATCAATCCAGTTATCACAACACTGCATCTGTGAGATGTCTTGCACTATTGTCATCTTTACCTGTTTTATCAAGGGTTTGAGGGTATTTGGTGTTTTCTGAAGTTTCAGCTTCTGGAATTATGTTGTTTTTCAGAGATCCTCAGTTTTGATTTAAAAAAAATTAATATGTTTCTAGCCATTTTTATTGTGGAAGAACTTTTGAAAATGCCAACCCTCAAAGGTTTAAAAACAAGGAAAAGAAACTCCAAATTAATTACTAAAATACATCACATGTAAATACTTTGTGTTAGCTAGGGAAACTGAATCAAAGTGAGATTAAGCAACTAGACTGACAGGCAGATGGGCAAAGTGACCCACTCTTGGGATGAGGCATGAGAAGTCACTTGTTCTGTCTAACTAGCCTCTTCCATGAGCTCCCGTCCCTAAGAAAGGGAACTGCATACAAGTTCTGAGGAGTGTGATTGTATTCAGAGCACTCAGAAAGCCTTAAGGACTGCCAAACTGCTTTCTCTGCATTGTCCTTTCCTGAAGAAGAGCTGTTCTGTTAACTTAACAGCTGCGAATGGTGCTTGGGATGAGGAAGAGAGCACATTTGTTATACACTGCTTTTATTTTCTTATTTTATTTTTATTTTCTATTTATTTTTTATTTATTGTGCTGAGAGAGGCAATGTTTTGATGGCAGAAACAGCCAGGCAAATGTCCCTCTCATCATATACCAGGAAATGCCTGCCCTATCAGAGCATTACATTATATGAAGTGCTGGGCAATAGACTGAACATAGCATCTGTCTTATTCACTGTAGGCTTAACTGATTCATAATCACACATTGACTTGTGTAACAGAGCAACTGTACGAGGGGCTCTGATTCTAGTTGCCTTTCCTACATTTCCTCCCTCTGTGTGTCAAGCAGAGCCACACATCATTCAGTGCTTTATACATGGGTTGCATAATTAAAAAGGGTTTATCAGGTTGAGCTCACCATAACTGTAGGGTCCTTTCTCCCATACCAGTGTTTGCATATTTAAATAATCATCAATGTTCTTGCTCTTCTCTTTTTTAAGCCAAGATTAAAACATAAAAGAAGGGGATTTGATATGCAGCTTGGAGCCTAAGGCTGCTTTTCTTATTTTTCTTAAAAAAAAAAAAAAAAAGACAAAAAGAGCTGGATTCTGCTTTAATTTACTCTGGGGTAAATCAGGAGTAACTCTACTGATATAATTCCTCCTTTACCAGGCATGGCACTGATGATTTCAAGAGTTACACCAGTGGAAACAAGGGCAGAATTTGTCTAGGCATTTAATCATCAGGTGGTGCAAAGGAGCATTGTGTCATTGAAACCGCTGGAATCATCTCCTGGAAAACAGGCATTATTGCACTGTAGTTGCTCCTCATTGACAGCAGGGTAAATCAGAGCAGAATCTGCCTCCCTTAGATTGTGTTTAAAAATCAGTGGTTACACCTGTTTGCACAACTTATAGATCTGGTCCCACTTCTTTAAAAGCTAAACGGGCCCAAATCTCCCTTTCAATATAATATCCCTCTGTTTTCACCACTGTAAGACAGGAAACTTGTACAAGCCTCACAGGTGTTCAGAGCTGTACTGGAAAATGAAGACTTCATTTTCAGAAGTCTCTTTTATCTATTTATTTTAACTTCTCTTTCCAAGTGTAATACTCCATCTAAATGCTAAGTATTATCTCAAGATAATTACCCTGGGGGGCTTTTGGTGCCCCTAATCACTGGAAAGAGCCTGCTGAGTCAATTACATATAGTATCTGTTAAAATGGCCTCTTCCCAGCATATTGTTATTTTCATTCATGTTTATTTCAAGAGGTTAAATTAAACAGGAGACTGGAGATAAACCCACACTAGGAGTTACAAGAAGTTAGTGCATCCTTTGGAGTATGGTCAGTGTTTTGATCCACAGCTGATACGAATTGTTACTGACATAACCTACAAAGGTTTGGGTCTTTAGCTCAAGCTACTGTAGCACCTTATGCTTTTAGTTGCTAAGTGAACCTGTTGCAACAGCTTAAAGATATCCATCGAGGTGGTTGGGGGGAGCAAGGAGTCTTGTGCCACTTAAAAACTAACACATTTATTTATCTCATGAGCTTTTGTGGGAGAAAATCCCACTTCACTCCTTACTTTTTTTGCTTTATTAGACTAACACAACTGCCCCTTTGGAACTTATCAAAGTTGAAGTTCATCTGGTAGTCAAATTGCCATGAGCCTTGGATGCTGGAGATAATACCGTATTCTTTAGAAGTATGTAACCCCTCTAAGAAGTATGTTGGCTGTAGATAAGGGGGTTACTCTCGGTGGATATGTCTACACTATGGGCTTAAGTTGACTTAAGGAGTCTTAAGTAGACTTGAGCAAAGCCCTGGCCACATTTGGAGTTCATTAAGTAGACTTAAGGGCTTACTTAAGTTGACTTAATAACTCTTGCCTTTAAAGTCTATTTTAAAGGTTAAGTCAACTTCATTTAGATGGCTTAACACAATGTGGCCATTGAAGTAGACTTAATAAAATTGACTTAGTGCAGTGGGCCCATTTAGGTCAATTTTATAAAGTCAACTTAATGCAATGCGGCCTCACTAAGCCGACTTAATAAGGTCTACTTAGAATTGACTTTAAGAAGACCTTATTAAGTTGACTTAACTGAGCCCTGTAGTGTAGACATAGCCAGTGCTGAGCTCCTGCGGATGAACCCAGCACCAGAACTTTAGCGGTTCAAGCTGTTTGTTCTGAGGGTGTTCCATTACTTGATGCTTGCACCAAGATGCTGTGTGTTTGTCAAGCCCACAAACTTAATTTGCTTTGAACTAGACATCTCTGTGATAGCAAAACAAGCTACATAGGGTGAGGGCATCTGCATAATGAGTTAGAAATTCTACCAGGTGCATCAAGTGCAACAGAAAATAGCAGTGATGCTCAGTAGATGTCACTTTTCCCTTTTTTAAGTACTGAATCAAATAATGATGTGTGAAGCTGAGGGACACCATGTTGCTGGTGGTGCAGTTGAATGGATGGGGCATCCAGCAGAAGTCACTCTGTCTATGGTGGCTGGTCAAGATCATATGCAGCACAGAAGGGATTTCATTCATGATCACCTGGCCATATTCTAAGATCTGCACCTGTGCTGAGGTCCCAACCACTCAGATGGCTATGTTTGCATGACTCTCTCTCCTTGTCTGCCCCACACACAAAAGTTGTGTTGGTCACATGGTTTCTACCTTGGCATGCTGCCTAACTGCAGTGGTCCTGCTCTTTGGTTGCTGAAAATTAATGGATTTCTATTGATGTCATTGGCATGACATCAATAGATGACAGCGGAAGGTCCAGCCTAGAGTCTTTCAGTTCCTCTGCTAAAAGTAGTGAGGCCATGATCTGAGTTATTAAACAGCTGCCACTTTTCACTCAAAGATAGCTGTATGTCAGTGGTAGATGAAACATTCCCTCAGTATCAGTTTATCAAATTTGTAAAGCATTTTGTGCTTTCAGAGAAAAGGCTCTGCAGTGACATAAACATAAATGATTATTGCATAACTTGAAAAGACTGCCTTTGATTAAAATATTGATAGTCCTTACTGTATTTATATTCCTAGAACATAAAGAAAAATAAAATGTACGAGCCCATCTGGTCTATTCACTGTCAGTGCACCATCATTCCTGTGTATTTGATAGTTTCGATGGTTTTTTGTGCTTCTAATCTACTCTAAACCTAGTTCTTAGTTCCCACCAATGTGACTTTAATTATTTGCTGTAGCAAAGGGATCCATGCAAGCATTTCCTGAAAAGTCCCAGCATTTCCTCTAGTTCATATATCAGCAAGTGATCTGTGCCCCACACTGCTGAGGAAGGGAAAAGACGAACAAACAAGGTGTCTGCCAATATGAGCTGGTGGAAATTCCTTTCTGACCCCAAATATGGCATCAGTTGGACCCTGAGTGTATCAGCAGATATCTTGGAAAGAATTCTCTGTAGTAACTCAGACCACCCCAAATAGTTTCCTATCTCCAGTTGCTGGGGACATTGCTAACTGCAGTTGCAGGGGATTCATCTGCCATTATAGGCAGTTTCATCACATTGTCCCTTCCATAAACTTATTGAGCTCAGTCTTGAAAATGGTTAGGTTTTTTGCCCCTGCTACTCCAGTTGCTAATGCTCTAATTAGGAGCTCACCAGGAACTTGATGCAAAGCAAAACAAAATCATTGGAAGGATGGGCCTTCAATGGGTCATAGGTCAATGGTCTGGGGACCATCTGGCATTGGGGTAAAATGACTGGGCATCAGTTCTGCAGAAAAGGAACTAGGGTTACAGTGGACAAGAAGCTCCATATGAGTCAACTGTGTGCTCTTACTGTCAAGAAGGCTAATGGCATGTTGAAAAAAAAACAAGGAGTCGTGTGGCACTTTAAGACTAACAGATTTATTTTTATTTTATTAATATATTTTATTAATGACATGTTGGCTTGCATTAGTAGGATTATGGCCAGCAGATTGAGAGAACTGATTATTCTGCTCTATTTGGCATTGGTGAGGCCACATTTCCATTATTGTGTCCATTTCCCCTCCCCCCCACTACAGGAAGGTTGTGCACAAATTGGAGAGAGTTCAGAGGAAGGCAACAAAAATTATTTGGGGGCTGGAGCACATGACTTATGAGGAAAGGCTGAGGAAACTAGGCTTCTTTAGTCTGTGGAAGAGAACACTGAGGGGGGGGGCATTTGATAGTGGCTTTTAACTACCTGAAAGGGGATTCCAGGAAGGAAGGAGCTAAGCTGTTCTCTGTGCTGGTAGATGGTGGAACAAGGAGCAATGGTCTCAAGTTGCAGTGAGGGAGGTCTTGGGTGGATAAGAGAAAAAGCTTTTTCACTAGGAAGGTTGGAAAGCACTGGAATGGGCTACCTAGCCTTTGAGGCTTTTAAGGCCCATCTTGACAAAGCCCTGGTTGGGATGATTTAGTTGGTGTTGGTCCTGCTTTGAGCAGAAGCTTGGACTAGATGTCTTGAGGTCTGTTCCAACCCTAATCTCCTGTGATTCTATGGGAATTCTATGGGTCTTAGATCAGGCCCCAGATCACCTTGTGTAAATTAGCATTGCTCCTTTGATTTCGGAGGAGCTACTCTGGTTTAAAGCCAGCTAAAGTTCTGGATCCATCTAACTTTTCAATGAGGGGAGAAACTGATGTCTTATGGGTGATCCTTGTCAGTGAGGTGTGACTCTAAACTCTGTCTCTGCTCCTAGCACCTCCTATCAGCAGTTAACCTCATCATCAGGGGTCTTCAGTAGACCAGCCAGCACACACAGAGTCAATAGGTGAATGAGCAAAGAAAATAACCTTTCTGGGTTAAAAGGTGCAACAAGGCCTGTCCCTATATCTTAGGTAAGATCTGCAGTCCTGTCCCTAACTTCATTTCTCAGCCGCTTCTGTGGGTCCATATCTGCCCTTTTATACAGCAGGTCCCCCAGGACTATCTCCTTAGGGATTTTTAGTCCTGCTCTTCACTTGGACCACTAAACAAACCATATCTCCTTAGACCATCATGCTAGCAGTGGAGACCCCATCCTTCCCACTTTTCTAGGTCCCAATCCAGAGATCCTACAAAGGGCAGCCATATGCTGTTTTCTTTAATAATTACTACTGCTATTCTCTGGGCCACTTCTCATGTAGCCCCTTCCATTTCACCCCAATCTCAAGGCTGAACATCTTTCTTCATGGAATGCCAATGTGCTCAGAACCCATCTTTTGTTTCTCCATGAAGCTCCAGAGAGGAGCCCCTTCCTTGCTCCTCTGGGCCCCAAGACCCATTGGTCTGCTCATGCGGTAGAGATCCTTTTAATTGAGTTTGCTGAGCTCTGATTGGGTGATTCCCTATGGCCTTTCTAGGCAGACCTAGAGCATCCAACTTTATTGCTCCATATCTGGAATGCGGTGTGGTAGGACTACAAGGCCTTCAGTGGGGAGGCCTCAAAGGGCCTGAAATACCTTCTTATGTCACTGCTGTATGAGGAGGAACTTCCCACCTAAGACAAAGTTAAAAAAGGATTGGGCTAGTTCACGTAAGACATTTTTACAGGCTCATTTAGCTTCCAACCTGAAGCCAACATCCAGGCTCTTAAGTCCATATAATCTACCCCCTGGAACTGTGTCATTATTTAGCCACATGGAAGATGAACAACTTCCTACAGTATCATGTATATTCTTGATCACTTTTACTCTTCAAACCAAGCTTGCATGCCTTTGTTCCAGCATAAGACCTGCATTTCAGGAACGGGAAGACACTGAGTTTTGATATTTTTTAGAGTGGAGTGTTTCAATTTTGTTTCAAAATGACTTTGTTCAGAAGCATTTTTATTGGACACTGTACATTTTAAGGTAAAAAGCCAAAATTAAAATGAAACTGATTGACTCCAAACAATTTTTTTCAGATACTTTTTGTGCCACAGGAGATTTCAAAATTGAGTTCTCATGTTGTTGTAATAAGGACAACTAATTTTCTTTTGAACTCACAGAATTGTCCACAGAAGGGAGAATCTGGTTCCTGCTCAGTTCTAATTTGAACTCAATGTCGGCTGAATGTTCATACATATTGGCTCATTTGCTATGCCTCTCTACAGCCCTTTTATGTCACCTTAGGATAAAGGGGGTCAAATGGCTCCACAAGGAGCTCCTTTGAAACTGGGGATGCTCCCTGGCAGTATAGAAATCCCTAAGTCATTTTCCTTTGCTGCTCAGAATATAGGAGGATGCTAAAGGGGAAAAGGTGAGTGGTACTATTGGAAGAGACCTTTGCATTCTGGCTATTTTGGCTTACAGTCTATAAGTAGCCATGCAATGCTGATACAAATTAAAGGAGTCTGTGGGACTGGTCTCTCCCAAACCCAGGCTTCTCCTACTCTGCTAGCTCAATGGTGCAACCCATTTTGCTCCAAGATATTCCAGGGGGTGTGATGTTAGATGGAATACATTCTTCACTATGAAGTAGAAAATCACTGTTAGAAAAACAACTTTAATTCAATTAATCCATTTTCTCCTAGATCACTAGAAGATCTGAAATCAGCCTGGGAATGAGCACAATTCAAAAGAACTCCAAATTTTGACCGTTCATGGATGCCCTCAAAGCTCATTGCTATGAGTTACTGTCAGAGAATTAATATGCACTATGAACAAAAGCAATGAAGTGACTTTAAAAGCCTGAAAATTGGCACCACTAATGTAAAATGGTAATTCCAAAAATAACAGGTGGCTGCCTGAGATTTTCAGCAGCCTTTAAAAGGTGATAAACGATGTTTAGTTCTTCCTTAGAAGCTGCTGAATTCCCATATCACCTTTCACAGGCATGTGTCTTTTCCTGTTAGTTAATATTTCATGCTCTGCTGGAACATTCATAAGATGTGTCACTTCACTATTTGTCAAATGACAGAGGAGGATGAAAGCCATGAACAGTGAGGAATAATGGCATCTAAAGAGATCAAATGATCTTGAAGATAATTGTTTAGCCATCTATCTAGTATGCACAGCTTAAGAACCACCTTTCCAAATGCAGCCTTTAAGCTTTGGAGACACCATTTTTCATGGCCAGTTTGGCTCTCAAATTATTCAAATCACTTGATAAGAATTCATAGGTTGTCAAAGTCTAGTATTTCCTATAGATAGAGGATTCTGCCATTACAGAAGGCACCTGGATGTGGGAAGAGTAACAGAATGAGAATCAAAACTACAGCTGGGTGAATAACTGATTTTTTGGAGATCAGTGGCCACTTCAAAAATTGAAAACATTTAATTTGGAGTGAACTGAATCTGAATTGTTAGGAAATCACAAAAGTCTTTCGGGTCAATTCCAGACCAGTGATTTGAACCTGAGTCTCAAATCCTAGCTGAATAGACAAACCACTGGGATAAACACTGTAATGTGTGAAGGTGAAAAACAGGACCAGCACTTCTTCCTCTGATGGTTTTATAAATGGTTGAAGCATGGCATGTCAAACTCATAAATAGTTTCAGGTGGACAAACTGCATTTTTCAAGCTATGCTTTGACGAATTGCAACCCAGTCCTACCCCCCGTCAGTCAAGAAATATGGATCCCATCATATGTGTGTGTATGTGTGTGTGTATACAGATGTGAAGCATGTTACATAGCTCAAACCATCAGAACTGTGTTTCTGAGGCTGGAAAGGTGCATTACAAAGGCAATGCAAATTGAGCTCCTTAACTCAGGTGGGACAAAGAAAATCACAGAGCAGCATAGGGCAGGAGGGGGAGAATGAACTGAAAGGAAATGCAGACCTTTGGAATTATTCAGGCTTTCTGCCAGAGAAACACCATTTGTGAGCAACTCCAAAAGACTGAGCCTAGCCACATGACCAGGAGACCCTAGGCTGGGTGAACACTTCCAACAGCTAGTCTTGTAGGTAAGAATGTGGAAAATAGACTAAAGAGCAATCTTAGCATAGTGCTATTAAATTAGCATGTGTTTGATACCTTTTATTTCCTTGTAGTAACTCCTGTTCAGATCAATAAAGTAGTATTTGTTTTACCTAAAGCTGTGGGGACTTTAGAGGGTGTGAATCAGAGAAACTGGGTATATCCAGTTCAACATCAAATGGATGGACAATGTGTGACCTGGGCCTCCTGGAATAACCTCCTGAATGTGCAAAAATCAGGGCAAGCTGCAAAACCAAGGGCCAAACCACCGATGGGGGGTATTTAAATCAGTCTCCCAGTCAATAATAAAACATGCTTCTGATTCCCCACCTAGCCACTGAGTCACTTAAAGAAATAGGTTCCCCTGATGCCAAAAGGTCAGCCATATCATCCAGAACAATATAGGCTTGGATCTTACCCAAAATACCACACAACCAGCCAGTCCTTTAGTACCTAAAACTAAAGGTTTAATATAGAAAGAAGAGAAACAAAATGAGATATGTTAAAGGGCCAAAGTAAATCACATACACATACATGATTTAGAGTCCATAGAAAGCAAGTCCTTGAAGAATTTGGACTTTTCAGGTTAGTTTGATTCCTCTGGTAGACACCCAGTACCTGAGTGGGTCTCAGTCCTTTGTTCAGTTGCAGAAGAATAGTTCCAGTGTTGGGTATAGACTGGAGGCTGAAGACAAAATGGAGTTGGGGCTGCCACCTTTTATCACCTCTGTCCTTCGCCATGCTGTGCAGTCTTTGCAATCAAAATGGCATTGAGTCATGTGGGAAAGTCTTAGTGACTTAACAGGTTTCTCCCTGGGCCCACTATACCTGGGAGCTTCTCTAATGGGCCATTAAGGAGACAACGGAATGGTTGCAGGCACCCATTCTGGGAATGACCCAGAGTCCAATAACTTGGAACACAAATAGAAGAAACCTATTCCTCACTTCTAATACAGACATGGCACTTACACATAAACCATAGAATCATTCCTAGCAGATTACACCCTATCTATTAGTACCAGATATGGCATATCACATATGGATTATTGCAAATATGAAACATTAATATGAAAGATAATCATTATCAATCAATTATAAACCCAGACCACATCACACAATGGTCTATGAGTCCATAGTAACTGGGGAAAGGTCCCTATCTCTGTAAGATGGAAGTTCCCAGTGTGGTATCTGGTAGCTGGTGCAATTTGTTTGGAGATTGCCACCTGAGTGGCCAAAGAACGCACACCCACTGCCTGGGACTGATTAAACACAGGAGGCTGGTGTGGAATGACTCAGGAGTGAGTAGTCACCTGGCAAAGTGAGGTAAGTCACAGTTCAGGAGTAGAGATCGGGGGTCACAGTGGCACACTGGACCACCTTCTGAGAGAGGGGCATAGACCAGGCCTAGACACCACAGAAAGCATGAGAGGTGGAAAGAGGTAGAGAAAGGTGAAGTGACTTGACCAGGGTCACACAATATACTAGTGGGAGATCAAAGATTAGAACTTAGATCAGGCTCTCAGTTAGATTATTCTGTTCCCCTATAATTACAAACAAACAAATGAATGAACAAAAATATCACCTCAGTCAGATGGGTGTGGTGATTTTCTGTAAAGTTCTCTTCGAGCTCCTAAAATGAATTGTGCTATATGTATGAGAGACCTTCCTCACTCTAAAACAAACAAAGAATCCTGTGACACTTTTAAAGACTAAGAAATGTATTCATTGCATAAGCTTTAAATATAAATAAATACATTTGTTAGTCTTTAAAAGTGCCACGGGACTCCTTGTTTGTTTTGCTGAACTAGACTAACACGGATACTCCTCTGGAACTTCCTTGCCCTGTTTATGATAAGGAAAAGCATAACCAAGATCAATAAAAGGAAACTTTAAAACAGATTCATTACCTGGGATACAAGCAAATCAATTTGAAATGACAACTTGATCATAATGTGGCTTAATGTTGTTTTAGAGTTAAAGTTTCTTACTTCTGGCTCCATTGATCCTAGTCATTACACTTCATGAAGCTGTGAAGCTTGTTAGGAGCAGTAATTTGCAGCTCCGATTCTACCAAACAAAACAGAACTAGTGTTCTTGTAAGCCCTTCATCACATACAATGATGTTTCTTCTCCAAATCCACACCTTGAATGTAGATGGGCTTCTAGTGGAAAAGCAGAACTCTTTTAAAGGAGGGCAGCAGAGAGCACGCATGGCCAGCTGGGTGGACTTTTAATCATCATGGAGCATTCATCACTTTTTAGAGGACAATCTTTGTCCATAGAAAAGGGTAAAGAGATCTAAATAATTAATCTTCACTGTTTATACAAACAAACTGTCCTCACAAGAGTGGTCCCACTGAGGCAAGTTAAAGTGTTCATGCAATTAAAGGTTTGCATCAAGACAATCCTTGTTAAAATGAAGGGAGGTATTATTTTGATTAAGTGAAGCCCAGAAGGATATTTACTGTCAAGAAATGACTTAGGCTGTTCCCTGCTAGACAAAGCATCTATAAGATTAATAGAATTTAAAGCCAGAAGGGACCATTAGATAATCTAGTTTGACCTCCAGTGTAACACAGGCTAGAAAATTTCACCCAGTTACTCTTGCATTGAGTCTAATAACTCGTGTTCAGCTAAAATATATCATTCAGAAAGGCACCTAGCCTTGACTGGAAGACTTCATGAGATGGCAGATCCATCACTTCCCTTGATGGTTTGTTCCAATGTAATGTAATCACCCAAACTGTTAAAACTTATACTAAATTTCTAATTCAGACTAATCTGGTTTCAAATTTCCAGTCACTGGTTCTTGTTATGACTTTTTGTGATAGACTAAAGAGCTTGTTAGTTGTTCATTGTACCTGTGAAGGTATTTAAGCAGGTACTGTAAAAAACAGTGACCTTCCAGTGGCTATG
Organism: Podocnemis expansa; assembly: GCA_007922195.1. Taxonomy (NCBI): domain Eukaryota; kingdom Metazoa; phylum Chordata; order Testudines; family Podocnemididae; genus Podocnemis; species Podocnemis expansa. Next base: position 11,921,501 of record ML682056.1, on the reverse strand, counting down.
TCTAAACTGGGTGGCCCCTGGAAGTCAACTTAACAAGGTTAACTTAATGTCAATCTTGTTAAGTCAACTTCATTGTACGTCTGTGTAGACAGGGACCAGACATACCCAGAGTACCCTCGTCCTATCTTGCCTCCGAGTCTAGATTGGGTACTCTGAGCCCAATTGGCTCAGGGGCCAAGCTGCTGGCTGGGCAGCGCAACCCTCTGAGAGCCAGATGGACTCCCTGCAGGTTCCTAGCCCCGACAGCCTACAGAGAGGGGCTGAGAGCCCCATCTGGCTCCCCCCCCCAACTGCAGGAACTGGCTGCTAGTCCCTGCCTCTGCAGCGAGGGGCTGGGAGCCAATCTGGCCCCAGCTCCTCATCACGGAGCTGGAGACAGATGGTACCCTCTCCAAGGATCAGGCCCCAGCCTGATCATGCCTAAGGGCGGGGAAAGGGTGGGGCCTGCCCTGTAAAGTTGGCTTAAAAGCTTAAGCTGATTTACAGGGCAGGAGTTTTTAAATTGACTTAAGTACTTGCTTAAGTCAGCTTAATGATTTCTAAATATAGATGGGGCTTTATTTAAATTGACTTACGGGTCTTTAAGTCGACGTAAAGCCCCACTGTAGACATACTCAATGTGTAGTCCGTCAGAAACAGTGGACTTTCAATATAAAAGCTATAGCACTAGTTTCCTGGGTGGGGAGTCAGGCATCCTATTGATTCAGGTGAAAATTCTGGCCATTCAGACATTTTCACAGACTCATGTGAAATCAGAGTGGAGTTGGAAACAGAACCCAAATCTCCAGTTCTTTGTCATATGCTGTAATCACTTGCTGAGCCACAAGACAAGATGTATGTCACAACCCTAGTGTGGTTTCATTCATAACTTGGTTAGTAGACAAATGGCACAGTGGCTTGAGTGTTAGTCTTGGACTTGAGAGATCCAACTCTCCTATTTCACCACAGACTTCCTGTGAGATCTTGGACAAATCACTTAACCTTGGTGGGCCTCAGTTCCTCAGACAGATGGGGCCTCAGTATGTCATGTTAGCTGGGTCCTCATCCTCTCTCATTTCAATGTATTGACACAGACATTCTGAACTTGGGCCCCCATACAATTGCCCACTTTTCCTCTGTATCTTTTCAGCTCTGGTTCACTATCTATAAAACAAGGATAACAGAACCTTCTTTTTTTTTTTTTTTTAAGTCACATAAGTATGTTGGGAGGATGAATTTATTATTTATTATGAAGTGGTCAAATACTTCAGTGTACCTAAGACAGAGTGTTTTGTTATCCTCGCCTGAAAGGTGAGCTAGAAGGCCTGATGATGTTCTGAACCTGTTGAATTGCCGTAGTGGCAGCCAATGGAGTCAGTGGATACTAAGTTCTGCAGTGCAATGGGGGTATTTTAACATTAAGCTATATCATGTGACTGGAGAAGAGGTCCTTACTACTTGGTGTTTTCTTAAAGCCCTCACTACTGGACTTATATTAGAATCAGAGTTCTAATTTAAAAAAGACATTTCCAACCCTCCTGGTTGCAGAGACAACTTTACCTTAATACTTAAAAGGCTGATAAAAAAGTGCTCCATCTTTACATTAAAAAAAAAAAAAGAGGTTTTTCAGTTCTGACTCGTGTTTTCAAATAGTTCATTTTGGTAATATAGGATTAGAAACTAAAAATTAGTCTCTTACTATCATTTTGGTATGTTGCACTTTTAATAAGATGCTAGTGTTATCACTCTGGAATATGTACTTATTTTTATTTCAATCAGGGATTTGCTCTGTATGAAAATGATTTATGTAAATAAAGCAATATTTCCTTTTTCTGTTACCAAAACTCTTATGGAAAGAGTTTTAAGACCTAATTTTCTTTTTATCATTTTTGCTTTCACTCAGTTTACACAAGGAAATCAGATTGATCAGCTTCATTTTTGATTTCTAGTCAGTTTCTCCTTCTAGTTCTCACACTGTATTCTTATTCCTTTTGTGCATAGCTTTCTGTAATGCCCTGGGGATGTTTTAAACTATACCAACAAATATAAATTAAAAAAAAATCTGGCTTAAACTTTCAGAAGTTGCTAGTGAGTTTGGGGTGCCTAGCCTGAGACCCCTTAAAAAGGCCTGGTTTTCAGAGGGATAATGCTCAGCACTTCCTGAAAATTCAGGCCCTGGGCACCCATCAGCACTTTTGAAAGTGTACATCCCTAATTTTTCCAAGTCATATCTTTCAATTCACATTTGGCTTTTTAACAGCCTACCCCCTTTTCAGTTTCACAGAACATAAATGACGTTATTAAACTGCTTGAAAGTGTCTCTTTAATGGAAAAGAATTTATTGGAAATAATTACTCACTGGAGAAAACCAGCCTCTGATGAGCCCTAAGGCAGAAGTTACTTCTAATTTCGTTTAAGTTATATTTAGGCTATGCGCTGGATCACCAGGCGTGAAGGAGTGAGTGCCTTCTCTAGAATTAACGGAATGGTTTATTTATGGCATCTTTTCATATTTGTGCGTCTAGAGATCCTACATATTGGGAACGTGTTAATGATCTGTTTCCCCCCCCCCCTCTTGGTTTGTGGTCAGGCCATTTTGGCACTGAGCAAATGATAATTTTCTATTTCCCAGGATCATTTCCTTACTATTCAATTAATGTTTGTTTCACAGTGATATCAGCACAGCTAGCAGAGCCTCTGTTTCCGAAGTCTGCCTTCTAGACATGTTTCAATTAGAGTTGTGCGAGCACTGAAGTATGTACGTTTGCAAATTGGTCATGTTAAATAAGAATTACTGACTGTGCTACGATATCTGATCAGCTAATTATCTTAAAATCATCATCATACATTCTCTGCCAAGCTGTACTACATGAGAGCTTTGTCAAAGCAGTGGGCTGTTAGCATTCTGCTGGGGAAGCATCAAACTCCTTTCTTCTGGGGATCTGGAAGCAGTTTACAACCATTAATTATCAGAGCATCACAACACACTTAGGATATGGTTAGATATTAAGATAACATTTCCAAAGATGGATATCCTAAAATAGAGGGAGATTATTGACATGCTTCAAAGTCACAATGGGTAGGTCTACACTGGAGCCTTAGGATGACTTAAGGAAGGTCAAATTGACCTACAGACTTCTGCAGCCACACTGGACTTTTATTAAGTTGACTTAAGTGATGTTGACTTAACAGCAGCACCTCTTAAGGTCAACTGAATGCTTAAGTCAACCTTATTAAGGCAACTTAAGCCAATGTAGGAGGGGAAAGCTTTTATTTGACCTAATTGGCCTACAGGAACCCTCCCCAAATTCCCGGCCATGAGGAAGGGTACTGTGCTGACTTCTTATTTTAGAGGAGTGACAAGGGGAGGGGGACACTTCTCCAGTGCGATGTAGGACAGCTACCCACAAAGCACCACTCCTTCATTGACCTAGCAGCTCCCATTGTGGATGCAGGAAGTTGATAGGACTTTTCAATGTGGACTTTAAGTCGACTTAACAAGGTCGACTTTAAGTTGACTCACAGCTGACTTTGTTAGGTCAACTTAACAGAGCCTCCAGTGTAGATATATCCAATGAGCCACTGGGAGAACCAGGGAAAGAACCAATGGGCACTGATGGCCCATTACAGATTACCATTGCCAGTGAACATTACCTCCTACTGCTCAAATATGAACAGTATATAAAGATGCTTCATTCAGGTATATTACAGAAACAGCTAGAATCCTAAAACAAGATCAGAGCCTTATTCTCCTAGGCACTGTATAAGTACATGCAAAGAGTAACTTGCCAATGGTAACGTGGCAGGTTAGGTATAGATCTTGGAATAGTATCCAAGTCTTCTGAGTTCCTTTTAGAACCATAACCACTAGGTCACACTCTTTTGAAACATCCCCTGAAATGCAAAGCACAGCAAGAGAGAGTCGAGGGAAAAACCACACAGTTCGCCAAAGCGAAGCTCACCTTGTCAAGCTGTGTGACTTTTCCCTGGACTCTTTTGCTGTGCTCCATACAGCTGTACTGAAATGCCAGGGAAGTCAACAGAGCTATGTAAATTTACACCATGGAAGGAGGCAGCAGTAACCTGTCCTGTTGCAATTTGTGCTCTTTGCAGTTTATGCTCTGATCGTATAGATGGTAAGGACCATCTTTTTCTTCAGAACAATACACACACACAAAAGTTTAAAAAAATAATCAAACCTCTATTTTCAGTCTTCCCATATGCCATACAGGCAGTGGTCTGGAAAGCTTTGCTCAGTTACCACAGTGCCATGCTACTGACTTCTGTGAAAGTTACTAATAGATGGAAACATCTCTGAATCCATCCATCATTTTTATTCTCAAAGACAGTCATCTATAGAGAGAGCTTGAAAAGTCAAAGTTTTTTTCATGAAAATTCTTGATATTTTCAGCATGTTGTCCATTCTGCAGTTTTGGAAAGTGGGCAGCTTTTTGTGCATTCATTCCCCCCACATATTTGCCTATAAAAATAATTAATTTGAAAATTTTATGGAGGGGGAGGCTTGGATTTCACCACTGTGCCTCTTTCCTCCCATGATTGTTTCTTTACCTTCCTTCATCTCGACACTGAAAAGGAGGGAGGAGGGGATATAAAAAAGAAAGAAAAATAGGGAAAAATTGCTTCAGTGAAAACAAAATTTTGAAACACAAGCTTTTATATATATATGTGTGTATATATTATATAATATTAAAAATACTATTATCTTTTGTGTTAGAAGAACTTTTGTTGGAAAAAATTCAACAAACTCTCTTTCTCAGTTTGACATCTAGGGACCTCAGGCAGCATTGACTTAGTAACTCCCCTTTTGCTTTCTTCTTTTGTCTAAATTTTAGGTGCAGGACATGTTAGTTAAAATAGTAAAATTGTTTATAGATTTTACTTAAATTCAAATCATATTATTAGAGCATTCTTATAGGAAAATAATGACTGATTTCCAGTTTATAGCACTGTTGTGTTGATAATTTTGGCCTGTATAAAAAAAAAAAGAATGAGACATAGAGAGAGAAGTTATTGTTGGCACAAGGGCAATGTTCCTTGCTAGGTAGAGGATGGATATTGAATAAGCTTGTAGTTAATGTTTTCTGTGAAATCTTAATTTAAGAGTGGTTGATATGTTGCAATTAGTGAAAGAAAAAGACCTTATCAGCATGGATTTGGATAGAATGAAGGGCAAATCTGGGAGACCAGAAAGGATAAAGATTATGGAAATCAAGGAGTAAGGCAATAGAGTATATTTTCAAAAGACTTTGTATGCATGTTAAGTTGTATAAATATGAACCATATACCTAAGAAGTATTGTTAAGCTTTATTGTGGAAATATCTTAATAGGAAAACTCTCAGTAGTTCTTTGCACATGTAGGAACTGTCAGAAAGAAGATGCATGTTCTGCTTAGGACCGTTATATGTGAATGGTTGGGTAACATTAGCACAGAATAGTTCATGTCACTATACTCATGTCATTTGTACTCTACGGTCTACTAACACTTAGAATGTTATTGTGTTATTGTGGGCAAGATAGATGTCTGTGTACCTTGAAAAATCGGTACACAACTAGATAAAGAAGAGAAAGTAAGGTGAATTAATTTTCTGCTTTACGCAAAAATACTATAAATATAAGTCAAACTGAGTTTATACATGGGAATAGATATATGATGTTAGTTGTAAGTGCAGGAAAATAGCCCAGCTCATAACCCTAGCACTCACTGAGCATGGAAAATTTAACTACCCTGATACCCCAAGAAAGGGGCCCTCACCAGATGGTTGGTGGAAGAGCACAGAGGCAGACATTTATCCTCTGCATTGCTGCTTCCTGTGCTTCACTTGTCCAGTGGATAGGGAAGATCTCTCACTCTCTGGGATGGGCAATCTGAGAAACACACAGAGGAATTTTAACCCAAGATTCCTGAAATTAAGGGCTGCTTCACTAGTCTGCTGGGTTGCTTAGGCTCAATGGACCAGATTGGATTTGTGCTGATTTACACAAGCAGAGGATTTATCCCAATGCCTTTGGAGATTTACGTTGCATTGACTTTTGGTGGTTGTAAGGGCAGAGAATAATGCCCCCAGTTTCTTACAGTGTCTCAGCAATAAGCGTTTAAAGTGCATCTAAAATGCTGTGTTTTCCTGCCCTTGGATGTTGTTTCTTTCTTTTTTTTTTAAGCTCAGATACAGTTTAGATTTTTATCTCTCTTTTTTACTACACTTTAAAACCTTAAATGAAGAGTAAACATTTCTCCATAACCAGACAGAAATTTTGGGGAGAAATCTAAGTGATCCTAGGAGGTAGGGTAAGAAATCAATCATTCCAATTTAGTTTTAACATGTACCACCTTTATTGTATATTGATTTTCTAGCTCCACAATCAACTGCACTCCAGAAAGTGAGATAGGCCTCTAACCTGTGTCCTACTTCTAGCATCATCAGCTTTCAGAAAATCCATACTCTACAGCATCATGGAGACAAATATTATATAAGGACAATGGCTGATGAAACTGACCAGCCTTAAAAAGGTTAATGAGAAATCTTATTTCCCACTGAGATTTGTAAGAAAGGGGCATTTTCTGCATATTAAGTCTAGAAGAATTGACATTCCATTTCTTGGCAACTTTCTCACCTCATTTAGCATTTTGGAGCAGGGGGAGGTGACAGAAACAAGACAATGTAAACTTTCTCCATCACTGATGGTCATCCAGGAACTTTTCTACAGGTGAATTTAGCTGTACCTCCAAACTCTGGCATGCATGAGAGTTGACATCGTAAGCATATTAATTGAGACTCTGTCACGGGGCACCTATACCCCCTATCACATAGGGTAGTAAGTGCTGGCCTATGTTCCCTCTAAGCTGTGCGTGTGTGCGGGTGCCCACTGGTCATGAAACCCGCGCACACAACAAAATAAAGCCTGCACAAAAAAATTCAACAGTGCTAATATTTTTTATACTACTTTAAGAAAGAGGTTTCAAGTAGCATGTTTCAAATAAAGTTTTGTAATTTATAAAATCATTTCCGTCACCATATAAAAATAAAACTTAGATATTATTTGTATCATACACGCTTGCTTCGTTATGCTCACAAGTTTTACTACACTCTCTGGAGTGCAAACAAATTTGGCCACTGGTTCCAAAAATTTGCACAAAAGAATTTTTTTTGTACATGCAGCCTATTAAAAATTAGAGGGAACATTGCTGATGACCCACACTTCACCTGTCCCTCAGACACTCTACGTAAGCTGTAATAGAGTTGTTGCTTATTTAAATTCTAAACTAGAGGACCAGATTCATGTCTGATGTAAATCAGTGTAGCATCATTGATTTCAAGGCTGATTTTGATTTGCTGATGATTTGAACCAAAGGGGGTAATTTCAAAGACATAGGGTTGCCATTGCCAACTTCCTAGTTTGTGAAAACCAGACTGTCCCCACCACATCTCTCACTCCCATTATGCACCACTCCTCCTCCGCCTCTTCCCCCCCATGAAGTCTGCCATGTTCTCTGCTGTTTGAATGCCAAACAAGAAGATTCTGATCCCAGTGGCACCTCTGTAAGCCTTGGTCAACTCCAGTATGAGCAACCCCAAGCTCCAGCAGGCCGCCCGGGAGTGCAAGTCAGAAGAGTGCTACAGGGGCATGGGAGCAGTCAGGCAACCCATTGGTGAGCTAGGACAGGTTCCTGCTGCCCAGCAGCCCCCTTCTTCTATCTGCTCATTCTTTTCCCACCTCAGAGTTTCCTGAAAGTGCAGTCCAAGGAAACACTGTCTGGTAGGATAGCTCATGCTCCTCCAACCTGGGAAAGTTCCTTGCCTTCCGCGAGGTCCTTACCCTGCTCCAGCCATCCTTGCACCCCATGCTGAGCATTTCAGATCTTCTATTACACTCTCCTGGGCTGCTAATGGGTAGGTCAAGCCAGTCAAAAGCTCACTTGCATAAAGGACTTCTGGCTTTCAGGGTCTTGGGCATCTTTCTTTTCTCCTTTCCTGCTTGCCTGGCATGCTTCTCATTCACACTAACAAACTCTACCAGACAACATAAACCAAAGGAAGGACCCACTTTACAACAGTTAGTAAGATACCATTCATTCTGTTGACAAAAATGCTTTGTTCACCCAGTTTCTGGCAAAGGAAGGGGTCTTGCTGTGAAACACAGCATCATTACAGAGAGCTAAATGGCAGTAGACAAGACACTGAGTTCCCTGGGAAAGCTTACAGTGAGCAAGGATGAAAGAGGGCCTTTCTTCTTTTTTTCTTTAGAGCCTTGTTTAATTTCTAAAAAAAAATAAATAATTTCATGTTGGCAGAGAAAATTAGAAAGGATAAAGGAAATGCCCACCCCAACTTGGTTTTGTCTGCTGCCTTTGAACATTTATAGTGTCTCCTACACATGGCACATCACGAGGAAAATAATTTTCATTAATGAACTGTTCTATAGTTCAATGGAAGGTCATCCAATTAAATATTCCCTGATGAACATTGCAATACATGAAAGTTAATGTAAAAAGGGAGGGGGCCCAGTCATGAAGCTCTGATATGTCATGTGGTTTCTTCCTTGCATTCTTCCTGGTGTTTACTCCCCACCCCCTGGGGGACACTACTTACCTGTTACTTTTATACCATTTTGAAGTCAGTGCATGACTGATGCTACCCAAACGGTTCCTGTTGGTCCTTCATTTAGTGTTATTTTTCATCGTCTCAGATCTTTTATCCCAGTTTGGGTCTGATTGGGGAAGAGCTAGATGTCAAACAAACACAAAACAGCACACACTAAGCTAGAAAACAACTTGTACTAATGAGGTCCTTAAACTGTTGACATGGTGTCTCCTTTGATGGGGCTTGTGGATAAGTCTTAAAGGATATGAGCTCTACTGAGCAGGCACATGAGGAAAAACACAATCGTCATGGACACTTTTTCTCTCCTTCCACCCAGCTAACTCCACGCATCCCACTCTACACCAGCTACAGTCTCCATGAATCACTTTCAGATTCGAGGACAATTTATCCTTCCAAGCTAGTGGCACTGTTATGGGTACCAGCATGGCCCCACAATATGCCAACATTTTTATGGGAGACTTAGAACAAGGTTTCCTCAAGTCTCATCCCAAAGCACCTCTCCTCTACTTACGCTACATTAATGACATCTTCATCATCTGGACCCATGGCAGGGATGCTCTTGAAGATTTCCACAGAGATTTCAACAATTTCCACTCCACAATCAAATTGAGCCTGGAACACTCCACATAGGAGATCCACTTTCTGGACACTACATTACAAATTAGGGATGGACACATCGACATCACTCTATACCAAAAACCTACTGATCAGTATAGTTAGCTACATCCTTCAAGCTTCCATCCTAAACACACCACATGATCCATTGTCTACAGCCAAGCCCTAAGATAGAACTGTATTTGCTCTGATCCCTCAGACAAAAACAGACATGTTCAGGATCTCTATCAAGCTTTCTTAAAACTACAGTACCCATCTGGAGAAGTAAAGAAACAGATTTACAGGGCCAGAGGGGTACCCCACAGTCAACTACTACTGGAAAGCTCCCCCACCCAAAAAAAACAATAGAACGCCACTGGTCACCACATACAACCCTCAAGTCAGACCTCTACAACAGATCATTAAGGATTTGCAGCCAATTTTAAAAGATGACCCCTCACTCTCTCTAGCCTTGGGAGACAGACCTCTCCTCACCTACAGACAACCCCCGAACCTTGAACAGATACTCTCCAGCAACTACAGATCTAACAACAGAAACATTAAAGCAGGCACATATCCCTGCAACAAACCACGCTGCTAACTTTGTCCACATATCTGCACAACAGACACCATTATAGGACCTAAACAAGCCAGCTACTCCATCAAAGTGCTCATCCACTAATGTGATTTATGCCATCATGTGCCAGAAATGCCCCCAAGCCTTATACATTGAACAAACAGGACAATCCCTATACAGAAGAATGAATTCACACAAAACTGACATCAGAAATCACAACACGCACACACACACACACAAACAATTGCTGAGCACTTCCATCTTCCTAATTACTCCATTGATGATCTGTTAATGATGGTCCTCAAGAAAATCAATGGGAAATCAAGACAGCAAAGAGAAACAGCTGAAATTGAACCAATATGCAAATTAGACTGTGTGAAAGCAGGGCTGAATCATGACTATGGATGCTTTTCAAATTGTAATAGGTAATTTGACTTCACCCTCCCTCTGTGTGCTGTTTCCTAGGGTTTGAATCCTTACAAATGCTCTGATTTGCTGTTGCAGTATGACCTGATCCCATGTCTTACACTCCCCTGCATTTATTTTCATCCAGTTCTGTAAGTTCTCCTTCTTCAAAGCATCTGATGAAGTTGGATATTCTCCAACAAAAGCTCATGCAATAAATAAATCTGTTTGTCTTTAAGTGCCACGAGACTCTTTGCTTTTTTTGCTTTACTAGACTACCATGGCTGCCCCTTTGGAACATGAAAACCTTGTGACTGATCAATAAACTGATGAAGCTACCCAGAAAACAGAACAGCTGTCTTACGGTAGCTATGCATGTGTTTCATTTCATTTTTTTTAAATGAACAGAATAATGAAGAAATTATTTATGTGCTGGCTAAAGAGAGAACTGAGTGGACCACTTCTAAAACTGCTCATAATACATCCCCATCTTCTCAAGGGGTTCATGTCTTTGCCACCCTTGAAAGAGAGAGAAGAATCCCTTCTGCTTCCAGGTGGTAAACAAATCTGGTTTGGCTGAAATCTTGAAGAAGGGTTCTGTAAGGCAGGCCCAAGAGCAGCATACCTTTTGACCCAAAAGGAAAACAGAGGTTGGAGGAAGGCATGGGGGGGGGGAGGAGGAATCACAGGCTGGATACTGTGCTCTGTTTCCTCAAGAACACAGAGTTAACAAGTAACAGCCCCATCCTATGTAAAAGGCGGCACCGTATCTGGAGCATTTGCTCAAGTTTGCTAACTGAAAATCTACTTGCCCTGAGTATTCATGTGACAGACACTCCTCTAAGAGTGCCTACAGAATGTTTGGAAATCGTTTAAATCCAGATGAAGATTTTTTTTTTCAATTATTAGCTTTTTTTTTTTTTTGATAACTATGGACAATTGGGCTCCTTGTTTCTTCTCCTGAACTAGACTAACGTGACTACCCTTTTGGAAATGGACAACCGACTTGATCTAAAGCATTAAAATACTTCATGGACTTTGTATCAAACCCTGCTTTAGTGAAGGATGGACTTAACCTACAAAGCTTTATCCAGTTCCTGATCCAAGGGTTCCCAAACATCAAAGTGTTTTATGATGGAGTCTGGTTCTCTCTCTTTTCAAGGAAACACTGTACATGGTTCAATTCTCCTGTGACATCTCTGCAAATCAGGAATAAGTGAATTGCAGTAAATAGTTAAAAGAGCAGAGAAGCAGTGTAATGTGAGATGAAAATCCAAACATAATTCAGGATCAAGGAGAAAACATTCAAGCTTTTCCTTAAGTAACAGAAATTATCAAGAATATGGTACAAATACTCAAGGAGTGTAAATAACCAAAGTTGTATGAAGTCAGAGCAATGTCAGTTTATACTCACAGGGCTCTGGTCCAGTGTTGAGTAAAGTTCTGCTAACTTTATTTGTACAACCATGCCACTGAAGTCATTTGGGACTCCTCAGAAGAATAATGTGTGCAAGATTTAGTATAGTATGAAGGCCATCCATGAGGCCAGCAACTTTGAACCTTTAGCCTGCAACAAACAACAATGAGAAGAAGAAACACATCTGCTCACTGAGTGCAAGTTACAATAATAAGCTATTCTTAATCATTTCACATACTGGAAAAACAGCTTGAGGGTCAATATTTTATGGTCAGAAGCTATGTGGAAAGGAAGCAATTAGCAAACAGCCAATAAAAACACAAGGTACACAAGGGGGGTTTACATGAGAAGGTGATTTACTGACAAGGCATCTTAAAGGTCTCAAGGGCTCCAGCTGAAAGCCAAACAGTCTGATATTGAGTTGCACCCAGGCCTGAGAAGTCAAAGCCAAGACATGATAATTGGAATTGTGCAGAGGACCTGCTGTTCTGCTGAAGGAGGGAAATTTGCTTCTGACTCCTGCAGAGGGGCTGAAACAAATTGTCCTGGTTTTAGTGAAGTAAGAATAGCAAAAACCCAGGACACAAAAGTTGGCTGGTCTTTTCCGATCTCCACTGATTTATGCTTATTTACAAGGCTTAAAAGATATTAATGAGTTTAATTCTCTTCAACCTGACCATGGTGTACACTGGGAGAACTGCAGTAGAGTGATTTCTGATTTATATCAGGAAAAGTGAGAGGAGAATCAGGCCTGCTGTGTTACGTGCCCAGCTTAAACTGCTGAAATAGTCAAGGCTTATCCTGGGCTCAAATGCACCATGTGGCTTCTCGTTTGGCTCATACACACCTATTCCTTGCAGGTACAGTGCTGGATCAAATGCCGCTCTGCTGAGTTTAGTAGAGTCCAGTCTTTCTAAGAGGGCTGTTGCTGTATATTAGATGTAAAAACTATGAAACTCCTCATCCTATGCACTGATCTTTATAGTCTGATCTGCCAACAACACTACCCTTAATACAGTCCAAGAGAAAGGAGACCTAGCCATTGAATACTTACTATTTTGTACTGGAGTTTGAGCTCAAAAAGACTCAGCTGTACATTAGAGAAGAACAATATCGACAGAAGCAAGATCAATTGTGATGCAATCAAGAGGCTAACCACACTTATCCCACTCCAGCTGTAGGCACTTGACCTTGTTCACCGTCCAAAGAGGAGCAGTTCCAGTGCATATACAGCAACCCTATGAATAGTCATGGAGAGGCCATAACCACGGGGAAATAGACAAAGTGATCAGTTCAATTCTACTTCCTCAGCAATTCATTTAACTCACTACACTAGCTTCAATACTTCCCATACAGGAAATTATTCTGCAGATGGTATGTTTGGGAAACAATAGGAGTTTAATGTTGCATAATATTAAGCATTGCTACAGTCCTTAAAGGGAAAAAAATTCTTTAGAGATGGCAAAAAACATCTAAGGTAAAACACTGAAGGAAGAGGAATGGAGCAACTCAAAAAGCTAGATGAACTCTGTCAATTTGCACAAAGAGCTAGAGGAGCAGCTGCATTTTTGTGAGAAAGAAAACTTCATTACAGTCTTTAAAATCCTCCAACCCATTTCTTCCAAGCAATTCTGTCTGCAAATAACTGACCCACCAATTGGGATTTTCAGCACAAAATATACAGCACTCTTTTCAAAACTGAGCCTGTAACTACTGAAAGGAAAAATGGGGTTGAAAATATGATCTGGCCCTTGTTATTAGGGTTGTGCCTTTTGATAGGTGTAAGAAACTTCCAAGGTGTTTATCGCTATGGTATCTGTGGAAGAATGGACTCGGTGTTTGAGAGCCCGTCATGACAGGAATGGCAGTTCTTTCCTGCGGTCTTGCCTTTCCTTCCGACTCATCCCTCAGTCTAGGGAAGGCTTTAGTCCTCTCCCCCTCCACAGTAACAAAAAGTCCATGTGGAAACAACCAGAACATCCAACAGCCACAAACATCTGATTCTTTTGACCAGTCTGCTGCTCTCAGTTTTGGGCCCAGAGATTCACACACCCTTTTATCAGGGTATCCAGTGGCCCACATCACCTTCTCAAGGGCTTTACACTGCCTTTCCAGTGGCTGGTAGGGAAACCCAGGCCTCCTGGGATAACCTTCTGAATGTGCCAAAATCAGGGCAAGCTGCAAAACCAGGTGCCAAACCCCCAAACCACTGACAGGTGGTACTTAAACCAGTCTCCCAGTCAGCAAAACATGCTTCTGATTCCCCACTCTGGTCATCACCAAACATAACAAAACAGAAGCAGCCCCTTTACTGCACACCAGTTCCTATGGGCCCCTCTAGCCACAGGGTCTCTTTGAGAAATAGGCTCTTCTGACCCCAAAGGGCCAGCCACATCACCCAGAACAGTATAGGCTTGGATCTTACCCAAAATATCACGCTGCCAGCCAATCCTTCAGTAACTACAACTAAAGGTTTAATATAAAAAGAAAATAATCAAAACATGAGAGATGTTAAAGGGTCTAAGTGAAGCCCATACATACTAATGGTTTAGAGTCCATAGAAAAGAAGTCCTTGAAGAATATATAGTTCGTAGGTTAGTCCCATTCCTCTGATATGCACCCAGCACCTGGGTGGGTCTCAGTCTTTTGCTCTTTCCCAGAAGAATAGCTCCAGAGGAGGGTGTTGGCTCCAGCAGGCTGAAGGCTAAAGACAAAATGGAGAGGGGGCCCCTGCCTTTTATCTCAGAGTCCTTGCCCAAATCAAAATGGAGTTGAGCCACATGGTCAGCCTGGGTAACTGGTCAAACAGGTTTCTTCCTACGACCATTCCAGCTGGGAGGCTCTCCTGATTGGCCATTAATATGACAATAGTTGGCAGACACCCAGTCTGGGATTGCCTGAGCTCAAACAACTTGTAACACACACATACCATTCATGATTATTTAGGCCTCTATCAAATCTCCATCTAGTCATTACTTTAAGTTGATCTGCACTGGTGTTTTTAATCTCTTTTCATATGGAAGCTGTGCCATAACCCTAATAATTTTTGTTGCCCTAGTACCGCATCCCAAGAAAATAGCAGTAAAGGAGTCTTCCAAACAGCCTAGAGTGGATGCCAGAAAGCAGCCAACCAGAAAGATGTCAGGGAGCAGCCAATCAGAACCCAAGGATGCATATAAAGGGGCAAGAGCCTGAGACAGTCATTTCTTTGCTGGAGCCAGAGGAATATAGCAGTCCCTCTCATGACAGCACTGCTCAAACTGTGATTGGCAGACACAGCTCGGGATTGCCAAGGGTGTTATGTATTAGGAGGGAAATATATAGACAGTGGTCTGTAGTGTTACAGAACTAGAAAACATATTTAAGCTGTGCTGTCTGTCAGGATTAATGTGCACTGATTGACATAAGAGAGACATAGAAACATAGCGGTCACACTGACTCAGAGCAGAGGTTTTTATCAAGCCCAGTTTTCTGTCTTCTAACAGTGGCTGGCGCCATGTGCTTCAGAGGAAGTGGGGAAAAAAGAGGGCAATTTATCAAGTCATCCATCCTTTGTCATACAGTTGTAGCTTCTAGAAGTCCCAGTTGTTTTCATCTCTACTCATACAGAAGCTGTTCTCTACCCCCAATCATTATTATTGTCCTCCCTAGTTGTCCCAGTTTGTACCAGGGTCACACTCTCCTGCTCCTTTTCTCTGGCTTTTAACTCTTTTCTCACACAGACCAGTCCAGAGTCCTTGTGTTTTTAAGCACTCATGCTCTTTTATTTACACTGCTTCTTGCAAACCTTCTTCCCAACAACACTTAAACTGGCCCAGTTCCCGCCCACCCTCTCTGGGCCTCCTTGGGACTCTGGAAGGCTCAGGGTCATTCCCCTTCTCTCAGGCTTCTGCAGGTCGAATGCCCAAAAGCTCTCCCCTGACGGAAGTAGGTTTTATTCCTCGCCGGGGTGCCACTCAAGTGTTGCCCATTCCCTTCAGAGATGTGCTTCAAGCAATTCAGCATGGCCAGCTCCTGCTCATTAACCCTTCAGCCAGGGTGCCTTAGGGCTGCCTTGATGCAGCCCAGTCTCTTGGTCTTTTTTTGGAGTACTGGGGGTGCAGGCGGGCACAAGCATAAGGGGAGGAGGCACTGGACCCAGGTCCAACTAATTACGGGGGACAACTAATGAAAAACTGCGACAGGTGTTAGGATCATAGGTTCAAATTGAGGTATTCAGAAGGAGACGCCAAGCAGAGAACACTGGACAGTGCCCAGTGCTCCTGAAAGGTGCCGAGAGAGCCACCAGACACCGCCCAGAGGAACTCTGCCTGGAGACATGACCAAATGTGGGACCAGAAATAAGCCCACAGTCACAGACACCTCCGTCTGCCAGCCTCCTCTCCCTGGTCTTTTAAATGGCTACTTTTGCAAGTGTGAGGAGGAGGTCCCACAACCTTGTAGGGCCATGGATAAGGAACGGATATAAAAATGTGTGGGGAAAAGTGCAGCCAGAAGGTCAGTAAGAGGGTCTGGAGGAGCCAGAAGAGGAGTTATAACCCGGCACATTCTAGGTAGGCATGTGCCAGAGTCTCCCATTCCCTTGGTAAGGGGTAGCCAATGCAGAGGTTTACCACCCTCCATTCTGCCACACACTTGGAGTCCTGTGGCACTTTTAAAGACTACCAAATTTATTTATCACATAAGATGTCATGGGCATAATCCCACTTCTTCAGATGCATGCCCTGGAAACTGCAGTTTGTTAGGTATCTACACATGTTCAGGGAAAGATGAGTTATGAGGTCAATTCAAAGAGTTCTAGAGGGGTTGTCTGTTAGTCTATTTCATCAGACCAAACATGTTGTTTTGATTCAAACAGCATGGATGTGAACCATTATTAACAAAACCTGAGAAGGTGGGAATGTTGAATGAGGAGAAATTACCTTCTATAGTGAATTAGCCAATCTAAGTCCCTATGCAGACCCAGTGTGATGCTGTCAAATTTGCATATGAATTCTACCCCTGCAGTTTCATGCCGAAGTCTGTTTTTGAAGTGTTTTTGCAGAAGTATGGTAATTTTCATGTCTGTTATCGAATGTCCAGGGAGCTTGAAGTGCTCAATTACTAATTTTTGAATTTTACCATTCTTGATGTCAGATATGTGTTCATTTATTCTTTTGTGCAGGGCCTGCTTTGGTCAATATATATGACAGAGGGGCATTGTCCCCACATGATGGCATATCTCACAGGGGTAGATGTGCAGGAGAATGAACCCAGGACGGAGCAGCTGATTTGATTAGGTTCTGTGATGTTGTCACTTGAGTAGATATGCTGGCAAAGTTGGCAATGAGGTATAGGTGCCTGGCTTACTGTTTCTGTTGTACAATGTGTAGTTGCTGATGAATATTTGATTATGACTGGAAGGCTGTCTGTAAGCAAGGACTGGCTTGCCTCCTAAGGCTTGAGAGAGTGAAGGATAACCTTCCAGGATAGGCTGTAGATCCCTGATGATATGCTGGAGAGGTTCACCTGGGGGCTGCAGTGATACCATGATAGGATATTGATAAATTGTAGAACTAGGCTATATATGACAAAATTAAATTCAACAGAAACAAATGTAAGAAGCTATACTTAGGGATAAAACACTAAATGCACAAATATGGAATGGGGGGAAATTGGCTTAGGGGGAGAGCCACTGAGATGACCTGGGAGCTGTGGTGGATCACAACTTCAGTGTGAATGAACAATGTGATGCTGCTACACGAAAAGCGAATGCAACTTTGTGTTTCATTAACAGAGGCATAGCGTCTAAGTCATTGGAGGTGATAGTACTGCTTTACTTGGCATGGAGGTAGGCCTCAGTTAGACTACTGTGCATAGTGTGGGTCATCGCAGAAAGGATGTACAGAAATCAGAGAGGAGAGCAGTAAAGATGATGAAAGAGATGGAATGCAAGCCATATGAGCAAAAGCTGCAGGAGCTGGGCTTGTTTAGTTTGGAAGAGAGGAGATTAAGGAGGAATATGATAATACATTCAAATACTTAAAAGGCTGATGTAAAAAGATGAAGAAAGTTTGCTCTTTTTTCCACAGAGAACAGGATGTGAGACGGTGGATTCAAACTACAATGTAGCAGATTTAGATTAAATCTCAGGAAATCTTCCTACCTGTAAGAACAGTAGGACAATGGATCAGACTGCTTCAGGAGGCTGTGGAAGTTCCTTCATTGGAGGTTTTCCAAAGGCAACCGAAGAGCCATCTGTCTTGGATGATTTACGCTAGTGGTTCTCAACCACTGTGTTGAGATACCTTCGCCACGCAATGGTAAGCGTGTCTCAGCCAGCCAGGGAGACGGTTGGATTTGGCCACAGAGGGGGCGGGCTATTGTGTCCTGTAGGATTGCTATATGCTACCAAGTATGTTGCGACCTGGAAAAATTTGAGAACCACTGGTTTAGACATCCTGCATCTTGGTAGAGGTTTAGATTAGGGGACCCTTGCGGTCCCTTCTAAACCTATGATTCTATTTCTTTAATGTGTATAAAGTCAGTGGGTTCAATTCCTTATACTTCAGGGTCCAGGAGTATGACAGGTCAGTACTGAGGGGGGAACTGAAGATCAGGGTTGAGATTCATTGTCAAATCAAGTTCCAAAGGGGCACCCGTGTCCATCTATTTCAGCAAAACAAACAAGAGGTCCTGTGGCACTTAAAGACTACCAAATTTATTTATCAGGTGAGGTTTTGTGGGAGAAAATCCCACTTCGTCAGACATTTTGAAGATGGGGGGAACTTACAGAATGGGAGGAAAATAATTATTTATTATTAGTTTAATTATATTCCTCCCATTCTGTAATTTCCCCCCATCTTCCAAGTGTCTGACAAAGTGGGATTATCTCCCATGGAAGCTCAAGTGATAAATTCATTTGTTAGTCTTTAAATGCCACAGGACTCCTGGTTTGTTTTACTGTCAAATCAATATGTGGTGCACTGAAGTCTGGAGACTGACAGACACAGCCAGGGCTGCCTTATAGCAGGGATTATAAAGGCTGAAGCCCTGGGCCCCAGCCCTTGTCAAATAGAGGACCCCAGACTCCAGCCCCTAAACCCCCTATCTGACTCTCCGTCACCCTTTTCAGTGCCGGCACTGGGGTGGGGACCTGGGCCCTGGGACCAGAGGCCAGGCTCTGCACTCCTGCCTGCTCCTGAGCTGATCGGCCCCCTGGTTGCAGGGCACGCTGGGCCAGTGCCTATTTGCTCCACCCAGGAGGGGTGAGGCTGGCTGGCTAGAGGTGAGGCCTTCACGGCTCTGGCAAAGTCTTCCAGGGATTGTGGCCCTGGGGGGATGCACCAGGGTTGCACCATACAGCAACCAGCCCCAGCCCCTGACCCCAGAGGCAGCCTGGCCATAGTGGGAGTGCCCTCAGGTCCCAGTGACAGGCCTCTATAAGGAGGGGCGGGGACCCAGGCAGTGTAGTGGGGGGCACCATGGTGGGGGCAGTTAATCTGGCCCTGGACCCAAGTGTGTAGGCGATATTTTCTCATGACCTTCCTTTCAGGGTAGACTCTTGCAAACGCTTTAAGTAGCCTTTTGTAACCACAGATCAATGGAGCTATATGGATTTACCCCAGCAAGGGGTCTGTCTACTGAGACTCAAACCAATGCAATGGCTGACTTTACCCTAATCTGCTGGAATAATTATTTCTTTTCAGGTTTCAGTACTCTGAAGCTGAGACTGTAGCACAAAAGCGCCATCTCTGGCAAGGAGCTCTAATGAGAGGCATGAAAACAATGCACTGTATTTCTGTAACGGCTGACTAGAAGATTTGTTGATGTCACATTGAAACTGATGCTCCACTCATTATTTATTGCTATGTTAACTTAATGGAAGATTTTTATCAGCCACATAATAAAAATGTTTAATTAATGGACAAATGCAAGACTTAAACAAAGATTTACATGTTTTATGGGCTTAGCAAACTCTCAGCTGTGCATAGCACAGCCACTTCCTCGTGCATGATCACAGTAGAGTTTACTTTAATTTACAAGAGACCAGCACCACGTAAATTAGGTCCCTGTTACAGGGATCATTTTAGCAGAAGATGAACCTAGAATCTGTGTCAAAATAACTGGAACTGGGGGATCCTGATTTCTCATTTAAAACCCCACTTAACTTTGCAAAGCTTGTTTGAAAATTGTGTCTTCACTGCTGTCAATTCATTGCATCTCAAAGGATTCTCCACTGAGAATCTCCACTAGAGTTGATGTAGGCAGCCTACCACTCATCCTCTTCTTAAGAGAAGGGGGTTTGTGGTAGATCAGGTCTCCCAAATGCTAGACTAGATCCCTAAATACCAGCCTGTCGTTTCTCTTTTAGTGGTGCGCTAAAAGTGGGGAGTGGAGAGGAAGGGAAACTTACAAACAAATGGACACCATGGATGAGGCAAACAGGATGAAACTAGCTAAGAATGAAACAGAGAATCTATAACACTCTTTGCACTATCAAACACGTTAGAATATCATACTTGCTCTTGAGAGATATAATTTACATGACTGACCCTTGAGCTGCTGGATACCTGGAGGAATTCCAGTTTGGGGAAATATCTTCAATAGGATGAACTACCCTTGAGCAATTTTTCTCCTTCAGTAGTAAGCACACAGGTCCCCCTGATTCACCAATCCTCAAGTGCCTGTTGCTTTCTATAGCCTTCCTTCCAGCAGTTTTTTTGCCTTTCCCTACAGTATGGGGCATGAGACACTTGTCGTTGGATTCTCTGTACCCTGTAGTCTTTCAACCATGATTTGAAGACTTCAGTAACTCAGTCATGGGTCAGGAGTTGGTGGCTGAAGTTTTCTGGGCTGCGTCATGCAGAAGTTCAAGTTAAATAATCATACTGGTCCCTTCTGACCTTAAAGTATATGATCTGGGCTTCTGATTTCAATGAAGGTCTGACCCTGCAAGGTGCTGCTTAGCATCGTGTATTCCCATTAAAAGGAATAGGAGTTGAAGGAGATCAGTACACTTCAGGATTAGAGCCATGGGATCTGAAAGCCCCATACACTAATGACTTGAGCTCACCTATGTTAGGAGCTGTTTAAGGCTGACTGAACAAAAGTATCCAGAGGGATAGCTGTGTTAGTCTGTTTACAGCAAAAGCAACGGGAGTCCTGTGGCACCTTACAGACTAACAGATAGTAGATTTCCATTTCATACCACTAAATTCAGTGCCTTGCATGGCAGAAATATCCAGAGGGCTAGCCATGTTAGTTTATGTACAGTTGCATCTTATGAAGTAGGGTGGAGCCCGTGAAAGCTTATGCCCAAAGAAATCTGTTAGTCAATAGGGTGCCACAGGACTCTTGTTTTTGTTGAGCAAAAGTAAAAGTGGAGAGGAGAGGGCAAAGAGGAAGTACAGGGTTGAGCAGGGAAAAGGGTAGAGTTTTATCTGTCCCTCAACTCTAGGCTTATAGGATGGCTTTTGACCATAGTGTTGTGGGTTTAAATCCAGAGAAACTCTGCTAAGGACAGTAGAGCTATACTGTGGTTACAGCTAGGAGTATACCAAAGATCAGACCCTGGCAAAATGCTGGGTAGGATTTTATATTTAATGAAGTACTGAGGTCCCAGCTGTGCAAATAGTAGATGTTGGTGCATGAATGCGGCATCAACAAAATGCCCCCCAGAAGCATGTTACAACATGGTTTTGAACAACCAAAAACTGGATTCATGCTTCCTAAAGAGGATTAATTCAGAGGAACTAAAAACTTGTTCTGGTTAAGATTCAATCCCCATAATGTGCTCCACAATAAATGCATCTGTCTTTTGCTGTGGCATCATTGCAAATGAACCAAAAAGGAAGTAAAGTTGGAGACCTCAAAGGGCCAGATCATGAACTCCGTACTGTGACTGAGCAGCACCTATTTTCCAATTAGCTCTGATGTCACTGAGCCTTAGCCTACACTTGCTGCAGTTTTTGGTGGCAGTCAACGGGAGTTAGGCAAGGGATGTAAGATACCTTCCATGTCTACTGTTGACTTATTGACTCCCACTACACAGTGTGTTACAGCAAATGGAAAAGCTGTCCTGCAACCTTAGCTCTACACTACTTCTGGGACTAGAGTTATTGATGCATACTCCAGAGTGATTGCACATGTCTACAGACCACTGAGTTGAACCCAGAAGAGTGTACTCACCACGGTCAGTCTAGACATACTGTGAGACTCTCTTCAGAATAAAATACTTTTCAGTGCGAGTAAGAATGTCAGAATCTAGTCTGTAGGTTGGGAGGAGCCTCTTGGAGGCTATTCACTGCATTCCTTTGTGATATGCCAAATTAATTTTGATGACTTTAAACCATTCCTGATTTTGTAAAATGTCTCAAACTCATAGGCTGTGTTCAGATGAGAGTTTTATTTCAAAACAATAGCCGTTGTTTTGAAATAAAATTTCTTATGTCCACACGATGTTCCATTATTTTGAAACAGTAAAACCTTGCTTGAAATTGAAATAGCTGTTGTTTCAAAATGTCTGTTTCGAAACAATGGCATCCGGACACGTTGTTTCATAACAAGACCATTGTTTCGAAATAACATGTCCGAACGGGCTTATTTCCAAATAACCATTTTGAAATAACAGCCGTTTCGATAGCAGGCTTTCCCTTAATTCAAATTAACATTTTCTTAATTCAAATTAACTTATTTTGAAATAAGGACTTATTTCAAAATAACGGTTTACATGTGAACATAGCCATAGACTTTAAGGTCAAAAGTGACCATCAGGGTCATCTAGTTTAACTTCCTTCACATTGCAGGCAACTGAACCTCACCCACCCACTCTGTTAAGACACATTACCTCTGAATGAGTTATTGAAATCGTCAAATAATGATTTAAAGATGTCAAGTTTTGCCCTAAAAAGCTAATATGACACCATTTGAAGTTCCAAAGGGGTAGCCATGTTAGTCTAGTTCAACAAACCAAACAAGGAGTTCAATGGCACTTTTAAAAAATAACATTTATTTATAGCATGAGCTTTTGTGGGAGAAAATCCCACTTTGTCAGATGCTTGAAGATGGGTGTCTCAAGAATATACGCATTTTCTAAGGCAGCCGCACCCTGATGTATGACAGATTTCATCTCATCAGATCGGACCACTGTCAACATAGCTTTTGCATACCCACTCCATGGAGAAGCATGCAACACCCGATTCTCCAGGACTTGAAAGAAAGCAACAATCTCCACTCCAAAAATCCCTTGATCATTAATCTGAAATGCTTTGGTTTAAAAAAAAATCCAGCAGTCCATGTGCTCCCAGACTCACACTCAGAATGAGTGTCACATTTCCAAAAAAAAAAAAAATCGTGTTCAACGTGAGTATTTATGTACTCTTTCTCACTGAGTGGGAATATAGCTTCGGAGTGGCCACTAGGGAGACTTACTTGCAGCAGCTGTAACTTGATTATTAAGAAAATAAAACTTAATAGGTGCAGAGACATACAAAGTCAAAAAATGTACATTTTCTTCATGCACAGCAAGCCATTAGCAGCGTTCATAAAGATAGATAGCCTTCCATATTTCATTTGTCATATTTAACAAGTGCCATTTCATGCTCCTGCTTCAAAGGATAACTTTTTATTTTCTTGTTAAAGAAACCACTATTAAATTAACACATAGTTGCTATTTCCATGTATAACTGGCTGGGCTGGTTAAGTAGAAGGCAGTGAAATTGTGGCCTGTGGAAGCTGATGGCAAAACTCCTCTTTATCTTAATAAATCCAGAATTTTAACCTGGGTTAGTTATGGCTGGGGTATAATGGAAACATGAGTTCACACCTTGGCCAATGCAATTTCCTCCTTAGCCTTCTAAATAGAGCTCAGAGATTTACCAAATGAAGTTTCACTAGAGCGGGTCAAGAAACAAGTTTTGCACAAGTTGCTTTTTGCTTTTCTAAAAATTCTTGCTGCATTTCACTGAAAATTTCAACATTTGAAAACATTCCAAGCAGCTTTAAAATGAAAGTGTGTTCTTGCTTAAGTAATAGCTTTGGGCAAATTGCAATTTTTACAAATTTCATATTTTAAATTTAGACAACTCATTTATTTTTTCCTATCTTTTCTTTGCAAGTGCTTAAGCATGGCCAGTTTGCTGTGAGTGTTTGATGCTCTAGATGCAATGCCTCAGCAATTAAATGAATTGCAACAGGTTTAACTATGCAAGAGAGGAGCAACAGAGTGGTGGGGGCGGGGGGGGGATAAAGCAGAGAAAGAGGAACAAGGAACATTTGACATTTAGTGTAGGATTTTCAAAGGAACCTGGAACTGTTGTTTGTCCACCACCACCCCTCACACCGACTTTCTCACCACTTCTCTCCTCTGCCTTTGAAAAATACAGAGTAAAAAGTAGAGAAAATTGAATTCTTTTCACATGGAAAATTTTAACTTTTCAGAAAAAATGAATACCAAAAATATTTCATTCCAGAGCTAGATTGAAATATTGTGGCACCTCTAGGAAGTTATAATTTGGGTTCCTCATGTCTCTATTCACCTATATCAGTGAGGTTCCCAGGTTAGACTATATCTCCCATGATGCACCATGGTTTTCTGCTTGTAGAGAATACCAGGGATGATTCATGGCTAGCAATAGGTCTAAAACAAGCTGGTCCTAACCCATTTACTGCCTTGCAGATTAGCACCAGGACTTCAGCTTTGCTCTGGAAGACCTCATTTTAGTGGCATACCTGGAGCAGTCCCATGTGAAACACATTTGCCCTTGTTTAAAAAGCTGTGTGTTGTACACTGTATGTGTTGTAGCTTTTGGGTTTTGGTTTTGCACACTCCCAGATAGGAGATCATTTGAGGGTCTAGTCAAGGTGCCAAGATGGTAACGCATCAGGACTGAAGGCCTGCAGCTGCCCAGTTGTCAAAGAGCCAATGAGTGGAGCTAGGCCTCAACAGAAAGGATCTGATTTGTTGTGGCAATCATGTGGCTTGCTTTTAAACCCAGCAGCTATTGAAGAGCAGCCTGGGCTCCTCATTCTGACTGTGTCTTGGCTCAGTATTTGCTATCTGACTTCACTTTCTTCTGCCTGAAGACCTTTTTTGGTGGGTTATGCTCAAGGTTAAAATGGCAAATACTTTAACCAGAAGATCCTCCCTTTCCCTAGGGATCCTATTCTCCTAGATGCAACCAACCCACCACCTTTATATGAGAGAAATGGGACTCTTCCCTAATGCTGAGTGTTGGTTATATCCCACACAGTCAAAGCGTCCAGATAACATGATCTGGAGTGAATGAAGATGCCTATTTTCTTTGGGTATGTCTACAAAGCACTTTTATTTTGAAATAACCCTGGTAATTTTGAAATAAAAGAAATTAGATCTACATGACATTTTCTTATTTCGAAAGGATGGATCCTGTCCTTTTGAAATAAGAACCATTGTTTTGAAACAGGTTAAACCCCAATTTTTCTGAAACAGCTGTTATTTCAAAATGGTTATTTTGAAATAAGGCCATTTAGACATGTTGTTTCGAAACAACATCATTGTTTCGAAACAACTATTTTGAAACAACAGGTCCAAACAGCCTTATTTCGAAATAACCATGTCAAAATAACAGCCTTTTGGATTGCAGGCTTTCCCTTAATTCAAATTAACATTTTGTTAATTCGAATTAACTTATTTCGAAACAAGGACTTTATTTCGAAATAACTCATTTCAAAATACTTATTTCGAAATAATGATGCGTGTGTAAACATAGCCTTTCTGTCTCACATGGCATTGCCATTTGTATTCCGCTTGCAAGGCCATGGATTTCGAACTTTGAAAGCTAAATGACTTCCACAACAACCAGTAGGCCACTACAGTCTGGCTGCCGGCGCCCCCATCCAATCCCTGGCATTCACAGATTTCTTGAAAGGAGAAGAGGAGAAATCTAATGTGCTTAACTTCCTAACCTCTTTCATCAGTATCCATCCATTCCCTGCACCCCTAGCAGCACTTGTCCACCCAGATCTCTCTGTGTGTTAAAAGAATTAAAGCTTGCGAAGAAAGCATCTGGCCAGGTTCTGCAGAATAACCATTCGCTGTTGTTATCCATCACTGAACACACCAGCCTGGTGCTTTACCCAGGAGTCAAAACCGTTGCTGCATTCAGCAGTTATCTTGAAACAAATAAGAGGCAGAGGGTCACATGTTCTCTCTCTCTCTTTTTTTAAATAGTGTGTCCTTTAGAAAAGTAACTGGTCACAGGAAATCTGTACAAACATCCATATGCCATGGGAATCCCCACAGACAACTGAACTGAGGTTATTGTCACATGACTTGCACAGCACTCACCAACTGGGATGCCCCCGTATGCATAACCCATATTCTTTATCCCTTGGGGAGAAGCCCTCTATTATGTTACAAAGGGTAAGGAAACAATGACTAGAGTTTATGTGCCCTCTGTTGGAAGAAGTCAGAGCTGCCCAGCTATGTCAGAGGACCTACTGCTACCAGAAATTTGGACACATGTTGCACTAGTTATTTATTTTTGTGGGGCTTGGAGCGATTTTCTGCTCTCTTTTTAGACTGAAAATGTTATAAGAGCAATATCTCAAGCTACTGTGGCACTTCTGATCTCAACTGGAAGCCAGAAGTGCAGGAGAGCCATGAAAATGAAAAATAATGAAATGAAATAGATACTTGAACTTCTTTGGATTGACAGAACTACAATGTTGGGTTCAGATTTTAGGTTAAGGCTCAGATAAACTTTGAGGTGGGGAAGTGGCTAAAAAGTTGGTTTTCTTTAAAACAAGCAAGGAATCCTGTGGCCCTTTTAAAGACTAAAAAAATTATATATTGCATGTGCTTTCATGGGAGAAAATCCCACTTCACCAGATGCTTTAAATTTGTTAGTCTTTAAAAGGGCCACAGGCCTCCTTGTTTGTTTTGCTGAACTAGACTGATGTGTCCATCCTTTTGGAACTTGTTTTACTTAAATTAGTTTGTCCATCCCTTATGTGTCATATAGGCTCAGAGTTAGAGTTTAAGACAAGAAGGGACCATTATGAAAATCTAATGCCCTACATAACGCAGGTCATAGAATCTCATCCAGGTTTCTCCTGGATGGAGCTCAATAATTGCGGTGTGTGCGTACATGTATGCACGTGTGCGTGATAAAGAGACAAAATATGCATGTGGGGGGTGTATCTTTTATTGGACTGACTTCTTTAGGTGAGAGACAAACATTTCAGTTTATATTTACTCTCATTTCTGTACTCTGTGAAGCTGGCACAGAAGACCAAGGTGCAGCAGCTCAAGGTTTAACAGACGGGTGAGAGAACAGAAATTGATGTCTTTTCTTGTTTTTAAAAGATTTTATAAATGATTGTTAGTTTCTAAAAGGACACTCGTTTTTAGGCCTAGTTAATTGCAGCAGATAATGAAGCAGGAGTGAAAGCCTTTGTTTGTTTGTGTGTTTTAATGTTGATTAAATGTGGTGACCTTACAGCCCTGAAAACCAACATTTCTATCCATGGTGCAGGTAGAGAAATCAGCACTAAAAGGGCAAACTTCCCCAGGCATCCTGGCACCCAACCAGTGGTTGGCCAAATATCTCTTTCCTTTTCAGCAAAAAACAAACACATTCATTTGCCATTTAAATATGTTTGATTTTTGTCAAATAAAGCCAAACATATTTTCAGCCCTTGAAATTTCTTTGTCTCTTTTTTGAATTTTTTTATGCAAGATTTAAACAAAACTTGTTTTATGTAGGAACACAGGACCTGCACGATTGCATTGACTCCAAACCCCACCTGCTACTGGACAGTATAAGTGATTTTACCAAAAATTCTGATTTAATCAGAAAGCATTTTTTTGTTTCCTGTTTTTTAAAAGAAAAACATCTGTGTAAATTTTCCAGCTTCCCATGCACCTCTTCTCTGAATGTCAGGGAATGGCTTTAGCAGTGAAAAGGAAGTTTTCTCCATATGCTTCTGTGCCTCAGTCTGTGCAGGGTGCCAGCAATGCCAGTTGTTATGGTGTCTACAATTACACTGAGACAACTTAATTAGTTAATGGAAAGCTGCCATGTAGTCACCAGAAAACCTACTTTTTTTTTTTTTTAAATCTCTGTTAGCCTAGACTGGCTTTGGATTGTAGACATGGCAAGACAGAAGTCCCATAACCAGTTCCTGATCCTCCTAGCAGCCATTTCCTCCCAGTGATTCAAGGAATCTGTTGGTTTTGCTGATTTTTCTGCAATGATGAAAACTTTGGTTAAAACAAAGTCTGGGGATCAAAAGTCATAGCAATGCTCTCAAGTGGAGTAGTTAATTGCAGGCAATATTTTCCAACCTCTCCAATCAGGGCAATCCTGAGCAAGCCTTTCAATAGCTCATGATCTCTAATGGCAATACCTTGCCAAAACAAGTGCACCTGTCCAGCACCGGGTTATGAACTTAAATGCCAGTTTCAAGTTGGGAAAGCCTCATTAATTCATTTCAGAGGCCACAATGTAAATGAGGGACAGACTCAGTCAGACTCTACAGGATGTTTTCGCAGCTGGCATTCCCCCTCACAATCTGTTCCTCCACAGAATGAGGGAAGCACAAGGCAAGCAGTGTGCAAGCTGAATTATACATTCAAATTGCTTGTACTTAAACCCCCTAAAAAACCCTTAATGGCTTAATTAAGCCAGAAACTTTATGTCAAATGTCTCCTTAAATCCTAACCTCAAGCTCTCTCTTTTTAAAGCAGCAGGCAGCATGACAAGGAGTTTAGAGAGTAACTAGAACATCAGCACCCTTGGGGTTTGCAGAAAGGAGGGGTCTGGTGGGATGCCAGAATATCCAGCCCTCTAAGATATCCTGCAGGAAGGTGAATTACACTTGAGGATCTGTCACCTTCAGCTCTGGCTCTTTTCAGTCCTAATGCATGTTAAGCAGCTCCACGCCATCCCAGACTTTGGGTGGGAGCCTTCAAAGGGACACAGGGGCTTGCCAAAGAAATGTTCCAAAGGGGTAGCCGTGGCCCTGGTAATTCAAAAGGTAAATGCTCATCCGCTGGGGAGCTAATGCCCCAGGTGTAGAGTTGCAGGCTGCTAGAGGGACAAATAACACCAAGGGCACCGTCTACATTGTCCAGCATTTTTGAAAAAAAATCTTTTCTCAGGATAAGTATTTCAAAATAATTATCTTGAAAAAACTTTTTCAAAAATGCTATTCTGGGACAACACTCTGTTGTTCTGAAATAACATGTCTTTTTTTTTTTCCGAAAAAGAAAGTCTACACCGGACTTTCTTTTTTGAAAAAAAGTAAGGCAATGGATGAGATAGGGAGGCTTTTTTTCAGAAAAAAAGCCTTTGTCGTGTCCAGGGATGGCTTCTTTCGAAAAAGCTAGCTCGAAAAAGATTTCTTATTTTGAAAAAGCTGGTGGGTTTAGCTTTTTCAAAAAAGCGCTCTGGTATCTCAAAATGCTGGAGAACTTTTTCGGGTTCATTAAACATCATTTAATATATATATGTATAAAAAAAAAGCTTTTTCTGAGCTAGCTTTTTCTAAAAAAGCCATCCCTAGACATGGCAAAGGCTTTTTTTTTTTTATTGAAAAAGCCTCCCTATCTCATCCATTGCCTTGCTTTTTTTTCGAAAAAGAAAGTCCAGTGCAGACTTTCTTTTTTGAAAAAAAAAAAAAAAGCTGTGGTATTTTGGGACAACGAGCAGTCCCCAAACTGTTGCCCCAAAATAGCATTTTTTGGAAAAAAGTTTGAGATAATTTTGAGATACTTATCCCGCCAAAAAGTTTTTTCGAAATTGCAGGGCAATGTAGACATAGCCCAAGATTCTGCTCATTAAAGATCCAATGACACTTTTTAAAAAGAGCTGGGATGCAAGCTCAGTCAAGTTACAATTCAGGAATGCCGACTGAATGTAGTTCCTACCTTTCTCTATATTTTCAAAGGCTAAGGGAGAGAATTTGTGTCAAGCAAATTCTTCACTTTCTCTCTTGGCATTAATATTAAGGCCTGGCTAGACAAATCCCTGGCTGGGATGATTGAATTGGGGTCAGTCCTGCTTTGAAAAGGAAGTTGGGCTAAATGACCTCCTAAGGTCCCTCCCAACCCTACCATTCTAGGATTCTCTTAAATAATATTACTTTGTTGCTACTTTAGTCCCTGCAGTGGCTGGTATGTGCACTGAAGACATTAAAACAAGTATATCATGTTTCAGAGCTGGTTGGGGGATAATTTGTTTTCCACCACTAAACAAAAAGTAGATAAAAACATTTTCATGTTTTGGTCACATTTTCTTTGATTTTGTTTTGGTTTTGTTAGCCTCCCTCCCCTCCCATCTCCAAACTGATGTTCTGGTCGGGAGGAGGTTAACAAGAGAAACAATGTTAAAAAAACCCAAAAAATTGTTTTCAGTTCACAAATCTAGGGGAATTTTTAAGATAAGAACACAAACCATTTTTGTTAAAAATGCAAAAATAAAAATAGTTAAATTACATTCATTTGCGGGGAAGGAAGCCATTTTTCATCAAGAACGCTTCTGCGGAAGCCGTCAGCCAGCTTCAGTATGTTTATGTCATACATGCCATGTGTGCAATGTGTGCATGTGTAGGCGTTCGTGTAGTAAGCAGTTTGTAATGTGCATCATTCGGAGCAGAAGGGAAAGTTTCTGGCCAGGAGGAGGTGTGGAGAGGAAGTCAGGATTCCTGGTGGAGGGCAGGATGCTACAGGGGAGGCCAAAGATGTCTCCACTGCTTACTGATTCTGAATCATTACTTGGACCTTTCATGGCCATTCAAGCTCTGAGTTGCTTCTTAGAGATCTCAAAATCTGCTCTTGGCTTCAGAGCGTGTCTAGAGCCATTAATTAGGACAGCAGAGCCAAAGCTGGGGTGGGGGACACCCAGTGGCCAGCCGAATCTGGCCAAATCTTGTCCCATTCAGATAACCAATGGTATGCATGGGATGGTACTCCACACTCTTATATAGTGCTAGTAAATCAAAATGCCTTGTGACAGAAAAAGTGAAAACCCCCATTGTATCAGTGACTTTCCAAGACATCTCATTAGATCATTGTAGCTGTGTAAATTATGCAGGATCAGATGGACTGGCAGAAGGGATGATCTCCATGCATGTGGATTGTGCAGATCATCTCCTTGGGAAGCCATCATGTCGAAGGTGAAGTGAACCTGCAATAGCTTTTTTCTCAGCTGTTTTGCTCCCTTGGAAATATCTAGGCTTCCATACTTGCATGAACACACTAAGAGACAGAGTATCTGCTCTGATACATTGCTAACTACCAGGCCATTGAGCGAGATGGAAAAAGTACAAACAGAAGCAGGGATCATTTTGGCTGAGTCACAAGCCATTCTGCTGTGGTAAAACCACAGGCTTCAGTCAATAAAACTTTGTTCCCCTTGCACAGTTCTCCCGGCCAGCCTTCCATCACTCTCTCCATCTGTCCAGCCACCACGTTCCACAATACAGATCCCCCGTTGTTGTCTTTACCCATCTGGTAGATGACCTGCATTTACTTCCCCTGGCTAACTATAAATCTCAGATTTCCCAGAGAGGCCAGAATGAGTTCAGCATCCCAAACCCACACAGGACCAGGACATCCCTGACTTGACTCATAAAGCTAAGGGCTTCTTGTTCTGGAGTGCAGGTGAGTGGGTTTGAACGGGACAGGGCAGGATTAAGGGGTGCCAGGGCCGCAGGCTGCCCACCAGTCTGCCTCCTCCCACCTGGGGCCCCAGCACCCCACTACGGCAGTCTGCAGGTGGGTGGGGTCAGGGGTGTGGGTGTGGCTGGGACCAGAGGCCACTCTCGATAGCACTCCTGCCCCAGCCTGGGGACGAGGATGGCTAGTGCATGGTGTGACCTTCGGTACAGCCTTCCAAGACCCTGCGCCCTGGAAGACCATAGTGGAGACTGCACCTCATGCCAGCCAGCCCTGCCCACCCTGAGATCACAGTGAATGTGTGCAGGCCAGCCCCATCCCTGGGGATGGACTAGCTATCCTGGGGGCAGGGTGGGAATGCCATGGAGGATGGCCTTTTGCCCCAGGGCCCAGCCCCCCAGCTCCAGCAAGGGCCCACGCAGTGTCCCCATCCCTGCACCCAGCTCTGTTCCAGCCTGCGCAGGGCAGCGGTGGCCAGATCACACAGGTATTTTAGGAGATGAAGGCCAGGGCCTAGGGTTTTAGCCCCTGTGTTGATCTTGCCCTGGAAGTGGATCTTCAGATCTAAACCAGCCCATGCAGTGTTGGTTCCCAGTCTGCTCCAGAACAAACTTGGTAACAGAAATGAGTCAGTAAGAGATACTTGAATGGAGAATGCAAGAGGCTCTGATGATGATCTCTGGGAGGTGATTCTATGCACAGGAGATGGTGCAGAAAGGGACATGGGTAATTGTGTAAGCCAACCAGCCGCAGAAAAGGGTTGCTGTGTAGGACACTAGGGAGATGGCTCAAAGCACAGCAAGTGAGAACACAAAGGAAAGGTCAGAGTTGTCCATGTGTAACCTATGCCAACACAATATCTTTTTTCCCCTTCTAGTGGGTAGACTTTTTGCAGCCATTTATGAGTCTGCTAATGCATCTGGTTCTTCACCTCAAGCAGTAGTATTATTCCCTTAGATTCAAAAGTTCCCTTGAGAGCTGTTGCCAGGTTTCCCTACATTATTTCTAGGCTGTAAGCCCTTCATTGCGTTTCATTTGTCTCTAAATCCTCATGCAACCCATTTCTACTGTATTGATAATAATAATGATAATAAGTACAGCACTGTAACCATTTTATTAACCAATGTCCTCTAGTGTTTTCTCATTCCCTAATAAGTGATGCTGTAACATATTCCCTAGCCCAACCAATCCCCAACAAAATGACCTGACACAAAAGCAGGCTGGATTGATTGAAGCTTTTCTGGGTGACTTTGTCCTAATTCTCCATTAGTGAACAGGGAGCTCAGTAAGTTTAGAGATAACTAATTCTGGTGCAGGTTGGTTATTGATGTCCTCTTCCCAAGGTGATCAATGCAAGTGATGTGAGAGTTGGCCATACTGCTAAATATAGCAGAGAAATAACCCAAGAAAAATGGGGTGCCCTGCTGAAAATGGCTTCCACAGCAGCAAATCACTATGAGGAATGATCTCACCCTCCCGCTCAACACAAGGGGTGATGAAGCTAGCCTGAACGAACGTGAAACAGCACCACACTATGAAAGATTTTCCATTTGTGACATTTAATTAACACGAAAGTGTAAATCACTAAAAACATTTTAATGCCCACCCTACATTTAAAAAAAACTGATTAAAGAGAAAACTGTCATCATGATACTCTATCAACATAGATTATGACATGGGACTCAATGCTCTTGAATTAGAGATTAGATGCTGGCAGTGAAGTTTGCACTTAAATCTTTAATGTTAGTTTTACAGGGTTGGGGAAGTAGCTTTTAGAAAGGTGTGTCTGGATCTTGGTTTTGATGTTTACTTTATAAGGTAATGGTCAACCGTGAAATTCACAAGATTTGAATGCTCACAGATTTTGAAACATGTTTATATCCAGGGAACTGGGAAAGGCATATCTCTAATTTCTATGCATGATAAAGGCAGAGACATTTACAGCAATGTTATACCTAAAGAACAATAGAACATCTCTTACAGCAAGTCTCGAATTTGCCTTCCCATGTCCAATCATGTAGACACTTACATATGCACTTAATTTTTAGCAAGAGTCAAGTAGTCCAACTGATTTCAGTGGAACTCCCTGTATGTTCCTGCTATATCCCTGTATATTTTTGAAGAACTGAGGCCCTGGATGTTAATTCATTTGGGAGTGGTAATCCTTGCAGAAGCTGACCAGCCCTGACGCTCAGTACTTCTGTTCACAGTTAGAAAGCTGGTGAAACCACAAGGGATATTTCTGAGGCTGTGCTATTAAAATATCAGATAAGCCTGTGCAAGAGACCATCCTGTGACCTAACAGACTGCTCCAAACATCTGGATCACAGCCCTATTCCACCTTCCTTGGTAGATAGTCCATGAGGCAACGTATGTTTGTCATAGCTTTGACTTGGCTGACTTTTGGCTGGATAGTTGAATTCAGAATTAAATATTTGTTCACTACCTATGTATTAACCTTCCCTGGCAGGGATTGGGGAAAGCCTCATGACCTTTGGTAGGTGACTCACAGAGAAACGTTTAGCTTATTGAAGTACTGCCTTTCTCAATCTGTGTTCACATTTACCCCAGGAAGGTATGTCACATTCCAGTCAAATAGCTTATCACAGGAACTAATGGATATAAAATGGCCATCAGGAAGTTTAGACTTGAAATTAGATGCATGTTTCTATCCATCAGAGCAGTGAAATTCTACAGTAGTCTTCCAAAGGGAGCAGTGGAAGCAAAAATCTAGCTGGTTTCAAAACTGAGTTTGACAAATTCATGGTGGGGATGGTATATAGGGACAGCCTAGTTTGACAATTGACAGATCTTTGGCTCCTGCTCATAAATGACAATGGGAAAACTGATGGGGTGGGTTCTGAGTTATTGCAGAGAATTCTTTCTTGGGTGTCTGCTGCTCAGTCTTGCCCACATGCTCACGATTTAACTGATCACCATATTGGGGTTGGGAATCATTTTGTTCCCTCAGGGCAGAATGGCAGAGACTCTGGGTGGTTTTTGCCTGCTTCTGTAGCATAGGGCATGGCTCACTTGCTGGTGGATTCTACGTACCTTAAAGTCTTTAAATCATGATTTGAGGACTTTACTAACCCACTCATACATTAGAGGTTTATTACAGGAGGGAGTAGGGGATGTTATGTGGCCTTTATTGTGCAGGAGATCAGACTAGATGATCATATTGGTCCCTTCTGACCTTAATCTATTATTCTATTTAGGGGAGAACAGCCATCTTCATGTACAGCTGATGCCAGACCAGCCCAACACTCTTCTGGGCTTTGAGGCCAAAACCCTGCTTCTTCAGGTCCCGATAGGCCTCTTCCATTGGAACCAACAGAGATCTTCCTTAAGTTTATCAGAAGTCTCTTCTTCTCTCTGAGGGAACATTGCTTACCCAGAAACAGCACCTTATGCTTGCACAGAAAGGAAAATGAATGCTTCCAGCATGTGGTATGTCAGGCCCATTCAGCACAATGCTTTTGGAGGGTCTTTTACTCTGAGATCTCTCAGCATTTTACAAACATTGGTAATGGCAGAGTGCAGCAGCAATAACACAGGAAAGGGGTGCATGTCCACTGTTGCAGTGTGATGGTGGAGCCAGGGGGCAGGGAGGGTGTCTCTGGATTAGAAAAGCAGGGGTGGTGAAGATCAGAGAGGCACTGCCAGAGCCAAATGGGGCATGGTAGCATTTTGTCCCCAGTGACCAAGTGGTTTAGTGTCAGCTCAACTTATTCTTCCTCTTAAAGGGGCTCAGCAGATGAAAGGCAACTTTATGGTGTTAATAGCTTTGGGAAAGCACAGCATCCTAGACTTGGGCTGAGCTTTCCTCTTTAGCTGATGAATATGGTGACTCAGAATTTATTAAATTCCAAGGCCTTGCAGACCCTGACTGTGATTTGCTCCCTAGAGACTCATTCCTGCAGTTTACACAGAGCTAGCATAAGATCTGTCTCTATGCTTGGCATGTCCCTTAACTTACCAAATGCTAAGGCTGGGTTTTTATATGTGGACTGTAAGGGCTTGTCTACATTGGGGTGGGGTTGTAATTTGATTTTAGGCTGCTTAATTACAGAAGGCGAAGGCAACTGATCATAGCACATTACTAGCTTAGGGTCTCCCATCCTCACCCACCATTCACATTACTTCCTGAAATGCATTGCACTGTGGGTAGTATGTGCAGGGACTTGTGAGGGGGCAGTTACTCTCTGCTCACCCCCCTCCCCTCTTCTCTAAAAAAAAAAAAGCAGAAAAAGCTTTCCTTGCTGTTTTTTTGCCACAGGCACAACAGAAAGGCACACTGTTAAATGCAGAGAGAGGAATTAATTGCAAACTCTTTGGGACTGCAGGTAGGGGAGCAGCTATGTTGCTCTGGTGCAGGAGACTAGACAAAACATGAAAAGCAAGCTTATCACTACTATCAGGCTACACTGACCTAAATTCAGATTGTAGATTTCAACCTCAGTATTATGCCACTTGCTGGGGCGATGTTATCAGGTCAAATTACAGCACCATTTAATTCAAACTTAAAGCTCTGACAGTGGAGACACAGACTTCAGGCCAAGGTAAACAGCACTGTGTCAGACTTCATTGTCAGGGAGACCAGGGCTAAAAGCACCTACATGGGGAGAAGATTGCTGAAAGAAGGGAGCTCTTCAGTCAATCAGATAAAGGGATAGTGAGATCCAATGGCTGGAAGCTGAGTTTAGACAAATTCAGATGAGAGATAAGACACTGAGGATAATTAAACACTGAAGCACTTACTGGAGGATGGGGTGAATGTCCTCCCATTTGGAGCATTTAAATACAGAAACTCATACATATCTGGTAAAAGTGATAAACAATCAGGTGGTAAAATTTGTAGAGGTTACAAAACTACTCAAGATAGTTAAGTTCAAAAAAGCCTGAAAAGAGTTACAAAAGGATCTCAAAACACTGAGTGACTAGACAACAAAATGTCAGATGAAACTCAATGCTGATAAATGCAAAGTAATGCACGCTGGAAAACAATTTCAGCTATGCATATTAAATGAAGGGATCTAAAT
Organism: Podocnemis expansa; assembly: GCA_007922195.1. Lineage (NCBI taxonomy): Eukaryota > Metazoa > Chordata > Testudines > Podocnemididae > Podocnemis > Podocnemis expansa. The sequence continues at coordinate 11,885,223 of ML682056.1, read as the reverse complement.
TCATTGTTACAACTCGGGAAAGATCTTGGAACCATTGTGGGTAGTTCTGTACAAAGCATCCACCCAATTTTCAGTGGCAGTCAAAAAAGATAACAGAATGCAGAATATTGGGAATCATTAAAAAATGGATAGATAAGACAGAAATATCATATTGCATGTTTATTAATAAATCCATGGTACACCCACATTTTGAATACTGAGTGCAGAGCTGGTCATCACACCTCAAGAAAGATACATATGAATTGTGAAAGGTACAAAAAAGAGCAACTAAAATGATTAGAGACATGGAAATGCTTCCATATGAGGAGGGATTAATAAGACTGGGGTAACTCAGCTTGGGAAAGATGGAGGTCTATAATATCAATATTTTTGTGGAGAAAATAAATAAGGAAGTGTTATTTACTCATCTTAATAACACAAAACTAGGGGTTACCAAATCATTTTAATAGGCAACAGGCATAAAAGAAACAAAAGGAAGTATATCTTTTCACAATGCACAGCCAGCTACTTGCCAGAAGATGTTGTAAAGGCCAAGACTATAACAAGGTTCAAAAAAAGAACCAGAAAAGTTCCTGAAGAAGAGGTTCATCAATGGCTGTTAGCCATGGTATGTAGGGGATGTTCTCTCCCAACAGCTGGGAATTGTTAATGGGATGGATCCCTTGACCATTACCTATTCTATTCATTCCATCTTAAGCACCTGGTATTGGTGACTGTGACAAACAGTATATTGGGCTAGATGGGCCATTGCTTTGATCCAGTATGGCTGCTCCTCCGATGTCTTTCTAAAAGCTCTAGCTCAGCTACAAGATATGGGCTTGTTGCAGGAATCACTGGGTGAAGTTTTATGACCTTGTTTCATGGAGGTCAGACAAGACAGTCACAATGGTCCCTACAGGGTTTAAAATCCATCATTCTGTGGAAAGTGTCTGAGCTCCTACTGAAATTCATTTGGATTTGGGTCCCTACATGCCCTAGATTGCTTTGGAAATCCCAGTGTAAATTCATTTACTGTATATGGTAGAGAAAATAAGGGAGTTCATAACTCCTGCAGGGTAAATTGTACACCGTATGACAGCTTCTGCTTGCACACCGCTGAGAACCTGCAGCCACTGCACTGATTCACATGGCTGCAAGAAAGAGCAGAATCCAGTCCGGTAGTTCCTGTGGGGCTGCTGCTACGGACACAGTAGCAGATCATCTCCAGAAGCAAAGAAACCAGTGACTGGTTAACCAGCTCATTTCTCATCTCTGCCAGCACAGTGGAAAAACAGTTGGCTGTCTTCCTCCCCTCCCTTCCCCCAGTCCACAGCTGCTCATTTGCAGTGAGCAGTTACCAGCTGTTTCATCTCCCTTAGCTCAGCCAGCCAAGTTTAGAAGATGAATTTGTATTGGCCAAATGTATCAGTGAAAAGAAATTGTTGTGTGTTCAGAAAGTCTCTGTCTTAAAATACAACTCATGTGCTGACTGACGGGTTATCAGACGGCAGACCGCCTTATTATCAGCCATGCTTTTGCTTTCGTTCAGATTAAAATCTTTGCTTGAGCAAGGTGTTTTCGCATACCCTGTTTGACAATAAAGGAGTGTTTCTCTCCAGGTGTGTGGTTTATCAATGCTCACAGAAGGTAAGAGACTGACTGCGAGATGCAAGTATAGCAGAGACTACCTTAATGCAAAGCAGGCAAGCATGTATCCCTTTGGGTTCAGTTCATTGTACCACAACTGGGTTTGCCTAAAGGAGCTTGCTGTGCAATGGGTCTGATTCTCCCACTGGCCATCATCAGGTGTAATTGTTGACACTAGTGCACAGTGAGTGTAATAATAATAAAGGCCACCCCAGACTCTTACACAGCACTTTTCATCAGAGCTTTCAAAACACTTTATAAAAGGAGGTCAGTCTATTACCCCATTAGAGATGGGGAAACTGAGGCAGAGAACAGCAAAGTTACTTGCCTAAGGGCATCCAGCAGGCCAGTGGTGGAGCTGAGAACAGAGCCCAGTTCTGCTGAGTTGCAGCCTAGCTCACTCTCTACTAGGCTACGATGGCAAACCCATCAGATACAAACACAAACTGCAGGGTGGCCTCAGAGCCACAGCCCCTCCACCCTGCCCCAGGATTTGAAACAATTGAAATTTTGACCTGATTGTTAAAGCTTGACTGTGTGGGTATGTTTACACCAGAAAGTTTCAAATGTTTTTTGCTGGGTCCTCCTTAGCAAATATTTCTGGCTGTCAAGTTCCAAAGGGGCAGCCATGTTAGTCTACTAAAGGAAAAAAAGCAAGTCTTGTGGCACTTAAAGACTAACAGATTTATTTATCACATGAGTGTCTGATGAAGTGGGATTTTCTCCCACATCATCAGAGGCTCATGAGATAAATAAATCTGTTAGTCTTTAAGTGCCACAAGACTCTTTGCTATTTCTGGCTGTGTTGACCTCCCTTACCCCCTGCAGAAGTGGCAACTCCCACATACTTTGCTACCCTTACATCTGTGCTGTCAGTGGCGGTGCTGCCTTCAGAGCTGGGCCTTCGGCTAGTAGCTGCTGCTGTTCTGACGGCCCTCTGCAGAAATAAGGGTGGTCCATATGGGTGCAGTCTTCCCTTTCTGGTAGATGGTTGAGATCGAGTGGGATCCTGTTCTTTGAGACCCTCCCACCTTGTGGAGTCCAAGAGGTCAGGCTCCAACCTCAGCCTGAGCATCCATACTGCAAATTCACAGCCTCACAGTCCAGGATCTGTAAGCCCAGGGAAACTCACACAGGCCAGTAGAGACGTACCCTGTATCTCACCAACAGCCCAAACTGATGTCTCTGATCTGCACCATTCTCAGCTCTGGATTTCTCACTCAGGAGCAGTCTGTTTCTAAAGCAAGACCTGAAGTAGGTGAATTTCAGGTGTCTTGGAGGGTTGTAACATCTACAAGTGGCAGGCCTTCAGAACTTCGCAACCATCCCTACTTCGGTGCAGAGCATGAGAACTGAGGAGAACACCAAAGAGAGTAAAAACCTGTGTGTGACCAGGAGGGGGCTATGGGTTGGTGAATTAGGGAGACATCTCAATTCTAAAAGATGCCCTTTCTTCTCTACTGGTGTAGGCAACAGGACCAAGAGTCCCCTGTAGATTGTAGATCCATCTATTATCTGCCCCTGAGACCTGTCCAAGATCTGAGTCCCTACCCATCAGATGTGTTGTTCGTCTACCACACAAAAAAAGTAATTGTACTGGGATTGGAGAACATGGGGGCACGTTCTCCCACCACTGCATTCTAACTCCATCCCTCGCTTTAAAAGAACACTTAGTCCCAACCTGTGCCTTAACCCCATGCTCTTCCAGGTGAAACTCTCTTGGACTGGTGACCATGCATGATACTTCATGGGATTTTCTCACACAAAAGCTCATGCAATATGTGTATCTGTTAGTCTTTAAGTGCCACAAGATTCCTTGCTTTTTTTCACATTTATAATGTGGCTGGCAACTGCATTGCACCCATCCTGGAGCATGGGGTGTTTCTCGCTGGTTAAAACACAGGATTGATGCAACTCAAATAGCTGGGTGAGGGACCAGTTGGACTTCACTGAGGTATTGCTTTTGCAACAAGACTGATTAAATTAACAGTGAAGTGAAAGGCTACATAGGAAGGAATGAAGAAATCAGAAATGGGTGAGCTCTGTGCTTGTAAAGAAAATGCTCTGTGTTTACAATTTGTCTGTCTTGCTTCTAATGCTCCGAATCTGGCAGGGATATTTCCCTGTATGTATCTGAACAAGTTGTTTGACCTCTCAAGTGTCCTAGTTCCCCAGCCTTTACAACAAGAACACTAAAAACTTGAGACCCTATTATCATGTTGCACACTCCCCACTAGGGCATCTCCTTGGATCAGGGTACAAAGTGGCAGGGTTTTTTTTTTTTTTCCTCTGCTGTCCCTTGGAGTCCATCTGTCTTTGTGCACCAGCTGAGCTATGGCTAGACCAAACCTCTTAGGCTGTGTTCCCACACAGTGGGTTATTTCGATATACGGTTGTTTCGAAACAACCGTATATCGAAATAATGCTTATTTCGAAACAACTTATTTCAAATTAACAAAATGTTAATTCGAAATAAGGAAAAAAAAGCCGGAATCGAAATAGCGATTCCGGACAACAGTTATTTCGAAATGACTCACCGTCGTTTCGAAACCACACATATGCACGGCGTTGTTTCGAAACAACCATTGTGAAACAACGTTGTTTCGCCCACAGACTAGGTTTAACTTGTTTTGAAACAACTGTGCATTGTGTGAACAGCCAAAACCTTATTTCGAAACAACCTCCGTTGTTTCGAAATAAGGAGGCTGTGTGAACACAGCCTTACAGGGTAACAAAATCCCCATGTAGAGTCCAAAGAATCAACCTATCCTCCAGACCCTATGCTAAATCCTTCCCTAAAGTTCTCCAGTTCTGGTATGAAGGACTGTCCTGGCCATTCTGTCTTCCTGAGACCTCCAAAAACTCCTCACAGGAACCAGTCTGCTCCTTTAGGCTTCTCCTCCCTAGATGAGGACTTTCAACCTATTTATAAGGCCCAGGTGTCTGCGTTATCACCTGGCCCTTTCAGGTCCACTTCTCTGGCAGACAAGCAATTACCCAGTTACCCTCCTGGTGAAGTAAAGGGGACTGAAAGGAGTTTTAACCTTTGCTTGTCCTTGACAGAGCTATCGGCCTAATGCATCTACTTCTGCAAAGCACTTTGGCACCTTGCAGTGAAAGATGCTGTGCAGACATCTAGGTTCTGGTCACCACAGTGTGGTACCTCTTGATTGTCATGCCAGACTCCCAGAGGTAACTGGGTGAAATTCTATGGCCTGTGTTATTCTGGGGGTTGGATTCAGGGGAGTAGCCAGAAGGGATATTCTGGTGGGACCTCTGATTAATGTGGGTGGTCCTGGCTCTGCTCCACCTGCCTTGACAACCAGCTTTGGGCTGGAGGGGCTGTGCTGGGCCAGCTGGGTGGTAGACTGGCGAGGGACCTGCACCAGCTTCTGTCTCCTCCCTCTAAATCTGTGAATGCTGACTTCAACGGAGACAGAGGTAGGCCAACGTTGAGCGCTTTTGCAAGCTTCGCTCAAAGGAGCTGTCTTCACTGATAGCAGCAATTTCATCACCATCAGATTGATTTTCCCAGTCAACTCATTGGCTCTGTGAAGACCCTGGACATCTCAGGGCCTGCCACCCTGCTCCAGCTCCCCATCCGACTTCAGGGCTGGGGTCAGGGCCGGGGAGGAACAGGCTTGGCTGGCTTGGGGTATGAGTGGAGGCAAGGCTGACCCTGTGCCCAGCAGGCTGATGAGGGGCCAGCCATTTCACCTGCCAGCAGGCTTCGGGCTCAGAGTTGGACAGGGGGACCTGCTGCTTCATCCAGCCCCGTGTCTTGGGGCTGGCATGCAAGTGGTGGGGCTGCCACTTTGCCGTGCCGGCTGGCTTGGGGCCAGCCACTCCTCTTCAACCTGCCCTGCCAGCCCGTTCCAGAGCTGGTACTGGAGAAGGGGAGGGACAGGGGCTCTGCTGGATTCAGGCTGGAGAGGAGGCAGGGCTGGCTTGAAGCCTGTTGCTCTGTCCCACCTAGTTGGTGGGCTCCAGGGCCTGGGTTGGAGGCCAGGAGTGGCTGCTGCTTCATCCCACCTCCCAATTTGGGGTTGGAGAAGAGGCCTGCCAACACTCAAGTGTCACTCAAGTGTCAGCAGGCAGGGTTCAGTCTATCACATCACTTGCCTGAACTTCCTCCTTCAAGCAAGCAATGTGATAGGCCAGTTGGGTGGGCCTCGTCTCATAATAGGTGGGCATGGGCACACCCAGGCCCACCTGTAGCTACACCCCTGATTGCATTAATGATCTAATGATACCTTTTGGCCTCAAAAATCTATGAATACATGAATATCGAGCCCTGTGATAGGTAGGGAAGTATTATGTCCATTTTACAGATGGAGAATCTTCACCTCTTTTTAATCAATTAATTAATTTGTAACCATTGTTATGGTGCTCATTGCTTTCATATCTACGATTTGGCCTAAGTGGCAGAGAAGGAGACTCAGAACCGTGTGTGTGTGTGTTACAGTGATACAAAGCAGGTACATTTTGGAGTTCTAGTTACAATAACAATTCATTATTATTGTTATTTTTATTTTTTAAGGAAGATCATGCCTAGTGCTGAATTTCAAAAGCCTCAGAACTTGCCTTTGGACTGAATGCACATCCTCACTATCCAGATCTCCTGACTGAGAGGCTCTCAAATTGACTCAGATTTCCAGCAACTTTTGTTAATGTCTGGCCAGCAGTGCCCAAATGGCTTCTCTTGTGGTATTTCAGCACTTCAAATCACTGACTAGTTCCATCCCGGAAATGGGCCAAGGGACGCAAGATGGGAGGAAGGGAGTTCATGTTTATTTTTCTTCACAAACATGTATCAGCTGAAATTAGAGCTGGACAATGTTCTCAAGTTGCAGTGATAAAGCTCTAAGTTGGATATTAGGAAAACCTTTTTTCTTAGGAGGTTGGTGAAGCACTGGAGTGGGCTATTTAGGGAAGTGGTGGAATTGTCATCATTGGAGGTTTTTAAGACCTGGCTTGACAAAGCCCTGGCTGGGAGGATTCAGCTGGAGTTGGTCTACTTCGAGCAGCAGGTTGGACTAGACGATCTCCTGAAGTCCTTTCCATACATATCCTGTATAATAAACATCATGGAGCTGGAAGCTTTGGAAACATTACATCCTACCTTTTGGCTTCAGAAAATTAGTGCTATTTTTGTTAAAATGCTTGAATATTACAACAGTTCCTTGAGGCCTCAACCAAGACTGGGGCTAGTGCCAGGTGCCCTACACACACATATGAAAAACCAGTTCCTGTGTCCTAAAGAGCATATATTCTAGGGCTATGACAAATAAGAACAAATGGCAATTCTAGTTCTTGAACACACTAAGCCAGACCCTCATTTGGAGTAAATATGCATCGCTCCATGCATTTCCATGGAGTCACACTAGCAAAGAATCTGGACCATGCTGCCTGCCACAGGGGTGATGTCATAAAAGGTAAAGATATAGATGTTTGCTGCTCCCCAGTACCAAAAATTTCCCAGGCACAAATGGGTGTCATCTCCTAGGTATAGATACTAAGTTAGATTTGCTCATCCATTGAAGTCACTCCAGAAAGGAGAGGGCAGAAGGGGCATCAGGGTACTAGTTACAGTTCTAGGATTTTACAGTTTTGTAAAATAATATTAAAAAATGGAACAGGACTTTTGGATCAATACAAAAATATTGGAATTTCATTTAATGGGAAATCTTTTTTTTCTTTTTAATATGATTCAGAACAAAAATCCTGTTCTCCCATGGAACAATAAAAATACCGCTGCCTCCTGGTGCTATGGGAGTTCCCTAATGACCCAGAATCATACCCTCTTCCAGCACTTCTGAGCTACGTTTCGGAAAGAAATCTCAGAAGGGAATCAGAGCCACTCTATTTATGCTATATTTCCCCTCTTCTCCTCTTCTCTCTTTCCCCACCCCCATCTCTCTGTTTTCCCATTCTGCTCACTCTCTGAAGCATTTTTCTCTCTCTTCCCCCTTCTCTGACCTTTATATGGTTTTACTGTTGCCTAGGCAAGAATCCAGATCACAATAACCTCTAAGCCCCAGAGTGAAGCCATCAATGTAAGTTAGGAATGCAACAGACGTAGATCCCCGGCACTTTATTTTTGTGATTCCCTGCAGTCAGCCTTCAGTTTCTTCTCCTTTAACAATAAACCATTTTCCTTCACTTTACAGATCTGTAAGTAGCCTTTGCTACCCTTCATAACCTCAAATTCAAGGCAATTAGGACTCAATTAAATCCCAACATCTATCAGGCCTTTTAAGTTACAGAAATTACTCAACTTCCCCTTCCATTACAGTTCTGATCCTTGGTTCTTAGCTTGAGGAATGAGCTTAGTCCAAGATATTGTATGTCAAGAATGATTAATGAAAGGGCCAACACTGGGTCCATAATGCTGAGGGACTCAGGAACGAGTCACTACCCCAGGTTAGCCTTGCTCACTGCTGATCTCACCACCATTTGGTCTAAGCAGTTAATACTTAGACCTAGAGATTAACATTTCACCAGAAGGTTTGGTGTATGAGGGCTCAGATGAGACTCTACGGGGTCTGGCCCTGCCTTTGAGCTAACAATCTAACCAGCAAACCAACTTAAGCAATGAATCCTGATCAAGTGCCACCTGAGGTATTTTGCTCCTACACTAATACCACCGGTTGGGGTGGTATTTATTGGTTAGGGCTAGCTTGTGTCCTTTCCTCACTTGACCAAACTAGAGGTGATTGGCAATAAGGCTTCACCCATCAGGACCCTATGTCCCTGAGTAAAACCCACCTGGCATTGGCTGAAGAACCATAGATCTTCACTTTGGACACTGACCATGAAAGCAAATGGGGTTGGGAGGAAGACAAGAAGGAACAGAGCAGCTGGCTTGGTATAAACGATTCTGTAAGATACATTCTTCTCATGGCTGACATGAGTAATTTCCCTCCCTGAAGCAAGAGAGGAAGGAATTAAGCCACAATTCCTTCTTGTGACGGCTCGGCCACTTCTCACCCCTCACTCAAAACAGAGGTCAATGGCTCCATCTCACCTGCAGTGATGACACACACATTTGCCAGCACGCAAATACTATGGCAGTGAGAGCCACATTAGTATCTGGAAAGACAGAATTACAGCATTTTAAAAGACAGGAGGTCAGCTGGTGAATGTAGGTTTAACTCCAGGGATTTCTATGTAGTTATGCTAGGTTACACTACTAAGAATCTGTCCCAGCTTCTTTTCCCTGAAGCATTTAGGTTCTAACTACGTTAAGTACAGGGATGAGGAAACCAGGTAAAGTAAGGGCAGGAAGATGTTTGTAATGAATAAAGAATGATGCAATGCAGATATCGTGATAGACTCTAGGGCCTTGATATATTATAACAAGAAGGTTAAAGGATGACTTGATTACAGTCTATAATTATGAGAACAGATATTTAATAATGGGCTCTTCAATATAGAGAAAGATGTTAAGAGAATCCAGTGGCTGGAAGTTGCTGCTAGACAAATTCAGAATGGTGAGAGTAATTAACCAGTGGCACAATTTACCTGTGGTTGCAGTGGATTTTGTAAATGAGGATGGGAGGTTTTTCTGAAAGATCTGCTCTAGAAATCATTTTGGGGGAAGTCCTCTGGCCTGTGTTACACAGGAGGTCCGATTAGATGATCCTGGTTGTTCCTTCTGGCCCAGAGCAAAGAGAGTTGAGGGTAAAAGAGGAAGGAGAACTGGTAAGTTGTAAGAGAGGTGCCTGCTTATGACAGAAGTGAATTTGGCCCACAGGTTTCTTGGATAGGATTGGAGCAGCTATGAAACACGAGACCACAGCTATGGCCCCTAATGGATTAGCAATGGCTCTAAGTCACTGGTAGATTTCACAAGTTGGCTTTCAAATGGCAGTACAAGGCAAATATGGGACTGTTCTCACAGTGCACATCAAGGCTCTTACATTCATGAAGAGAAAGATGATCAGCTAGAAATGTCAAAAGCAGCCCCTATGTCACTGTCACTCAGGCACAAGTGTTTGAATAGCACAGGTTAGAACAGCTGATTCACCCTAACCTTACTATAGAATAAGGCTACATTTATAAAGACCTGATAAATGATTAATGGGTGTTTTAGGAAAGGGTTGGGCAGTTGTTACAGAGTCCAGTAGGTTGCTTAGAACCAGGACGCAGAACTATCTATAACACATTCTCGTGGCACGTCTTCAGTCCTCGGCTACCCATCTATGACGTGCTTGGAATCAGTTATGAACCTTTCCACATCCATTTTATAAATAGCACCTTACAGATAAGTAATGGCTATGTGCTGCTTGCTGTACCCTAACACCTGATGAAAGCGTACTCCGTGGTGCTCCCTATTCATCCCAGCTAGGGAGCAGTCCTGTAGAGGGAATGTTGCAAATCTCGCTACCTCCCTTCTGCTTCCCACTGCCACATTGCCTGCTCATTGCTCCCAGTCTTTATGGGACCTGCATACACATATCCCTCATGGTAGGTCTGGGTGAGTGGACAGATGGTCCAGTGGGCTAAGGTGTTATCAGGAGACCCATGCTCAATGTCCTGAGCAACCTTGAGAAAATCACTTAATTTCAGATTTGAAAGGTATTTAAGGACTGCTGCACTCAGTATTGCAACACCTACCTGATTTAGGAGCTTGTCTCATTTCACAAGTGATTTAGGCACTTTGAAGCCTACATTCCATTGTAAATGAGATTTTGGATCCTAGGTGCATTTGTTTAGGCTCCTAAAGCTGTTAGGCATTGGGGTGCTGAGCTCAGCAACACCTAAATACCTTTAAAAATCTGTGACTGCCTGTTCCTTGGTTCTGCGTTGGTAAAATAGTTCCGTACACCTCGCAATAGTGTTGTGAGGCTCTCAGGTATTATGGTAACAGTCAAACAGATGCAATGGCAATTCATCAGCACCAGGATGGACCCCTGCTCCTGGTGTCACTGTTAGAAAAGTGTAGTTAGGTGGGAAACCATAGAACTATTGCGCCCATTTCTGTTGCTGACTGCCAGCAGTTCTTGAGACAATGGTTGTATTTGTTGTCTTTCTAAATGCAACTGGAAGAGGGGTATAAAAGGAGAAAGAACAGGGCCGAAGGTTGTGTTTTGGTAGGGCCATAAAACTGCAACAGTTTCTGAAGGGAAGTAGTAAAAAGCCCTGTCATACTGGGTTATTTAGCCTAGAACAGGTGCTGGGGATTGTACCAAAAACTAGCCTGGCCTAGACACTGGATTGTTCATGAACAATCCTTCATTGGCATAGCTCTGGGAGCAGAAGACCCAATATTTCTCTTCTGTCTCCAGTTACTATGGCCCTCTGGAATGTCTTGAGACAAAGGCTGTGTTCACACAGCCCTCTTATTTTGAAACAACAGAGGTTGTTTCGAAATAAGATTTAGGCTGTTCACACGACGCACGGTTGTTTTGAAACAACGGGTCCCGTTGTTTTGAAACAATGGCGTTGTTTCGAAACAAGTTAAACCACATGTGGGGACGAAACAACGTTGTTTCGAAATGATTGTTTCGAAACAACGCCGTGCGAACATGTTGTTTCGAAACAACAGTGACTTGTTTTGAAATAACTGTTGCCTGAACCTGCTATTTCGCTTTGAGCTTTTTTCCTTAATTCGAATTAACAAACTGTTAATTCGAATTAAGTCATTTCGAAATAAGGTGTTATTTCGATACAAGTTGTTTCAAAACAACCGTATCGAAATAACCCCCTGTGTGTGAACACAGCCAAAGAGAGCTAAAAGCTTTATCTAAGCCAACCAAAACAAAATAAGATGCCTTAGAAAAACACAGAAAAGAAAAGAAAAGAAAAGAAAAGAAAAGAAAAGAAAAGAAAAG
>ML682056.1:11805754-11873751 GCA_007922195.1 Podocnemis expansa | reverse complement strand
AGAAAAGAAAAGAAAAGAAAAGAAAAGAAAAGAAAAGAAAAGAAAAGAAATGTCCATTAGTAATAGCTACTTTGCAAAGGAAAGCTCCAGGGTCTTCAGACTTAATTACGCTAATCACATCCTCAATCTTAATGCAAGTGAGAATGCAATCTGTCCATGAACTAAGACTATTGATGCTTCTGTAGAAGTCCTGTTTTTCTTACAATTGCTAAGGTCATTGATCACATGGCATTGTTAAAAGGATGTTAGTTACAAGCCAAGCCATTTCAGATACATTGAAATGGCAAGTTAGCTGCCTTCTTTTCTTGCATTGTATTGACTTCTACTTGAGATAATTAGTCCTATGCTGAAGCTCCTGTTATGCGAAAAATCTCACGGAGGTGCAGAAGAGCAAGGAAGAGAAAACTTAAAAGGGCTGTGAAATACATCATCCTTCCTACTCATTCTTTCGTCACCTCCCACTCTTTGGATAATTTTTCCACCTTAAGGCAGCAGTTCACAAATTGTAGTTCTTGACCCCAAGGAGGGCCACCTCATCAGCAGATTGTTCAAAATGGCCTCTTCAACACAGCATGAAGTTAAATGCATCATATGCACAAGGTCACATAGCAAAGGGGAAGCTATTATGCTCGACAAAACAGCATCCTACATGAAGCATTAACTCATACACACCATTTGGGTGGCAGATCATGCAGTCCACCGTTTTTGCAGCATGACCTTGCATGTACAGTGTGTGTGAGGTCATACTGCATGAAGAACAACATTTTTAAACTGCAGCTTCTATTTGCCCACATACCTGCACAAAGGACATTATTACAGGATCAAATAAAACCAGCTACTCCATCAAAGACTCATTCACCTGCTCATCCACCAATGTGATTTATGGCATTATGTGCCAGAAATGCCCCTCCTCCTTATATATTGGACAAATAAGACAGTTTCTGCACAAAAGAATAAATGGGCACAAATCTGACATCAGAAATCACAGTGCTCTAAAACCAGTGGGTCAGCATTTCAATCTTCCTGATCACTCCACTGACAATTTACTAATTGTGGTGCTCAGACAGATGAATACCAGGTCAGTGCTTCACAGAGAAGCTGCTGAGATCAAATTTATTTGCAAATTTGATTGCATTGTTTCAGGGCTTAATAGGGACTTTGGATTTTTCTCTCATTACAACAGGGGATTTGAACTCATCTTCCTCCATATGCTGTTCCCTAGTGTTTGAATCTTTACAATGGCTTTGATTTGCTGTTACAGGGTGACCTGTCCCCATGAATTACACTCCCTTGCATTTATTTCTTCCCATTCTGCAAGTTCCCCCATCTTCAAAGCCTCTGATGAACTGGGATTTTCTCCCACAAAAGCTCATGCAATAAATTTGTTAGTCTTCAAATGTCACAGGATGCCTTGGTTGTTCTATTTGAAAATGGAGTCATGCAGGGAAAATGTTTGGGAACTGCTGACCTGAAGGTATTTTCAGGTATAAATATGAAAAGGCCATTCTCTTACAGAGTACCAGGGACTGATCTGGAGACCATGAGCCCCTGTACAACTTGACATAAAGGACTAAGCCCATCTCAGGGAGCTGTAGCAGACGTAAAAGCGTCTGTGGATCGGGCATAGAGGAGATGTGCAATGCACTCTGAACAGTGGATTAGACATAGAGTCTGAGCTATTGATATTAGTTTTATTTCTCCCTCAGATGTTTGCCTGTCTGAGTTGTGGGGGGGTCCTTTGTTTGTCACCTATTGATTTCTGGCTGGAAGACAGTTTTTTCTTTCCTGATGGTCAAAATTAATTGTCAGATGATGGCTGCTGATGTGGGATGAGCTGGTGTTCTTAGCAGTACATGGTGGCTAAACTTCCAGATTCACAGAACCATCATCCAGCCTACTCTTGGAGTTATTCAAAACCTGCCTCGGGGCAAGGTGTAAGCCACAGTTTTGAAATATGTGCAAGGCTCAGGGCATTATAGTCCTGGGGAAGAAACTGCTCCTACTGACATAGTCACATCAGTGCAAACTGCATGTGTAACAAATTTTGTCTCACACATATACATTTCTATAAATTGGATTTTCTCTGGACAAAGCTACTCCACATGATCCACTACCACATCTAAAATGTCCATCCAAGTTTAGAGCTTTTCCTTTGAATGGGTAACGTCATTCCCTATACCTGTTCCAAAGGCAGCTTTCAATAAATAAGACACACAGAATTAGTATTATTGATCAGCCAGTTATCCAGTGGATTGAGTTTTCCAGTGTGGCCCAGTGGATCCATCTTGCCTCTTCAATCCAGCAGCTGATGCTTCAGTGGAAAACAAAATATCCCAATTTTATACTTTGCCAGTCACAGGAGAATTGTTTTTTGGCCACTAAAGTTGAAGTAAGGCCTAAAGCATGTTGACAAGTTCCAAAGGGGTAGCTGTGTTAGTGTAATTCAGCAGAAGAAACGAGAATCCTGTGACACTTTTAAAGACTAACAAGCTTATTTATCTCATGAGCTTTCGTGGGAGAAAAATCCCACAAGCGTCTGATGAAGTGGGATTTTCTCTTGCAAGAGCTCATGTGAGAAATAAATTTGGTAGTCTTTAAAAGTGCCACAACACACCTAAAGCATGGGCATGGATTGTTTTAATTTTACCGAGAATTATAAAAATAATGGGCTCCAAATGGCAGCTGTGTCAGTCTAGTTCAGCAAAACAAACAAGGATCCTTGTGGCACTTTTAAAGACTAAAGTACTGCATAGCTCCTTCATTGTTTTCCTAAACATCATGGGATTTTAGGAATTTAGCCAATCCTTTTATTAATCCAACCAGCCTCTGTCTCTGGAGCCTTCTACAGCAATGAATTCCACAAGTTAACCATTAAAGAGCTAACATTAATTGTTTTCATTGCCAGACATGACCTCTTGCTCTTGGGCAATAGAACAGGGAGGGATTAACCAGGTTTTATGTCCTTCATCATTTGGAACGTCTTAGTCAACTCACCCGCCTGTCGCTCTTTTTCACAGCAAATGGGATGTGGATTAGGTGGAGAAGAGAATTAGGTGACTGTGCTTTATTATAGAATTGCCCCTTAGGGATGACTGATTTATCTAGTAAGAGGCAAGTAGTCTTTCTTCCAGTACCAGCCCATTTTTAACAATCACACATGTCCTGTTTTAGGAAGTGGCGCTGAAATGAAGGACTGGAAACCTCAGGTTATAAATCTTTAATACAACGGTTCCTTTGCAAGTTACTCAGCCCCCCCCCCCCCTTTTTTTTTGTATTAGTTGTACAGATTACATTTCATGCTCCATAGATATGAACATATTTTTCTAACACCAGGGTAAGGGAACAAAATGATGATTAAAATCTCCACCCTGGAAAGGGCTTGCTTATTTAAGGAAAGATTAATCTGAGAGGCTTAGAATTGATCATTTTAAGGTCATAGTCTGCAAACAGAGGTTTTAACAACTGGAAATGGGAATCTAATGGGGAGGAAGATCTCTAAAGGAATAAAGCTGTCTAGGTCAATCCAGTTGAGTCCTGGAGCAGTGTGGATAAGGTCACGGAGGTTAGCACCTTGCTGACAAACTACCAGAGAAGCAGAACAAGATATTGAACTTTAGAGCAGTTAAATGCAATAAAATAAAATAAAAAATATCTGTGTTAGCAAAATGCTCTTGTTGAAGGGTTCCTTGCCCACAAAGTCAGGAAATCAAAGCTATGGTTCCCACTGCAGATGTAATTTAGTACATTTACATACTTATATATGTATTGTATTATCATTTATTATTATGATGGCCCTTAGAGGAATGAACCAAGATCAAGTTTGCACTCTACGGACATATAGTAAGTGACTGACTTTGGAAAGCTGAAACTAACTAGACAAGGCAGACAAAGGAAAGACCATAACACCTGATCCCTTCGCAGTCTTCAATGTTCCTATGAGATACATGAAGTACTATTGTTTCATTTTACAAATGGGAAAGTAAAAGGGACTAATTGTCTTTCCAAAGGTCATCACAGAAAGTGTGCGGCAGAGGCAGGTAATGAACGTATGTAGTCAGAATCTCAGCACAGGCAGCCAGAGACAAAAATGTTTCCTAAGTACTCTCCATGTAGCACCGACCTTTCGACATTGAAGTCAGTGGGAGCTGAAAGCACTCAGGAATTTATATAAAGTGTTCCATACCTCATGCTTGGGGAGGTCTAAGGTATCATGGGTTACATTACTCCCTTTTCAGTGCAGAATGTGTTTAAATTACTGTGTTGGCTGCTGAGGAACTGAATGCATTTTCCTAACCTTCATGCATGTAAAGATCTAAACTACAACACATGCACTCTTGTAGGTTTTTTTGCATATTTACATCAGGCCTGTTGACGTGATGATGGGCCAAAGAAGAACATTGTTAGGCTTCATCATATTGGTTCCTTCTGACTTTACAGTCTATCAGTCTCTCCTTGCTAAGGAAAGATTGGCTACTCAAAATACATAGCAAATGTGGAACAAGTCAACAAACTGAATATGAGTCAACAATGTTATGCTTTTGCGAAAAAAAAAAGGAAACATCATTCTAGTGTGGATTAGCAGAACTACTATATACAAGACATGAGAAGTCATTCTTCAAATCCTAGCCGCAGAATTATGTAGAGTTCTGGGCATCACACATTGGGAAAGATATGGACAAATTAGAGAAAGTCCAGAAGAGAGCAACAAACATGTTAAAAAGGTTTAGAAAACATGTCCTATAAGGAAAGACTGAAAAAAAAATTTGCTTGTTTTGACTGGAGAAGAGAAGACTGAGGAGAACATGATAACAGTCCTCAAATATGTACAAGGTTGTTACAAAGCAGAGAATGATAGATGGTTCTTGGTAGCTAGTGAGGACAGAACAAGAAAACTGCAGCAAGGCAGATTTAGGAAAAACTTCTTAATTGTCAAGGTAGTTAAGTATTGGAACAAATGATTAAAGGATGTTGTAGAATCTCCATCACTGGAGGTTTTAAGACCAGGTTAGACAATCACCTCTTGAGGATGACACTCTGCTTCACTTCATTACACGAGCCTGGATTAGATGACTTAATTAGGGCGTTCACCCTACACTTTCCTTGGAAGATTGAGGGTGACTGAGAAGGGGGCTAATTAAGCAATGGGCCACACCTAAGGGGAATCAAGTGTCTAAGCAATCCCCTGACTGAATGAGAAAACCCAGCTGAGGAGGGCAAAGCTGGGCTGGGACTATAAAGGCAGGAAATTGGCAGCAAAAAGGAGCTGCTGGGAAACTGTTTGATCACTCTGTGGGAGAAGTGGATGTGTGTTTAGGCAGGGACCTGGATGTGTTTATCTAATTTTTAATTATTTTTAGTAGTGACTCACAACTGAACCCAGGTTTAACTTGTAGAAATGTTCGTGCTGGGTAGATCTAGAATGGGTTTTCAAAAGAAGGGCTAAGTATGATACGACAGAGTAGGACAGATATCAAGGAACAGAGAGGTAGGGGATATGGCCTGGGGAAACTAGAAATATGGGGCAGGGATCAGGGAAAGGCAATAAGGTGTAGAAAGGAACAAACTTTTACTACTGACAAGGCTCCCAGAGCCAAAAGTAAAGGGTGAACTAATGTCCCCCTGCCAGCTATTATAGGACTGGCACTCTGAGGCAACAGTGAACAGACAAAGATTGCTGGTGAAGGATTTTGGCACCCTAAAATAGGAAAACACATGCAATAACCTAGTTAGAGGGTTGAGTCATGAGGAGGGAAGAAGAGCTCCTGGAGCGAGAGAGGGTATGATTGTCTGCAACAGGGGAAGGAGCACTGAATTGGTGCGATATTTCCCAGACTGCCTGGGAGGAGGTGCCATCTTGGTGGTGAGTGGAGCACCCCTCTCAAGGTCCCATCCCAGACACTTCTGTGATTCTAGGATATCAAAGATATCATGATCACTCTCATTGAAGTCTCATTCTCATCATTGTCATACCATGGGTCTCCAAGCCTGCATTTGCACCCTCCCATGCCTCCCACTCCCAGTCTCTGGTTCCCAGACAGCATTGCTCAGCACTGCCCAATTGCTCCAGAGAGGTCTGTGCCTGGGGCGCAAGGAGGACCATGCTGCTTACCTCCTCCCGTCTGGGGGAATTCCTGATGCTCGTTGCAATGACAGAGTCTGGCTCTACCCTGCACTTGTGCTTCACATGGCACCCACCTCTCCTACTTCATCCCAGCAGCCACGCATGGACTCAGGCAGGGTGCACCTTTCCACCACCACCAAGGGGTAGCAGGTGGGGGGAGCTCTTGGTTGACCACAGCTCTGTGTCCTGCTTGCCTCTGGGCCCCTCCAGTCACCCCTCAGAGCCTCCTTCATTTTCTGCCCCCTGTACATCATGAAAAGCAACCCTGGTGTCTTTGTAGGCTAGTCCCCGGGGGCCTGTCTCCCAACCCCACTGTTGCCTACCAGCCTTTGGGATTTTACACCCTGACTAGGGTGTGAAATTTGTGATCTGAAGTACCAATGCATGGGAGCAGAGCAAGGGAAGGTGAGGTTTTGTATCCACAAGCAGAGAAGAAGTTACACAATTTTCACAAAAAGGGAGAATATTTTCAGGAAATGAAGCATGTAACAAGGAGCTCCCAATGAGAACTGCTTTTTAACCATTCCTATAGCATTGCTGGCCCAACACCCTCATAAATTCTCAGCTATGGAGGAGGACGCACATGTAATTACCTGGAACAGCTAGAACATTTACCATGGTAATTAAAGGCAATTACTTTTACTACAGGATCAAAAACAAACATGATCTATAACACTTCCTCTCATTTCCTATCTCCCTTGCAATATAATATTGTCATAGTAATTGCTGTACTTCACTGATACTCTACAAGTTCCAAAAGCAGAGATAAAATAATTTAGTCTGTTAGCTTTTTGTTGCTTCACTCTACACGTAACAGTGAAGGGACGTGTTTCCTGTGTAGTTGATAGGAATTCCTGGCTAGTTAGTTATAGTAAACTAGTATTCTAATAGGGTCACAAAACCTCTGACTAATTATGATCATGGCTAGGATCATTGCCGTTGAATTATCTTCTAATTAGAGATTCTAGTCACATCCTTCGGAGCCCTGTGGAAGCAGTTCTAATTAGAGCTGGAAAAAATAACTGATTTTTCAGTTGGCTGGCTGCTCTGAAGAGATTTAAAAAAAAAAACACATTTCAGATTGACCCATAACTAAAATTGTTCACATTTATTATCAAACCAAGAATTTAAAAAAAAATGTTTTAGGTCAAACGGAACCTGGACCTGAATTTTTTTTTTTTTTGCTTTTAAAGTAAATTTCAAAACAAAAAGTCACTTTGAATAAAAAAAATCAAATATTTAAATTAAATTTTCCCTTCGAATATTTAGGTGCTTTTTTGGTGGAGGAGGGGGACCAAAGTAATTTGATAAAATTGTGATTACGTTCTCAAAATGTTTCAGTCATCCCAAATCTGCATTTTTCAGTGAACAAGAAGTTTTGGCTGAATTCTTTTTATTTTCCTTTTCTTCAGATCCTATAGTGATAGCTGTGATATAAGAACCTCAATAGAATAGGGTCCCTATAAACATTAGAAAATGAAACACTTCTCATGGGATTATATTTAGAGCATATGATGATAAAGTCACTGATAATATTGATCATAAAGTTTGATTTTTTTCAGGCTTCTACTTAAAAGCACATCTGCTTAAGGCAGAGAATGGGGAATGGGTTTGAAACAGGGCACTCTTGGGTTCTGCGCCTCCAGTGCTATTGACCTCTTAGGAGATACTGAACAAGATGTCTAACTTGCTGTGCCTCAGAGGACCCATCTTTAAAATGGGAATGTTTATTATTTATATCACAATGGTACCATTTCAGGCCAAGTTTGCGAGAGGAGCCCCATTGTGCTAGGCACTATACATCTACATATACATGCCAATAAGAGAGTCCCTGCCCCCAAATAGTTTATAATCTAAATACAGATATCTCAAAAGCTGTGTAAAGAGGCTTAGACCTTGTACCAGATAGCAATAGCAAAAGAAAGATATTATTTAATACAAATGTATTAAATCATATATGATATCATCATATTTTTCAGTTCCTGAAATGAAATGAATGGATGAAACTACGAAAAATGCTTAAATACGCCTAGAACTGCAGATTTCAGCAGCCTATTGATCAGATGCCTAGTGCGTTTAATATCCTGGACTTTCAGACCTGCTGGTTAGCTTATGAATACAGACAAGCTTAATGCCAGTGGGGCAGACCTTCTGCTGGTGTGAATTGTTGTAGTTCCACTGTGGAGCTCCACTAACTTATTCCAGCAGAAGATCTGGTCAAATTTGTCTATTAAATGACTTTTAAGATTAAAATTAGCATAATAGCTCATTTGGTGGTGATGAACAGTAATACGTTATCAAGGGGCGTTCTCCAGGTGCCAGCTCATGGCAGTCCAGCTAGCAGCCCTCATCTCATTTTCCCCATTTGGTTGCTCAACAAACTTTTTTTTTTTTCCCCTTTTGTAAAGAAGCTTTTACAAGTCCAGCAACAACGGCCTTTCTTGGCATCTGCTTTATGAACAAATGCAACACAAAATGCTCCTCTTCAGCCAGGCATCACCCCAAACTTCCCTGTCTTCTCTACAGACTCCTAAGCTTCCCACTTTCACTGCTGCTGCCTGCTGGTCTTTATTGGGAAGTGGCCTGACCAATCCCATATATGCCTTTTCTGTAATGAGGGTTGGCTGGCCCCAGACTTCCAGCCTTTTACATGCAGCATGCAGAAAACCCGACACGAAGATTCATGTTATAGGCACTGTACACAGAAAATAAGAGAGGGATCTTGCCCCAAAGTGAATACAATCTAAAGAGATGAAAAGGGTGAGAGAGGAAATATTATCTCTATTTACAGAAGGGGAATTTAGCTTTGAGAAAGCAAGTGGCACACAAAGCATCTGTGGTAGAATCAAACCCTGTACTCTGGCACAGTTCAGTTCTCACCTCTTTAAGGAGGGTTTCAGGATTGTGTTTTGTGCAGGTCTCAAAGTCACTGTCATTCAGCACTGGGATTTGTGCGCGCGTGTATGTGTGATTATTCCCAATTGCCCCCCACCACACACAGTGTAAATATGACATTGTATTGCATCAAAAACATGCCGCAGCATAGCAAAATCCAGAGTATTTCTATTGTGAAAGACATATTGAAAAAATGGAGCTATCAGGAAAGTGCCACAAGAAGATAATAAACCTGCGTGAAAGAGGACAACATGTATATGAGGTGATGGTGCCATGACTGAGCCAGTGATGGTAAATCTTGAGTCACCGTTTTCACAGCAATCCACTTTTCTCTGTACAAGGAGCTTGCTGCCCAGCTGTATGTGAAGACTCAGCTCCTGTAAGCATGATTCACTCAAGAAGATTGGGGCTGTAGAAACTAATCCCCGGGGAAGATGCTGTAGAAAGACAAGAGGAAGGGTCAAACAGGAGAAAAACCTGAAGACAGCTGTGCTGAGGGGAGGAGGGGACCTGTCAAAATTGAGGAAATAGTAATTGTAAGGTGTGCATTAAATAACATTCACATCAAAGGCTCCCGAGGGAATTCTGGGAGAGGTGACTGAGCTGAGATTTTGACAAACAAGGATGATTGCAAGTAGATTGTAACAGGGAAATTGTGACAGGGAATGTGGGGCTGTCTTGTGCGAACACTGATCAAAATATGGAGGAGGTCCTGCATTTCTGCAAGGTTGTATTCTGCTGTCAAAGAGAGTGGATTCTTACAACAACCTGCCCTTCAGATATGGACACAACATGGGTGAGAGCAAGCCTTTGAAAACCCAAAATCAGTCTACTTGTCGAACAATGGAGCAGTAAGAACGATCATATTCTCCCCTACAGCCTACCTGACCAACTGGGAAAATAACAGGCCTGCAACAAAGACTATTGAACAATATGGGAGCTGGCCCCAGACACATACTGGGGTAGGGCGGTTTCTCTGAGGATGGAAAAGAAACTATACTACAAGAGACACTCTCAGAGGGCAGAGTGTATGCACATCCAGCTTCCACGTATGCTGCCCCATGCTTGTCAAGATCTGCAAATATCTGCACTGTCCACACTGGCAAAGCTTGTTATATGTGACACACTTAGACCAGTCTGGGAACCAAGAGCTCAATGGCTCCCTACGATGTAAGTTGTTTCTGTTTTTTTTCCTTGCATTTATTATTTATTATTGCCTTTATACTGCTCTGCATTTGTTTCCTTCCATTCTCTAAGTGCCCCCATCTTCAAAGCATCTGACAAGGTGGGATTTTCTCCGATGAAAGCTCATGCAATAAATAAAGTTGTTAGTCTTTAAGTGCCACAGGACTCCTTGTTGTTTTACTGAACTAGACTAACACAGCTGCCCCTTTGCAACTTGTTCTTTTCCTGTAACTCAGGAGAGAAGTCTGGGTAACAGCTTGCAAAGGACAGGATCAGATGAGACTACACATGTAGGCCAGCTGTTGTTCTAAAATCCTTTTCTTTAAAATTGTGTTCCTACTACAGGGGAAAAGCCTTGGATTAAAGGAGTCCATAGGTCAGAAGTCCTCAAAGAGAGATGCCAGCACCCTTGTCAGGCCTATGAGAGTGATAATTGGGCAGTACAGATGAGGTGTCGTGCACATCACATTCTGAGAGTGGGAGAACTGCAAGATTTCTCTCCAAGACAGGTAGGGGCAAGAGACTAAAACTGCAGGGCTGCTCTCAGAAAGACCAGAAGGGGCAAGAGGTGTGACTAACAGTACTGTAACTATGCCAGAAATTAAGGGAAAAAATCTAATAAATCACCAGAACAGAAAGGGAAATTGTTGGAGGTTGAAGACTGGCTTGGGGAGGAGCACTACATAATTTGTACTCTATTGATCCCACATTTGTTGATGTAGGGTGATGCTATTAACCCCATTTTACAGCTGGGGAACTAAGGCACAGAGAAACAACTTAACTTGTGAAGGGTTCCCTTGGACAAGTGGCATAGAACTGACCCAGCATAGCCACAATGGTAGCCTAATGTCCTAACGATTGGGACATTTGCCCCTTCCTCGCACAATCTCCCCTTTACGCCCACAGAAAATCCCTGGAAATATTAATACAGCTCTGGGCTCATGCCTCCCCTACACATGGAGTTAGTTGTTTGGTTGCCAGCAACAGGGTGCTGGATTGAAGTTCACCACTAAGCAGATCAGATTGGCATATTTTTACTAAGAAGGGCAAAACATCAGCAAAGAAAGATCAGTAATGTCCAAGTGGGAAGCCTTTGGAGTATCGTGTCCAGTTTTAACTCCCTTGCCACTACAAGAGCGATGAGGACAAATTGGAGAGAGCCCAGCAGATAGCAATGAAAATGATTAGGAGGCAGGAGCACATGATTTATAAGAGAGGCTGAGAGAACTAGACTTGTTTCATTTGCAGAAGAGTAGAATGAGGGGGAATTTGATAGCAACCTTCTACTGACTGAAAGGGGCTTTCAGGGAGGATGGAGCTAGGCTATTCTCATTGCTGGCATCTAACAGTATAAGAAGAGGTGATCTCAAGTTTCAATCGGGGAGGTCTAGATTGGATATTAGGAGAAAACTTTTCTCTAGGATGTTCGTGAAACACTAGAATGGGTTACCTAGGGAGGTGGAGGAATCTGCAGCCTTAGAGGGTTTTAAGACCTGCCTCGACAAAGCCATGGTAGGATGATTTAATTGGGTTTGATCATGCTTTGAGCAGGGGTTTGAACTAGATACCTCCTAAGGTCTTCCAGCCCTGACCTTCTGTGATTCTATATCAAACATGTCATCAGGACTAGTCAGTTCACAGTTCCCCAGTTTTTTGTTAGGGTGACTTTTTATGTACAAGTCACTTTATCTTATACAGGCATAGTAGTTCCTCACTTCCTAGTTAACTTTCCTCTCCTGCCATACTGGTTTTGTGGTAGTTTAAACTGATCTTTCCTAAGTTTGTGATCACTTTATCTTCCCTTTTCTCAGAAACAGAGTAGGTTGTCAACATCAGTATAAGAACATAAGAATAGCCATACTGCGTCAGCCCACTTGTCCATCTAACCCAGTATCTTGTCTTCCAAGAATGACCAAGGCAGGCGCTTTAGACAGAATGAACAGAGCAGGTCATCATCAAGTGATCCACCCTCTTAATCATTCCCAGCCTCTGGCGAACAGCGATATACCTTTGCTTCTGATACAACCATGACCTAAGTTTTTTGTGCTAAAGTAACCCCTGTGGACCATTATAGGAATGTATTAATGACTCCTACTGGGGGATAATAAAGAGGAGGGGGTTAAATTAACTGTTTGAACAAGTTCAAGAGATGTGATGGAGTTTCCATTACTACATCTTCAAATCAAAACTGGATTCCTCTCTCAAAGAGATGATTCAGTCACTCTCTGGTTACTGGGGTCAACACAGGGGTAAGTGAGTGTAATTCATTGGTTGCATTAGACAAGAGGTAAGACTGAATGATCTAATGGTAACTTCTGGCCTTAAAAATCTATGGAAAGTCCATCCAGGCCATATCCCCTACCTCTCTGTTCCTTGATATCTGTCCTACTCTGTCGTATCATACTTAGCCCTTCTTTTGAAAATCCATTCTAGATCTACCCAGCATGAACATTTC
Source organism: Podocnemis expansa (assembly GCA_007922195.1). NCBI lineage: Eukaryota > Metazoa > Chordata > Testudines > Podocnemididae > Podocnemis > Podocnemis expansa. The sequence goes on along the minus strand of ML682056.1, from coordinate 11,861,095 downwards.
TACAAGTTAAACCTGGGTTCGGTTGTGAGTCACTACTAAAAATAATTAAAAATTAGATAAACACATCCAGGTCCTCATTAGCAATGAAACTTCAAACGCTGATTAATAAATCTAATCGTTCCCATAGCAAACAGCATAAAGAATGACTGGCTCATTAGAAAAGGGTCTCTGAAAGTAAATATTTAGCTTGCTGAGGTTTCCTGGGAAAAGTTGAAATCATAAAGATCAAAAGCAACATCAAATACACTTAGTTTCATTTACACTGTGCCTATTTTTTATTTCAAAGCCACAGTCTTTCAATTAATAAATAGAGGGAAAGTTATGGCCACAAAGTAGCATCCATTTTATCACTACAGAGTGTCTATAAATCCCAAAGAACAGAACTCCTGGTTGCTGTTGCATGTACCAGTCACCAAATGCTATCATTCTGGTCATAGGTAGTCTGCCAGAAATTATCCATATTTTTTGCCTTGTCCCCTCCCTTGCAACTGAGACTGCTTAGATGGGTCCCTGCATGTCTACGACCACCACAAATGTTCCCTCCACACCATTAGAGTTGGGGAATCAGCACCTGCCTGAATATTAATTCACACAGTTGTGAGTGAGGTAAAATTTTATCTTTTCCGGCAACAACTTTTCATAGCAAGGATGGCAAAACCCTGGGGGGAAAGCTGCCATTTCCAGCCAGGATTTCCATTTGTTGCACAGCAAAGGTGTAAGAGAATTCTGCTTGCAAAAAATGCCATGAAGATCTCTGGTCTCAGCAACAACCACACAGGCCCAGGAGATGTTCAAGTCTCTCTCTCCAGCAGTGGTACTCCCTCTACAAAGCCCTGCAGCAGCAACTCGCATGTGCCAACAGCAGCAACACTTCCTACTCCTCAACACCAGTGGCAGGGCTCCTGGCTGCAACAGCCAGTCAGTGAGACAGCAAGATCTGCAGGGATGATGTGGCTGAAGGATTGAGCCAGCACTTTGCTCATTTAGGCAACAAGCACTTCCCTTGGAGAAGATCGTGGTTATGAAGGCAGGGAGGGCTGGCAAAGCAGTTATCAGTTGAGGAGTTTTAAAGAAAACAAAAGAAGACAGTGAAGGGACAGGGCCTGGGTTGGTTGACTTCAGCATGTGCCAGATTCTCAAGGAAGGGAGAGCTCTGTGGTCCCTGCGGGAACGGAAAGAAACGCTCATTCAGCTGGATAAGACTCTATTAGCCTTTGGTGATGGGAATATAAATAACTCCACATGAAGTTGCCACTTACTGGCCGGGGGCTGAGAGGTTTCTGAGTCTTGCAAGGATGGGATAGAGTATGCTGCCTTTGGAAACGTTTACTACAAAAGGGTCAGATTCCAGATTTATCTGGAGAGTTGCACCAGAGCCAGGTCACCTTAACTAAGAGTGCTTTATTCCCAGCTCTTATATGTTTTGTGCTCGACTTTTTGGAACCTGTGTGGTCCCAGAAGAGTAGCTGTCCTGGTGCTTCATAGATCAGAATTCTGTCTTCGACATGGCTGGAGTTTGAGTCATTAGCTGCTGTGAAAATTTGGACCAAGGCTGTCATTGGAAGCTGCCTGGACAACAAGGGACCTGATAGTATAAGCCATGGAGAAGGTTCTCAGCCTCATTCTGTACTAGCTGGAGCCTCTGTATAATCTTCACATTCAGCTTTGGATATAGTGACTTGAAACAGTGGATGAATAGCTCACTGTAGCGAGGTCTTCATCTAGGAGGTAGGGATGCAATTTCTTAGCAAGCTGGGGGACAAGAAGGAGTTTTTGGAAATGTATGCTACCTGGTGTTTCATAAGACCATGAGAGGAGTCACATAAGACCCTGATGAATGGAAACTGTGAGCGTTCAGTGGAAAGTGGAGATGACCCTTTTGGACTAACATTTCTGTGTTCTTGACTGGGTTCAGTGTGGACCAGCGGCTCTTCATCCAAGAGCTAGTTTCCCATTGGCATTCTGACATTGCAGCAAAGGAAGTGACTCCATGATTTGAGAATGGAGAATTTTCAATAGTTTTCATTCTCCAGTGGAAACCTGGGAGGAAATCAAATGTAAGGTTTATCTCAGGCCACAGATGTGTGAAGTTGTGTTTCTAACTGATAATTCAGGGAAACTTTGAGTAGGTATGGTGTAATTAAGCAGATGACATTTAGTCAGGACACACCGGATAACACTTCTTGCTGGACCTCTGTCTCTATTACACAGACTATTTCTGTTCTAAGAGCTTTAGTGCCCTCAGAAGCTTTTTTTTAATTTATTTTTTTTTAGCATTTTCATGCAGCCAAATAATGATGACAGAAATGCTGAGAAATGAGATCAAATGTGTTCCATGTTGCTACTGCTCTTTTACCAAAGTGCCTCTAATACTCCATGGCTAGAACAGCTCATCAGCTCCTATCAGCGGTTGAAAAAAAAATAATAGCTTGGGTGCTGTATATACTGATAAGAAACACAAGAAGTGAGCAGGAAAGCCAGATAGAAATGTCTGGATCCAATGTTATTTTTAAAGGTTAGGTGTGAATGCATATTTCCTTTTAAAATGTCAATTTAATCTGAAAGACACTGAACCTCGAATAACATTTTGAAGTTAATGCAGAATTTCGGAAGAAAGGTAATTGCCGATCTGGCAGCTGGGGATTTCATTTTCAACTGATTGTAAAACAAAAAAGGTATTGATGCTAACAGTGTAAATATACATTTCTATGTAGAGAGCAGAAGGGGATAACAAATCAGTTGTGACCAGCTGTTGTATCTCAGGGTATTGTGAACTTCTTAAATCAAAGTGAGGTATATAATTATCTAGGGGACTTTGTGGCCCACTCACCAAATATCTGAGTACTCACAAGCCTTCATTAATACATTGTGCTAGGAATCGGTGTCATTTATAGCAGCAAATACAGCTTTTTGCAGTGATGATGAAAAACACCCAAGGAGAAAGGACCATTTTGCTTCTGGGAATCCAGGATAACCTCTCTGGAAAAAGTCTCATAAGTGACTTGGCAACTGTGAAAGATTGTGCTTGCCACTGATGTGCCCTCATGGCTGGGCATGGGACAGTTGGCTCTCTCCTTATTAGTCTTCCCTGCAAATTCTTGGCTTGACCCTGAAGTGGACTGTATTCCTCACACTGCCTGTAACTTGACCTTCTGGTGAGGCCATGATTTAAATCCACATCTTATAGGGTAATAACAAGTCCAGCAAACTAAAATCCAAGACTTGTGTTGGATCTTTGGGCCCAGCTCTGTGCCCCCTGGTCCTCAAGCCCTTCTCTCAAAGGCCAATCCCTCAATCAAACGTACACTTCAGAACCACACCTGCTCTCCTCAGCCCTGACCTTTTGTCCTCTGTTCCTATCTTGATGACTTCTCAGAGGATTTTTGCCAGAAGTGCAGCTCCTGCCCTTCTTCCCTGGTGTGCCACAAGGGCCTGAGCTACCCCAGTGTCTGCTCTGCCTCACCTGTCTGCTTGCCCCTTGTTTTTGTGCAAACAAGGCAACCAGTCCAAGCTAGTTCACTCTCTGGGCTACCTTCATGATTTTACAAGACCTCTCATATAAGAGCTTGCCTAGACCCCATATCTCCTTTCTTTCAGCTGGAAAAGCACTGTCTCTTGGGCAGAATTTCTCAAATGGGATGGGGCACAGAAGCTATTGTAGGGAAGGATGAAAAGTTTAAGGGAAAGATATTACTATGCATATTCTGAGTTGGGTACCCACAGGCCAGTGGCTGCTGACCAGGTGCCCATCTCTGAGGGCAGCACCACCACCAGCTACAGTCATCACCCTACCATGCTACCTTTACTTCTCCAATGCTGTTGGAGGCACTGCTGCCTTGGCCCTAGTCTACATTTGGGTGCTTTTCGGCGGCAGTCAACTGCATGTTACGCAAGGAACATAAAATTCCTGGTGCACATCAGGGGAAAGCCAACCACAAATTGCTTGTGGTCGACTTTCCTCTACACCCCCTGACCCCCAGGACATCTGGGGTCAACTTCCTGGATTGGCATGGTGAGTTCACACTCGCCACAATCAACTCCTGCTGGAAGGTCAAACTGACTGTGGCAAATTTGCTGCCATCAATATAGACATACCCCTAAGAGTTGTGTGGCTGGAAAGTGGCAGCTGCTGGATGGGTGCCTGGGGGGTGCATTCACTACTACATGCACAAGGAAGTGGGGGGACAATCAAATAAATTTGAGAGCCACTGATCTAGAAGTCACTCTCAGGACCATGCATTTCAAAGGGTGATTGGACCATAAAAGTGACATCCCGTGTTCTCTTCTGACACATCTCTTTTCCACTTCTGCAGACCAAAAAGAAACAGCTGCTGGGCTTTGGGAGCAGATCTTGGCTTGAGAGTTTGGGCAGCAATGTAGTGACAACACACAGTAAGAGGCTTCCCCTTGAACCAAGTTTAGTTTGAGTTTAGAAAGTGTTTTATCTTTATTTTTCTTTTTTTGCAACCACTTCTGATTTTCATGCCTTTGTACATACACTCACAATCTCTTTCTTCACTGTTTTGCTCCTTACTTAAAACTAATCCATTGTGTGAATCGTTCAGGTAACTTTCTTTCTGAGCACAAACTATTGTATGCTGATCCCCTGAGAGAGACAACAGACGTAATATAGTGGATTGCCCGGGAGATGGCTGAACAATAAAGAACATGGGTTTCTTGGGAAAATGCAGAAACGGGGGGGTGTTGGGCTCACTCTGGTAGTAGTAGCCAAAGCTATTGGAAACCAAAGTGTGGCTTGTGTTTGCTGGCAGGCTGCCTGGGTCAGAAGTGTTGGACCAGGGCTGTGGCTGTACATAGACACTCGGAGGTTGACCTACACGCTGTGCTGCTCTTTGTGGGGATCCTGAACATCTACACTGAATATTTAATAAAGCATCCCAGACCTTGAAGACCTCAGTCAGCTGACCTGGACCAGCCTTGATTATGCTGCAGGTGTTTTAGTCCAGGGTAGATGTACGTGGAGAGATTCTAAAAGGGTCATTAGTCAGAATGATATTGGTCCTGGCACTGTGATTTTTTTTAATAAGGGATAGAAGAGGGCATAAAGTGAAGGAAGACTGAAAGATTCTTGCATGACAGAGAAGACTAATTGAAAAACTATAACAGAAGTCGCCCATAAACAGGTTTTCATGGTCAAACATTTGCAGTGTTCTAAGCTGCTTTGGTTTGGGAATGTTGCAAGAACAGACTTCTTAAGACTTTTGCAGCCACTCCAGCTTTCAGTTAGTGCAGAAGTACAGTGATAATAGGTTTCTTTAGATCATTTTGGTACTTCTACTTCTGAGTCAGGTTCAGAAAACAATGAGACACCACAGAAAGTTTGGGCTTTCATCTATTGTGAGCCACAAAGGTTGGAGTCTGACCATATCTTTGTATCTTAAAGTCTTTAAATCATGATTTGAGGACTTTAATATCTTATTCCTAGGTCAGAGGTTTATTGCAGGAATGGATGGGTGAGTTTTTGTGGCCTGCATTGTTCAGGAGGTCAGACTAGATGACCATATTGGTCTCTTCTGACCTTAAAGTCTATGAGTCTCTGTCCAACCCATATTCTTCATCTAATCACTCCCATTCCCACCAGTAAGCCCCACCTGCCCACTCAAAACATGCCATTGATTTGAAAAGACCTCCACGCAATTATATGCTACAAGTTGTGCTAACAGAGAGAGCCACTGTAGAAATGAAGACTGTCTCATCTAAATCATATGAGGCTGGTATGCCTGCACACAGGGTTTTTCTGTCACCTAGGTAGCTGTATGCTGGTGGAAAAAAAAATCATTTATATTCTTTTCATCCAGATGCATTATTGTAGCCATGTTAAGAGGCTAATTCCCATTTAATACTTAAGACTTTACACAATGTGCTTGTGCATAATTCAGTGTGAAGTCTGTGCAAACGTAAATATTATAGCATCACTCTTTTTCTGTGTAGAACAGGAACAATCTGGTGGTATTCATACGACATTGCAGATTTGGAATGTTCTCTGCAAACTCATGACTGGCAGGTGGAAATTCAGAGACCAGAGCACTATGCTGGCTGCTGTGACCCTTGTCTCCAGAACATATGTAGATGCTCTCTATCAAAAACTTAAAAATAACCCATATGCACGGTCCTGGCCGATGTTATTTATGTAAGTGTTTTGATGAAAGCATGAACCCTTGTCTAAGGGTGAGGGGAAAGGCAGGAAGTAAGGTTCAGAAGGGAAGAGAGAGTCATAATGCATAGGTTGAATTTTGATGTAAAACTGAACTGAACTTTTGCCTTTCTGCATTAATTTTACCACTCTGAAGAGTGTCAGACTGTCAGCCTTACAGAGGCAAGTCCTCCTCTTTACCCATGAAACAGAGATTATACAAAGAGCTTGTCTCCAACTCATTCCCTACCAGAAGTGCTCAGTCCTGATCACCTCCAGAGACAGAAGCTCTGTGCCAACTCCATTAATTCCTGGGTCTCTAGGCTGAAATTGCTAACACATGTATTAGATGGAAGTATTAGTGATACAGGCACTTGTCCACTGATAAGTACAATGAGACCATAGATTTATTTCATGAGAACCTACAAATAGTCACCAGTTACTAGCTATCTGGGGGATCTGAAACAGAAACTTGAAAGTGGAACTCTCCATATCTCCTTCACAGAACCCAGAAGCATCCTGTCCTGACACTCATGCCAATTTGCACTTCTGACACTGGTGCCAGTTGGGGGCGGGGAGGTAGGAGGAATTTGCACTTGCTCAAATCCCCATGGCCTCCCAAGTCAGAAGGCGGTGACTCAATGGGTAAGTCTACACAGCACTTTTATTTCGAAATAACCCTGGTTATTTCAAAATAAAAGAAATTAGGTCTACATGACATTTTCTTATTTCAAAAGGACAGATCCCGTCCTTTTGAAATAAGAACCATTGTTTCAAAACAGGTTAAACCCGGATTTTTTTGAAACGACTGTTATTTCGAAATGGTTATTTCGAAATAAGGCCGTTTAGACATGTTGTTTCGAAACAACACCATTGTTTTGAAACAACTATTTCGAAATAACAGGTCCAAACGGCCTTATTTCAAAATAACCATTTCGAAATAACAGCCTTTTGGATTGCAGGCTTTCCCTTAATTCGAATTAACTTATTTCGAAATAAGGACTTTATTTCGAAATAACTCATTTCGAAATACTTATTTTGAAATAATGATGTGTGTGTAGACATAGCCAATCACTCTTAACCTGTGGTCCAGTATTAAATCAGTATAGCTGCTGCTGCCAGAACAGTCTGGAATGTTCCTCCGGCTGCGCAGTTTCAACACCACTGAATTTGACCAGATAGCCGGTCTGTCCACACAGAGGGGTGGCTGGGCCAAATTTCACTAAGTGGTGGTGCAACCTGGTGCAGAGGATTGCAAGACCACTCAAATCTGATTCAACTACTTTGCTGCCCAGCTGTCCCTCTAGCCAGGATGAAGGGGCAGCCAAACGCATTATATTGCAACCTGGCACATAGGACTCAGCTCCCATACGGTGGAGCACAGGGAATCCATTGAGAATTCAACCCCTGGCCACGTCTACTCAAGTGCTATGTGGATATGAGCAGGGATTCTGCACCTGAAGGAAACAGAGGAAAAGGTGTTGGATGAACCAAACCATCATGCAAATTTCTTCTGTAAGGGTGTGGACTGGAAACTGTACATGTAACTAATATCTGAATTGGTGCCATCACCTGTTCAGTTGGATTTTCTTTGGTATTGACCAGACAATTTTAAGAATTATTTTAGAAACAAATATTTTTTTGAAAGATCCATATTTTCCCAACAGGCATTGCTGCCTTTCAGTAACCAGCTGTGAAAGGTGCTGTGGGAACAGTTGTTGCTTGGCTTTTCATTCAGTCAAGTAGATGTGTACATGTTCTCTCTCCCTCCCCCCTCCTGCTCTTTCTCATACCTTGTTTTATCTCATATCTCATACACAAAAAATATTACAAACAAACAAAGCTGTGTTTTTAGTGTCTTGAAACAGAGAGTTCTTATTTCTATTTTTAAATATTGGAGAGTAGCATAGATGCTACAGTGATGGGGACCATAGTTAGATACGGACAAATAAATATGCTGTGGAAGGGCTACCATCTTTATGAGCTATTCCTGCAAATGACCTTGCAGCCCAATTGTAAACCATGTGCTGTGCAGGGAGTGGATAGTTTAGAAGGTGTTTAATAAGATATAATAAGTATTATGGCTCCACACAACTTGTTCTAATCCAATCCAGATTGTTATTAACTCGAAACTGGTACCATTGTATGATTACCCTGATGACCTAAAGATCTGTGAAATAAGATGTTGGATACAATTCAACTCCCAGTGGATGGGTGCCAATTGCATAAAGCCACTACCTTAGTTATCACTCTCCTAATAGGCTCAGCTGACTCATCAAGATCTGAATGAGTATGGGAATGAACTACCCTTTTGTTGTATCCATGAATAAAACAAGGGACTTTGCATTCATGGTTGCTTGAGCTGTACCTGGCTCTTTGGGTAAGTAAATGACTTCAGTCCTGCAACTATTCACAAATAACTAAATTAAATGTATGTATAATAAAGACTGTGTGTCTGATCAGCGGAGCCTGTAGGAATCTTTCTACTAGCTTCACTGGGCTATGGATCACTCCCAAGTAATGTACACACTAAAACTCAGGAGGCGGAGGAAATGTGAGGTGCTGCAAGATTAATTCATGAGTACATCTCTATATAGCCTTCAGTTCATAGTTTTGCATTACGGACCTTAACAATTCACAGAGCTAACCAATAAGAACCCCAAACATTGAATGGCAGAGAAGTAAATTCAAGTAATAAATGATTAATGGACCAACTTTTTTAACCCCAAGACAGAAAAGTCATTAATGGTCAATGAATTCATTTTACACATTCTCATTTCTCTGTCCAGGCAGAGATATGAGTTTCTATTGTTTTTTTGGTCCAATTTGACGGTAAGCTACAGGTGGCAGGGGAATGCATCCTCCAGATTCTGTCCAATGCTGGGCATGCTGTTTACACTTTATAAATATCAGTAACTACCTTTGCTAGCTATCAGTGTGCTTATTTACTTATAAAATCATAAGAATAAGGAATGCAGAAGTCTTTTAAGATTATCTAGTTCCCCTCGCTTCCATCTATGCTAGATCGTTCTTGTCATTTGCTAGAGCTTTGTCCATTAGAATAGCTTATCCTTTGTGAAGATAAGACCCACAGGGTAACTTTATATAAACAAGAAAAATCCCCGTAGAAACTCTGTTGCAAAATTCAATGGTGATCTAAATAATAGTATAAGATGATAGTGGATGGGAGTTATGGTTGTATAATGTGAACCCCTACAGTATGACTAAGAAATGAAACTAAATGAAACAAACAAGGAGTCCTGTGGCACTTTTAAAGACTAACAAATTTGTTTATCGCATGAGCTTTCATGGGAGAAAATCCCACTTTGCCAGATGCTTTGAAGATGGGGGAACTAAATGCGAAACCCTGTGAAAATACTGGTTTTTTTAGTGCTAACTGTTTAGTCGTCCATGAGATCTCAGCTTGGGTTTCTTAGATCTTGGGTGTATTTTTCAACTTATTCCATCTTGTCTACTGCAAGAAACATAATTGATAAAAATGTTTTATACTTTATTCAGGAGGACACAATGCATAATAAGGATTTAATGTACGTGGCATGCATTGATTTGTTAAGTTGCTGCATATGCAGAATTCAGGTGCTGTTGTATTTATACAGAAAAAAGGGCCAGCCTCTATTTATTACTTAGACTAACTGTTGAGAGCTACCTAGGTTAGATCCATTAAACTGTAAATTATGAAAGGTAGAATGAGAATGAGTTAAGGCATTATGCTATCTCTGCAAAAACTTTATTGGACGTGAGTTATCAAGATGTCTTCTAACATACTTTATTAGATATGTATCAATGACAAATGTGTACTGCTGATAGATTTATAGATGAATCCAGCCTGCACGTTTATTCTTATCTCTATGGAGATTAGCATATCTCATCAATACTTATGTCCATGTAAATGCATGGGCTCATTAATAACTGCCAGGAAAAGAATTAAATTATGCTGTTGGGTTTTTTTTCCTTATACAGAGAATATTCCTGGAATTAATTAGTCAAGTTTCTATCAAGCTTTGGTCAAGTTCTTTGCATTCTGATGTGTATTCATAACAAAGTCTGTGGTTGAAAGGATAGCTGGTAAAAGTTGCTGAATGCTTCCATCCTTAAAAACCAATTGGGGATTGTCTGGTTTACCTGTCCTCCTCTTGTAATGTCCTATGTTTTTAGCAAGTTTCCTAACAGAAACCTATTCTATCACTAGCCTCTGGTTGTATGTATATAAATGGCAGCACAATTAAAAGATTATGAAGGAAATAGGATTCCAATCACAGAGTGGACTGGTGCCAGGATTTGAAATAATGTATGGTTCTGAAAGGCACTGTTCAGATTACATAATATCCATCATTTGGGCATTAAAGCCAAAGAAGTGTGTATCTACACTTGGCTTTCCTTGGTCTGACTTCCCATTCAGTATCATTAACTGCTGGAGAAGAAAAAAGACACCAAACTGTGTAAATTCCTATGTATCACCAAGGTCAACAACGGTGATGCCCTTACCCAACCCAACAACATTGTTAATCTTCTGTTCTACACACATACTGCAGCACAGGAATCTGTGCTATTTTGGGGACTCTTTTCCTTCCCCACTACCCTACTCATAAGATGCAATTATCCAGTGACCTGTAAGCCTACGTTTGCCATCTGAGACTCAAGGAATATTTCCACCACATCACTGAACAACACAATAACCTGCTGATACCTTTCTCCCAACACTGTAGGAAGAAATATTCTACATGGATTCCTCCCGATGGTCGGAACAACAAACTAGTCTTCTACATAGATGTGTGGAAGTTCAAAGACTGAAATCATGGACAAACAACATCCCTTACACCATAACCTCAGTTCGTGAAGAATGCAGCCTCAGAAACAACTCATGTTATCATTAAAGAAGATGACAAAAGAGGTGCTGTCGTCGTCATGAATAAATGGGATTTCAATCAAGAGGCTTATAAACAACTCTCCAACACAACGTTCTACAATTCACTTCTCTCTGACCCCACTGAGCAATACCAGAAGGAACTACACCAGCTACTCAAGAAACTCCCTGAAGCAGCACAGGAACAAATCAAGACAGACACACCCCCAGATCAGGGATATTCTACCTACCACTGAAAATCCATAACAATGGAAACCCTGAATGTCCCATCATCTCAGGCACTGGCATTCTTACAGAAGAATTGTCTGGCTATGTTGACTCTCTCCTCAGACCCTATGCTATCAACACTCCTAGCTATCTTCAAGACACCATAGACTTCCAAAGAAAAAATCAATCCATTGGTGAACTCACAAAAAATACCATCCTGGTCACTATGGACGTAGAAGCTCTTTACACCAACAGTCCACACAAAGAGGGATTACAAGCCCTTAGGAGAACTATCCCAGATGATGTCATGCTATAGCTTGTGGATGAACTTTGTGACTTTCTACTCACCCACAACCATTTAAACTTGAAGATAATTTATATCTCCAAGTCAGCAGCACTTCTATGGTACCCGCATGGCTCCAGAATATGTCAACATTTTTATGGCTTACTTAGAACTATGCTTCCTCCACTCTTATTCCCAAGTAGCACTCCTCTATTTATGTTACATTGATAATGACATCTTCATCATCTGGAGCCATGCTTTTGAAGATTTCCACGGAGATTTCAAAAATTTTTACCCTACAATCAACCTTAGCCTACAACACTCCACACAGGAGATCCACTTTCTGGACACTACAGTGCAAATTAGCGATGGGCACATAAATACCACCCTATACTGAAAACATACTTACCACTACAGCTACCTACATCCCTTGAGCTTTCACCCAGACATGCCACATGATCCATTGTCTACAGCCAAGATGTAAGATATAACCACATTTGCTCTGATCCCTCAGATGGAGACAGACGCCTTCAGGATCTCTATTAAGCATTCCTAAAACTTCAGTACCACCTGTAGAATTGAGGAAACAGACTGACAGAGTCATGTGGGTACCCAGAAATCAACTACCACAGCAGAAGCCCAAGAAAGAAAACAACAGAATGCCACTGGTCATGACCTACAACCCCCAAATCAAACCTCTACAGCACATCATCAAGGATCTACAGCCTATTCTACAAGATGATCCCTCATTCTCTCAAGTCTCTGGAGACCCCCCCCCCATCTTAAACAGATACTCACCCACAATTACAGAGCATGCAACAGAAACATTAAAGCAGGCACCTATCCCTGCGACAAATCTCTTTGCCAGCTTTGTCCACATATCTGCACAAAAGATGCCTTCACAGGACCTAATCAAGTCAACTACTCCATCAAGGGCTCAGTCACCTGCTCAGCCACCAATAAGATTTATGCCATCATATGCCAGAAATGCCCCTTGCCTCACACATTGGACAAACAAGACAGTCTCTGCACAAGGGAATAAATGGACTCAAGTCTGACATCAGAAATTAAAACATTGAAAAACCAATCGGGGAACATTTCAATCTCTCTGCTCACTCCCTTGGTGATAACAAATGAAAATTTCAGATAGTAAATGCAGGCTTGGAATTCATATGACACCATTGCCTTAGGATTAAAAAAGGGATTTCAGGTTCTTATCACCTTAGGTCAAAGCAATAGAGCACCACTGAGTAGCAGTGCCTATTTTTAGCAGCATCCCAGACAGGCAGAGTGCTCACTCAGCATTGTCAGGCTCCTTGGCTATGTCTCCATTAGAAGGCTCAGTTAAGTCAACTTCACAAGGTCAACTTAAATTAAGTTGACTTAGAGAGTCCTCATTTGTTTAAGTAGACTTTATAAAGTTGACTTAATCCTTAAAGTCAACTTCAGGCAAGAGCTTAAGTTGACTTAATGAACTCCAAAGGTGGCCATGGAGTTGCTTAAGTCAACTTAAGCCTGTTTAAGTTGACTTACACCTCCAGTGTAGACATAACCTTTCTTCCAGGGTCATAGAGTTTCAAGGTTAGAAGGGGCCACTACATCATTTAGCCTGACTGCTTGTATATTTAAGGCCACTGAACACTACCCAGCACCCACATACCAAGGCAACAACCAAAGTTTTACAACCCTCAGCAAACTGATCTACTGAGTGCATAGGCAAAGAAAAGGAGGCTCAGAGGTGGGCAAATAGCTGAGTCCTCTGCAATGGAAAGGAGTTGATTTACTTAGATATACCCAGATGATCTCGGCAGCTCCTCACACTGCAGAAGGCCAAAAAAAAAAAAGAGTTATGGCTAATCTGATCCAGAATAAAATGCCTTCTAATTATCTTGCTTATTTATAGATTGTACAAACCCAGTAGAGTTGTCAGCGAAGAGAAAGTGAGAAGTATAAAGCTCACATTTGGAGGCACATCCATCATTTGGAAGCATATTTAAGGAACTGATCAAGAGGATATAGGCAGGCAGGCTACCTCTGAGTCATATTCCTTAACCAACGTGATGAACAATGGAATGAAAATGAGCAGAAGCAAGTTTAGTCTGATTAAAAAGACTACCTGGATAAAGAGAAATCTGCCTGGTGCCTCATGAGACAAGTGGTGGATGTCATATTTCTTTAAACATTCAGAACTGAAGAAAGACTAGACTAGAGATTCTCAACCACTGTGTTGCAACACAAAAGTGTGTTGTGGCACAGCGGCTGTGTCATGTGAAACCAGCCTGTTGCTGAGAGCCTGAGGAGAGTTACGGTAGCAGAATGATTTTATGCAGCTGGACATTTAAGAGCTAAAGCAGCGATGGCTATCTGCAAGAGCCACTGCAGAATCAGCTGTTTCATGGCCTCGGGGTCTGCCAGTAAACCCTCCAGCTGCTGAAAAATCCCTTTTACAGGGAGATTTCTTTGGTAGCAGAGGGGAAAAAAAAGTTGTGATGTGTTGTGCGTACCTGGGAACCCTATCAGCTGTGTTGCGATGGTGAAGGGGTTGAGAACCCATGTGCTAGACAAATTTAGTCTGTGGAGCAACTCTGCAACAGGTAAAGATTCTGCATGGTTGTTTTTTCTGCATTTAGTGTCCATAGTATCATTACAGTAGCTAGAGATATTGGAGTTACATTGTGCCAGATGCTATGTGTACATCTGAGAGACAGATCCTGCTCCAAAGAGCTTACAGTGTACAAACACAAGACAGACATCTGCTGAGATTGAAGGTATAGGCACAGAAACTTAAAGTGATTCACACAAAGTCATTTAGCAGGTCAGTGGCAGAGCTGAGGAAATAGGTGCTTTGGCTTCTGTCTCTATAATGAACAAAAAAAATATTTTCCACCCATATCTGCAATATTTGTGTCTGGGGCCAAACTGCCACAGACTTGTGGGAATTTATAGACCCAGGGATTTGGTTCAGACTCATTTCTAAAAATGGAAGCATGGAGGCTTACAAAATTAAGCTCAGATAAAAGCTGTAGAGATCTCAGAAAAGATTGTTTGGCCACACGCAATATATATAGTTTGGATATTAATGTTTATATTTTCCCCCCTTTGTAACTATATCAAAAACTTTCACTGCTATCTCATTAGCACTTTTGTCACTCTATCACAGCAGTGTGTGCTCTTTTGCGAGACCATTTACACAGAAGGATCAGATAAGCTGCTTAGAATCTTATTGCAAAAATGAATTCTAAATGAGAAAACTGTGTAAAATTGCCCTTTAGCAAAGAGCTAACATTTAGGCAGTTTTCTAACATTTCGCTTTCAGGCACTGCTACAAGTAGCTAATTTCAGGTTTGCAATCAACACATTGAAGCCAAGATGCAAAAGACTGAGGTGCAAATAAGCAGAACAATTACATAAAGTAAGGCAGACTGTGCAGCTCAAGGATATGATTCGTGATTTCAAGGAAGGAATACTGGATTTCAGACTGAAAAAGTGACTAGACTAAGAACAGAAGCTCAGAGAGGGACCATGTGGACAGCAGTTTCATTCCAGAGAAAGAGAAACTAACTCTTGTATACAAGTTCCAAATGGATAGCTGTGTTACTCTAGTTCAGCAAAACAAACAAGGGGATGTCTACACTTACACTTTAAATCAAACTAATAATGTTTCTTTTGATTTAAAGTAGCGCATGTCTACACTAGCTTTCCTTATTTTGAAATGAGGAGCGCCATCATTTCAAAATAAGGAACGGTCATTTCAAAATAATAAAACCTCACTTTATATTGAAATGATGGTTAAATCAAAATTATTATTTTGAAATAACACTGTGTGGCCACATTATTTCGATTTAACTGTTATTTTGATTTAACACTTTTTGTCCTTCTCCCTCCCAAGGTGCCTTCCTCTTTCTATATATTGGGTGGGGGCATGGACCTTCTTGGGGGCCAATTTGTCACACCTCCTATGGTGCCCATCTCCTAAATCAAACTAGCAAGTCATGTTCATGGACATGCTAGTTTGATTTGTGTTTCTAGTGGAGTCTGGTCTCACTTTTAAAGAGCAACAAATTTATTTATCTCATGGGTTTTTGTGGGAGAAAACCCCACTTGTCAGACGCTCAGGTATAGCATGTATCATCAGGTGTCTCCAAAAGAGATAATGGAAAGACTTCCAGTATTGACATAATTACATTACTGTCAGAGCAGCCACCATTGTATATTTCATAGAGTTGCAAAATAATTTGAGGCCTTTCCTTTTGGGACACTGGTACAATAGCTTTCCATAACCCCGTGGCTTCCCTCTGCACTCTTCCTTCAGCCATGAAAGTTCTGTCATTTGATCCAATTTCAGCTATAAATCTGCCTTCTTGAGAGGACTGTATCTTCATCCTGTTCATCAAACAGTGGAGCACCTTAATTTCCCTTGAGTTTGACAAAAAGAGTAGCAAGCAAGCAATAAAAGCTTTGATTCATTAAATTCATTTGCATTTTCTGTAGATTTTGTTGAGCCTGAATAGTTGTGTAATGAAGCAGCAAGACTGTCCTTGATCAAACTTCCTCTTGGATATCAGAGGAGTGCGTGGAAGCCAATAGAAGTCCCATTTCATTATAAAGATGTTCTATCTACCTAACAGAATAACCTATCTACTTAGTGACATCTATACTGGAATTATTTCTATGGAGTTGACAATCACCTAATAAGTTAAACATAAAATGTATATGTTTGTTTGATTTGGTTTAAACAATGGTCTTAGATTAGAATTGCAGTGTTCATGTAGCTGTGTCCACTCCTAGGATGTTAGAGAGACAAAGTGGGTGAGGTAATAGCTGTTATTGGACCAACTTCTCTTCCTGAGAGAGACAAACTTCCAAGCTACCCAGATCTCTTTCTCAGACCTGGTCTGCTGGGTTGGAAGGGACCTGTGCATCTAATCTATCACCCTACACCGAAACAGAATTGATCTTATTGTCTTGAAAACTCTCTCTGGTGGACAGATGTCTAGTAATGAACTTGAGTGATGGGAATTCCATAACTTCCCTTGAGAGATTAATTCACTATCCTGATTGTTCCTTGTAGATGGGTGGTAGCACGTGACACCGCAGATAAACACCACTTGGTGATGTTAATGCACAATAGCTGAAGTGACCACCCAGACCAGGGGCCTGTACTGGATCTGTTCACAGTCAGGACTTCAACCCTCCGGCTAAGATCTTCATATTTCCATTTTCTTCCAGGGTAAGGCACAGTCAAGGACCACTTTGCTTCAGTATACACTATCAGTCTATTCACCACCTACTGGAAGTCGGGGGTGGGTGGGAGGGACCCGGGCCCACCCACTTCTCTGGGCCCTGTCCCCAACACTGGAACCCTGTGTGTTCTACCTGAGTGCCACCTCGACACCCCACTCTAGTTCAGGACTTTTTTCAGATCCCCTGGGCCATATCCTCACCTCCCCAGATACCTGTTACCCTTGTAACACGGCTGCATTCCTGTTAAACCCTGGCAGGTGGTAGAGTACTGTCCATGCTTTCACCTCCCACAACAAAGCCTCCAGCACACCCTTCCTCCACAAAGGCTAGAAGAAAGCTGCCCCAAGTAGGAATTGCAGACCTCTTATATACTGGCCTCTCAGGTCCTGATTGGTCCTACAACTGCCTGGTCCCACTGGCTGTGCCCTTCTGCACAGCTTTTAACCCCTTTCTTGCCAGAGCAGGGAAATTACACAGCTTCATTCTTACAATTTCCTAATGTTAAACTGACATTTTCCCTGCAGCATTCTAAATCTACTAGATCTTGATCTGTTTGCTGCCTAAAGTAGAAAATTGATCGTTGTTCCTTTCTAATATTCATTCATGCATCTTTATTGTTATGCCTCCTCTTCTGCAAACTGAAATCCTCTACTATCCTCTTAAGGTCTCTTGCAGATTCCATTTTCTGAACATTTGATCATTTCTATTTCTCTTCTATATAATCTCTCCCATTTTGTCTAGTTCTTTTGTTTATGGTATAGTGTTCAGAACTAAACACAATTCTCCAAACCTAGCGTTGTACCCATAACAGAGACCTCAAGAGTCTGTGAAAGACACTGAAGAATGGAGGCTACTTAGGGTTGGAAGTGTCCCACCCTTTATGACAAATGTTCACATTCTCCTGGTTAGACACAAAATTCACCAAATTCACTTTTCAAATTTTTTAATGAGAAATGGGACAATATCTAAGTTATTTCCAGCTGAAAAAGAAGTTTTGTGAAGTACTGTTTTATAGGCTTTTGGAAGCTGAATTACCCAAGTCAGCAAAAGAAAGAAAGAAAGAAAGAAAGAAAGAAAGAAAGAAAGAAAGAATATCTATCTCTTATTTATGACCTTTTGTCAGCAGATCTCAAAGCTCTTTATAAAGAAGGTCAACATCAGTATCCCAAAATGTAACCAGACACAACCACTTTCAACCTTACTACATATTGTTAATGATAACGTATATAGAGACATTTTTCCTGTAACCACCTATCTGAGCTGCTCTTTCCTGCCTCATATTTCTAGGAAACCTGATGTAAAACAAAGGAGGATTATGCAGGTAAGTATTGTGAAAATTCACATTGCTGCATGTTTTCAGGATGACAATAGATATGCTTATGAGTTTCACGATGAGCACAGTTTCAGAGGAGTCTGGAATCATGTGAAATAAAATGGCAGAGGACTTCACCTCCAAATTTTTCCAATGAAATATAACTGTGCAATTGTGTTATGTTTAAAAGAGCATTCTTCATTTAAAAAAAACAAACCAGGGCTCACTGCCAATAAATTAATACTGCCCCTACATTGTAGGATTATGGTAACATGAAAAATCCTCTGACTCACCACTATGTTGTTCCAGTTTTACACTACCATAATGTCCCTGAAATCAATGGAACCAGAGCAGAGTAAATCTGGAGTCACACAGAGGTACATTACCCCATGTTTGCTAAAGTTTCCAGAATCCCGCTATTCAAACTGCAGTTCTGTGACGCACCATAGGATTCTAAACTATTTCAATCATCATGTTGTCTTGAGCTGTATTAGAAAAGAACATTTAGGACAGAACTAGTTGGGGGAAGTGGGGCATTGATCAAAGTGCCTGTACAATTCAAAGTGTTTTGATCATATAATATATGTCCCTATCAGTGAAGTTACAGCCAGAAGATACAAAACAGCCATTAACAAACATTTTTTTCCCCGGTGTTGAATTTTTTTCCCCCAGTCATCTATGCCATTTTGATTTCTCCTCTTTGTGCTTTTGTCTTTTGATTGCTAAATGCGACTCACCCACCCCAAGGGACTGTTTAAATTACTTCTGAGGAGGAAAGTTACTGTAAGGGGAAATTATTAGAACTATACATCAAGAATTGTAGGCTCTTAGAACGACCCCTTGAGTACGCATGTAAAACTTTTCAGCACACTTTTAATACTGTTTCAGTATCCAAGGGGAAACAAAGTCATTTCCTAATGCTTTTGTGTTTGTGCATTGATCTTACATCTTCATATTTCCTCCCTCTTCTCTCTACCCCCTTTTCCCTAAAGATACCAACTGATTTCGGGAGTAGGTAGTCTGCAAAGGATTAGCCTGATAAATTTCTGGCTGCCAAGCTGTTGGGTTGTATTTAAATGCCCAATTTTGCATCATCACCTTGTTAAAGCAGCTTTTTGAACCTTGCTGGCAAAACAGTCTGCTGCTGCTGCCAACTTCTGGAGCCACCAGAGAAACTGAACTGAAAGGGTGTACCATAGAATCATAGAAGATTAGGGTTGGAAGGGACCTCAAGAGGTCATCTAGTCCAACTGCTTGCTCAAGGTAGATCCAACCCCAACTAAATCCGCCCAGCCAGGGCTTTGTCAGTATGAGTCTTAAATGTCTCTAAGGACAGAGATTTTACCACCTTCCTAGGTTACCCATTCCAGCACTTCACTATCCTCCTAGGGAAATTTTTTTTCCTAATATCCAACCTAGGACTTCCCCACTGCAGCTTGAGACCATCGCTCCTTGTCCTGTCCTCAGCCATCACTGCTAGCAGCCTTGTTCCATCTTCCCCAGAACCCCCCTTCAGGTATTTGAAAACCACCATCAACACCCCCACACCTTCTCTTCTGAAGACTAAATAAGCCAAGTTCCTTCAATTTCTTCTTATAAGTCATGTGCTTGAGCCCCCTATTCATTTTTGTTGCTCTCTGCTGGACTCTCCATTTGGTACACATCTTTTCTGTAGCAGGGGCCCAAACTGGATAAGATACTCCAAATGTGGCCTCATCTGTGCTATAGGGGGGAATAGTCACTTCCACTAAATGCCATTCCCTCTTGGCAATAAGGGCACACTTATGCCCTTATTTGTCTGTGCCAGGCAGGACACAATCTGTGGAAAGATTGTAATCCTAAAGATCAAGCATTTGGATTCCCATGTGGTCGCATATTGAACTGCCTTTTATGCTCTATGGGAAAGGGCTGCTAATTTCAACCTTGCATTCAGCTGCCCTGGTCACAGCTAGTATAGTTCATAAACATAAGACAAGCATAACAGGGGGAATGAAACATATAAGATGAATAGCACTTGCCAAGACACATAGATTCTCTGGTCCCTGTTGGACCGCGAATTCAGCAATCGCACGAAGACCGATCTGCAAAGCTATAAATCAATGGAAGTTACATTCCACTAAGGAAAGTGAGAGATTTGCCTCCCAGCTATAAGGAAATAATAGAAGCTGTCTGTACAATTGGTTCTATGTTTTGTAACAGTCATTTGAGTTAAAAATAATATATTTACCGTATAGTGAAACTGACCAGAATTCATGGCTATTGCAATATATGGCAGCAGGCCATAAGGCATTGCTTAGCATGGTACTTGGAGCTGTAATAGGGAATAGTGGGAAGAAATTTAAGGACCCTTATTCCTGGCTGGTGGTAATTATCACAGCACTAAACGCAATGGAGCCCTGTGGATTTATAGCAGATGGAGATCTGGACAAAGCAATGGAAAACATAGGCTAATTTTTCAGGGGAAAATGGACAAGGTAATCTATTTGACTGCAGATTATTTACTTAAAAGAATTTGTTTAAACATCAGCTGAGTTAGTTCACACTTACCAAGACAAAATACTGAGTCAGATCCTCAGGTCATGTAAATTAGCATGGTTCCATTAATGTGTGTTAATCAGGATTGTTCCATTCAAATCGTGGTTGGTGCTACATCCCACTTGAAGATCTGACCCAGTGTCTGTAAGAGACAAGCTGGCATTAGCAGAACAATGTCCCAGTTAATCATTATACAGAAACTTCTGCCAGCTAAATCTTTTCATTCCTGAAATCTATGGTGCTTTGACAGTCCGGTATGGAGCCCTAGAGCATTATGCTAGCTATGGCTGAAAAGGTATTTTGTTATATGCTGGAGCTGTGCGAAAAGTAAATCAAGTGATTTGGTTCTGAGTCACCAGTTTCATGTCTCGTTGCAAACTGGAGAACCAAGTCCTTTAGTTTTTGCTGAGGTTTCCAACCTTCAAAGTCACTGATTCAGCAAGATAGTTACACAAATGCATAATTTTAAGCATGCAGGGAGTCACATAGAAGTCAGAAGAATTACTTATGGGTCTAAAGTAGAACTTTAGCAAAAATCTTCAACTGAAACATTTTCCATTAGAAAATTTAGT
The DNA here is from genome assembly GCA_007922195.1 of Podocnemis expansa. Lineage (NCBI taxonomy): Eukaryota > Metazoa > Chordata > Testudines > Podocnemididae > Podocnemis > Podocnemis expansa. The sequence continues at coordinate 11,839,903 of ML682056.1, read as the reverse complement.
TTGATTGAAAACACATGGTTTTACCCAAATCCAGAATTTGGTTTTGGAAAAATAAATGGCTTGAACAAAATTGTAATGTTTCATTTCACTTTTTTTTTTTTCAGTAAAACATTTCAATATTTTTTATTTTGATATAATTTTTTGTTTTGGAAGTCTTTTTATTTTGGATTGCATTCCATATAATAACACAGTCACATTTAAAAAATCAAAATCCAAGTGCATGTTTCTAATAATCTATAATTATTCCCCCCCTTCCCCCAAAACCTTTTTCTTGGAAAATTTTGAAATGTTTGAATAACTTGCAGAATCAGAATGAAAACAGATTTCAAAAAGCCTGAAATCCTTTGGTTTTTTGTCTTCCACAGAGCCCTTTAACTGTGTACTTTTCTGAATCAAGGCTGTGACTGATTTCTGGTTTTTCATGTAGATGAGTTGGAATTTCACGGTTCTGACATGAAACAGCATCATTGCAGGTAGTATTCTGCTTGAATACAAACTTAACCAAACTGTAAGATTGCTCAGACTCGAAACCCACATCCTAATCATGAAGTTATCTCCATGTTTCTATTGTGAGCTGAACCAAAAATCCCCAACACAAACCTCTTCCAACACAGATGTGTTTGAAATACAAATCCAGTTTTTGCAAGTCTCTCTTTCCATTTGACTACATTTTGCTTACAGTTTGTTGGAAACCAGAATTCAAAAAGAAACTCAAGGGAGCCAATGCTGATCAAAATATAACTTATGAATACTTTTGCTTAAACATATAACATAGCTGTATTTCCAGGTGCTTACGCTTTGGAGATGAAGTGTAGAAAATGACCCTGTTTAGGGTTATATATTTTATGTTAATTCATAGCTCAAGGTGGGTTTCTGGGGAGTGTTTAGTAGAATCCCTGGTTTTAGGATACCAAAGTAAGACAAATCCAGAGTGAGATTTTCAAAACTGACTAATGATTTTGAGTGGCCAACTGGATATACTTTGAAGGTGCCTGGTTCTCAGAAAGTACATGAGTATCCATCCTATGGAAACCTATACATCAGGAGAAGTTATAATCCTCTAAGGAAAGTGAGACAGTTGCCATCCAATAACAAGGAAATAATGTAGAGGGATTTTCTCCTACGAAAGCTCATGCAATAAATATATTTGTTAGTCCTTAAGTGCCACAGGACACCTTGTTTGTTTGTTTTACTGAACTAGACTAACACAGCTGCTCCTTTGGATCTAAGGAAATAACAGATGCCAACAGGAGATAATACAATACTCCTTATTCATAGATTTGAAGGCCAGATGAGACCACTATGGTCACCAACATACTATGCTCACCATACAGAGCAATAAACATTAAGGCGTCCTGTATTGGTCTCCCAATGAACAAGACACTAAAAATCATTAGTTACTTTGAGAAAATTGGATCATTTTTTTTCTTTAAAAAGCTTTTACTGGCAAAACTTGTAACAAAACCCTAAAGAACTGTACCTTTGCAAGAGCGAAACTCTTCAGTCTTACCATGGATCTATTCCCGAGTTAGAACTTGTGTCTTTTGAAGCATGTACGTATTTTCTTTACTGTAAGTATTGCAATAAATCAGTCTACACTAACTTTGTTTATATGCTTGTGAAATTTCTCATGAATGGGGCCTTATCAGATGCAAAGAAATATATGTATTTAACACATGAAATTGGTGAAACTTTGCATTTTTATTAGCACTTTTCATGATGACCTCTTAAAGAGTTTTAAAAACACTAATTAGGTTTCACAGCTCTACTACAGCTAGGTGTTGCATTTTTGGTTCATTTCACTTGGGTCCACCCAGTTGCACCTCTTTGGGAATCCTTAGTCCTGTGGAGTGCTGTCTCCACCTGATGCTTAATCTCCTAACAGCTTGGAGAAGTGAGTGAGATTCTTCCGATGGGAATATCAGTGACAGTAGAAAGCCACTTCCTAATATTGGTGATACAATGATGCTCTGGGGCAGTGAGCTGTCACTCATCAGACTTCCTGTCTGAAAAAATCCACAGGTCAATAACCAACCAGCTCCACAAAGCAGGGGTGTATGTGTGTAAAATCAAGCTACAAACACCCACACACGCACACCCCTCTGCTGCGTCCTTGCCTTCTGTACAGCACTGAGATGATGAGGAAACTACATGGAGACAGCTGGATCCCAAATACTCATGTTTACCAAGTCTAAATCAAAAAGGTCCAACTACAGAGACACTACACTGCTTTGTTACGTTCTCATCCGCTGTGTTAGAAAACACGGAGGCCAATGAGAAGCCCCCCAAGCTATTTAAAGGGATTCTACCCAATTCATGTACACCGCAAGTAACTGCTCACCCAGGAGATACAACAATATATTTGAGACGGTCCCTAGAATCAAACAGAGGAATAATCCTGGGAAGGCATTGGGGGGAGCTAAGTGGAGACCATCTGTGTGGTTCCCTTGAAATAGATCCTCAGTAGGATTGTTCTTTACCCCTTTATAGGAAATAACATCCCTATTTGATAAAAGAACATCAGCAGGAGCTGTAGAAAGCTTGCAGAGCACAGCCAGCAGACCAAAAGAGAAGATGTCTGGCGTAGCTAGGGAACAAAGGTAAAGTAATAAAAGAAAGCATTGCTAGGCAGGGTCATAACTGAAATCTCAGCATTTCATAACCTGGGCTATTTGCAGCACAGGGATCATTTCCTGTTCCTGATATAGGACACAGCATGACATTTCAGATGAGAGGGGGTGAGAACCATTGGTTAGTAACAGAGTAACATCTAGTGGCCTGCCCAGGCCAGTATCCTTATGACTGTGAGCAGTACAAGGAACCACAGATGGTACAAGAACCACTATTAGTGATTATGGTATAAACTGTCCATAGAAGGAATTTCTTCTCAGTTCTAGGTAGCAAAAGCTTGGATAGCGCCTCTAATCTGAGGGTTTATATGTTTGCACCCAGTCTACGGTAACTCTGGCCGTTCTGTTTGTAACAGTCTCTGAACCCTCTATGGCCCCCTAAAAAAAACTGTTAGATTCACTAATATTCCACAACAGTGAGTTTCAAAGCTGATTTATGGATTTGCTCTACTTTTTCAAGATCCCTAGGCACACTCCAGCTACAAGCTTAGCTCCATTTAAGGTTTTCTTTAGCTGCTGGCCTGGCTGAAGAGTCTGCAAGTTAAGCTCTCCAGCTAGAGTATGTTCACTGAAGGCTTTGGAAGTGTTGCTGATTCAGCAGAACAATAACAAACGTACTCTCTCCTCTCCACTCCTTTTCTTTTTCCTCCTGTGAGTGGGACCCTGAAAGGGAAGGGCAATGTTTGGTTGGGGGACACATACATTTTCAAAAATAAATTTATATCATGGGTTTTCCTAGCAAGGGTTTGTAAAACACATAAAGCTCAGACTCCTCTGACCTGGATCACTTTGGCTAAGCAGTGCCTGGGGATAGGTCACTGGTGCAGAATGGCAGACCCTGTTTTCACACCACACTTGCCCAGAATGGGTTAAGGCAGATTGAAAAAGGGGCTAATTACTGGTAAATCAGTCGGTCACAGCTGGGAGGAGTCAGATGGTTAAGTGATCCCTGGACTAAGTGAGGAAAACCCATCTGAGAAGGAATGAGCTGGGCTGGGTTTATAAGGACAGGAGAGAGACTGCAGAAGGGGGTTGCTTGGAAAGTTTCTAGTCACTCTCTGTGGGAAGGAAAGAGTGTTTAGAGGGTACTGGTAGCACATGGTCACTATTTAAGAAGTTGGCAAATCTAAAGGAGAAAGCCAGGAAAGGAGACCAAGGTTCAAGGAAAGGCATTAAGGCCAAAAAGAGGCGATGACCTGGTTAGATGGCCAAGTTGCAAAAAGGAGACTACAGCCATGAGGCAGTGACCATGAGACAGTGGCTACAGACTGGGAGACGGTGAGGGAGAGTGACACGATCCCACTACAGGTAGGAGTGTTGACTTAGTGAGCTATTCTCAGAGTGACTGGGAGGACGTGCCACCTTGGTGGTGAGTGGAAATTCCCATCACAAGGTCCTAGTGTCACCCTAATCATTCTATCAGCTTGAGATTGAAAGTCGATGCCCGGCTGCGCTAGTATGCATGATACTAGAGCTGTGCTTTTATTTATATATCAACTGAGTGCAAAATTCTATTCAATAACCATACATTTCTAAAAATACATGGGTCATCTTACAAATCCCATCCCTAGAAGAGGCACAATGCTGTATGTTGGTGATAATGCCCTTTATATATCCTAGTCCTTGCTCTTCAGGACTGCTATTTTTGTGGATATTTTGATTGCTGTGAAAATGTGCCCAAATAAATAGGTTTGACTATGGAGACTGTTTGGGGAGCAATATGAAATGAGGGGTCTAGAGGCAGTTGTAGAGAAGCTTCCAGTGTGACTCTATAGCCAAAAGAGCTGTTGCTATGTTGGGATCCATAAGAAGAAGAATCTCATGTAGAAGTAGAGAAGTTACTTTACTGCTGTATTTGTCACTGGTGCAACCACTGCTGAAGTACAATCTTTAATTCTGGTGTTCTCAGTTTGAAAAAGATGTTGATAATTTGGAGAGGGTCCACAGAAGAGCCATGAGATTGATTAAAGCATTAGCAAGTAGGTCTTAGTGTGAATGACTCAAGGCAGTTGGTCTGGAGACCTTCACAAAGAGGTTAAGAGAGCTCATTAGCCTATTGGTATTTACGTGGGGAACAAATTTAATAATATTCTCATCAATCTAAAAGAAAAATGTATAACGTGTCTAGAAGCTGAAGCTAGATAAAATTAGGTTGGCAAAAGGTGCAATTTTTTTTTATAGTGAAAGTAATTTAACTGTTGGAAAAACTTAAGTTGTGCCGGATTCTCCACCACTGAAAATTTTAAAGTTAGGATTGGATGTTCATTCTGAGATATGTTCTAGGAATTATTTTGAAGAATTATTCTGACCTGTGTTCTACAGAAGTGACACTAGATGATCAGAGTGGCCCTTTCTGGCCTCAGAATCTGCATCTAATATAAAAATCTACAGATCGATAGATGAGCTGTTTCTTGCCCTTTTTTATTTTATTTTATGTCACAGTCACTTATAGACCTTTTATTTGCAATACACGAATCTGAACCAGGTTTAGCTGTCTTGTCACAACTTTGGCTTGGTCTATGCACCTGGGAAAATTCAGTGTCAGTCAACAGGGTTATGCAAACTACTCTGTGTGGCTTGTATAACCCTTATTGACTCTGTAATTCCCCTTCAGTGTGGCATCTTCACTGCGCTGTGCCATCTGCAGGGTGGCTTTAATAAGTCAGTTTCTGGATCTGCTTAGCATGTCTTGACTGACTGCTTAGTCAATCCAGAAAGACTGATCTGATGATGGTGACACTGTCATTGTCAGTGTAGGCATGGCCTTAGACCAGTGTTTCCCAACCTTTTTGGCTTGAGGCCCACAGATACCATTTCTTCAGCCCTGAAGGGCCACCAGCCTCCACCAGCAGGCCTCCCCTGAAAAGCAGTCTGCATCCTCATTGATTTCCCATACCTCTGACTGGAGAGGGAGAAAAAAAAAAAGGCCTCCTCTAGCCCTGTGTGTTTCACCTGTGTCCCTAGGCAGTGGCTCCTTTCTGCAGTTATGAGGATGGAAGACCACTCTTCCCCTCCCTCTGGCTCCAGCAAGGACCTCAGTACCCATGGATGTAGATGGGATGCTTTGCTATGCCTCCTTCTACAGCCAAGGGAACAGAAGCACTGATCTTCCATGCCCTTGGCAGCAGCAAAGATCCTTCACCAATCTTTTAGCTCCATGTATGTGTCCACCCAGGTCCTGGTGTGGATTTGCAGGGACTGTGGCCTTCATTTTCCTGCCACTGATGATCAGGCTAGGGAGATGAATCTATGTGATAGGTACCTTCTGGTGGCATCTCTCCGGAAACAGGTAGGAGAGTTACAGGAGGAGGTGTCATGACTCAGGGGTATCTATTCCCTGGAAAAGTTCTTTGACAGTGTCCACAATGAGACCTGCAAGGAGGAGGTCCCTATCCTGGTGCCAAGGGCTACTGCCCCAGATCTGGAAATGGATGGGATTTCTATGGCAGAGGGAGGACAGTGGCAGCTGGTCACCTCTGGCAGTAGACACTGCTCCACGCCTGCTCACATCCCACCATCCATTTTGGTGAGGAACCGTTATGCAGTGCTGGACACAATGAAGGAGGTAGAGGAGATGCCATGCACCCCAGAGGCTGGGGAGATCACAGCCACCTCACCTAAGAGGAAACGTAGGGTTGTGGTGATTGGGGACTTACTCCTGAGAGGAACGGAGGCACCCATCTGTCGCCCTGACAAGGCCTCTAGGGAGGTATGCTGCCTGCCAGGTGCCCGTATCCGAGACGTTACAGAGGGATTGTCAAAAATCATCTGCCCCTCAGACTACTACCCCATGCTTCTTATCCATGTGGGTACCAATGATACTGCGAGAGGTGAGCCTCAGCAGATCAAAGGTGACTTCAGGGCTCTGGGAGCGAGGGTGAAGGAGTTTGGAGTACAGGTGGTGTTCTCATCAATCCTTCCAGTCAAGGCAAGAGGCCTGAGGAGAGACAGGTGCATCCTAGAGGTGAATGCCTGGCTGTGAAGATGGTGTGGTCAGGAAGGATTTGGCTTCCTTGACTATGGAGTACTGTTTCAGGAAGGAGGATTGATAGGCAGAGATGGCCTTCACCTGTCCAGGAAGTGGAAGAGCATATTTGGGCACAGACTGGCTGACCTAGTGAGGATGGCTTTAAACTAGGTTCAACGGGGGAAGGAGACCAAAGCCCACAGGTGAGTGAGAATATGGGAGATCTGGGGGAAGGGATGGAACTTGGGGGTTGCTGGGACTGTAATACCAGGAATAAAAGAGAAGGTATTTGGAACATGGGGGGGGGGAATCAAATAATTGTCTTAAATGTTCCACTGAAGCCCCAGTACAAGAGGAGAGTGGGGGAGGACAACTCCTAGAAAAAATGCAAGGAGGTATATGTAATGGAATTGAAAATCAAAACGACAAAGTAGGGAAATCAGCCGGGTATCTTAAGTGCCTATACACGAATGCAAGGAGTCTGGGAAATAAGCAGGAATAATTGGTAGTACTAGCACAGACAAGGAACTATGATATCATAGGAATAACAGAGACGTGGTGGGATAGTCTGCACGACTGGAGCTCTGCCATGGATGGGTATAAACTGTTCAGGAAGGACAGGCAGGGAAGAAGAGGGGGAGGAGTAGCGTTATATGTAAAAGAGCTCTATGACTGCTCAGAGCTCCATTATGGAAGTGGAAGCGTGCCAGTAGAAAGTCTGTGGGTTACATTGAGAGGGGAAAGCAACAAGAGGGATGTTGTGGTGGGGGTCTGCTATAGACCACCAGACCAGAAGCAGAAGGTGGATGAGGTGTTCTATGGACAACTAGCGGAAGCTTCTAGATCACAAGCCCTGGTGCTCATGGGGGACTTCAATTTCCCTGACATCTGCTGGGAGGCCAATACAGCAGTGCATGGGCAATCCAGGAAGTTTTTAGAGAGTGTTGGGGACAACTTTCTGGTACAAATGCTGGAGGAACCAACTAGGGGCCTTGCACCTCTTGACCTGCTGCTCACAAACAGGAAAGAGTTGATCAGGGAGGTAGAAGAAACAGCAAGCTAGGCAGTAGTGACCATGAAATGTTTGAGTTCAGGATGCTGATTAAAGGAAGGAAGGAAAGAAGCAAAACACAAACCCTGGACTTCAAAAAAGCTTCAAAAAAGCTCCCTCAGGGAACTGATGGGCAGGATCCCTTGGAAAACTAATCTGAAGGGGGAAAGGAGTCCAAGAGAGTTGGTTATATTTTAAAGAAACCCTGCTAAGGGCACAGGAACTTGCCATTCCAATTAGGAGAAAGAACAACCATGTGAGGCAGCCAGAATGGCTTAGCCGAGAACTCTGCTCTGAGCTTAAACATAAAAAGGAAGCTTACAGGAAGTGGAAGCTTGGTCAGATGACCAAGGAGGCATATAAAGATATTGCTAGGGACTGCAGGGATAAAATCAGAAAGGCCAAAGGACAAATGGAGCTGTGGCTAGCGAGGGATGTAAAGGATAACAAGAAGGGGTTCTATAAGTATGTTAATAACAAGAGGAGGATCAGGGATGGTGTAGGTCCCTTGCTGAATGGGGCAGGGATCCTCATGACAGAGGATGAGGGAAAAGCTGAAGTGCTCAATGCTTTTTTTACTTCAGTTTTCACAGGCAAGGTCAGCTCCCAGCCCACTACTGTGGGTGTGGCAGATGGGAGAGAAGAAGAGAGGTCCTTGGTGACGGAAGGTCAGGTTAGAGACTGCTTAAAGAAGCTGGATGTGCACAAGTCCATGGGGCCGGACAAACTGCATCCAAGGGTGCTAAGGGAATTGGCTGATGAGATATCAGCACTGCTGGCCGTTATCTTTCAAAACTCATGGAGAACGGGGGAGGTGCTAGAGGATTGGAAAAAAACAAATATAGTACCTATTTTCAAGAAATGGAAAAAGGAGGATCCAGGGAATTATAGACCTGTCAGCCTCACCTCAATCCCTGGAAAAAATATGGAGCAGATTCTCAAAGAATCCATCCTCAAACACTTAGAGGAAAATAAAGTGATCAGGAACAGTCGGCATGGATTTACCAAGGGTAAATCATGCCTAACCAATTTCATTTCCTTCTATGATCAGATGACAGGATTTGTGGATGCAGGAAGAACCTTTGATGTGATATACCTTGATTTTAGCAAGGCTTTTGATACAGTTTCCCACAGCATTCTCACTGGCAAATTAAGGAAGTATGGGTTGGATAGGTGGACTATAGGGTGGATAGAAAACTGGCTAGATCAACAGTTTCAGCGTGTAGGAATCAATGGTTCCATGTCTAGTTGGCAGCCAGTCACGAGTGGGGTGCCCCAGGGGTCGGTCCTGGGGCTGGTTCTGTTCAACATTTTCATCAATGATCTGGATGATGGAACAGACTGCACTCTCAGTAAGTTTGCGGATGACACCAAGCTGGGGGGAACAGTGGACACTTTAGAGGGCAAGGACAGGATTCAGGGAGACCTAGATAAATTGGAACAGTGGGCCAATAGAAATTTTACGAAGTTCAATAAGGACAAGTGTAAAATCCTGCACGTGGGACGGAAAAACCCCATGCACCGCTACAGGCTGGGGAACATTCAGCTAAGTAGCAGCACTGTAGAAAAGGACCTGGGAGTCATGGTGGATGGGAAGCTAGATATGAGTCAGCAGTGTGCTCTTGCGGCCAAAAAGGCCAATGGCATACTGGGCTGCATCAAAAGAAGTATTACCAGCACATCAAGGGATGTGATCATTCCCCTCTATTCTGCACTGGTAAGGCCACATCTAGAATACTGTGTTCAGTTTTGGGCTCCCCACTACAAAAAGGACAGGGACATGCTAGAGAGAGTTCAGCAGAGGACAACCAAAATGATCAAAGGGCTGGAGCACAAGCCCTATGAGGAAAGACTGAAAGCATTAGGCTTATTTAGTCTGCAGAAGAGAAGATTGAGGGGGGATTTGATAGCAACCTTCAACTACTTGAAGGGATGCTCCAAGGAAGATGGAGCTCAACTGTTCTTGGTAGTAACAGAGGACAGAACAAGGAGCAACGGTCTCCAGTTGCGGTTAGGGAGGTCGAGGCTGGATATTAGAAAAAACTTTTTTACTAGGCGAGTGGTGAAGCATTGGAATGAGCTGCCAAGGGAGGCGGTGGAGTCTACATCTTTGGAGGTGTTTAAGGCCTGGCTGGACAAAACCATGACTGGGATGGTTTAGTGGGACTGGTCCTGACTCTGGCAGGGGGTTGGACTAGATGACCTATGAGGTCCTTTCCAGCCCATCATTCTATGATTCTGTGCTCCACCTGTATCCTTAGTCAGTGGTTGCCTTCTACAGACAGCAGGGAAGGAGCTGAGGGTCACTTTGAAAGCCCTCTCTGGCCATTTTTGGCCCCTCATGACAGGTTGGGAACCACTGCCTTAGACCATGCAAATCGGTAGCCTTTCCTTTCCAGCAAGAATAAGTACACCGGGTCTAATCAGCTCTAGCAAAATATTGCAAGTGATAATGTATTTTGCAGGTGAAACACATCCTTTGAAAGACAAAACTGATCAAACTTCTTATGAATTTTCAGCTCTGACTTTTTGACTGGTAACCTTTTCAGTAGGTGACAGGATGAGAGAACTGGAAGAAGGGAAGAGTAAAAAGCAACATCCTTACAGTGAGTCCAGTGAAAAACAATGTCAAATTCTGCACAGTGAAACTGTATAAACAATATTCCCATTACAGAACTCAGAGCTGAATTGCTGAGGAAAAAGGCTGAGAGAAGTGGCTTTGCAGTACAGCCACCTACGCTCGCTCTGTGGTAATTACTTCTGCTATTATACCTATTGTACATGCGTCATTTATTTCCTGTTCTGATCAATACTTCCTGGCTCCTTAGAGATTCTTCTCCCAGGGCTGTAATGCTCTTTTTACATCTTCATGCTGTGATGTGAGCTACTGTCCTGATTTAACCAGCTGTCATACCTTTAATATTTTTCTCTCTGGCCATTCACCACCACTGATACAAGAGGGATTTTCTGGGGTGGAGGAAGAACCACACACACAAAACTGTCAACCTCTCTCATGAGGACTAGGATGGCATTGATCATTTCCAGCATACCAATAACATAGTTTTATTATCCTTTTTTTTAAGGCTTTCTAACTCATAAGCTTGCAGGCAAGAGCTAGTGACCTTTCTGCAGTCACAGTCCTATATGGTTGAGCCTAGTAGAGGTAAGCAATTTAACCCATGTGTAAGAGAATGGCCTTCAAAGACCTTGGGTGACACACAGTGGTCTCATCTTGTTGTCAAGTATCATTGATAAAATGCTGGTTCGCTTTGACTTGCCAAAAATGTCTTTAATCCCAAATCTTTGTTTCTGACTCTGAGGGATGTGGTACTGCCCAGCATAATCTATGTATATTAGGTGTTGATCTGGTTATTGTGATGGTCACTGTGTGCCTGGATTGAGTTAATTCAATGGCAGGACTGTCAGGGAATTTCCATGGGAAGAGCAAGGCTGACCCTAAGAGAATACAAGAACTATTTTCTTTGAAACCATGTTTCAGCTCCCTGCTGGGCAGCCTGCACAGCTTTCCCCAGGAGCGACTCTGTCCCTGGGGCAGGATAGGGATCAAAGGGAACCATAGCAGATTTTGGAGGAACACACGTCCATCAAGGAGCGAGAGATTTTTAGACTGAGATTCTAGAGCCTGCTGAGGACAGGTCTGGGGGAGTTTCCACCTGCCAGGGTCCTCATCAGGAGGATAGCTAGATGATTTCAGGTCAGACAGACTCCCAGGAAGTTCCTTTGTTTTAAAAATCTCTTTCCTCTTATTCCATGCATTGTTCCTCTGGCTAACTAAACAATACTTTGTTTGAAGAAGGCTGTTTTTGATTACTGTAATCAGCTAGTCCCAGGTTCCCAACAGGAAGACGCTCAGTTCATAAACAGGGCGCTGCAGTCCAAGGGCCATTTCTAAAAGTAGGAGAATTAAGTGGTTCCACCCTCTAAGTAAGGGTATAGAGCCTCATCCCTGTGGCAATCAAAACCAAAAAGTGGTGGGGGAGCCACTATAAAAGGTATAGCTGTGGCTGTGTTGGTGAACAAGTCATATCGCTGCTCTGTTTCTCTATTTTCTCATCTGTGAAATGGGTTTAAAGATACTTGCCCACCATTGCAATCTTCTGGGTAAAAGCTAGGTATTCTTATTTTGTGTGAGTTTTGCATGTAATATTCTTTCTACTTAATTATAAAAATTGGAGATCCACATCTAAGCACTCAGTGGCCTAGGTTTTCAGAAGAATGCAGCCACCAGGTACTCACTAAAATTGGGGCTGACTTTTCCAAAGAGTTTAGTGTGTTGGTGGCTGATCTCTTGAAAATCTGCCCAGTGCTGTCAGAACAGTGGCTGGTGAGTGCTGAGCATTTGTAAAACACCTGCCCTTTTGGGGGCAATTAACAGTAATAATTTCTATTTGATTTTGAGATGACATAGGAAAAACATCTTGAGTATCATTCAAAGAAGAGGCATGGATAATACATCACCCCCATCTGCTTTCAGATGACACGAAAAAAAGACTGCCAGAGAGATTAGGATTTCTGTTTTCCCTCGACAGTCTAGGTTCACTGATCTCAATGACATAGCGATAGAGAGGTGTCGTCTGGGTTATTCAATGAGTCTGGGGGCAGAGCTGAGATCTTCCTAATTATGCTGCCTTTTTAATATTGTTGCATGCAAATCCTCTCTTAATCTATCATTTAAGGTATGATATGGGCTCTCTCTGAAATATGACATTAAGTGTGGTAACAGACATGTAAAATACAAGAAACTAGCACGCTGGGAGTGCAGTGATACTAAGATGGGATTTTGGGGTATTGCACTGAGGGGATTCATTAAATTGCTCTTGGCTCTCATTTGGCCTTTCTGTCTCTGATTCTTCTTTGAGTCCCCTTTTGCCAGTTATATCCCTGGGCTCCTGGAAACTGTATCCATAACCCAAGCATTTCCAGAGGGGTGGCCATGTTAGTCTGTGTACAGCAAAAACAACAAGAGTCCTGTAGCACCTGAAAGACTAGGGTATGTCCACTTGAGTCTTTTATTTTGAAACAGCTTAAACACCATTCATTTCGAAACGGCTGTTATTTTGAAATGATTATTTCGAAATAAGGCCATTTAGACATGTTGTTTCGAAACAACATCATTGTTTCGAAACAATTGTTTCGAAACAACATGTCCAAACGGCCTTATTTCGAAATAACCATTTTGAAATAACAGCTGTTTCGAAAGCAGGCTTTCGCTTACTTTGTATTAACTTATTTTGAAATAAGGACTTTATTGCAAAATAACTCATTTCAAAATAATGATGTATGTGTGGACATAGCCTAACAGATTTCTTTGGGCATAAGCTTTTGTGGACTCCAGTCCACTTTGTCTGGTGCATGATGTGGAAACTACAGTTGTGAGGTATATATACACAAGCCTGGATGGAGGAGGGCGAGTGTTAGCAATGTCAATTCACCCTAATATTTGCCCTCCTCCATCCTGGGACGTGTATATATACACATCTCAACTATAGTTTCCACTTCATGCATCTGATGAAGTGGGTTGGAGCCCATGAAGGCTTATGCCTGAAGAAATCTGTTAATCTTTAAGGTGCCACAGGATTCTTAGTTTTGCTATAACCCAAACATGCCCATTTTGCCTGTGCAGGACTTTATTTGGGTCCCCACCACCCTGAATAGCTGGTTTGTAGGCTTCACTCACAGTTTTGATTGAACATCAGTTTTTCCTTGAGCTGGGCCTTAACTGGTGTCTGAAAGAGAGCACGTCCCTGAAATTCAGGGAGTTTCTCCTCTTCCCTCCACACAGCTGTAACTGAACATAGTAAGGAAAGGTGTGTGCTGGGGGAGGGAGAGAGTTCTTATAGCCTTGGATCACTTATTTCTTGACAATTTCCAAAGGGATAGATGCACTAGTTTAGTTCAAAAAAACGAACAAGGAGTTGTGTCACTTTTGAAGACTAACAAATTTATTTAATGAATAAGCTTTTGTAGGAGAAAATACCACTTCATCAAATGCCTGAAGATGGGGAACTTACAGAATGGGAGCAAAATAAATGCAGGGGAATGTAAGTCATAGGAACAGGTCAGACTGTTATGGCAAATCAGAGCAGTTGCTTAGATTCAAACAGTGGAGAACAGCAATAAGCAGGGAGGTGAGGGGGGAGGAAAGCAAAATTACCTGTTGTAAGGGGGAAAAAGTACCCATAATCTCCATTCAGCCCTAAGCTGATGGTGTCAAATCTGAAAATGAATTCCAATACTGCAGCTTCTCTATGAAGTTTTGATTTGTTATCCATTTGCCTAACTATAGATATTAACAGGTCATTAACTGAATGGTCAGGAAAATTGAAATGTTCCCCTATTGATTTTTGAATGTTGTTTCTGGTGTCAGATTTGTATCCATTTATTCTTTTGCACAGAGGCTGTGCTGTTTGTCTAATGCATAAGGCGGAGGGGAGGGGCACATGATGGCATAAATCACATTGGTGGATGAGCAGCTGAATGAGCCGTTGATGGAGTTGCTGGCTTGATTAGGTCTTGTGATAGTATCTTGTGTGCAGATATGTGGGCAAAGTTAGCAGCATTGTTTGCTGCAGGGATTGGTGGCTGCTTTAATGGTTTTGTTGTTAGGTCTGTGATACTCCCCAGCAACTATAGACCTAACACCAGAAACATTCACCCAGGCACATATCCCTGCAACAAACTACAAGTAATTTTACAAGGCCTAGGCTGTTGGCATGCTGAGACCACTGCCTACCATGCTGACCAATATTGTTTTGTTTCTTCCTCACACTCCCTCGTCTGTATTCATCTGTTGTCTCATGTCTGTACTTAGATTGCAAATTCTTTGGAACTGTCCGCCCATGAGTGGGGCTCTCTGGTGTCTATGTAATGCAAATGATTATGAAATGTAACACCTATCAAAGATGGTTTAGAAAATACTTGAGTGCAGGGGTCTGGACTAGAGGACACCCTGATATCCCTTCCAATTCTATGGTTCTTTGATAGTCATCAAACGGGGGAGTCCTTTGGCTCAGTAGAGGAAAGTCTCCTCTATAACCCACCATTTAACATACCTCACTTACTGCACCTGACTGAAGGATCAGAGGGGCAAAGCGTCCCTGTGAATCCGAACAGTGATCAGGAAAGGGTTGCAAATATCATCTTTGTTGCCAGTTCCAACAAAAGCCAGGGAATGGAGATTTGACTGATCTGCTCACTGATATGAGTGTGGTTCTTTTCTTCTGTCAAGTTTGCCAAGACAATATGGGGAAAGTTTGTCTCTTCTGTGGGTAAATAGAGCACTTCAGAATCCTACACACTTTCACCAATACTAAATTTCCCCTAATTTCTCTGGTACTGTGCTTGCTCAGCAACCAGCCTTCATGGGACTATTGCTGCAGCATCCCCCTTAAATTGCTAGACTCAAACAGACAGCGCAATGCCAGATGCTGAGTTTACAATGGGACCCAGAGTAATTTTAGCCTGGCCTTTCTAAACCTCAAAGTCACCATAAAATCCACATGGTGGTTGCAATTGTATAGATGGGTTTGGGGTATTTGTTCAAGCAGATCTTAATTTTAGGATGCTCCCACTCTTTAAACAGGGCTGTCCTCCCGTTCCTTACACACTGACTTTTATTTTTTCTCATCACACTTTTGGAATACAACCTTGCAGTTGTCATCTCTGGCCCAGGCATTAGGGAGTTGTGTTTAAGCTTGGAAGACATGTAGACAACTTCTGGCTTTTGTCACAGATTTCCTGTGTGATATGCTGTGCAAGTCACTTATCTTTTCTGTGCCTCAGTGCCCTAGCTTTACATAAGGGATAGAAGTATTTCCTCCCCGGGGTGTTATGAGAGTAAATTTGTTAAGACTATGAGGGGCTCCAATGCTACAGTAGTGGGTGACATATAAAGTTCATAGATCAGCCTTTCAAGAAAAAGACATCATGGTTTGTTAGCATTTTCCTTAGTAATGCCACATTTTTTTTTCCTGCCAGCCTTAAGCATTAGGCACATCCATCTTCATGTGTGCAGAACAATGAACTTTTATTGAACAAATGCCACAGCTCTAATTATTATTAGTGCCCATTTTACTGCTCTTTTAATTTTCTTAATGTTGTCACGTTAAAAAACAAAATAAATATAACAGAGATAGTGTCATTTAGTTGGAGGAGGGGCAAATTACCGCCAGTGGCCGAGCCTCATATCAGGCCTTCCAGTGGAGCCTGGGCAGAGTGCAGCAACCACTTCTCCATCCCAGCTCTCCCCTTTCACCCTGCCCCTCTGTGTGGTGTGGCCCCTCTGGGGGCTCAGTAGTGTCCACTCCCCCGCAGGGCCCCACGGCGTCAGCTCCCTTTCACCGTGTGGGTGCAGCAGCAGCCCCTTAGCCAGAGCTCGGTTGTCACTTCCAGCCTCCACCCTTCTCCGACCACATGGCCCACCTAGATGCCGATGTGGCCATCAGATCAAAAAGCGTGCCCACCCCTGATCTAGCTTCAGGGTTCCCTTTGGCCCCCAACAATGACCTATGCTCTAAGTACACAATCGTTCAGGTATTCTCGGGGTCATTTTGATGTGTTATCTACTCCATCCTCCTGCTTGTTGGCAGAGTCCTGCACAGCTCCATTACGTTTTGAATAGCGGCTGCAGCAGTCATTACAGGGAGTTCTTTGAAAATAAATATCCCTGAACTCATGACTGCATTTTGACACGTGATCTGCAAATGCTATATAATAATAGTCCTTTATGTCACAGGCCTGTTAAGTCTTGGCACAGGAGCCAGGATTTCCTGACATTACTCATGGACACCATTTGTGGCCACTAAGGATCAGGGCCTCCGAACCCTGTGGTTTGGTATGGACTGGGTAAGAGTGGAGTCACTCCATCAACTGCCAGGACATTGAAATTTTGTGGTCAAGTCCACCCCTTCCTTAGTTTGAAGACTGTGGGTGTGATCTGTTTCCTTGCTCTTTACAGACTGTGTAACAACCTCAAAAAGCACCAGCTTGTTTTGCAGCTGGATTTATAGTACATCTTGCCCCACATATTTCATACCTCTGGCCTTCTGCCAAGTCCTGCCAGGTCCATCTCGTCACCAGTTCAAAATTCTGCACTTTCCTTTTCTGTTCTGGAAGCTACATTGCTTTTTCCTGTTGCTTTTGGGGGTCTCCTTCTAGTGGGCTGAGAGTAAACTCTGGTCCCACGAAAATGCATGAATATCTTGCCTGACTTAATCCCCACAATAGCTATGGATTCCCTGAGCAGTGAAGTCTATCTTGGACAAGGGACACAGACACCCATAGGTTTTTGGCCATCTCTAAGCTGCAGATTTCTGCAAACAAACTCAGAGAAGTGTTTGAAGAGTTCTGATCCCTGACCAACATAGCTTTGCTGATTAAAGTGACAATGGTATTGCAGTGCTGCTGATAAAATGGTATCCTTTACACGTATGGCTTGTTTCTGAGAGGAGTACATATTGTGGGGTTTTTTTCGGGGGGGGGGGGCGACACAAAATAAACTTCTGTCTCCACATTAAGAGCAGTTTGTCAGTATGGTTGTCCTGGGGCACTGGCCAGGAAAGAATTAAGACTATGCTTGGGGAGGGTGTATGAAAGGCAGCCAATAGGAAAGTGCTGCATGGCAGCCAATCTGGGCTCAGGAGGCTGGTATAAAAGGAAGAAGCAGCAGCTAGGGAGCCGAGTGACTTATAGGAGCCTGAAGAGCAAAAGTTGTCAGCACCCTGCTGGGACTCAGCAGAGTTGAATGCCCTGAATCAGGGGCAGAGAATTGGGACTATGTGGAAGCAGCCTGGGAAATCCATGGAGGAGTTGGCTGAGACACAGTGAAAGGCTGCCACACTCGCAGGATCCTTGGGATGGGATGTGGAGTAGTGGGCAGCCCCAGATCTCCCTTTCCTCAGTAGGAATAGGAGTGGTGCCAGGACTGCAGTGGCTGCAGGGTGAAGTGGGTAGAAGGGGCTGTATTATCCCCCAGAAAGGACTATGAGTCAGCCAGTGGAGACAGGATGGAGGGTGCCCCACCACAGAGAGGGGCGTCTGCCTGGCTGAAAGCTGATTTCCAGAGTAGCCAGCAGGAAGCACCAAGGCAGGGAGTGTTACGATAGTGTGCTGACACACCTACATTGCTAAAGAACTCCTAGTGTGGAAATTTTCTTATTTGGTTTGCATATTGCAGTAACTGCATCTTTGATAGATTTTCTATCCTCATATACAGTTTTCTGTAATGTCCCTGATACCAACAAAGCACATATTACTTTATTTAACAGGGAACAACTCACTGGCACGTTCTGTATTTGATAGACTTGTTGTGAGTGGGTAGGTAGCTCTTCTTGCTCCTGGATCCCCACCAATGTCCATGTGACCCAAGGGAGATTTTTTTCCTCTCTCTCTTTCATGGGTGCATAGTCCAGGACACAATCTAGCCCTTTATAAATGTGTGTTTGGAATAAAACTGTGACCAGCAGAGGAGTATGTGTGATAGTGTCTATATCTGACAGTAGCAGCAAGCACTGAATGCTTATTAAAAGAACCACAGAAAAGAAAACTTTGCAAGACTTATGAATTGTCTGATGTGAAGACCTGCTGATCCTATTTCTTGTGGCATTTCATTCATACAAAGCATTACCCATGGGAATGTTATTTTTGCTTTTGTGGGGGAGAAATCAGTCACCTTCACAAGGAAACAGTTTGAAATCCCAACACAAGACTTTATTTCAATATCATTTCCTACTGTTGCTAAGAAAATTTCAAAGATCAAAGTCAGCTGGCCACCCACATCTTATAATAACTAATTATAACCCATTTAAATTCTTCCCTGGAGATTGATTAGATATGTGCTTCTGGGGTAGCAGCACTGTCACTAATCTTAAGATTCACACAGAGGTTGTCTAGAATGCCAGAAGGTGAATTGGAGAAGAGACTGGCATTGCGCATCTTTAACAAAGTGCTGACTTTACAAATCAGAAATAATTTGTATTTAAGAAACGGGGAGGGAAGCCAGATCTTCAGTGGAACACACTATCCAGTAACTCCCATTTAAGCTTGTAAATATACGTGGCCAGATGTTTCATCTGAGAATGCTGGGAGCTGTTGGCTTGTGAAGTGCCTTTGAAAATCTGGCCTAATATATTTGAAAACAGTTTTTCTTCATTCCACCTGCCAAGATCTGATTTCAACGTTCTTTTTCTCTCCTGATGTCTGGGACTTCAAGCGGTGTAGAAAATTCAGGCAAGCTAGATTCTTTTCTGCTTTGTATGTTAATGCTGTCACTGACAGGTGCAAAGGGGAAAAAGCATCTTAAGTCTTTCATTTTGGAAAGTGAAAGGAGCTTTCAGTCAGCTTCACTGGGCTGGGCTTCCCCTCAGCTCCCAAAGTACATATTGCTATACCCATGGAGGCTGGGTTTTCCTACACCAGAGGTGTCACACTCATTTGCTATAGTGGGCCAGATTTGACTTGAATGTACTCCAAGTGGGACATACATAAGATAAATCAAAATACACAGGCCTACACTCTAGTATGGTCTTGCAGAGCACAGTCAAGGGCTGCCTGGAAGAGGTTTGCAGGCTGTGTGTTTGACAGCTGCACCCCTGTCCTAAATAGAAGCAAATAAACAGAAAAAGTCTCTTAGCTCTGTTGTTCCTTTTTAGGTTTTTGCTCCACCACTTCCAGAGGACTCTGGCAGTTTCCCAGTCCCAGCCAGCTCAGCTCCCTCCCAGCGGCACCTAGTTTCCTTGCACCCAAAGTCATAAAACTAGAGTTAGCGTAGCACTATTTCACTCCACTATGGTTTCCCCTCCTCAGTCAATTCCCACTTCCACTGCCCACTAAGAGCCCTTTGTCATGGCCAGGTGAAGTCCAGTTCCCTTTAACTGGTGGGACTGAACTCACCTGCTCTGTTTCAGGTGTCCTGGGCCTTGTCTATCCACAGGGATCAGCTACCCCATGATGAACTGTTCTTAAAAAAGACATTAAACATTGCTAGAAAGATGATGGAAATAAATTGCCAGGTATGAATTCAAAGCTTAGGATTGGATGCAAACTCTTACGAAGTTCTGTGGGGTTTCAAACCAAAAACTAAGGTCACGATCTTCAAGGTAGTTAGCAATGCAACTCATTGAAATACAAAGGAGTTAAGTGGCATTGGCTAAATAACCTAGTCAGCTTTGGAAATCTCTTCCCAAGGTTTTATCCAACCACAAAGGCAAGGGCCTACTGTGGGTTCAGTTAGACCCTAGAGTGTCCTCTGTTGGAATGCAAGTTAGTTCTTCAAGTGAGACAGATTTCCAGGTTCCTCTTGCAGGCGAGGGGGCTCTGAGGTGAAGCCATGTGAGCTGGATCCTCTGAGTTACTCAGAAGCAGCTCATAGCCCAGTGGTCTACAACCTCTCAGCAGCCAACGGTGCAACAGTCACACTTCAACGGTAAAAGCTGGCCAGAAGTAGATTGCAATCGATAGGTTGGAGACCATTACCAGAGGAAGTACAGAGTTCGTTTAAAGCAAGCTGGGATGAGTTGTACCTCTCAGCAATAGGAAGCAGCTTTGTCTCCCTACCCTGCCCCGTTTTTTGGTTCTTGTACGCCATTGTTCTGAATTCTAAGAAACAAAGTGGTGGCATCTTGCAACCTTCTGGCAGGAGCATTCAGTTTTCATTTACCTGCTGTGTGTGTGTGCACCATGAACAGAACCAAATCAGATCCATCCTTGCATTGTTTGTATCAGTTGCCTTGGTAATTTTGAAGGAATCATTTAGTCCCTTAGGAGTACATTTACAGAGGGTCCTAGAAGAAGCTATGGTATTTTACACTGCCCCTTATTTAAGAAAATGTGAAATGACTGGCTTTATAAGAGATTCAAGCATTAGCATGTAGTAATATGGTCAGGTTGGCCTTTAACAAATCCTCCCTGGTGATGTTAAAGAAATGAAGGGCCAGGTTTCCTGTGTTTTCATTGTTGGTGGAGTGAATCAGGCTTTAGAAATAGGGTGATACTGTGTCCTGATTTTTTTTTTTTTTTGATAGGGACAGTTCCAACATCTGGTGCTTTGTCTTGCAAAGAAGCCTATTTATCGTCTTACTCTTTTCTTCCCATTCTTTGGTTTGGTTTGTGATGGATTTTTTTTTTTTTTTTGGACATGCTGTCTGGACACCTTATTTAGAAAAGAGATCACTCTTGTTGTTTTTCTGCAACAGCTATAGCCCTGGAGAGTATTTAAGGCCACCTGCTTTCCTAGATTGTAGGACCATCCCCATATTCAACATAAGAAAAGTGTTACTGTTAGTCTTATGAAGCTACAGTGACAGGAAATACTCACTGGCCTGACTTAAATGGGCCTTTAGCCCAATTCTTTAGATATGGGAGTCCCCAGACTTCAGCTGTATGACTTTTGATTTTCACCAGTCTCTGAACACAGGTGTTTAACTAACCTTATGATTGGAAGTGCTCTCTGCTGATGCAGGCTGAGCAACAGAGTTACATTCAACCTAGTGTGAATTCCAGGAAACCCACTGCAAACAAGAGAAATGAGTGTAGAGTCTAAGTGTGTAACATGTCAATGGGTACGTGGGCACTGAATGGAAATACAAGGCCCCAGATCAAGCTGAACATTGTAAACAACATAGGGAGAAAATGGATAGCCAAAGTCTTTAGAATCGGAGCTTCTTGTGGATTTTCACACCAACTGGGTGGCTTAAAGCAGTGATCAGGTTGCCTGCAACAGGTGTACAGAAGTGGATTGGAGCACAGCTAATATGGTTTGTCACATTCGTTTCCCATCTTGCTCATATGAATTTGTAGATGAGCCACCCTCTGCAATGGCACTGGTGTGTTTAAGTTTAGCATCCCAAGGGATTTGGAACAAGACATCCGAGAAGCCCTTTCAGGGCTCCTGTTTCACGACTACACACATTAAGAAAATTGTTCCTCCCTCCTCTCCCCCACACACATTCTTTTCACCAGAGACTATATTACAATCATCCAATTCCCCCTGACATTTGGGCATAAGCATTCTTGCACCTTAGAGAACAGAGGGGACTGAGAAATACAGATCCCACTTTACAGTTACCATGACTGCCACTCATAATTAACACAAGACTTGTAAAGTAGATTAGATATTTTCAGACACAGTAACTCTGTTTCTATGTGGCAACAAAACACACATTTTGCATCAAGCAGTTAGGGCAAGGGGACCCGAGTCAGTGTTTCTGTGTGCTAGTCCTATGGCTAGCACTAGTTGGACTTCGGCTTACCCACCTGCAACATACTTTTTGACGATGAAAAATTTAATGCCTGATTCAGTCGCTATTTCTGCTATGGAATAACACCTTATTTTGATAGTAGCCCATAGGATTCTCCAGAATAAATGTTAGCGCAGGGGTTCCAGAGCACAGAGCCTGATCACACAGTGCTCCCAGACCCCATGAATCTCCACTTCCCCCTAATAATCTACATAAAAGACAGTTTACTTTTGCTGACCATCACTCCTTCCATTCAAGTAACAGAGGTCTGTGCTATGCAACAGGTCCATGGGCTACTCCCTGAAGGAGTGATATCTGGCCCTCAATATTTAAGTGCTTTGGAGATTCATGGATAGAAGGAAGCATAAAAATATACACATGATGATCATTGGACAGAATCCTTAAGTTTCAAGTCAGTTTTCTGTACCATCCTTAGTTAAATCTCCCATTGACTTCAGTAGAAATACTTGTGCTATCCTGTTTAAGGTGAAATATTTAAGATTAGGCGTGTTACATGTAAGGAGAAGGAAGTACAGACTTCCATGCAAGCATTCCATAGTCTTGTGGAACATGCCAGAAGATCAAGTTTGAGAAGGTAGGTTTGTCCATAGTTATAACACTGCAAGGAAGGGTCCATACAAATGCAATTATTATGAAATTTCCTTCCATCATACAAAAATGATGCAAGTAAATTACTTGGATCACTAAGTACTGCCAGTTAGATTAATCTCTGTAAATCATTCTAGCTCGTTAAAACTCTGAGCAGCCAATTAAAATGTTCACTCAGCTAAAAGCTGTTGCAAAATTAAAATTTAGCAAATCTAATTCGGTGAATGGCTCAGCAAAAAGAATAATCAAACAAAGGAGTTTGTCAAGACCGCTATTAGGTAAAAACAGCGAGTGCAGTTCCAGGGGTATTTATGCTGCATCTTGTAAAGAGGAAAAAAAGCCACAGTACCGTAAGCTGAACAATAATTAGCTTAATGAATGCCTGAAGGAAATATGTAGGGCAAATTATAATAATTTTCTCCTCCAACAAAGAGAAACAGTTCTTTAATATCCAACCTAATTGGAGTGTGTGGTATGTTTTCCAAGAGGAAGGCATTGCAAAGATATTGTGGCAAATTCTCGGCTGGACTAAATAGTTCCACTCCATTAACGTCAGTGGAATTTTGCACATTTATCCCACAGAGAATCTGGCCCAGTGAACTGAAAGTTCCATGAGTTTGGGTCACTGGAAGTCTGATGCTGTTGTAGGATTAGAAAGTTTTTCAATTCTCAGGGCTGGTTTACGTGAAGTAATTGTGCTGGTGGACCTGATTACAAAATGTGTGTCCCTTTGACACATTTAACTAAGGTTTTTGTCTTGCAGGGTCTTTGGTACCAATTCTCATTCTGCATTCCACAGCTCGACATTGTCCAAAGCTGCAGCACAGTCCTGGGAAATGGTGAAGATATGCTCTGTACTTTGAAATTGTGTCTCTAATTGACAGAAGTTGGTCCAATTAAAGATATTACCTCGCCCACCTCGTATCTCTAGTTTCCTAGTGTATGTCTACACTGGAGGCTACCTGTTAAGTCAACTTTACAAGGTTGACTTAAACTTGACCTTGTTGTCAACTTAGAGTATCCACACTCCAAACTCTTGTAGATGGCCCACTTCCACGCTGGCAGCTGCTAGGTCAACTTAACACTTAAGTCAACCTTATTAAGTCAACATAAGTGCTATGCCCCATCTACACTGGCTTAAGTCAACTTAATATGGTCAACTTAAGCATTAAGTCAACCTTAAGAGGTGATCTTATTAAATCAACTTAAGGAAGCACTTAAGTCAACTTAATAAATTTCAAATGTGGACGGAGCTTCCCTTAAGTTGACTTAAGGAAGGTTAAGTCGACCTAAGGCTCCAGTGTAGACATACCCCTAGACAAGGCCATGATTTACTATTTGCTGCAGACAGCCTTGTTGAAATAGTGTTCATGATAGCCAGAAGAGTAGCACTGTATTCCCATCTTTGCTACTGACTCATCTGGAGTATGTCACTTCGCCTAAAACTTTGACTTCTGTGAGTTCAAAAGTATGATGGGGAGGCACCTTTTCTCCAGCACCTGGAAGCTGCTATTTGCAGTCAATCTTCCAGGTGCCTTGGCTAGCCCAAGGCTTGCCCAAGACTGTGCAAAGATAATGAAGGTGTTTGGCTCTAAGATTCTCCAAAGGCTAGTTAACTGCTTTGTACTTCTGCAAGTCCCAATGCCGAAGAACACAACAAAGGGCCTACAAGTTAAAAATTAAATAGTTGGATTTATCTGACTGACTCTAGTGGTGTCTCTGAAGTTCCTTCATCTGGGACTCAAGAAATGTCAGCTCAGGTCCAAAGACCTTATGTGACTTTGGCTAAGTCACATTTGGCCAGATTTTCAAACCCTCTCAGGGCCAGGTTTTCAAGTGCTCACCCATGCCTGAAGTCAGATTTCTTTCAAAAGGCTCAGATCCAATGCAGGCCTCTAAAAAAGAGCAAGATTTTCAAGGTCCATGCAGCAGCCCCATGGTGAATCTTAGGAGCTGTCCAAAAACATTTAGTACGTCACATTCTATCTTTAAAGATATGGCCATTGACTCTGCATCAGTTTCCCCCTTTGTAAAATGGGGATAAAAATAGCTGTTTTCCCCACCCTTTGTCTGCTGTGCTTATTTCAATTGTAAGTTCTTTGGGGGCAGGGACTGTCTCTTGCTAAGAGTTCATATGGCACAGTGGGGGTCCCAATATAAGTTGGAGGTCTGTCAAGGTACCTCTGTTTATGTTGAGCTAAGAACTGAAGAAGTGTCAAGTTATACTCTGTCATGCCAGTCAGGTCGGTCAAAAATGCTGCAGTATGGCACTCAGATAAAATGATCAAATTGGTATAATTTATTGGGTATTCAAAAACCCAAATCCTGGGAAGGGAGCACCATTGTTGGACCAATGCCTCTGGCTTTTAAAAATACAGTTTACAGCATTTAGGTAGCAGCAGGAGACCATTATTCCGTGACAGCGTTTGTTCCTTGTGACAAGGAACATGCTTCTGCTTATGCATGAAAGACCATCGGTCCCTGTTCCTTTCAGTGGTATGTCTTCCTGTAGGTGATAAAAATGGCATATGCATTGCTGGGCTTCATTTCAACAGGTCAGGCTGGATGGCAGATGTGACATAACATGGCAGGGGCCATCTTGTGCTTTTCCAATTAAGAAAGGGAAACACCTGTGCTAACTGGAGGCAAGTGCTTCTGCCATGATGGGCATAATTTTGGCCTAGAGAGAGCTTGATACCCCATGCATTATTCACTGCAATATCAGCAGTTAAGGAGTATTTCAGTAGAGCATAGAAGCCTTACTTGAAAGGCTCTTTAAGGGAATAATGGGGTGGGGGACCCCACAACAGTGGGCAGCCCTAGGCCTTCTGGGGCCTTGAGTCAGCCTTGATAGTACCTAGCTTCGGTCATCTGGTAGCTATATTGTGCTGCAGAAAGCAATTAAGAAACAATTGAGCTTTAGCTCCCCTCATTTCATCAGTTTCTGAACTTAGCGGGACTCACAAGAGTGGCAGATTTCCCATTAGGCACTGTAGACACAGTGCCTAGGGCCTATGAAATTTTTAAGGCCTGCAAAGGAGGGAAAAAATTTTAAAAAAGCAGAAAAAAGGAAAAATAAGGAAAATCACATGGTTTAGCATTAAAATAGTTTAAAGTGTATCATGCCAATTGATGTAACTCAACTGGTTTTTACCACCTCTTTTTGCACATTTCGGAATGACAGTGCCTAGGGCCTATGAACACCAAAATCCGGCTCTGACTGGCAACCTTTATCCTTTCTATTTTTAATACCCCAAATTAAGAAGGTGTACATATTTAACAGTGCAGGTAATTAAGTATTGGAACAATTTATCAAGGTTTATTCTGGATTCTCTGTCTTTGGTAATTTTTAAATCAAAGATGGAGTTTGTTTTTTCTCTAAAAAAGATAACCTAGTTCAAACATGAATTATTCTGGGATAGCCCTGGAGCTTGGGTTAGACAGGATGTCAGACTAGATGATCACCAGGATCTTCTTTGGTCTCATGCTTTCCAAATCTGTGAAAAGCTTCTGTATATGTAAGTGAACTCTTTGCTTAGGGGCTTGTCCTAGGCTAGGGGTGGGCAAAATACAGCCCGTGGACTGGATCCAGCCGTGAGATGGATGTATCTCGCCTGCTGCCCTAGTGGCCAGCTCTCCACTCGCCCTGGGGCTGGCTGTCATTTATGCCCCTACCCTGCTGGCCAGCTCTCTGCTGCTCCTTCATACCCCATCTGGCTCTGTCACTTCCTTCCCACCAGCTCTCTGCAACTGTAGTGGCCAGCTCCCAGACACTGCGCTCAACCATCTCTGCACCACCCAGCCCCATGGACAGCTCTCCACTGCTTCACTGCCTGCCCCATGGGCTCTGGTCACCTCCAGCTCCATGGCTGGCTCCCTCCCTCCTCCCTGTCGCCACACCAGATGGCCTATGGCCAGCTATCGACTGCTCCATCCAACCCACCAGGCAAAATTATTGCCCCCCCCCCAGACATATTGAAGTTAATTTTGAGCCTTTCAGTTGGCATCTCAATGGATTTTGGCTCAAGCCTCTTATCTTCTCTATTTCCCCAACAAAAGAATTACAGTGCTGATCTCAGTCATTCACTATGAAAGTTTTGTCTACATGGAAGTTAAAAGGAATTGCCTAAAGGCATGGTAATGTGTTTAAATTAAAGCACATGCAACTCCCCATGAGGACACTCATTCAGAAGTAAAGTGTTCTTAGTTTGCTGTAGCTTTATCACAAGGATAAAGTTAGAATAAGCTAAAGCAACTCCTAAATGAGAACATCAGTGTGGGGAAGGTTAATGTGATTTCATTTCTAAGCATTAACTTCAAATCTTTAACAGATTAAATTTAATGTTTCTGAGCATCTCCATGTATGTAAACTCAGACTAACCTGAATCTAGCTATTGTGAAAGTGTTGTTGGGTCCTCCCCTCATCAGGGCAAGGCAAGCAATCCGTTCGCAAGTTCGGGCCTTCAACCCTGGCTGGGGTAAGGCAAGCAAACAGTTAGTCTGGCGGGTAGCAGGGAAGGGAAGGGGAACGCAGGCCCGCCCGCTCCACTGTGTTCCAGCCCAGGGCCCTAGCAGTGGCCACACGAAGGGCCACTGTGCCAGTGGGGCTCCTGCCGAAATGCACCGACTTACAATTGTCCCTGGGCTACTTCCTTCCCTTGCCCGGCAAGACCTGGGGCACGCCGTCCTTGTGATCCTCCACATAGGACCCCCCAGGGCATACCCGTCAGGCCCTTGCTATCTTCGGGTGGCAAGGCTGGAAACTCAGCCCCCTCAGCCAACGGCAGCTCCTCCAGGTCGCACGAGTCCGGAAGGGCGGGCTCACTGTCCTCAGCAGAAGGGAGCTCCTCCAGGTCCTCCCTGGCATCAGGCTGGTCCACAGGGCTCAGGCTCTCTGCAGAGGGGAGCTCATCAAGGTCCTCCCCAGGAGAAGTCTTCTCCAGGGGTACAGTTGCCCAAGGTTCCACGCTCTGACCCTTCGCGGGTGGGAAGTCTGGTCGCCTGTCAGCCTCCCCCCTCTGGGTTCCCTCCATGGCTGCTTGGTCCGCTCTCTTTTATAGTCCTCCTGCTCCCAGCGCCCTCCCCTTTGGTTCCGGCCCCGGCCGCTCTGCTGGGCTGTCTCTGGCCAGTAGGGGGACTGCGGGCGCTCAGCTGCCTCTTGGCAGCTGACTAACTGCTCCCCTCTGCTACAGAAAGACATCTCATAGGACCATAGAATAATACACAGTGATGGAAATATGAAGATATGTGAAATTTCAACCAGAGAATCTTTTGTATTGAGAATTTTCTCTTCAAGACTACAAAACTTCAATTTTTTTCCATAAGTTTTATGGTGGGAGGGCTCAACAAAATTTATGAAAAAAACCTTTTATTCCATTTTGAGTCTTTAAGTGGTTCTGGTTCCCCCCCCCCCCTGCTCTCTTCCCCTTTCTCTCCTCACCCTTTTTTCATAGTAAAAAGGGGGAAATAACCAAAAAAATTCAAAAATAATTTTGAGTATTCACCACTTTTTATTTAAAATAAAGAAATTGTATGTTTTCTAGAGCTGGTCAAAATGTGTAGAATGAAAACATTCCTATTTATTGAAATCATATTTAATCATTAGCTTTCAAACAGGATCCAATTTCTTACTTAGATTATCAGAGGAAATAAATAGAAACCTGTGTCTTCCTTGTAAATTGCTATATAGTTTTAGAGTGGTGAATTCTGCAGACAGAACTCAATAGATCCCCTTCCTAATGCAGGTTTGCTTCAGAATAATTTGGGGGGGGGGGAAGGCTGCCATTTTGGTTGAAAAGGATCCAGCAATTCAACTTTCACCGCCTCTAATCAACTTCACTTTTTAATGAATATGTTCTAGTAATCAACTGATATTCTTCCTTGCAAAGTTTCATCCAGTCACTCCTGGTTATGGGGCCTGGGACATCTCTTCCTAGGATTCTGTTTCCTTTTACCATTGCTTCTAAGTGAGGGGCTGTATTTTTTTTTTTTTTTTTTTTTTTTAAAGAATTCAGCTCATAACTTCCAGATCCTTGCACTGATCTGTGTTTTGAGTGGCTAAGAGATCTCTGATAATCCATAGTCCTGTAAACCTTACACTTACCTAGACTGAATTTCAGAATTTGCACACATTGTTACTTTTCCAAATCTTTCCTTATCACATAGAAAAAGACTCTCAGCTGTGGAAAATCATCATAACTCCAATTTCAGTGGTGATATGA
This sequence comes from Podocnemis expansa, assembly GCA_007922195.1. NCBI lineage: Eukaryota > Metazoa > Chordata > Testudines > Podocnemididae > Podocnemis > Podocnemis expansa. Next base: position 11,811,170 of record ML682056.1, on the reverse strand, counting down.
TAATCTATACTGGCAGCTCTCAACCTTTCTGGCTCAAGGGCCACAGATAAAATTTTTACAGCCTTTAGGAGATATGTTTCCACCAGGAGGCTGACCCACACTGAAGCCAAATGGAGAAGTGCAGCAAGAAGGTTGCCTCCTCACTGATTTCCTGTCTCACAGTCTGCACCAGGGAAACTGCATGACACCTGTAGGCCTGTGGGCTCCACCTGGGTGCTTAGATAGCAGCTTCCTCCTGCAGTCAGGAGGACAGAAGATCAGTGCCTCCCTCTCTCTGCCTCCAGCAGAAACCCCAGTACCTGTGGATCCAAGGAGAACACTGATTGTTCATCTCCCATCTCTTTGGTTGCAGCAAGGAGAATGCATCCATCTTGTAACCCTACAGCCAAAAACTGGGAACCATTGGTCTATGGCAACTGAAAGTCTGCCCTGGGAAGCTGATTTTAGTCTACGTTGAATTGGCTGATCCACCAAGTTATATTCTGTCTGCATCATTGCTGCCCATTCCTTCCTCAAAGGAAATGCTCAGAATTCCAGCTGATATGAAACCTGGCACCAAGTACCTTTTCCTTGTTCCCTATCCTAAATGGTGTCTGTTTACTAGTGCTCTTTTTACCATTGATCCCTGAGCTGAATCTCTGTTCACACAGGATGCACTTAACTGGAGTGGCACTGCTTTGCAATCTTCTGCAATGACTCATTTGTGGTACTCTATTGAGCCTCTTTTTTAGAATCCAGAGAACTTCAGGCCATCTCTTTGTGCTATTTCTGCAAAGTCATTCTTCTAGGTTGATTAGGCACCATCTCTGACTCCTTCCTCATGCCACATCTTTGAACATCTCTCCACCCCATCTGAGCTGGATAAAGATAGCTACAGAGGTTACACACTTTGTGCGCCACTTCTGTTGCTAGTCCCCCATGTGTTCAAGATTTGGAGCAAAAGAGGGAATGCTTTATCTGTTTAAATGCTAATTCTGATGTGAAAGCTTCTCTGTAGTCTAAGCCATTTTTGCCAGTCAAGCCAGCAAACAACAGAAATTGTAGGATATAATGAAGATTAACAACTATAAGGGGGTTTCAGAACTGACTGGTAAAGCTAAAGTATGAAAAATGAGTGGTGTTGGGTTTTTTCTTAATTGATGTGATAGAAATTTCCAAGGCTGAATATCCAAATCCAGCCATATTGACATGAATATTCAAAAGATTTTTTTTTTTTTTAAAAGAACCAACTCTAATTTTATTTTCTCTGTTCATGGAAACTACAGTACTCTTGGTGCAAGAGTCCCAGCTTTGTCAGTTACTAATAAAGTCATCACTCACCTGAGAATCTTGGCAGCTTCACTAATGATACCTACAGAGCCCATTCATATATATATATGCTGAGACACAGGGAACCCAGGCACATTCATATCTCTGCAAGGACTGCTTCAGTATCACCAGCTCCAAGCATTCAAAACTCACAAGAGGGGCGTCTACAAAATCATGTGGTTTTGCTTCATTGTTTGAGACCTTACATAATGCATTTTAAGTTTTTTTTAACCAAGTCCACTCACACCTAGGATTCCCCTCCTGGCCAGGCATGACATATCAGCTCTCTTTTGACTAGTGCTCCCTGCCATCTGTGGCTTCAGTGCTCTGTTGGTTTCTTTATGAGTGTCTCAGCCCTCTGACTAGGTCACCATCATAAGGTCATGCATTCTGCAATAAAAATTGTGCAGACTAGAAGTCCCAGAATATCTTTGACACAATCTTTCTGCCCTTCAGGAAGCTATTTCTCAGACTGTCTTTAGGGCTTAGACTGTACCCCTGTCGATTTGCACTTCTTTTTGTTGCTTGTAAGGAAACTCAATCCCATCATGTAGTCTGGGTTCCAGCCCAGCATCCTGTACTGAAAGGTTAGGTCTTGCACCTTTCCCTATGCTATAGTTTTCCTTGAGCCACTTCCTACCTGGCCTCTTAAGCTCTCCACATCTCTTCCATGTTTGAGCTGGGCATCTCCCAGGCCATCTCTTTGGAAGCTCTTTCCTTCCTGTGCTGAATGTCCTGCCTGGCTTTCATTACAGCCCTTTCCACAGCTGGGCTTTGGCACTGCCTACAGTGTCTACATTAAAATGCTAGAGTGATTCAGTAGTACTGTGTTGCTGTAATGTTGTAGCATAGGCATTCATAACAGAGACAGAAGAATTTCTTCCATGGCTATATCAATCCACTCCAAGAGGGGGGGTAGCTTGGGTCACAGAAAAATTCCTCCACCCACCTAACAATGTTTATCCTGGGGCTTAGATCAGTGTAGCTATGGCTCTCAGGGGTGTGAAGCTGTAGTTGTAGACCAGGATTTAAGCTTGGCTCTCTTTTTACTGCAGCCATCTTCTCTTTATGGGGAAATACAGAATGAGTCCAAACAAAGGGAATGGGGTAATTGAGCAGTCTTAGCCCCAAGTGTTCTAGCCCAAGGGCAAGGCCCCCTGGGTTTGTCTACCATGCAATTAGACATTAGAGCTGACCCTTGCCAGTTGCATAGGGCTCCCAGGCCTTGGCATGAGGGACTACATAGCTGAGGTGTCAAATTCTGGCTGCAGCCCTAACTCTGAGGCCTTCCCACCTTGCAGGTTCAAGAGCCCAGGCTTCCTCCATCCCAAGCCCACACATCAACCTTGTAATTAAACAGACCTCTGATTCCAAGCTCTGTGAGCTGGTGTCACCTGGCAGAGGCCAGCCACAAGAACCTAATTGCAGCATAAACATACCCCTGTTACTTCAGTCTCTCTTGCAACTGGGTAGGACCATGATTTTTTTTCTTCTGTTTCATAGTGAAGCTGTGAATTCAAGATGTTTTTCCCATTCTAAAAAAGGATGAAGCCCACAAAATTGACCTTTTTCTGTGCAACAAAATTGTGTAAAAGGAATTGCTACAGGTTGATAAAAAAAAAAGACATCCCAATTTTGACTTTTTTCTAAATTATGCCATAAACAGCTGTTGTGTAACAGAAAATTACAATTTTCCATTCTGAAAAGGTTGAAGCAGAACTTTTGAACCATATGAAAATTATTTTTCAATTTTTCTATTGAGACAAGCATTCACTGAAATTGACATCTTCCCATCAAACATTTAGCTTTTGATGAATCCCCATTTTCCAACAGAAAAAAATGTTCAGTTGCAAAATTTGCAACCAGCTCACTTATTATTTGCCTGCTATATTTTTGAAACTTTGCAGTTCACTTGGGTCATGCTTTAAAGCTTTTTCTCTGTAACTGTGCAGTCAAAAACTTAACTAAAATATAAGCTGAGATTTTCATGGATTCACATAACTTCAGGAGCTGGGGCTTAACAAGCAAACTATTGTGATACTGTACCCCACAATAGTGCACTGTGAGCTTCTCATTTGTTCCCTTCTGCATGGTTGTAGTGGTTCATATTAATACTATGAAAAATATCTAATGACAGGTCATAATCTGTTAAAATCCATTGTTCTGTCAAAGTGTGTTTTTAGTGTAATTTATGAGACTGCTGTTATTAGAAGATGTTATAGGCTTGCTAATAGTAGAAGATGCCCCTACTCAGAGGGACTCAGTGGCCATCAAAGTAGTTGTAACCAAAAGGATTTAGAATACTATCACAGTTGCACAAGACTATAGTATAAAGTGCTTAGATCTGAATCACTCACACAGGAGGTACTGTACAAATTTGGGGTTCAGCAGGGCCCACCTGGACATGCCAGTACTAGTTTCTAGTGGCCACATAGTCAGATGATATAAAGGAAGGAACAGGAACTGCAGGCTTTGTCCTTTCTTCTCCCTTTCACACTGAAAGCAACAAGAATGTTGGAACACTAATTGGACCCAGGAGAGGGAGAAGCCTATATACTAAGAACTAGAATGTTAAAGTGACATGAGAATTGTCTAATCTAGCTGCTGCCCGATATTAGATTTAAGATGTAGATTGCATACTTATCTTTATATTTTTGGTAATTATGGCTAATCTCTTATGCTTGCCCCTTATACTCAAAGTCCCCCTTTCTGTCATTAATAAACCTATTTTATATTCTTAGCTAAAGTAGCATGTCTCAGTGACATGTGGAAAAATCCTCATTCAGGTACAAAAATTGGTGTCCCTCTCTCAGCATAGAGAAGACAAACAAGGTTATAAATTTGTGGTCAGACTTCTAAGAAGGCCCGGATAGGGCAACTTCAAGATACAGAGAAGAGAGTAGGGGTGATCATCCTAATGTCTTTTCTGTGACATTCACAAGTGGAGACTTAGGATAACTAGGGTTTGGTGATCCACACCCCGTATGTGGCAGGGAGGAGGCAAGCAGGGTGAGCACCCCTGACAAGCTGCAAAGCCAGGAGCCAAGCCGCTAAACCACCGACAATGGTACTTAAACCAATCTCCCAGTCAGCAACAATACATGCTTCTGATTCCCCACAGGGTCTTCATGAAACATAACAATAAAAACAGCCCCCTTTATTGCACATCAGCTCCTCCAGTCTCCACCTAGCCACTGGGTCTCTTAAAGAAACAAATTCTCCTGACCCCAAAGGGCCCAGAACAGTATTGACTTGGATCTTACCCAAAATATCATGCTGCCAGCCAGTCCTTTAATAACCAAAACTAAAGGTTTAATGTATAAAGAAGACAAATTGAGAGATGTTAAAGGGTCAAAGTGAATCACATACATACAAATGATTTAGAGGCCATGGAAAGGACGTCCTTGAATATGAACTTTTCAGGTTAGTTCAATTCCTCTGGTAGGCACCCAGCACCTGGGTGGGTCTCAGTCCTTTGTTCAGTGCAGCAGAGTAGTTTTAGAGATGGGTGTCAGTTGCAGACTTAAGACATAATGGAGATGGGACCCCTGCCTTTTATTACCCCCCCATATGGAGTTTTTTGAAGTTCAAAATGGAGTTGAGTCACATGGTCAATCTTTTTTTCCTTTTTCCTTCTAGGTCCCCTGGAGCTGGGAGCTTCCTTAATGGGTCATTAAGAGGAGAATGATTTTGCAGACATCCAGTCTGGGGGTGCCTTAGAATCAAATAACTTGGAATGCAATAGAACAAACCTATTCCTAATTTCTAATACAGATATGATACTTATGTATAAACTATATAATCATTCCTAGCAGATAACCTCTTTATTGGTATATCACATATGGATTATTGCAAATATGAAATATTATGAAAGATAATCATAAACACTCCCATAGAGCCAGACAGCATTGCACTCCATCCATGGTGATCACTTATGCCGGGCCAATGTTCCCTCTAAGGGGAGAGAGCAGCTGAGCAACTCCTTTTGCTCACTGCACTCCCCCTCACGGGGCCCACTGCACAGCCCCTCCTGCTCGCCCCCCCCCCACTCCTGCTAGGCCCCCAGTCCCAGCATTGCCCCCCTGGGTCCCAGCATGACCCCCCCCCC
>ML682056.1:11713187-11805654 GCA_007922195.1 Podocnemis expansa | reverse complement strand
CTGCTCCCAGCAGCACGCCCCCCTGCTCCTGCTTGCCCCCCCTCCCAAACTTACCTCCGGGCTGGACTGGAGGGGCAGGGCCCAGCCCTAACTCCTGGGCCAGAGAATCTCTATGGAGCATGCCCAGATTTTCTGGGCATGCTCCATCAGAGCTTTTCTGGGCGGGAGTTTTCAAAACTCTCTGCTCCACAGGAGCTCCCTTGAAGCAGTCTGGCTACCGGCAGTGCGCTGCCGGCTGCCTTCCCCGTGCTGGCAGCTGCAGCGGGCTGTGCTGCAGCACGCCAGCGCAGCTTACAGGGAACATTGTTATGCCCCCCTCTCTCAGCTGCTACCAGATCCAGGGCAGGAGTCAGTCATCTCATGGCATCTGCTCCCACCCCCCTACATGATCTTCCCAACCAGCAAGTAGCAGTGGTGGCAGGACTTTTTGCCCATTTGTCTAGATTCTGCCAAGACCTGGCTGGATGGGTGGTAAAGTCAGGTTGGGCACTGACATCATCCCCCTGCTCTCCCCACTCAATTAGGATTTTTGGCCCTACCTGAGCTCCTCACTCCTACACGACTGGGGGCTCCCCCCCTGCCCAGTACTTCTGCCTGGCCAGCCAGGGTGACCACCATTACTGCACCCTCCAGCTTTGTAACTAGCCCACTGGGATCTATCTCAAAGGAATTTAATCACTTGGCCTGGTGCCTTGGTAGTTTTTGCTGTCTTGGTCTGGGAACAGGGACCGGGGAAAGTTTTTTTTGCAGTAGTTGCAAGGAGTCTACTCCTAATACATACATTTGTTAGTCTTTAAAACTGCCACAGGACTTTGTTTAGCTGGCCTTATTAGCATCTGAAAGCCTCCTCCCTGATCAACAGCCACCCCAGGGCTGCTCTGTAGATCAGGGAGGCATTGTTGTTAATGGCTTGTTAAAAAGTAGTCAGTGAGGGAAAGATGAGTGAAGAAAGGGCAGTTTGCAATCTGCTCAGAAAGAAAGAAAGCAATTCTGTCTAATTTGGCACCCCAGGCCATCACCTAGTTTGCCTAAATGGTGGAACCAGTTCTGGTCAATACTATAAATTCAGGCCTGACATCAGCTGCAATGAACTCAATGAATTGTCCTGGGACTTACTTTGTCTCCTAGCTTGGTTTCAATGTTGAAGTTTAACATCCCATTTCTGTGTCAGGCTCAGGGGTGAATCTGGTCAACGCAAATGAAACTGGATAAACACAGTTAATCCCCACAAAGATTCAGTCCCATGAACGCTATAGTCTCTTGGTATTTTTTCCTCCTTGTTTGTGTCTTTGAGGGGTGAGGTTCAGAGACCTTGGATACATAAAGTTTAGTGGAAGTGAGTAAGGATCTTCCTAAAATAGAAGGAAGGAATAGGCTGACATGCCTCTTGGACCCATCTTGTGTGTTCAATTCCAGTGTTTCATACCTGTTCCAGACCAGTAACACATTACACTAAGAATCTATGGACATACTGAATAATTAAGGAAACAATTAAGGACTCAACTAGCAAACATATAGAAGAGAAGGTGTTGACAGCATGGATTTGTCAAAAACAAATCATGTCAAATCAACCTGACAGCTTTCTATGACAGGGTAACAAGGTCAGTTTGACCCTAGTCTTCCTAAGTATGCTGCCCACTTGCTGAATGGCCATGAGCAACTCTTAGCACCTTCCTCTGCTTATGTGTGCTTTGGACGGGGAAGATGGGAACAAAAGATCTGTCCATCAGATCAGACCAGTCATCCATGTTGTATGATATCTGAAACAGAGAGCGAAGTATGACTGACAGGAGAAGCATGGTCTATTAGTTCAAGCCAGAGCAATAACTGGGTATTTTAGGGTCTCAGGCAATGAGGCATATCTGTCTGCCACTGCTGCGTGTTTTTTTTTTCCCCTTCATTTTTTCATCCTCATGGCTGTGTGTCCTAAGCATCTGCTCCACTCACTCTGCCCTCATTCTGGCCATGGTTCATGCACTAATATAGAACTCAGGAGATATGAGTTAAATTCCTGCTCTGTCACAGCTATCCCTATATGAGCTTGGGCAGTCATTTAATCTTTGTGGGCCTTGTCCCCATCTTCACAACGGGGATAATAGCTCTACCCTATTTGCTGGAGGGGCAAGGGGGCAATACATTAAAGTCTCTGAGGAGTTCTGATATTATGATCATGGCTGCAGGATAAGCACTTAAAAAACAGTGATGAATGAGTGAATTATATGACCATTCTGCATGGTGAATTCTCAGCCAGCCCTTAGATTGTAAATGAACATCTGAGTGCTATGTAGTCCTGAGTACTTTTACCAATTAGACAAATCAGAGCTTGTTATATGAAATATAGGCAGCAAAAGAGGATTTTATTGTTGTCACAGGGCAGGCTCTCCCTAGCACCCTCAGTAACAAAATGCCAGGGGCATGAGCAGGGAGGGTGCCTCTGCAATCCTCTTTAACTCCCCATGCCAGGGCAGTGCAGCTTATTGCCCCTAGAAATAGTACCACCTTCACTATGCAGCCCTGGGGTCAGGGCAGCACATCCTAGTGTCCAGAGTCAGTAGCAGTTTATGCACAGCCCTCAGGTCAGGGCAGCATGGGCCAATGGCCACAGTATCAATACTGAGAAAGGAAAGCCCATGATGGACTTGGTGTCCAGGTAGGCAAGCTCAGCTCCTCCCACTCCACTGAGCCCCAGCCCAGGGCCCTATTCAGGTTATGGCACCAAGTCAGTGGAGATACAAACCACAACACACTGAACTGCCCCCTGTAGCACCCCCAGTCCTCCCTTCTAGTCCCCCTGGACCATTTCCTACCTGGTAAGTTGTGGCAGCCCTCTCCCAGGTCTTCAGCAGCCATGGGATCCTGGGCATCTCTCTGCAGAAGTTTTCTCTGGCTCTATCAATTCCTCAATAAAGTCTCCAAGGTTGCTCCTGCTCAGGAGCCTCCAGCAGGTGTCTTTCCTCCTTGCTAGTTAGCTCCAACTGAGTTGCTCCCTTTTATATTGGACCAGCAGTCTGAGCATGCCTAGCAGGGCCTAAGGGGTGGGACTTCCTGCTCTCATAGGTTATATAAGGCTTGCCTAGTTCAGGATGCATCCACCCTCTCACAATTATTTTATATATATGTGTCTGACTACCATGTCTTCCTTGGATGGGCCTTTGTTGTAGTGATCAGTGAATTGGTTCTAAAAATATACCCAGAAATCAAAACCTGCAGGAAGATAAGCTGAAGTGATGAAACTGAAGGATGGAAATTTCCAGGCTGCCTCAGTAACAGACCCCAGTTATGTGGCCAACTGAGGCTTTAATGTGAATATGTTTTTGGTGTCACAGGAGAGCTGCTCAAAAATAGTTAAGCTACAGGCTGTTTTTCTTCCTTCACTTCCAGTGACTGAAAAGTTTACATATAGGCAAGTTTTTTATTAACTTCTTTTAACATATTTTTGCAAGCTATTTATTTTCAGACAACTCATGCTGGGGCTTGGGAATTAAGAGGTCAAAGGCTCCATTCTGCACAAAAGCAGACTACTTCTGTAATAGCAAGGCTACCAGTCATATAGCAGGTGCAACAACTCTCCATCATGCATGCCATGCAGGCAGTGTGGCAAACAGCACAAAAATAGGAACTGCCAGATTCGTCTGTGCAACTAGTTCATCCAGAATGACATTCACATTGTATTCAACCACTGGGGAGAAAGTTGCTCCAAAGAGGCAGATCTGTACCTGTTAGTGAAGCCTCTTTTGGTTTGATGAAGAAGGCATGCTTTAGGAATACAGACCTTCTCCCTTAACTAGTCTTCACTGGAATAGAAAACAAACACTACAGTTATTCTTTCTGCTGCATGTGTGTGATCTGTTAGTAACTACACAAGGGAACTAAGAGTCAGGGCTTTCCTAGATCCATCTCCTGGGAAGTGATGTCCCACTTTGGCTCTCCCAAGCGAGAAGCACTTAGGAGAGGCTATTATTTGCAAGCCAAGTCCCAAGCATCCAGCAAAGCAGGCTTGACCATATTCAAAAGCTCACGAGCCCACTATGAAAATAAGAGCTCCCTCTTTCTTTTTTTTCTTTTTTTTTTTTTCCTAATTTGACCCCAGCCTTCCTAGGGGGGCTACCCAATTTGAGTGACTCCGATTGAGGAGTGTAGCCAGCCCCCATTTTCTAGCTGGGCACCTGAGCCTCCAGGGTGGGCCTGGCCAGACCTCCTTACTATACTCCAGTTGTCTAGAAAATGTACTGCTGCTCTGGGATCCATAACTTCCAAATGGCCAGTGTCATTAACTACGATGAATTATCATGTTTTATGGGGAAGGGGAAAACGTGCACCAATACAGAATAACACAGAGTATGTTCTGTACTGCTTGTGTTGCAAAGTTACATATAGCTTCAGTGAGGTGCAAAGGGTTAGAACCACCAAACTTCTCTACTAATAAACTTTACATGGACACTTGACTCCAATGAAGTCAGTGGGAATTTTGCTACTGATTTCACTGGGGCCAAGATTTCATCCCCTGAATCAAAAACAGCATGAAATCCATGGGATTCACACTTATTTGGGATTACATTTACCCCAGCACATGTTTTATGTACAAAAAAAGGCATCTAGTTGCATTTCCTATCAGCTTTGCCAATGAAAATCAATGCAGTTTCAGGTTGGCTTATGGGCTTCTTATTATTAACTTTCATTCTCTGGTTCTCCTTCATTAGCGTCAAGTTTGGGCTGCAAACACCACATGAGGGATGTTTCCATCCAAACACAAAAGGCTAGATCAGCTCAGTCCATATGCTGTTGTGCTGAGGAGCACTGTGAAATAAGGTTTAACTCTCGCGCAATGAAGGGGAAAAGAAAAGGGATTTGTTTGATATCGCCTGCTTTTGGCAGTTAGCTCTGCTCAGTGAACTCCCACTTACTTGTCAGACCAGTGTTTGGGGAAAGCAAGGGCCTGTTCCATGCATAAAGTAAGTGAAAGAATTTTTCCCAACTGGGATCAAGGTGGAGCCAGGGTGAAATTGTGATTCAATTCCTGGCCTATTTTTGGAGCTGTGCCCCTTCGTGCATCCCAGCCTCCCAGGGGGTTAATTAGCCCATGAGCTCCAGATGGCCTAGGGGCTCTATGTCCACACGTATCTTTTAAATCAAAATAACACTGGTTATTTCGATTTAAAAAATATTAGGTCCACATGACGTTTTCTTGTTTTGAAATGATGAGCTCCGTCATTTCGAAATGAGACGTTATTTCGAAATAGCTTAAATCTACTTTAATTTGAATTGTCTGTTATTTCAAAATAACACTATTAGGACGTGTTATTTTGAAATTACCATTCTTTTGAAATAACACTTTTGCCCTTCTCCTTCCCAGGGTGCCTTCCTTTTTGTATATATTGAGCGGGGGCACGGCCCAGTGAGGGGGCCATGTTGCCACACCTCCCATGATGCCCCTCTCCTGATTCGAAATAGCAAGTCCTGTGTCTGGACATGCTATTTCGATTTGAGGTTTTTGCTTATTTCAATTTAAGTTAATTCAAATTAAGAATTTTATTTCAAATTAACGTATTTTGATTTAACTTAAATCAAAATAAGCATGTACATGTGGAATAGCCTAGGAGGCTTGTAAGCCAGGTCAGAGCATTTGAGATTATAGATGGGGAGGAGGTACTGGGATTCCCAGTCTCTCTGGCCAGGACTGACCCTAGGGCAGGGCATTGCAAGGTGGTGGGTAGTTAAGGCAGGATTGGTATATAAACCATGGGTGACTGCAAGTGTGTGAATGCAAGCCTCCCTTGCTGAGCCACAAGGGGATAGAGGAGCCGAAGCTGCTACAGTCCCTTATGAGAGGGAGTGGGGGGATGACACCATGGCAAACCAAGGATACAGAAAATATTGCAAAACTCTATTTGCTCTTCTAGTCATTTCCCTCAAGGGAATGACTCTACTTGTGAATCTGAGCAGAGCGCTGACGGTTGTCCGCAGTCCCTTGTGTGGTGCCAGTGGCTGTCTTTCCTACCTCAGAGCCGTCACTCTCATTTATGGGTTTTTACTGTCAGATGGAAACCTTGAAGTGTGTGTGGCTTTGAAATGACTGATTTTGGACAGAGAAATTCTCTTTTAGTCTCTCCAGGGCTTAGACTGCTTTGGTAGCTAATGGATTTTACTAAACAATGCTTAACCACCGTCAGTCCTCTCAGCTGGACCACTGCGTGTATGATGACTGTGACCAATAGGAAAATAAAACAAACAAATCATGGTGATTGTATTATAACTGGGCATTGAATGATGACTACACAACAGTAAGATTTTACTCAATAAAAGATAAGAGGCTGGTATCTTGTTTTGGATAAGAAACTTAGTAGCAATATAAAATAAGCCTTTACACTGGCACAACACGATGAACTAATAAAACACTCATTGGCTACTTCTTCTCTTTGGTGCACATGCAATTCCTATTAATATTAAGTGGAATTATATGTTTGTGCTGAATGAAGAATAATTTTCTTTAGAGATTAATTGATTTCCCCACCCCACCCCACACACATTGAAAATTAACCTTTCTTTACAAGGTGGCTGCATTAGCATTTTGTGTGTTTCACAAGCCAGACTGTGCAACTGCATCAGCATTTGTCATTTTGTCTCTGATTGACATTCCAGAATATCACTAGAATATTTGACTTTTCCTACCAGTAATTAGGGAATGGAAGAAGCTATGGTATGATCAAGACCATCATCCTCTCAGAGAAGGGTATACTGTCCCTCACAAAAGATGAAGCAGATATTAGACAGACATTAATATGATCTTAGATAAATATTGATGGGGTTCAATCAAGGCTCCCCACTTCTAATCTTGGCCACCTATGTGTCCGTAGGCACAGGGGCAGGCGTACTTTCGCCCATCTTACTTGCAATGTGGGTAGCTCATTCAAGATAAATAAAAGAAATAAAAATGCCCCCTTCCCTTTGCGTGGGTGAGTAAAGTGGCTCACAGTGGGAGCTGTTTGAAAGGTTTTTGGCTAAAAGTGTTTTGATTTGAAACTTTTTTCATGAAAAACTTCATTTTTGATTTAAAGTTCTCTGTGTGTTTTTGTTTGGTTGGTTTTTCTAAGGAATTAAAATGAAATTTTCAAAAAAAGTAATGACAGTCTGGAGAAGTTTTGAAAGTTTCACATTCAAAATTATTGTAAAATTCCCCTCTTTTCTCGTGATTTTATTTGAATCACCCCACGCTGCAAAAGTTTGTTTTCCAAAAAATGAAAAAAGGGAGAAATCCTGTACAAATTGATTCTTAGTTTCAGGTTGTCTCTCCATTCCACAGGTATCAAAATTAGACATTTTGATATTTTCTAAATGGTTTCAGGTGTTCATGTCTTTTGAAACGTAATATGGCCAAAGCATCACAACTTGGTGAGGGAAAAAATCCTTTTTGCAAAATGGCATTTTAGGATGGGAAGCTGTTTTAAAAAATCATCCAGCCAGTTTGACTAGCTACATGGAGATCCCATCTGATGGCATGTCGTGTCTAAGAAGCACCCTGATACCATTATCACCTGTACTCTCCCCTACTGTAAATATCTGTCACAAGAGTCCCATATTTGTAGAAAGAAAGGATGACTGCTGATTTCATTCGTTGTTGGGTTTCTGTGGCAGAATGTGGGTACACTATGGGTAGGTGGACAGAGGCAGAGAATGATTATTGGCTGGTCTACACTGAAAAAATGCATTGGCATATCATCTCATGGTTAGGAAGAATCCGCACATCTGACAAATTTAACTGCATTTCCCTATCCCTAGTGTAGACAGTGCTAGGTGGATGGAAAAATTCTTTCATTGACCTAGCTTTACCTCTCAGAGAGATGTGCGACCCTGTGCTTGCTTGTGTGGCATGGTGCTCTGTCTCCCTCTCGTGGTGAGTAGGCTAGATAGACACTGATATAGCCTTGACTAAACAGAGAGACGTGTATTTCAGCTGAAGCATTCATGCATTAAACTTCAGCGGTCTCAAGTTTGCTCCCTGCTGCCAACGCCCCTACGTGGGTCAACGTTGAAGTGGCCATTAAAGGGATGGGAGAGCCCTTGTTGCTGAAGTAAATGTCTGTACTGAAATGCTTTTAGGTGTAGACATAGCCTTTGATAAACAGGAATTCCTCCTCTACTGCCCTTCCAGGTATATACAGTTACAACCAGTTAATATTAATGGGCATGCTGTTCCCATCACTCTTAAATCAATAAATGGGTTGTCGGAAGGACTTGTCACGTTAAATATAATTGCTCGGCATAATTCAGTTAATAAATGTTTATACATTTGGAAGTCTTGCTGTTAAGAAAGAAATGGCTAACAAATCCGTTCTGCATAACCATCCATATCTTTTACAGCGTACTTTGTAGGTGAAGAAGCTTGTGAAATGAGCCCATCTCTGTATCATAAATTTGACATGACCTTGTGTTGGCCAGCACTCACTTTGCAGTCCTTGAACGCTTGTCATGTGCTCTTTTACATTTTCAGATGGTTTTAAAATGCTAGTTGTTGTGCATTTGTGCTGGTTTCGGGCTCTCTTTTGCTGCGGGAAGACACAGTCAGCCTAAAGGGTGCCTTGAGGCCAGTTGGTGAGCAAGGCTGTGCTCCCACGTGAGAGATCAAGGGGGTGACTACCTCTATGGGTCACAGCATATAAGGAAGAGAAGTTATCATTAGGTTTCTACTCCTGCTCTCAAAGATGGGCGGGGAAGGTCAGGCTATACCAAATGAAACACTCAGAATAGGTGACCTTGCACCATTACAAGGGCTGGTAAAGCTTGCCTTCCTCGGGGAGCAAGCACAAAATGGAGATTGAATGGAAACTCTGTGTGACAATTCTGCTCATGCTCCTAGGGCAGTGCACCCATGTGCTATCCTTTGCCCAGGGTAGATATCAAGCTGCCTTAAGCTTACCATGCTGGATGTGCTTTGGGTTTTTTTTGTTTGTTTGTTTGTTTTTTTTGTTTTTTGTTTTTTTTTCCTTCCAGTGGCTCTTAACTGTCCCATCCTTTACTTTCTTAGGATGAAATTTTCAGGTCCCTTCTGAGTTGTTTTAAAAGCTGGAATGAAAATAATTCAACTCATTTTAATGCAAGGGGAATAGAAACAATAAATATATAACCAGTACCCCCACAAAGGGCCGTGCAAAGTGCTGCCTCTAAAACCGTGCTGCCAGAATAGATTTCTACCAGGATGTCTTCTTTAAAACCGAAATATGCATCACAGCTTATGATCTGTCAGCAAGGAAAGGTTCAGGCACATCCTTCAGCACTCATTTGTCGGTTGCCCTACTCAAATGGATTCAACACATTCACAAGACATGCCATCCATTACAGATACTGTAAACCTAGCTAGGAGATGGAGCTGCCAGATATCATGTTCAAATACGCAGCACTTCACTGCTCTGCTTTCATTCCATTGAATTTCTTCTGGCTAGCTACACATTCTGGACAAATTTGTGTTGGGCGAAGGGGAGCTGCATACGTTACATCTTCCTGGAGAGCACCTCCGGAGTTTGCCACGGCATATAAATCTATCAAAACTACCAACTGATTTTTTCCCATCCCTCTCCATCCTTGAAACTTTTCCACATGAAACTTTCTTCTTCTCCAGGGGATTCCACAAACAAAAGCCAATGTGAGTGCAAAGAGAGGCTATTTATGAAGATCCCTGTTTACTGTGGCACTAGCTGGGGTAACTTCATTGCCTTTCACAGCCACGCCTCCCTCTCTCCCTCTCAGTCCTGACAGCGTTCCATTTATCTAGCATGACATTTATGATCTCCATTATGATAATGACTGGCCACTGCCTACTAACGTGGCATATAAAGGAGTTTGTCTTCTAAAGGCATTCTTGCCAGAATTTCTTCTTTTTGTGTTTGCAGGGAAAAATAGGCCCAAATGACTTGAAATTAAATTTATCTGGGTGATGGCAGTAATAGATGTGCATTACATACACTTGTCCTAGGCCAGAGGTCTCCATTATAGGTTCCATTTCTCTCCCTTAAGCTCTGCATTGCTATTCAGCTTTAGCCTATTTTAACTTCTGTAAAAGTCCTAGCAATTTTGGGGAGCTGCAGTAAGAAATATATTGTAGCACAGGTGTGAGAGAAATACAGAATGTCCTGTAGGCCAGGGCATTTCAAAAGTTGTCAGGATAGCCTAAAAGAAAAGTGAATTTGGACGTACTGTCTTTAAGCCTTGTGGTGTTTTGTTTCTTGTTTCATTTTTGAAACCAGGTTGAAGCCTGTATGGTCAAATAGGTTGTGTTTCCAAAGGTCTCTTATCCATGTTTCAGTGACACCCTACTGCCCAGGACCAGCACGACAGGCAAACACTCCCCATATGCGCACACACGGCTTTCTAATCCCTCCCTCACTCTGACAGCCATTTCCCGATAAAGTCCTTTCTCTGATAGCCAATGGTTGAGAGAGAAATGTTACTCTTTAAGTTGCCACTCCAAACGAATCACTGATATTTACTTTCATCTGTAAAAATAAAAATAAAAATAAAAAAAAAGTTAAGTGGAGACACATGTATGGTCATCTTGATCACTTATAGGGGAAAAAAAAAGAAGTGATTTTTGCTCTTTAAAAACAGCCACTTGAAACTGAAGAGCCAAATTTCTATTTCTTTTTTGGATTCAGAATGGTTTGGAAGTTGGAAGTTGATGATCTTGCTATTACCTTGATTCTACTCTACAAAGACATATATCAAATATGCTTGGAAAATGGTATTTTTAATGCAAATGTCCAAAAAAAGAATATAAAAAATCTTTTAAAAATAATAATTGAAGGATGTTTCCTTTTATAATGAAAAATCCACTTTTCTTTTCAGTTCTTGAAAAGTGAAAACAATTCAAATGAAGACCTATTCTAGTATATGGGATCAGGGGAAAGCAAATATTCAAGTTGCTATATTGTATGACCTTGTGTTTCTGATAAGATCTTGACTCTAGAAAACTTGGTCAGAAAAAGTTGGTCAGAATATTTCTGCCTCAATTAGATTTCACTCAAATATGCTGTTTCATCAGAGCTGAAACATTTCACTGCGATGTCTCTGTTCCAATGAAGTTTTTGTCAGAAATGTTTTTTGAGCTCCAGGGCTCTGTGGGTAGCTCTGACCAAAGAGAAAATGTGAGAGAGACCAGAAAAGAAAACCTGAGTTTTTTTAATCTGAAAACAGCCATTTCAACACATTTCATTTAAAAAAAAATATTCAAAGTGCTTTTGGTTTTTGTTCCAAGGTGAAACCTCAAAAATAGTTATGAAGTGGTGCCTTATTGTCCTCCCAACAGCTTATAATTGCTTGTGAGTTTTCCCAAGGAACTCTATATTCTTTGGTCAGAATGATCCATTTTGCACATCCCAGGCCTCAGACAGATTCTCGCCTCATGGATGCAGTAGATGAGAAAAGAAGGCGGTGTGTGAAGACAACCTGACTTAAATGCAGTGGGCTCTTGTTATTAATTAACAACCACAAGAAGAAGGATTACAAAACAAGCTGTGAAAGTTAGACGGATTTATGCTTGTCAGAAACATTTGAGACATTTCATGCCAGTAAGGAGAGTCTTCTCTTTTAATATAAGACTAATCCTTCTAAAAAGTGCTAGGAGGACTTTTTATAACAGACAAAGAAAATAGCTCAGATTTGAATTGCAAATATTTGCTGCTGCCATTGATTGTTTTCCCTCCAAATATTGGTTAAGGTAGCTTGCAAATGGAAATGTTCTTGTTCATTGCCAACTGTGACCACATTGCCCCTAAACATGAACAATGTGGAAAGCACTTAACCAGACGTATACAGTGTGTCCAATGACATCAAGATCATACTGTCCGAGTTGCATACAAGCAGGGACTTGAACAATTATAAATTAGGCCATCATAGTCAGAGAGAAAAGAGGTGGGAAAATGACATTTTACAGAACTAATAATATTTTAGATTTTATTACTGAACTCCTGTTTGTCTCAATTCACATTTATTGTACCTGTTCCATTTAACTGCAAATAAAACCTGACAAACCCTTGCTCTGTTGCCAGCATTTTTTTTTCCCAATAGCTTAGGAATATCTGGTATGCTACTTTCATTATAAGCCTGATGCTTTAGGGCACATTTTATCCAAAGATGCATCATTATTTTTCTTTCTAAATGAATGGGATATCTAACTAATTGTATAAAGACAACAGAATTGTGACAGGGAAACCAAAGAGAGCTCTTTACAACAGACTGTCTTAATGTCATCAAAGTAAATAATGAACAATGTATCATATCTACACAGTAGTATAGTAAAACATAAGAAGGCAGTGATTTATCATAATGACTTATATTTAGGCTTGGGAGGAATAGGTTTTTATTGGTAAATATCAGTAGATGTCCATTTTACAAGAAACACACAAACTGACAAAAATGTCCATTGATAATCAGCATGTAGAAAAGCAGAGTAAGAAATTTTTTCCTTGAGAATGCAGTTCTGATCTAAGGATATTTACTGTGTGTGGTTTTCACATATGATGCTCACAATTTCTGTTTTAATGTTTGCAAAGTTAACTTGTTAAATCTCAATGTCTGTCATTAAATAATTTTCTGAGACCTCCCAAGTGTCTGACTCTCCTCGTAATTCCCCATAGTTATGAAAGGGAAGAACAAGAGAAAATATTAAAAATCCAAACTTTTGCACTACTATGAATATTTAAAGAGAGAGAGAGAAAAAATGAAAAGTACTGCAAAAATTCATTGAAATTACTTATTTAAAAAGAAACCAAATTCTGTGAAATAAATCCCTTTATTCAGAAAGTTTTCAAAGTCCACGACAAAAAAGGATTGCTCCGTTACCAAGAGCCGAAGACATGTCAGATTTTTAATGAGTGGTTAACAGTGACACAACCCTGAAATTCAGGACAGGAGAAGAGCAGAAACCTTTGTGCAAAAAATGTACAAGATAACAGCTCTGTCTTCAGTTGCCTTTTGCATTTGTCACCTTCTCTTAATGCTAGTGTGAAAGAATAATTTGTACTGTCAACGCTCTAGTTATCTGTAATAAAAATCTGGTTACTAAAAGTGCTGGGGGGGAGTGGGATTTTGTGCTGAGTATAACTACCCAAGACACCAGAGTTAACATGGCTGCTTTGGATAGGGTGACCATGTCAAATGTGAAAAAACAGGGCAGAGGGTGGGGAGTAATAGCACTTCCACAAAACAAAAGCCTGAATATTAAGACTGTCCCTACAAATTCAGTACATCTGGTCACCCTGCTTTTGGCTGCAAAATGCTTATGATACTCAGAAATAATCTTACATCGTACAACACATTTCATCAACACATCTCAAAGCACTTCACAGTGCTCATATTTATTAAACATCCCTCCCGCATATAATGAAAAGACTATATAATATCAGCTAGAGCTCCCAACTGAGATCAGAAGGCCTGTGGTGATGGGCACCGTACAAACACAAATTCATCCCTTATTTCTCCAGTGGGACTGCCTCAGTTATTCCTCAGGCAAATTCTGATCTCTAGGGCAGCCTGCGTAGAGACTTCAGGATTTGGCCTTGTATATAAAAGGCCATGGAAGCTCTCCTTTCCTCTCCATGTGCAATGAGGAGCCTGATTCTACCATTCATTCATAAGACAATGTCCCATGCAGTTGCATGACTGGTAACACCATGGTGTTGGATTCAATGCTGATTCCTAGGGAAGAGTGCCATCTGTTGAATCACCAGCGCTATTTCCTAGCTCACAGGTTTCGCTTCCAGATCTTTCATCCAAAGAGAGATGAGGTCCTGTTTAGCTCATTAGGAGATCTAAGGATATTATGATGGTAGGAGGCATGAGTTAGGGCAGAAAATAGATAAGGCACCAGCAATTTACATAGCAGAGACCAGATAGAAAATCAAAAGTCCCATCCAGAAAATTAATCCACAGTCTTTAGATGAAACATGTAGACAGCTCTGGCTGTTTCCAATTTACTGTCCAATTTCAAATTTACTGCCAACTGGTAATGAAACTTTCCTCTCTCTTATTATAGAGTTGGGTCCACAAGGCTTTCAACTGCCGACCAAAGGAAGACTAGAAACTTTTCAGTTACATCTATGTAGCTTGTAACTAACACCAGGTGCAATAACTGCTCTTCAATTACACTGAAACTTAACACCACTTCCTGGTACACACAGTAATTATATGTTCCTAATAAGTAAGAATAATGTTATATAATTATATTCTGTAGATCTAGAAGCTAAGACAGAAATAAGTAGGCATTTAACCTATAATAATATGGAACATAATATGTAAATAGCTGGTCATGTTAAGTGGCAATTACTACATAATTAAATATGCAACATGTACCCTCTATGTAAACAGAATTTATTGGATATTTGCACCAAGTAATTTAATGAGGGGCCTTGCACCTCTCAATCTGCTACTCACAAATAGAGAAGAATGTATCAGGGAAGTAGAAGTGAATGGCAGACTGGGTAGCAGTGACCATGGAATGATTGAGTTCAAGTTGATGATTAAAGGAAAGAAGGAAGGAAGCAAAACGCAGACCCTGGAC
Source organism: Podocnemis expansa (assembly GCA_007922195.1). Lineage (NCBI taxonomy): Eukaryota > Metazoa > Chordata > Testudines > Podocnemididae > Podocnemis > Podocnemis expansa. The sequence goes on along the minus strand of ML682056.1, from coordinate 11,791,106 downwards.
TTCAGAAAAGCAGATTTTGTCTCCCTCATGGAACTGATGGGCAGGATCCCTTGGGAGGCTGATCTGAAGGGGAAAGGTGTCCAAGAGAGTTGGGTGCATTTTAAAGAAACCCTGCTAAGGGCACAGGAAGATACAATTCCCATAAGGAGAAAGCACAGCAAATGTGGAAGGCGCCCACTGTGGCTTAACAGAGAGCTCTGCACTGAGCTGAAACATAAAAAGGACGCTTACAGGAAGTGGAAGCTAGGACAGATGACTAAGGAGGCATATAAAGATATTGCTTGGGACTGCAGAGATAAAATCAGAAAGGCCAAAGGACAAATGGAGTTGCGACTAGCAAGGGATGTGAAGGATAACAGGAAGGGGTTCTACAAGTATATCAATAACAAGAAGAGGATCAGGGATGGTGTAGGTCCCTTACTGAATGGGGCAGGCATCCTCGTGACAGAGGATGAGGAAAAAGCTGAAGTGCTCAATGCTTTTTTTACTTCAGTTTTCACAAGCAGGGTCAGCTCCCAGCCCACTACACTAGGTACAGTAGACTGGGGAGAAGAAGAGAGGCCCTTGGTGACAGAAGGTCAGGTTAGGGACTGCTTAAAGAAACTAGATGTGCACAAGTCCATGGGGCCGGATGAACTGCATCCGAGGGTGCTGAGGGAGCTGGCTGATGAGATAGCAGTACCGCTGGCCATTATCTTTGAAAACTCGTGGCGAACAGGGGAGGTGCCAGAGGACTGGAAAAAAGCAAATATAGTACCTATCTTCAAGAAAGGCAAAAAGGAGGATCCAGGGAATTACAGACCTGTCAGCCTCACCTCAATCCCCGGAAAACTCATGGAGCAGCTTCTCAAAGAATCCATCCTGAAACACTTGGAGGAAAATAGAGTAATCAGGAACAGTCAGCATGGATTCACCAAGGGTAAATCATGCCTGACCAACCTCATCGCCTTCTATGATGAGATGACTGGATTCGTGGATGTGGGAAGAGCCGTTGATGTGATATACCTTGACTTTAGCAAGGCTTTTGATACAGTTTCCCACAGCATTCTCATTGGCAAATTAAGGAAGTATGGGTTAGATGCGTGGACTGTAAGGTGGATAGAAAACTGGCTAGATGAACGGTTTCAGCGTGTAGGAATCAATGGCTCCATGTCAAGTTGGCAAGCAGTAACAAGTGGTGTGCCCCAGGGGTCGGTCCTGGGGCCAGTTCTGTTCAATGTTTTCATCAATGATCTGGATGATGGGATAGATTGCACACTTAGTAAGTTTGCGGATGATACCAAACTGGGGGGAACGGTAGACACCCTAGAGGGCAGGGACAGGATTCAGGGAGACCTAGACAAATTGGAGCAGTGGGCCAAGAGGAATCTCATGAGGTTCAACAAGGACAAGTGTAAAATCCTGCACTTGGGACGAAAAAACCCCATGTACTGCTACAGGCTGGGGAGTGATCAGCTAAATAGCAGCACTGGAGAAAAGGACCTGGGAGTCATGGTGGATGGGAAGCTAGATATGAGTCAGCAGTGTGCTCTTGCTGCCAAAAAGGCCAATGGCATACTGGGCTGCATCAGAAGAAGTGTCGCCAGCAGATCGAGGGATGTGATCATTCCCCTCTATTCTGCACTAGTGAGGCCACATCTGGAATACTGTGTCCAGTTTTGGGCTCCCCACTACAAAAAGGACATGGACAAATTAGAGAGAGTCCAGAGGAGGGCAACCAAAATGATCAAAGGGCTGGAGCACAAGCCCTATGAAGAAAGACTGAAGGAACTAGGCTTATTTAGCCTGCAGAAGAGAAGACTGAGGGGGGATTTGATAGCAACCTTCAACTACTTGAAGGGTTGCTCCAAGGAGGATGGAGCTCAACTGTTCTCGGTAGTAACAGAGGGCAGAATGAGAAGCAATGGCTTCAAGTTACAGCTGGGGCGGTCCAGGCTGGATATTAGGAGAAACTTCCTTACTAGGCGAGTGGTGAAGCATTGGAATAAGCTGCCTAGGGAGGTGGTGGAATCTCCATCTCTGGAGGTGTTCAAGGCCCAGCTGGACAAAACCCTGACTGAGGTGATCTAATGGGAGTGGTCCTGCTTTTTTTGGCAGGGGGTTGGACTAGATGACCTCGTGGGGTCCCTTCCAACCCTATGATTCTATGATTCTATGAATGTATCATCTATTGCTAAATTCGTAATTTTGGGGGAGAGATGTTATTTTTCTTAGTTTCCATGCCTTCTGCTAACTTTAAGTAATGTGGCTATGAGGAAGGTCAATCAACAAAAATCTATTTCCTCTGTCCATGATAGAGCTGGTTTTCTGAACTCATGCTTTAGCTTGTCCTTCATTAGTTTTGCCTTTTTAATGTGTCTCACATGTGAACCAATCATGCCATCAGCTCACTGGCATTGAGCATGTATTCAGCTAATTTATAGATCTGCCTAATACTAATTTTCCATTTAAAACACATCTGTGGATATGTGGTGATTCAGATCTATCATTCTTAACTTAGTATTTATTTAAAGAAGGACAGATTTCCTGATCTACTCTCTTCTCAGTGTAATGGTAATCTGCTGGTACACCTAATATCAGGAGCTGTGGCAGTGACTTAAATAATAATGATAATCCAGTACCCTATGACATTAGGATCTAAATTCCAGACATTAGGTGTCTAAAACTGCTCAAAAATTGTGAGACTGTTTAATGAATATTATTTTTAAAACAAGTAAAGAATCCTGTGGCACTTACAGACTAACAAATTTATTTATTGCATGAGCTTTCATGGGAGAAAATCCCACTTTGTCAGATGCTTTGAAGATGGGGGAATTTACAGAATGGGAAGAAATAAATGCAGGGATGTGTAAGGCATGGCATCAGGTCACACTGTCACAGCAAATCTAAGCTGTTGTTAAGATTCAAACACTGGGGAACAGCATATAGAGAAAGATGAGATCAAATCACCTATTGTAATGAGAAAAAAAGTCAAAGTCTCTATTAAGCTCTGAAGCAACACAGTCAAATTTGCAAGTAAATTTGAGTTCCACAGCTTCTCTTTGAAGCCTTGATCTGGTATTTATATGTCTGAGCACCGCAATTAGTAAATCATCAATGGAGTGATCAGGAAGATTGAAATGGTCACTCACTGGTTTTAGAATGCTGTTATTTCTGATGTCAGATTTGTGCCCATTTATTCTTTTGCACAGAGACTGTCCTGTTTGTTCAATATATAAGGCAAAGGAGAATTTCTGGCACATGATAGCATAAATCACATTGGTGGATGAGCAGCTGAATAAGGGTTTGTTTTCAAAGTCTTGAAATTTCAGAAGATTTCAACCTACTTGCACATAAGATTAAAAAAAGACAGAATTTCAGCACCCCCCCCCACCAGATGGACTCATCCAAGCAGGCCACAAAGTATTCCTGATGAGAAATTCCAAAGAGGTAGCCATGTTAGTCTAGTTCAGAAAAACAGAGTCTTGTGGCACTTCTGAAGATTAACAAATGTACTTAATTGCATAAACTTTCATTCAAGAAATCCCACTTCATCAGATGCTTGGAGATGGAGAACTTATAGAATGACTGAAAATTATGTAATTTCTCCATCTTCAAGCATCTGATGAAGTGGGAATTTCTCCCATGAAAGCTCATGCAATGAATAAATTTGTTAGTCTTTAGAAGTGCCACAAGACTTCAAAATATTACTGTATAAATAAGTTTCAAAGGGGCAGCCGTGTTAGTCTGGTTCAGTAAAACAAACAAGGAGTCCCGTGGTACTTAGAGACTACTACCACAGGACTCCTTGGTGGTTTTTTTTTTTTGTGTGTCAACTAGAAACTAATCACTTAAATATACATTTCCATGTTTGTCTACAATCAAATAAGTTTAGAAAACATGTGGTTACCTTGTTTTTGCGATGCAGTTTTCTTTTGAGTAGGTTGCTGAGCACTCAATATTTCTAAATGACATCCACAATTTTAGTCTAAGACAAGATAACAGGTTCATGAAGCAAATAAATGAAGTTAGGTTGAAGATGGAAAAGGAAAAAGTCATCCTTCCATTTTTTTTATGGACTAGCTGAATGTACAATTTGTACACCTGCCCTTTCTGTGAGCTCCCCATCTTCAGGAGTCTGATGAAGTGGGATTTTCTCCCACAAAAGCTTGTGTGATAAATTTGTTAGTCTTTAAAAGTGCAACAAGACTCCTTATTTGTTTTTCTGAAGTAGACCAACATGGCTGCCCCTTTGGAACCTGGATTATTTTAAGTGTTTAAAAATTGTATATGTCATACTGCCCATTAGGAGTGTATTATGGTAATTGTAGATTTTTCCCCATTCTCATTCTATTACTACATCCTGGTCCTAAGCTAGTACTGTAATTATTAATTGCATCTCTGAACTGGAGTAAGCTTTAATCCATAATCCTTGTCTATACATTTGTTCTACTAAGTCTTAGTTTCCTTTTAATTATCTTATTTCTAATGCAATCTCTGATTGCCAGGCTTAACATTTTTCTTTGTCTATTCAGGAAAGCTACTGCTCTTCCCCCCCCCTTTTAATCATTTTTAATCCTTTTGTCATTAAAATATATAAGCAGTCACCAATTGTGGAAAATGTAGTGTACAATATGTATCACAGTAGGGTCCTAGTCATTTCTTATTGTGATTCTCTGCTTGCCAAAGAAGACTAGAGTGAAGGAAATCCATGCTGACATTCAAATACCATCAGTTAAAGGTATTCACTTTAGGAGTTGAAAATCTTTAGGTGGTGCCTAAAGTTACCAAGTGTTTAGTGGAGTGCATAAATTATAGAGCTGATGGAGGACTGTTGTCCTCTGACTCTTTAGTTATTCATCTGTCCTCCTGGGTTAGGATATGGTAGGGCTTTGCTGAACCTTGGCCCAGGCCTCTCTCAATTTGCAAGCAGGTCCCATCCTGCCTAAAATATGTTGAGTTCATCACATTTATGTCTGGTGATCTGCATAGTCATTTATACAGAACAATGTCTTGAGCAAGCAAGCTTCAGGGGATGCAATGAGATCCTTGTCTGGCTTTTGTAATGTCCTCTGCGTCAGGGCTTTGGCAGATTCTGAGCATGCTCTTTTCCTGATAAAACTGGCAACACCGGTGATTCCCCAAAAGTAGAGAGTGATCTCTTTCACAGTTGTCTATTTAAGCGAGTTGTTTGGTGACTGAGGAGTCTGACCCCTGAGCCGCAGACTCATTGGCAGACATGACACGTGGCTTTGGAAGGCAGGATTGGGGCACGATTACTGCATGACCACTCGGTCCATTCTTTGCTAGCATTTTTCTGCAAGGAGGGTGAGATGGTTTTCCTCAAAAGCTGTTGTTTCTTCGCTGACAGCTTTTTGCCAGTTAGTCCTGAACTGGGCTGCCGTGTCTCAGTGTGTGATGCCAGTGTCACATCTCTAGATATTTGTCTTGAGGGTATCTTTAAAACATTTCTTTTGACTTCCTCGTTTCCTTTCTTCCTTGGTGAGCTGGGCCTACAGTGATTATTTTGGTAGTCATTTATCAGGCATGCTTCCATAGTGTCCCTCAGCTGGTGCTAGATGAATCATGGCCTCAGTGCCAAATATATTGTCCTCTGTGAGGACACTGACATTAATGTAGCGATCCTCCCACTTTATGTTAAGGATCTTATGGAGAACGTGCTGATGCTGCCATGCCAGGCGGATCAGGAGTTCTCCACAGGTCACTGTAACAGGGCATCAGCAAGCCTGGCTGTTCCTGCTTCTTTCTTTCTTTCATAAAGCCCATCAGTGACCTTTCATTTTATAACCACTGCCAAAGATTTATTTGTAAGCTGAATTCCTACCACATTTTCCCCTACATAGCCTGCCCTCTCAGCAGCTAGACCCAGAAAGAAAGAGCCACTGCTCTGCTTCAACTCCCCAGCTCCTCATCCTTCCTTCCTTTCTTTCAGCCCTTTATTCAGCCCCAGGATAACTGGATTGGTAGTTGCTTCCAATTGTCTAATTAGGTGCTGGTTTTCTCCAGCCTGCTCCCATTTACCTCCCTAAATGGGAGCTGGCGTGACAGGTGATGGACTCAGTAATCTTTGCTCAGCACCTTGTCACAGTCATGGGTAAAATAGAAACCTTATGGAATAAACACACACATAAAATGTATTGTCTGGAGACTTGTCCAAGAATAACCTCTACAATGAAAAGATTGTGCAACACAAAAGGTGTGTGAGCACAGCTCAGCCAAAATTTTCAATCACTACAGAACATGCGTTGCAGCATGGTACCAGATATGTTTCTTACATCACCTTTCTAACAAGATATTAAAGCAACTAGCTGATAGCTACAATTATTATCAGCAGTTTATCCTTTGGATCTATTTCCAGTCTGTCATTGTTCTTTACTTCACGTGTATACTTGCCCCAGTTTATACTGGCAAATTCGACTTTGTTTCTGTCCTTCTTCTCCACAGTTCCAGAAAGGTCAAAGATAAGCCCTCAGTTGCTATCAGTGTAGTCTAAGAGAAGTGATTAAAACAAGCATTTCCTTCAGGAACGAGTATACATGACAAATGAGATGTTGCCAGAGATGTATGACATGCTACATAGAACTAATTGGGAATTTTCCAATAAAATATTTTTTCATATGCCTAAATATGCCTTTTGCTTTGGTAAAAAAGTGAAAGTGATAAGAAATGATTGACAGAAATATGCTAAAATAAACACTGTATTTTAAAACAAACAAGAAGTCTGGTGGCACTTAAAGACTAATAAATTTATTTATTGCATGAGCTTCCACAGGAGAAAATCCCACTTTGACAGATGCTTAAGTGGGATTTTCTCCCATGAAAACTCAAGCAATAAATGAATTTGTTAGTCTTTAAATGCCATAGGACTCCTGGTTTGTTTTACTGAACGAGCCTAACATGGAGGCCCCTTTGGAACTGTATTTTAAGACACTCTCTATTTTTTGACTGGCAAGCAGGCACATACAGTGCCTGACAATTTTGCTGTCAAGTATTTGGATAATTCATCTCACAACATTGATTGCATAGATCACTGCATAAGTTGTTAGTCAACAAAATGCACTTTGGCATGCAGTGCAGCGCCTGTAATTATTAGACTGGTAGCCAGCCTTGGTTCCACCTGGGATCCATAAACAGTATTTAGTGGTTTTATAAAAGCTTTTTAATTTGTTACTCCACAGTTCATTTACATTGTCTGCTGTGTGTCATGAAAAATGCCCCCTCTCTTTGTAGCACATTATTCACAGCATGGTATGTGTTATCCAAGTTATGTTTCTAATAGACACCCAGGTAGCAGTAGATAGCTAATGCAAAAGGCTGTTAAAGTCAAATTCAAATTAAGGGGCCATGCTGGATTCATACTTGTTTAAGTCAGATGTGAATCTGGATGCAGTACTTAATTAACAAAGTGCATAGATCAGAGGTGGAGGATTAGTCTCAAACAGCTTTCGGGAGATCAGTGTGAAAACCCTCCCTTTCTTTCTGGCTAGATCATGGAACAAGAGGGGAAGATGTGCCATGAAACTTCTGTCTCTTGTAATTTGGGATCAAGATATGAGAAGTTGTTTAGAACCCCAAGCTTTGACGCTGTGTTAATGGGCTCTATAAGTGAGTCCTGAGATGGTTAGCATTAATATCTTTTAGGTGTTTTTTTTTTCTAGATGGCAATTAACTGAAGGCGAGAAGGGATAGTCAATGTGTTTTTAGTAAATCTTATGGTAGCACAGTTGTCTTGTTAAGAGTTAACATCTAGCCCAGGTGAGAACGCTGAAACAGTTCCCAGGTTTCACTGTACTTCTGTGTCCTCCATGCTCTACTCAAGAGCACCTCTTTTCATCTCAAGCCTCTGGCTGTCCCCTTTTAGTACGGGTAGGGTCTGATATCTCTCTCCTTCCAACGTCAGGGTTTCCATTTACAATCGTCTTTATCCCAGCGGATCTGACCTTAGTCTAGCACCTATGGTTTTCTCTCTCTTAAGAATAAAGACACCATTACTGATGACCAGCTGTGAGGATTCAATGGTGTGGGTTCTCAGTTGTGGTCGGTCTAAGAGCCCTGGGCTGTAGGCTGCTGATACTTCCTTAGCACTACCACATCCGATCAATAAAACACCACTTCATCAATCCCCGAAGGCCAGGCCCAATGGAAGTCTAGTTAGAACCCCAAAGTGTTCAACTGCAGAAGTCAGGAAGTGAATACGGTGAACTATCCAAGCAGCTGTGCAACTTCTGTATTGGATCCAGCTCTTGCCTGACTCCTGTGATCCACGTCCAACACCTGCTCCTGGTTCCTACCTTACTCAAGCCTTTGCCTTCAGTTTGCATCCCTCTCCATCCTTGCCACTTTCTGGCTTCTGCTCCTACTCTCTGGTCCATCAGTCACTCATCCTGGCTTCAATCCCGGTTCATCTTCTGGCTATGGATGCCAACTTGACTCCTAGCTTTTTATTCCAGTCCCTTCCATTAGACCAGATTGCTTACACCCAGTTCCTCAGACAGATGGCATGCATAGAGCACAGTGCAATTCTTTTGGGACAAAAGCATTCCATTGAAAACATATAATGAAGCAATAAACTGTCTACATGCATGGTAGGGTGAGACATCTGCTAAACAGGGGACTAGGTTTGGCATCAACTCCTTCCCTGTCCCTTGGCTAGGTAAGGGAGTGTTCTTGAAGCAGGATGTGGTTTGGGGCTTTTGGGGAGAGGCAGTGGCTGCACACCAAGCAGTGAGCTGCAGAGAATCCAGGTGGAGAGAGAAGGCCCCAGGAATTCTATGAAGAGCCACATAAAAAGCAAGTGACCGTTGGATGATTCTCTGTGTGGGAGCCTCAGCCATTGTGTGGAAAGGCACCAGAGAGAGATACCATCTGAGCCTGTCCTGAAAACCCCTTGAATAAAGACTGGATTGCAGAGTGAGTCACAGCCCCTATGCCAGAAGAGCTCTCACTCTTGACATGACTTCCCCAGGGACCCAAACATCTATCGCTATTGCTCTATTTCAACCGTATCTGTTTGAGCCTCTCTACACAGGATATTAGCAACCTTTCCTTTAACTGGTCAGACATGTGGCTTGGGGGACCCACCAAGGTCTACAAGGTTTAGTTGTTGAAGCACCAACAGTGCTTGCCTTCTAGTCACGCTACAATAAGTTCCTTTGAAGTGCGGTGTTGTCCAGGCAGTTTCAGTAATTACACTAGCTTACCAGGTGTGCGTCCTAACAGATTTCTCATCCTTCAAACCTTTCTAGGAGGATTTTGTCCTCTGTGTTACAATTTATATTTATATACTTTATATCACAAGCTTGCTCTTAGTCTCCTTGGCTATGTCTACACTACAGTGCTCAGGTAAGTCACCTTAATAAGCTTGACTTAAATTCAACTTTATTAAGTCAACTTAGTGAGGCCCCATTTGTTGAAATCAACTTTATAAAGTTGACTTAAGCCATAGGTTCCCTGACTTAAGTTGACTTTATAAAGTCGACATAAATGGCTCTAATGCACTATTTTGACTTTCTTAGGTCAACTTTAATGGGCACATTGTGTTAAGTTGACCTAATAAAGTCAACTTGAAGAGCATAAGTTATTAAGTCAACTTAAGCAAGTGCTTAAGTTGACTTAATGAACTCCAAATATGCCCAGGGACTTGCTTAAGTCAACTTAAGCTGGCTTAAGTTGACTTAAGCATCTAGTACAGCCATACCACTTGGTGTCTTGAACCTGTTCTAAATCAGTATATGAGTTAATTCTGGGAGGTGGGCATTTATATACTTTCCAAGGGTCAGCAGTAAGTCCCGCTCCCTATTTTGAGTTCTTGGGGAAACTCAGTAATCCTCTGACATATATCTGGAACACGGTCCCCACCTCCCCAAAACAGACAAATGTGTCTATAGATAGAATCCAGTTATGGATACAAAAGTTTATGACTCATCCCGGAGGCCATATCCCAAAATGATAGTTGTTCGAAGTTTCCACACTTCCAAGGCCTCATAACAGTCAACAGGGCAACTGAGGCCTCCCCTTTCTCTGTAGTCTAAAACCTGATTACTTTGCATCATCTCTTTTCTTACCAGGGGAGTCCTGGTCTATGTAGAATATGGCTTATTATTGGCTACCTGAAAACAGTCCCACCAACTCATAATGGTTCATGGAATGCAACTAAGGAAGAGTTGGAGGGAGAGCCACCCAGAATGATGCTGTCCAGTGACCAGGGTGTGGCCCTGACATATAAAAAAATGGGCCCTTTCCTGGCTTTACTGCTGCCATCCTAAGTGACCCATGGGCAGACTTTTTACCTCTTAGTGCCTGTAACCCTCCCCATCTTCAAGTGTCAGATGAAGTGCGATTCTTTCCCATGAAATCTCATGCAGTACATCCATTTATTAGTCTTTAAAAGTGCCACCTCACTTCTTGTTAGGTCTGCTGAATCAGACTAACAGGACAACCCCCCTTGGAACTTAAAATAATGGTCACTTTTTTTTGGTTGCAGTATGACCTGTAAGTTCCCCCACTTCAAAGAATCTGAAGTGGGATTTTTCTCCCATGAAAGCTCATGCAATAAATAATTCTGTTAGTCTTTAAGTGCCACAAGACTCCTTGCTTTTTTTGCTTTACTACACTAACACTGCTGCCCCTTTGGAACTTTTCTTTGGTTGTACATATAGGCCTGTTACTGTACATAAGTCTCTCCCCAGGCTCTAACTGTGCACACACAACTTGCAAGCATGAAAACTCTGACTCGCACTTTTCAGCTGAAAGCAGTTGATAAAATGTTTAACCCTTGAACCTGCCCTTTAAAGTGCACAACAATTAAGCATGCCCATAGTTTAGAATTTAAGCTGAAAAGCCCATTGGGACCAATTATTTAAAACTAATTCTTGGAGCCAGTAGGTTGTACATGTGCAAATTCTACTGTTTGCATATATGCAGGTGTTAGCCTATTTAAGGGTCAAACACACAGATTACCACACATATTCATAACTGCTAGAATTAGGGGTGCAAGGGATGCTGTGACACCCCCTGGTTTGAAGTAGTAGGAACCCAAATAAATGATTTCTGCCTTCTGCACCCCATGATAAAAATTGTTCCCGCACCACTTGTTGAAGCTTCCTTGCCTGAAAGGGGAAGCTGACATGGGTGCCTGACAATCAGAGGCCACTGAGTAAGTATTTGTCACTGAATTTTTTTTCATTTGGCATTCATTTTCGTCTTTCTTTCAGAGGGTTCTGTAAATCTTCTTCAAGTCTCTTAGGTATTCTCAGAAATATGCCTGTATGAGCTATGTAGCAGGACCCAGACAAATCTGTTACAGGAACACCTTCCCAGAGTTTATTTAGAGAGGAAGAAAGGAAAAAAAAGCAAAGCTGTTGAGCATATAAAATACTGTTTATGTCTTAACAAAGAGTCTTTTTCTGTCAAATTAGTTCTCTCTTCCTGTCTTGTTAGGTTTATCACACAGCTGCAACTACCATTCAATAGTTGAGGCTTCAGCATAGTTTCTGTTTAAAGTTGAATTTTGCATCCTTTCTGAATTCTATATATATGGTCTGAGCAGTTTGAAAGTTAACAATCCAAATCATGGACCAAAGGAAAATATTAAGGATATTTGACCAGTATTTCTTAGATACACAAATAAGGAGATATGCAAAATAATGAGATATGTAAAATCATAAATACTATAATAATATTATTGATAATAAAAATATTATAAGTAGTAAAGAAATATGTGAAATATGTAAATAATAATAATTGCTACCCCACATTGAAAAGTGTAAGTGAGCAAAATATTCATCATTAAATATAAAACTATTCAAAACTGAAGGTTTTGGGCACTTTTTATGAATGCAAAATAGCAGCAATTTTCCAGTGAACTATATTAATCTCTTTAATGAAAACTAGCTTCTTTTAGAACAAAGTTAGCCCCTTTTTGTGTAGTTCTCTCTCCTATACCAAAGTGGTGAAAATCTCCATTTCTACACGGTTTGGTTTAAAATATGTCCCTCCTGTCAGAACTGTGGCTAGAGCAAAATATGAAACTGGGGGACAAAATTTCACCTAACCAAGTTTTCATGAGGCAGCCTGTCCCCCTGGAGCTTCATGGGCCTGATTCTATGGCTGCTATAATTGATTGTGATTCTCTTATTGATTTTTGAATGCACCAGATCAAGAATCCTGATCCAAAGTTCACTGAAATCAGTGGAAAGACTTCTGTGGGCTTTGGATCAGAGTGAAACATGAAGTGACCCGTCAGTGCAGAGCTGTGTGGTGCAATGAACTATTCAGTGATAATGAGACATGACACATTCTTGCCTGATCAGCTAATGTTTGACTTGAGGGACATTTCACAGGATGATCTTACTACCGAGGAAAATTGGAGGCCTTGACCTTTAAAGGCAGCACAATTGGAAGAAAGGTAATAGAGTATGGTATATCTTGCCCAGAAGAGATGAAGAGTGATCTGACATGGCCATCTATATTGCAGCCCCATGGGATATCATAATTAAGAAACTGGACAAGATAGAGGGTAAAGATTGAAGTGGGATTATCTATCTAATCTTTCTATTTAAAAGCGGTATGATAAATGGCATAGAGCAAAGTGGGATTGCTATTATCTTATCTATTGTCTTTAATCTGTTGAAGGTTTTCTACTGCCACTTCTCACTTTAGTATATGAGCTCCTTCCACATACAAGCAATAACAGAAGCCAGATCCTGAGTGGATTTTGCAGAGGCTCTAGCATTTTTCCTTTTTCAAGGTAAATTTATGCTTGGGATAGAAGTGCAATAATTATAAATTTTATTAATTTCCCATATTTATTTTTTAGGTTTTATGGTTTTGTGTTGGTGACAGTATCAGTGTTGTGTGATTTGTACAGTGCAAAGGCCTTTTCACAGATGAAAGTTTTGAAGGGTTTTCTAAAGATGGGTGGACTCTGGATTTGCCTAATCTCCACTGGCAACTCATTCCATAACTGGATCTCCTCCATACCCACTACCCTATCTGGTTTTTGTAGCCACCTCCTGACAGATAAACAACATTTGTCTCAGAAGAGTGTGTTTAAGAAGAGTGCGCTTATCTCCATCCTTCCTACTAGGAAAGTAGAATGGGGACTGACAGACTGCATCAGACCCATGGGCCACCTAGCCTGGTGCCTTGTTTCTGACAATGTCCAATACCAGATGCTTCAAAAGTAGAGCTGTTTGGGAAAGTGTTCCCTCCCCCACCATGGAAAATCTTGACTTAAAAAAAAACCACAAAATACTTTTGCCAAAAAATCTGGGCCATGGGAGTAACAGTTCAGTTGCCTCATATTCTTATTTTCCTACATACATTAGGATCGCTGGTCAGATTACATCTCCCATGATGCACCATGGTCTCTCTTCTTGATGATGAAGGTTCCCATGGCTAGAGTACATCGTGGGAGATGGAGGCTGACTGGAGACTATGGCTTATAGAAGTGAATGAAGACTCAAAGAAACTGAACTATAACATCCATGATGCCCAAAATACTTTGGTTTTCAGCCAAAAATATATTATTTTTTCAGGCATTTGGGGTTTTTTGATGAAACATTTAAATTCTTCACTAGAAAGCAGATACATTTTTACAAAATGTTTCACTTAGTCAAAGCACATAATTTCCCATCAGAAATCTTTTTTTTAATGGAAGCTCTTATACATGCCATACTTAAGAGGAGGATGCAAAAAATCTTTCATTAAGCATTTATAAGATGACTAGCCATGGAGGAATGTCTGTCTAACCCCCTCTAGTTAAAAGTTAGTTTGTACCAGAGAGACAGTTGTTTGGTTTTATTTTTTTATTCAGTGGCCACAAGGGAGTTAAAAAGTGAGAAAATTGTATTTCAGCAGAAGGAATTCTAGAATTAGAATCAAGTGGACAACTCACTTTGCAAATTCAGCCTTTCCTACTGTTTGTGAATGGTTTGTGAGTAGGCCACAAAATTCTTGAGTTTATATCCAAAGGAGCAGCCATGTTAGTCTAGTTCAGCTAAAAATGGAGTCCATCAAAGCGTCTGTTGAAATGGGATTTTCTCTCAAGAAAGCTCATACAATAAACAAATATGTTTGTCTTTAAAAGTGCCACAGGACTCCTTGTTTGAGTCCATTCGTCCATTTCTCCCATGTCCAGCCCATCTTGACTGGCCTCATTTAAAGCATCCATGGAGAGTATTTCTGCTCAGGCACTTGACTAAGAGAAGAATAATATTTCTTCCTAAAAAGATGAAGGTAGACAGGAAAAAAAATAAATAAAAGGACATGTGATTGATGTTAATTAAGGTAGTTAGTGCACGCTACAAGAATGGGCTTTGATACTCTGGTGATGGGCATAGATAAAGCCTTAGTGGAATCATCAACAACATGCAGGGCAAATCTACACGGATGGCAGCAAATTCACCTCCATGAGTTAGATCTTTCCAATTTAACTGAGTGGTCAGTGAAAATTCACTCCATTGATCTGGAAGCAGATGCTGTAAGCCCACCCCCTTAAGCAGATTAATGCTGGATTGAAAGAAGGACATTTTGCTTAGACTTAGGACAATAACATGGTACGTAGACATTGGAAAGTTGAAGGGAGATATGCAAAAACCTCATTGAAAAACCTCAGTAAGTATGGACAAGGCGAAAGCTTACGTTCACACCCATCGTACATCATCACATATTTTGACCCTCCAAGTACATGCATGGAAATAAAATATATGTGTGTGTGTATGTTTACACACACACACACACACACACACTATTTCAAAGCACTTGTTAAAAAGTGCAAAGACAGATAATTAGCATACAGGCTGGAAGTTCCCATCTGTTAAAAAGGAAATAATAAAATAGAAATGTAATCTTAGTTTCAAAAATTGTCCATTGATCCCTTTGTGCCGCAAAGAGTACATATAATTAATTGAGATATTTGTTGCTGAAGAAAGTTAATCCTGCTGTTTTCTCTTAGCATTTCTGTGTTGTGTTCTTTCTGTCTCAGAAAAAAAGGTGCAGGTTATTTTCAATATAAACATATACTGACTTTGCCAGTTTCATGATTTCTCCCATTGCTAACATGCCCTTTTTTTTTATCTATTCTACAGTGTGATACCTTAGAACTTGTAAGTGAAGAAGTATTTTAATTAAAGAAAAAAATATTCAACACAGCAGCATAATTCTAAGATATTGGTCTGTGCCGCATAGAATTTAATATCCCTCTGTGTTAGAAATTACAATGCATTGACATACAGAAACTCAGAAACTGCTGTGCATTAGAAATAAGGCCAGAGGAGAAAGTGCTCTGAATACTATAAGTTCTTGCTATAGTCTTATTGAGCCTTCATTGTGTATAAATATATCATCCACAGGAGATGTTCGATTCTAGAACGCGTGAATTTTCTCTTAGAAAATGTAGGAAGCAATGAAACCGAAGGACTTTCTTCACCCAAAAGTTTATGCATAGGAGATGGTTCTGGCAAAGAGCTGCTCAATCATCTATTGAATGCTCTCCCATTGACTCTGATATTCCACTAAAACAAGAAATACAAGCAACGTTGATAGGAGATGCTCTCTCATCGATACAGCATAACGAAGACAGTGAGGTTCCTCTAGGTAAGGTATGTGAACTTCAGTTACTTTCCTTACAGACTTTAACTGAAGTACCTTACATCAACCGGGTCAGGGAGTAAAGATGAAACCCGAAAATGTTTTGTTAACATATTGGAGGAATAAGCTAAATAAGAAAAACTACTACCTCAGGACTTAAGACACTCTCTGACCAAACCAGTGTGGGCTGGGATAAGTGAACTCAGTAATTCCAGTGAGAGACTATCACATCAAATGGCTCAACCCTTATCTCCTCCATGCCTGAAGCTAATATAGAACTGAAGCCAATTGCTTCAATTAGGATACCAATTTTGTTCTGTAATGATAGGCGGACCCCACTTCTTTTGAACATACAACCAATTAGCCATGATGAATGGGGAGGTTGTAGATCCTCCAGAGGGAGAATACCCTTGTTTCAGATTATGAGGAGAATGGATTCACCACGTAGATCAAAATAGACAGACCTGAGAAACTAGGTCCCAATTGATAATCCTGAAAATATGTAAGCAGGAGATACTCCACATGGTTTACAAAGGCTTTGTCTTTACTAATGGCAGCAAATTGGTTGCCATCAGATCGTTCTCCTAATTGACTGAGTGGATCTCTGAAGACTTGCTCAACTGATCAGGAAGTTGATCTGGTAAAACTATCCTGGCAAGGAGCATAGCACTGAGTAAGATAGAAAGGGTTTCCCTTGACTCAGCCGATTGAAACCACCACAGCAAGTAGGCAGTAGACAAGTCAGAGGGAGATACATGAGGTATTTTAAGTACTTTGCATATATCCCTTCAACTACTGCTGAAATTGAGCCAAAGTATAGACCAAGACAAAGTCCCTGCACAGGACACCTAGGGAAAGAGAAAACCTTAGATTGCCTTGTAGCTCGCTTTTATTGGCAAGGATGTTCTGAGACTTTGTGGACTACTGCACTTCTTGTTCCACTGTCCCATCTCAGTGACCAAGCGTGTCAGCTGAGTACCCCTCATTCTACCTCTTCTAATAGAAACCGCATTTGAGTGGATAGATCTAGTTAGCCCCTTAGAAAAGGTACCAGCAGGACATCAATGTAACTAATATAATTTACTGATATTTGATAATGAGATGCATCTCCTGGAAGCCATTCCCTTGTTACCGACCAATGCAAGCACAACAGCAAGTGAGCTAATGAAGGTTGTTGCCAGGTAGACTTGCCATGGGAACCATTAACAGATGATGGTCCCAATCTTACATACTGGTTTCATCCCAGTCTCAAAGCTTGGTCATCTGACAATGGACAAATTAGAAACAGTGGTCTATCATTTTAAAACTTGACAGAACATTTAAGCAAGATCCCACAAAGGAGGATATTTTATCACCTCTGACTCCAAATGCTGTGATCAACTGTTGCTTCTGTTACTGTTTTCCATTTGGAACACCTCCAAGTATCCATGACTTTCTAATCTTTCAAATTGTCATAGGGCTGACAGCACAGGGACATCTTCTATCTGTTATGGAAAGCCCCGGAAAGTCAAAAAGCATGGGTGAAAAACCTAGTCCAAGATGTCCTTGCCATCACAATGAAATCAATCCCAGACAGACTGTGAAAGGGAGTGCTTGGCCCTTACCCAAGAGGCTGTGGGTCGCTTGCAAGACCAAACTCCAAGCTATGCTAGGCCAGGAAATAGCATAGGAATCTCACAGTGCGTGGTGAAGCCCCATAGTGTTTTTCCTGAAGTCTGACAGCAGGATGAAGTTCCACCTTGACTTCTGAAAGGTCAATGTGATTTCCAGTTTGATGTATATCCACTGTCCAGTGTATATGAGCTACTGCAGCATCTCAAAGTGGCCAGGTATCTATCTGACTTTACAAACGAGTATTGAAAGAGACCCTGGACTTCAGGATCCAGGGAAAAGATTGAATTCTCTATGCACTTTGGACTGCACTGTTTCTAACAGTGTCATATAGGATGGCAGTAATTTTTCAGAGATTAATGGATTGGATGCTCCTTTCACATGGCAATATGCTGCAGCTTATTTGGACACTGTAGTCATCTGAAGCCCAGATTGGGACAGCCATCTCTACCAAGTTACCCTGGTACTACAGGCAGTCTCCAAAGAGGGCCTGAATGTCAACTTGGCTATGTGTAAATTTGGAAATTATAAAACAGTGTACCTGGGATATATGGCCTTGAAATTATTTGTCCATTTTTGGTGAAGGCTGTGGCCATTTATTCAATAGTTACAACCAAAAAGCAAGTGTAGACAATTTTGGGGGTTGGCCAGACACTACAAATGCTTTGTGCCTCTCTTTGCCACCATTGTGCCCACCCCCACCCCCACCCCCCCACCCCAATTAAGCACCTGACAAGAGATCTGTGAAAACTGTTGAAAGTGCAGTGGTCAGATGATTGTGATGCAGCCTCTTCAATCCAGGCTTTTTCAAACAATTTATGCTGTGGACAGATACATTGGATGTGAGAATTGGGGCTGTACTCTCTGAGACCATTGAGGAAGAGGATCTCCTTAAATTGCAGTCTAGTCAAATGTTATTTCAACGTGTAAAGATCTACACAGTGATAGAAAAGGAAACCCTGGTCATGAAGTGGACCACAGATGCTTCATTTTGTTATGTATTATGGAACCCCTTTTGTTCAGTACAGATCATACACCTCTCTGATGACTACACACAACGAAAGTCACAAAATCAGGAATCATACTGGTACCTAGCCTTATAACCATACCGATTCTAGACACTTCAACAGATCGGCAAGGCTTGTACCAGTACTAATTTATTTTCTTGGAGTCCAGATGCAGCAATGGACAAGTAAACCTGCTCACCACACTCCTCCCCAGAAACCACAGTCTGCACCAAAAACTGCTATATAATTTTGAATGCTGTATGGATTTCACAAAGAGCATTCAGCTGGCAGTAAATGTATCAGGGCCTTTAAATGAAAAACCACAGGTCTCTTAGAGCACATTTGTATCTCCTGAAGCCTCCAATTCATAAAACAGAACACCATCTATATTTATGAGGGGTAATTCATATCAATTCATAATTATCTTGTGTAAAATTCATTCTCTTCAGTGAAGTAAAATATTCCAAGGCAAATTGAAATGGCCCTAATAAAAAAAAATCATAATACTTATACAGCACAGATTGCATTGTGTAAACAATCTCCAGTGCCTTGCGTTAGATTGCATCTCCTGTTCTTAATAGCCCAAGAGCTTTCCATGCTAGGTGCCACTGAAATGAAACTGCAGTCTGACTTACACATCACTTCTTAGGCAAAGGGTGAATCCCATAGATTGTTGCATTGTAAAGCTGGCTCTGAAATTTTCTCTAAGTTAAGTTTAGGGGTTCAATTGCTGCCTATGATATTTATAGGCCTCTTCTCTGTCCATGTAATGAAGCTGCTCTTGAAACTACAAGCAGTTAAACTTGGCTCTGTATTAAATAAGCAATTTAAGAAAACTCAAAGTCTGTAGCCAAGATCAGTTTTTCCCAAGTGTTGGTTAGCATACAATATGCTTCACTGAAGACTGGATTCCTTGTATGGATGGTCATTAAAATGCTGTTATCTAATACCTTCTTTCATTGGATGAACACAGCACACCTTATAGTTACAAATTAATTCACAACGCCAGCCAGACATAGTGATTATTATTGCCAGAATGCAAATAAGGAAATTAAGGCATGTTGCAGTTCAGGCCAACATTTTCAAATGTAGCTTGGAACCCTCAAATTTTTGGTGCCCAACATGAGCCACCCTGTGAGAGGTCAGCCGCCCCCCATTGGCCTGGAGAGGGTTCAAGAGGGCCCAGAGAATGCAACCAATCAGAGGGGCAGCTGGACTAATCAGGGGCCAGGTCAGAATAGAAAATCTGGTTGCAGAGTCAGATCAGAGGCAATGTCTCTGAGGTCCTTGAAGGAGAAAGGTCTGCCTGCTTGAGGGGCTCTGGGATCTGTACTTGGGGCAACTCCCTGTGGACAAGGAGAGAAGAGAGAGACAGGGACAGTTCAAAAGAGAACTGGGCCTAAGACCTGGAGAAGGAGGCCTGCAGAGAGCCAGGAAAGGAGAAAGGATGGAGACCTTGGGGGCTCCAGAGGAGCTGGAGAGATCCCGGAGAAGAGTCAGCTGAAGGTACAGGGGCCATAGAGAAGTGGCCCAGGGTACTTTGGTTGACTGGGGATAAAGGCAACAAGAACTGATAGGGTGCCTGGGCTGGTACCCCAAGAGGTGGGTGGGCCTATGCCCTCTCCCACTTCTCCTGGACTTCTGGTGTATGGCTTAGGAATGGAGGCAGCCACTGCTCACCAGGACTGGACTTCTCCCATTATGTTTGAAAATTCATGGCAATTGGAGGAGGTCCTGGATGACTGGGAAAAGGCAAATATAGTACCTATCTTCCAGAAAGGAAAAAAGAAGGATCTGAAGAACTACAGACCAATCAGCCTCACCTCAATCCCTGAAAAAATCATGGAGCAGGTCCTCAAAGAATTGATTCTGAAACACTTGTTGAAAACAGGGTGATCAGGAACAAACAGTATGGATTCACCAATGGCAAATTGTGCCTGACCAAACTGATTGCCTTCTATAATGTGATAACTGGATTTGTGGATGTGGGAATAGCTGTTCATATGATATAATTGAAGTTTAGCAAAGCTTTTGATACAGTTTCCCACAGCATTCTTCTCAGCAAGGATGGGTTGGATGAATGGACCATAAGATGGATAGAAAGCTGGCTAGATCATTGGGCTCAGCAAGTAGGGATCAATGGCTTAATGTCTAGTTGGCAACCAGTAACTAGTGGTGTGCCCTAGGGGTCGGTCCTGGGGCTGGTTCCGTTGAATATCTTCATTAGTGATCTGGATGATGGGATACATTGCACACTCAGTAAATTTGCGGATGACACCAAGCTGGGGGGCGGGGGGTAATGGTAAACCTACTGGAAGGCAGGGATATGATTCAGAGACACCTAGACAAATCGGAGCATTTGGTCAAATAAAATCTCATGAGGTTAAACAAGGACAAATGCAGAGTCCTTGACTTAGGATGGAAAAATCACAGGTACTGCGACAGGCTGGGGACCAACTGGCTAAGAAGTAGCTCTGTAGAGAAAGATATGAGAGTTATGGTGTATAGGAAGCTAGATATGATTCAATGGTGTGCCCTTGTTCCCAAAAAGGCCAATGGCATATTGGGCTGAATCAGCAAGAGCAGTGCCAGCAGATTAAGGGATGTGATTGTTCCCATCTGTTCCGCACTTGTGAGGCTGCATCTGTAATAGTGTGTCCAGTTTTGGGCTCCACGCTGCAGAAAGGACTTGGCAAAATTAGAAGGAGTCCCATGGAGGGCAATGAAAATGATTAGGGGACTGAGGCACATGATTTATAAGGAACGACTGAAGGAACTAGGTTTGTTTAGTCTGCAGAAGAGAAGAGTGAGGGGGGGATTTGATAGCACCTTCAGCAACTTGAAGGGGTGCTCCAAAGAGGAGAGAGCGAGGCTATTCTCAGTAGTGACAAAGGACAAAGAATGAGCAGTGGTTTCAAGCTGCATCTGGGATGGTCGAAGGTGGATATTAGGAAAACCTTTCTCACTAGGAGGGTGGTGAAGCACTAGAATGGGTTGCCTAGGAGGGTGGTGGAATCTCCATCTTTGGAAACTGTCAAGACCCGGTTGGAAAAAAGCCTGGCTGTGGGATGATTTAGTGGGAGTGATCCTGCTTTTAGCAGGGTGTTGGACAAAATGACCTCATGATGTCCCTTCCAACCCTATGATCCTATGAGAAGAGGGGTATCTGGACTGTGGCCCAGCTGGAGGGCTGGGTTCCCCTAAAACGGTGTAAAGATACGGACAGCACAGGAGATTGTGGGGCTAATACTTGAGCAGTTCCTCAATGTACCATCATTAGAGGTGCCTGCCAGTGGGTCTGAGCTGAAGGGTCTATTAGACACTCTAAAGTGGGACTGATTTTCATATAATGATATGTGCACAGCCTCTGAAAACAAGGCACTTTTGAATAACAATACCAAACTCTTTATAGTGGTTTACAAAGGAGGCCAGTATCATTATTCCCAGTTTACAGAAGGGGAAGCTGAGGCACAAAGTGATGACATGACTTCCCCACATAAAGTAGAGTTAGGAATGGACCACAATCCCTAAAGTTCAGTCTAGTAAGATATACACTAGACCATCTGCCTCCATTTAAGCTGTCTCAAGGAAGAGCTTGCTGCGCCATTAATTCTTGCTTTTTAACAAATCTGGGAACACTGAATGTTCCAGAAGCCTGCAGGAAAGAAATGTTCTGCTAATATTTTAAAATGGTGAAAAGCATTGCCAAGGTAATTATGGGACCATCAGTCTGACATGGATCCTGGGCAAGATAATGGAAAAGCTTGTATAGGGATCGGTTTAATAAACAATTAAAGGAGTGTAATATAATTAATGCCAATCAACAGAGGCTTACGGAAGAAGAAGCCTGTCTAACACACATTGTTGATGTCATGTACTTAGGTGTTTGACTGGTACCACACATCTTGATTACTCAGTGTTGAAAATCTTGGTCGCAAATGTCACTTACAGAGTCAGTGGCTGAGCTGGGAATGTAAAAATACCAAGCTCATATATAATGCCTTTGATTCATAGATCTCAAAGCACTTTACAAAAGAAGTCAGTATTATCATAATTAGAAGTCAGGAGTATTAATTTCCATGAGTGCCAGATCAAACTCTGTCTCAATTATAGCCCTGTCAATAGATGTGCTTGCAGTAAACTCCAGCTACTCAAATAATGCAAAGAGTATTTTGCAAAAATTTGCAAAAATGAAAGTGGTCATTTGGTTTCCGATTCATTAAGGGACTTTGTTCTCTGTCATCTGAGCATCCAGACAGCTACACAGCATTTATGAAACTTTGCAAAGTTCAAAAGATTACAGGAAGCATGACTGTTTGTCCAGAAATGTGTATTTTTCATTATATATTATTGAAAGTCTAACAGTCATTATTCCCATGCTGGAAAAATAGAAGTGGTCAGAAATGCAGCAGGCATTAGATGAGCAGATTAGATGATCACAGTGGTTCCTTCTGATCTTAAAATTGATGAGCCCATAAACCGACATCTGTTGGAGTTAAAGGAGCTCAGTGCTTCCCTGGTGCAGGCCCATTATTTGCAATACACATTCAAAGCGAAGAAGTTGATCACCTTGTTGAGGGGGTGTACAAGTGTATCTTTGGACTGGTAGGGGTTAATCTCAGTCTGTGAACCAAGGAGGCCATTCCCATTTGGCTTTACTGGGCATGCTCCACCTGCAGCCTCAGTACAAAAAGGAACAGCTCAGCTCAGTTAAGGCTGACCATTGAGGAGAAGGGATGCACCTTGTAGCTGCTTTCCATGAGGTGCCAGAGTCCCACGCCCCCAGAAGCTGAGGATGCCACAACCCAGAATGGTGCCTCATTGTCCAAATGAACCCCAGAGAGAACATCATCACCAGGAGCTGTACCAACCAACAATACCAGAGCCCAGCGAGAACTACAGACATTGATGCTGGAGGATGGGGTAGGAAGTAACCCAGGGGAATTAGACGTTGGTCTAGTTGTGTGAATGAAAACTAGGCATTGTGTTTCAGCTGGATCCCTGCTGACCTATTGGTGATCCATTAACTTCTATCAGGGCCCTGTGTTGGGACCAGTAGAGCTCAGATGGGAGCCCATCATCCCCTGGCTCTAGCTATTAGGTCATACCACATTAACCCTAAGTGCAGCTCTTATAACTCTTACCATAAAATCATGCTGACCAGACTGCAAAGGTGGCCATGTTCACCCTGGCCATTAGGTCATTAGCTCAGATGATAATGGCAACCATACTGACTACGTCACTAGGCCTTGCTGCTCTGAAGCCGTGTTGAGACAAGGAGACCCAACTGCAGGCCACAATGCCATTCCCCCACCTGAAAAGGGGAATGGGGTGTATGAGCCCCACAACACACCTCAACTTCTTGCTTAGCCTAATTTTAAAAACACTAGGGTAGCTGTTATCTATAAAGACAGGGCAGTGGACTGGGAGCCAGGAGACTGGATTCTAGTCCTATTGACCACTGATTTTCTGTGTCATAAGTTATATTGCTTCTCTGTGCCTCCCATCTTTTGCCTGTCTTGTCTATTAGGACAATCAGTTCAGCAGGGCAAGGACTCTCTCTCCCTGTCTTTGCACAGAGCCTAGCACAAGAGTGATCTGGCCTTTGTTTTCATTGTAGGTGCTCGTATAAAACAAATAGATAATAATACTCCTTTGCCTCCATTCTCCTCATTTAATTGTCTCATTCCCTATCTTCATTCAGTCAGAAGACACTGAAATGCCCCCACCTTGCATTACACTGCCGAGGGTACACTGCCGAGGGTAATGCGTATTTCCTTAATCTCTTCCTACCTCAAATGCACGCAGACCTGCTATGAAGTTATTGTGGCAATTTTCTCCACGTTCCTCTGGCACTTGGAGCGGTTATTGCTGTGGTTCACTAATCCCCCTTCTCTTTGTTGGTGTTTTGTTTGTGTTGTCTCTGGGTTCCCTGCTGTTTTCATTCTGCACTAATACGAGGTTGGGAATCTGCACACCAGCGATACATTTCCCATTGCTTAGTCTTTTCTAAGGATGTTTTCTCTTGACATATACACAATTAGTCATTGCTGATGCACTTATCACACGTAAAACATGTCTGGGATCAGCTGAGGCATTGTTGTCCCCCCTTCCATATTAATGTAATGATGATATTAAAGCCCATTCACTGCACTGTGCATTCTGAGGTTATAAAATATATCAGTCAGATGTGCATTTTCATAGCCTATGACCACATGTACAGCCTTAATTCAATTTAAGTTAAATCAAAATAAGCTAATTCAAAATAAAATCATTAAAGCGATTTAACTTAAATTGAATTAAGCAAAAACACCAAATTGAAATAGCAAGTTCAAAACCAGGACTTGCTATTTCGATTCTGGAGAGGGGGACCCTGCAAGAAGGAAGGGCAATCCATGCTGGACTCAAAACAGCTGTTGTTTTGAAACAATGTGTCCAAAAGGCGTTGTTTCGAAACAACCATTTCAATTTAACAGCTATTTCAATTGCCTAGTAGGTTTTACCGTTTTGAAATAAGGTTCATTGTTTCAAAAACATGGGGCTCGTCATTTCGAAATAACAAAACATCATCTGGACATGATTTTTTTAAAATCAAAACAACGGTCATTGTTTCAATTTAAAAGCAACATGTGGACATGCCATAGAGGTTTGGGCTGTAACCTATCTAGATAATTATGTGGGTGCCATCACTACTTTCGCATGATGTTCCTATGAGGTGGTATAGTACCATGGCTCCCGCCTTTCACATGGGGAATAGAAGAGAAAAGGAGTCAGACTCTGCTAGTCTTATTCACACTGAAACATACTGTGCTCCACGAACACTTTGATGAAGTGACTGGAGCTACCCATTAAATAACATTCCTATCCAGTGCGAAGAGGAAAGCCACAACTGGCCTGAAAAGAGTAGAGTGATATGATCAAGGTAAGACAGGACGTGTATAGGAGAGAAAAATGGAACAAAGATTTCCTGAGTCTCACTTTGAAGCTTTCAGTGCAAAACCATTTTTCTTCCAATTGGTTTCTGTCAAAACTGGTCTATTCCTTACCCTGTTCTACTGTTATCTGTCCAGTCTGTATCAGACATTGACTCAAATCAAAACCTCGGAAACCTATAGCCCAGGAATGTGGGGGGCAGGGGGTGTTTGGATCCGGCTCTAAACTTTGGGAATCTTACGGTCCAAGCTCAGGCTCATCTCTAGTTCATTTTCTTCAGTGATATTAGTACATGGGACTGTTTGCCTGTCTAGATCTACTTCTTCTTAATTCCTAAAGTTGTTTTAACTGTAGGAGTGAAACAAGAATCTCCAGTTAATTGCCTACCAATTTATTTCAGGCTATACAATCATAGAGGACTGGGGTTGGATGGGACCTCAGGATGTCATCTAATCCAACCCCCTGCTCAAAGCAGGTGTGCATGAAGTGGTATTGTATATCCTGACAGGATCTTTTTCAAGGTCTTTAAAACTCCATCTTACAACAAGGGTGTGAGTATATGTGAACGGGGAATTGACTTTATTGAGACACGTTTCTAATACTCTAGGATTCTTAAACTGAGCTACTTGAGTACTCTTTGTTAAATGTATTATTTAGGAAGGCATGTTAGTGCTATGACAGTAGGATTCATATAATTGTGGACATAGAAAGCGAGAATGAAAGGAAAATGGATCCTTGTACTGGCATGTGCAGTATCGAGAGGAAGGAAACATGGGGCTGAGCACAATGATGATTTACAAGTGTGGCTGAACTGATAGTGACAAGAGACTGACTAAATAAAATCACAGACCAGACCCCCAACTGCTGTTAATGTGGCTTTAATGAAGCTGGGGATGTAAAGTGGGGCTGTGTGACACTGGGGTACCATATCTTTCAGATGCTTAACTTGCTTGGAGCCCTTCCTTGCCCTCTCAACATCAGAACATACAATTTAGCCCAGCTACAAGTCAGTGCAAGTTTACTGAAGTCCACAGAGTTGCATTTGCTTATACAGTACTTGCATTGAATTTGGTCCTGAGTCTTCCAGCGTTGTCTCCTTTTCTGACTGACCTTGTGAAAAACCTCAGTCCTGATGAAAGACAGCCAATCCTGCATTTTATTGCACAATTGGGAGCAGTTTTTGTATTATTTTCAGACTGAATCCTAGCTTAGTGCAGGAGTGGTAAGTCCATATCACCTCTCACTCTGAATGCAGAAGCTCGGAGAGAACAGCTGTTTCAATGGGTGGAGGGGAAAGGGCTGGAAACTTGCCTTTGGCGAGCACATTCAAAGCTCATAATGTATATGCTTCTCTTGGCTCCCATTTTCACAGCTGTCTGCTGGAATGGCAGGGCTCCCTCTCAGAAGGTGGTATACCACTTTTATTGAGGCACCAGTGCCAAGCATGTGAAAGCATGTACAATGCACAGCGGGTGTTATGTCAGGAGTCTATTCTGTATCTTATCTAGGCTAATGTCCCTAGGGAAATGGATTTCCCACACCATGAGAATTTTTAAAATTTTGAGAAATCTTTCCATCTGAAATTGGAACAAAAAGTTGAAATTTCAAAATATTCATAAGTGAACAAATCAAAACATCAACAAATGGTTATGTCAATTGAAACATTTCATTTTGATAACTTAGAAATGTTCTAGTTTTCATTTAGACCTTGAATCACATTTAATTTTTGTTTGCCTAAATTTTCTAAAATTTCAAAATAACAAATCATTTCTGCCCAAAAAACAAACTGTCCAGTTCACAGGTAACAAATTTCAAAGCCCAAATTTCCAGAATATTTTCAGGGGAGAGACTGGTCAACCATGACCCTTGGGAACATTTTCAGTTTTGATGAAGCAACATCTTTCAGTGACAAAAGAAATCACTGAAAAATTCTTGACCAACTGCACTGGCCACTTCTGGTGAAAAGATTCTCTACTAGATGCAGTTTGGGTCTGATTCAGTTTCACAATTCCATGTTCCTGAGGGTCCATTATAAAAATGCAGACTCGAAAGCTGTTGGGAAACCACTTTTGAGTTTTCAAAAAGCTTTTCTATTGAAACTGAAAAATAAATAGCTTCAAATGGTGGCTTGCACCAAGAGAACTACATAAAGAAATAAATATCATTACAGTAACAGTAATATTAGCTGCCACAAACCAAATCAGTCAATAAAAGCACTTTGGAGGGTTAAAAAGCCAAAAGAATAAATAAGGTTTTCCCTAAATTCAATATTCCCTTGTATAGAATATTAGTGCTCAGACTAAAATCTCCTCCTGAGTATAGAATTTGTTTTGTTTCTGTTTTATCAGCAGTCTCCCGCTTACTCCTAGTAAATTCATTTATTTGTTCAAAACTGCAGTGTGTTGCCAGCACTTTCCAATGAACTGTGACTCTCAATATTATATTCTTCATCTACCCTAAAGCTCCTACTCCATAGATTGATTCTTCTCTCCTTCTGTGAACTCTCACAGCCACTCTACCCTTATCCATCAGGCTGAGTACCGGAGCCTGAGCAGAGTGGCTACCTGAAGTATTTCAGTTCAGTGAAATTAACTCATAGACAGAGGGGTCAGCACAAAGCCACTACACCAGACAAGTCCCATTTAAGCCCATAAGCAATGACTAGACCTTACCCTGGCCCTCTGAACAAAAGCGAATGTGATCCACTTTGCAATACAGGGCAATCCAACAATGCTACTCCAGAAACGAACAACATCTGTGTCCTCCTGTGCTTGCTCACAGTCGCTGCACATGCACAAGGGACAGGGGTGCCTAGGCCACAGAGCTTTGGAAAACCACCAGGACACTTAGCTAGCCCCACCAACTTGTTCTCAAAATAGGAATAGTCATGTATCCTGTCGTGAGTCTGCATGGGTTTGTTAGACTAGAAAGACTCTATCTGCTCCCCTTTTCCCATTCAGCAGACATCCGGATTTTGCTGTAAGGTTGATAGTGAGGATTCAGTCTGCTAGGAAACTTTGTCCCTTCCTCCCAGACGAGGATTTGGTCACAGTGGGCAGGTCATCACTGATGGCGGCAAACTCGCCCTGTCTGTTTGAACTTCTTGATCAATTGCCCAGGTCTGTCAAGACCTGCTCAGCTGATCAGGGATTTCTATCTGCCAGCGCCACCCTGGCAAACATGTAATACTGCTTTAAAGGAGATCCCTTCTCCTCAACTCCTTTCCATGGGTACAGGGAGTAGAGAAGTCGAATATCGATATGCAAATTATTTTTGATATATTTGACTGCCGCCAAAAAGGGCAGGCAATGTAGATTTGCCCAGTAGTTCAGGCATTCATCTCCTTCAGGCTGGATCGCTCCCATTCACTGCATCTGAACTGAATGTAATAGTGATGCACAAGCTGCACTGGGCACCTAACCTGGATTTGCCAGGGATTAAGCCCCTGTGAGCACATCTGGCCTGTGCTCATCCCTCCACTGGCTCCTGGTGAGATTCTGAAGCCAGTTTAATGGTTGGATTTAATTTTCAAAGCAATGAATGGATCAGCCCCCAGGTGTTTCAAAGACGGAACCTATCTGTGAGCTACCAGGCCTGTTCAACAAGCAAGTAGTCCTGTGTCACTTAGGCTATGTCCACACAACAGCAGTTATATTGATTTAACTTAAATCAGTTTAATAAAATTGACATCAAAATCATTAAATTGACTAAAACTAAATTGATTTAACAGGTCCACACCAGAAAGTCAAATCGAACTAGCACGTCCAGGGACAGGACTTGCTAATTCAATTTAGGAGAGGGGCACCATGGGAGGTGTGGAAAAATGGCCCCTGAGAAGGGCCATGCCCCCACCTAATATATGAATAGAGGGAGGCACCCTGGGAAGGAGAAGGGCAAAAGTATTAAATCAAAACAACCATTAAATCGAAATAACATGTCCATACTGTGTTATTTTGATATAATGGTTGCGATCTAAGCCTTGTTTTGATTTTAAACGAGGTTTTATTTAATTGATCTAACTTTCCTTGTTTCAAAATTATGGAGCTTGTCATTTCAAAAGAAGAAAACATCGTGTGGACAAAAGCTTTTTAAAATTGAAATAACCAGTGTTATTTTGATTTAAAACCTGTGTGTGGATGTACCCCTAAAGACTAACACATTTCTTTACTGCATGAGCTTTCGTGGGAGAAAATCCCACTTCTCCCATGAAAACTCATGTGATAAATAAATTTGTTAGTCTTTAAGTGCCACAGGACTCCTTGCTTGTTTTGCGGAGCTAGATTGACACGGCTACACCTTTGGAACATGCCTGTTCAGCTCTCCTATGACAATACAGAATTCAAAGCCAGGTCAAAGAAATCTGCGAATCTTCTGACCTTAAAACCCTACTAACCACAAACAAAAATTAAACAAGAGAAAAAGACTATCACTATCAACACCCTCTACAAGCAAAAAAGTTGACCTTTGAAATAGCCAGAGACTCCATAAAAGGCTACTAGAGAGTCCACTCTTGCTATCAACCTTACAAGGAAGTTGCTTAGCTATGACGTGATGGTGAACAGTATGAATCCCTGTGACAAAATATGGTTTAAGCTCATATAACAGAAAGGTGTGTTTCTGCTTTTGGGATGAGGGCAAGGACACTCATGTGAGTACAAGGCTGGGAACACTGTCAGCTATACACCAATGCTATGTCTTCATTATTGTCTTCATTATTGCACCATTGTCTTCATTACTGCAGCTCCCTGCTGGATAGCTATCTCATGTGCCCATTTATTTCATTCTGGCACAGGCAGAAGGCAGCTGGATGAAGGTGGGCTGCATGTGCAAAGAAACATGACCGTTTCTCATTTGTTTCAGTCTACAATCAGTCTGGTCTGCTTCAAAACTATCTTGGGACCTGTTCCAGCCCTCCTCATCCAATTTACTTCCTTGCTCTGCCCCTGTCAATGCCCATGAGCTGACAATTAATGCATAGCATGGAGGCTTTGCTGATGTATACATCTGTCTTCCAGGAACTGGCCTCAGACCAGGATGGACACTGAACACAAAGAGTGATGACTTTCCATCACTAAAGACTAGAGCTGAGGTGGGATCTGAGTCATGGCTTAATCAAAAAGGCCATGTCTACACTTAAGAAGTTAGTTCAAATTAACTTAGTTTAAATTAGTTAATTCAAACTAATAATGGCTAATTCAAACTAAGTGAATTGAACTAACATGGCCCCACTAGCAACCCAAATTAAACTAGCATGCCCATGGACAGGACTTGTGAGTTTGATTTAGGAAGAAGGCACCATGGGAAGTGTGACAACATGGCACCCAAGAAGGGCCATGCCCCCACCCAATCCATAGAAAGAGGAAGGCACCCAGGGACAAAGAAGGTCACACTGTGTTAATTCAAACTAACAGTTAGTTCGAATTAACATGGCTCCATTGGGTTAATTCAAACTAAATTTGAATTAACCATTACTTTGAAATTAGGGGAGATTTTATAACTTTGAAGTAAGCGTTCATTACTTCAGACTAAGGAATTCCTTAGTTTGAAGTAACGAAAGCCAGCGTAGCCATGCATTAATTTAGTTTGAATTAACCCTAATTAATTCAAAATTGTTAAGTGTAGACATATCCAAAGAGTTTTGAATTCCACAGCCACTCCACTGGTCTACCCACTCCAAAAATGCCTATTACTAGTAAAAGAAATCCTGGCTTTGCAAACTATTAATTTTGCTTAAACATCAGCTTGGGTGTGTATATGGCATTTTATATTTTAAATGAGCCAGAAGTGTCTAGGGATGGAGGGACTTGACCAAAATGGGGCATACTTCAGTATTGCTACCTTTCCTTACTTCTGCCAGTCTACATTTAATCACAGGTAGATCCAGTTTGGGAGCACCACCATTTCACATTGTGTGCCTAGATGACTGTTTATATAGTTCCAAGCTGATTGATAGGAAATAAGTGCTTTTCAAGTTGACAGTGTAAATAATGAAACTTTATTAGTGATATATGTGACACATTTAACAATGCTAATTTTCTAAACCACTCTGTGTAATTCCCTTTGCTTTTTCGGCAGGCTGTAAACAATGCATTTGTGGGGTTGTGGGGGAAATCGGTAATGGGACCGTACTTTAAAAGAAAACAAAATGCTTTAAAATTTAGGAATATCTCCACAGTGTCACCTAGTGGAGAAATAAAGGAAGTATCAGGAAAACCCATCTCAAGAATATTTTTGCTAAACAACCCTTAACATAGACCCCTATTGGTATTATCACGCCTACTTTCTTTGATCATTTTTGTTTTGTATTAATTAGTTTACCTCTTTATTCTACTTATCTAGTTCAAAGATGCATATGAATCAGTTTCTGGAAAGGTAGAAAAAGGAAATCCTCCATTTTCTCAGCTTTTTGAAAATGTATCAAAAAGCTGAATCTAAGAAGATAGTGGCCAGAAACCAGAAACCATAATAAGATTTCTTTAATCATATCCTATACTCACCTCTAAACAGTGTTACAGTAGTAACTCTTGACATTTAATTTCAGTATTAAAAGGATCCTGACATTTTCAAATTATAAACCATATTTCTAGAAAAACAAAGAGACCCTTTGATCTGCTACTAAAATTACTAGAGACAGATTATTAAAATCAAAAGAATTCTAAGAGTCTATTTCATTTCCCACTGTAGTAGCCAACTGCGATGATTTAATCCCAAGCAATAATTCATGGTTTTGTTGCAAGCCCTAGCTCTCAGAATCATGTGATTATGAGAGAATCTCAGCATTTATTTAATGGAGTATGTTTCTGGCATGCATGTTTGCAAAGGAAAGCTTGAAAAAGTATCATTAAAGTTATTTTTTTAATATGTAGCAAATAAAAAGATAAAAAATTTTAAAAAACCCAACAAAACAAACAAACAAAAAACCCTTATACTTTTAAGACAAACCTGGGACTTTCCCCCCCCCCCAATTCCAAAGGCACAGCCATGTTAGTTTAGTTCAGTCAAACAAACAAGGAGTTCTGTGGCACTTAAAGGCTAACAAATTTATTTATTGCATGAGCTTTCATAGAAAAAAATGCCACTTCTTCAAAGCATCTGACAAAGAGGGAATTTCTCCCATGAAAGCTCATGCGATAAATAAATTTGTTAGTCTTTAAGTGCCACAGGACTCCTTGCTTTTTTCCCCCTAGTCTGCACAAGGATTTTTGAACACTTGGGTTTGGCAATCCTGATATTCTTGCATTCTTTTTGGTACGGAGCAATAATTTCTGCCATTGTAATTGTGGAATGAGCTCCTACGTTAGTTAAATTGAATAATATTGAGTAGCTCTATTGATTTCCATTACTGAAGATTCATATTAGTGTAAACGAGAACTGTGTTTATCACAGTATATTTTGATTTCCCCCCGCCCCCCCCCCAGCCCCATCTCCTCAGTAAAACATTTTCTTTTGTAACTGGTTTCCAGTTGGTGTCAGACTCAGGATCTCCTTCACAAGCATAACTATACCAAATGAGTTGCATAAGTTATGGAGAATATTTATTAGTATAAAAAAGAAGAGCTTTCCAGTGGAATTAGGAATGCTTTCATTTTATATATATTGATATCGCTATCAATATAGATATAATATGGAATTAGCAGGATAGGGAGAAGAGATGCATGTTTTCAGGTGTGACAGGAAAAGAAATATAAAGATGAGATGGAAAGCTCTTTGTACGCCGTTCATGCTCCAAAGCAGAAGTCTCTCACACCAACGGAAGATAGACTGTGGGCAGGGATAGAGCATTTCAAAGTATCACCTTTGTACCATGGAGAACTACAGTCTAGCTCCCGTCTCTTACGATGAAGGCTTGGTCCCAGCCCACCTGGGTGGGTGACAAATGTAAACACGTGAAGGGCAGCTAACTAGCAAGTATTGTGGCTTGACCCTTTATGGATTGATAGTGGAAGAGACACTGGCTTAGACAGAGGGCAGAAAGGGCAGTAAAAGCTGAGCTCTCCAAAAATGCCCCTCTGAGCTACTGCTTGCAGTTGGGGGACAGGCATGAGACGAATAAAGCACAAATTCCACAAGGGCCCGTACAGCAGATCTGAGGGCCCACTTAGCTGCTAAAGCACAGATGCAACTAGAGTCCTGCTGCTGGTTGGGGTAGGCACATCTGTTACCAGTTGCAACCACTGGCTCCTGCTGTCACTGAGCACCACATC
This sequence comes from Podocnemis expansa, assembly GCA_007922195.1. Lineage (NCBI taxonomy): Eukaryota > Metazoa > Chordata > Testudines > Podocnemididae > Podocnemis > Podocnemis expansa. The sequence continues at coordinate 11,757,760 of ML682056.1, read as the reverse complement.
CCAGAGATCAGTAAATAGTGTGGGGAGCTGGAATAGCACAGTGTCAGGCAGAGGAGAGTTTGGAAGGGAGCGGTCGGCAGCTGGTAGTCAGCTAGCTCGGGGACGTCATAGATACTGTAAGAAAGGACCCTGCTAACTACACCTAGTGCCCTCTTATGAGCTAGGAGATCACGGAGTCTGAAGGACATAGAGTTAATTCAGTCATTTCATCTGCCTTTTTTGAAGGCAGACCTGATGTGTTACAAAAAAAGCTGATTTAGGTGGGGAGGCCAGACAGACTGGCTGATGTGGGAGGTGTAGGAAGCTGACAAGAGGAGCCTTTCATCTCTGAAGATAAGTCTACACTGCAGCTAGACAGCCTTGCCTGGACCCTGCCTCCTGACTCGGGCTAATGGAACTGGGACTTGTTGAAATATGGTATAGACATTTGAGCGTGGGCTGCAGTCTAATCCTCAATGAAATAGTCCTTCTGTCAAAGCCCTGTGAGGCTGACTCAACTGGCTCAGGCCAATCACAGGTGTCTAATTGCAGTAGAGACATACCCTAGATGCTCTCCCTGTTAGGTGCAACTCATATTCAGCTTTGGGTCATAAAACAGGACTATCAATGGCATGGGAATTTGTCTCATGACACATGGAATATGAGTCTGTTTCTAGCAGGAGGCATTTATGAATGCGTCAGAGTTACCCACAACAAGCACCCACAATCCAGCTTCCACACAGCTTGATTTCCAATTCAGTCTTCTTCATTGCCTGCTAAGTATGGCAGCCACTAGTGAGTGTGCTCCAGGTACCCCTTTGGGGAAATTCAGAGGCTACAATTAAAGACTGTTCACTCAAGCTATAGCAATTTTTAGGACCAAAGTTTCCCCAAGTTCAGTTCCCTGTGCGGCCATTAAAATGGCAGCTGTCAAAAAAATAACCACATTAGAACTGATTGACCTGTAGCAGAATGACTTCAACAGGCCACATCCCGAGCCCTGAAGAGTAGTGGCTATTAATTAAAGCAAGGCCTCTTTTTGTCAGGGACTTGCCGTTACTAAGACCTGAGCTGAGCATCTGGAAGGAGGCTAGCAAGATGGCATGATTCCAGGAATGGGTTCCCATCTCGCAGCACATGACCTGAGATCCTCAGGGAGCGTATGTGTAGCTTCTAGCTTGTCCCTCTTGGTACACTGTCAGAATTAGGCTACTAATGAGCTGCCCAAACTAAACCTGTCCCTTACAGAGACAGTTTTTAAAATATCTATCTATCTATCTATCTATCTATCTATCTATCTATCTATCTAATCACTTAACTTATACAGAAATTAAGTGCTGCTTCCTGTGTAGGGAGAAAAATGACCCAAAACAACAACAAAAACAATGAAAACGAAAAAAATGTGTGCCCCTCCTAGCCCTCTTCTATTGATTTCTTGTAAAGTTATGCTCTTGCCTTTTATGTTAAACAGAAAAAAAAAATTCTCAATTTCCCTATAGGGAAATTGCAGCCACACATGTATGAGAAGAGGTCCTAATGAAACACACCATTTTCTTTGCAGAGCAGAAGCTGTCTGCTCAAGTCATTGTTCTATTTGCATGTGTTTCTCTCTCAGCAGTGCCAAAACCAGACAGTCAAGGACTGTGAGATTGACCCCCCCCCCCCCCCCCACACCCCACACACTGACCAAAATCACTAGACAGGCTTAAACGACGTGTGGCAAAGCCTCTGCTTTGCCAAGGAATAGTTGTCTCCCATGGTGAAACAGGCCTCCTATAAATCTGACCCAGTCAGAGCAAGCCTTCTCCTCTCTCCACCCCACTCGCAGCATCTCTCGACTTCAATGTTCTGGGACAGAGCGTGTGTCTGGGCCTTGGTGGATCAAGCCCATCTGTCCATGAGGCCCAGATCCCAGAGTACCTGTCCCTGGCTCTTCCAGCCAAGCTGCTGCTGTTACGATGCTCTTCAGGTGCAAGGCTGTCTCAGTCTCTCCTCTTCTCCACTCCTATGTTCCTAGCTGGGCAAAGGTGGAGGGGAACCTCTCCCCTTCCGCCTTTTTCCTAGAACAGGTGTGGCATTGAATAGGGCTGGAGGAGCCTTTGCCTAGCCTTAGATATGGCTAAGTATACAGTAATCACCTCCCCTGCCTGCAAGGAAGAGGGCCTTTATCATTCTGAGTTTTATGGGTTTACATATTTGCCCTCAAGCACCCCTTTAAAACCTTGTGACCTGACTTTCTCACAATATAGGGTTGCATTTTTTTTAATTTGCCTTCTGATGTTTGAGCATTTTTTCTCCATCGATGAGGGATACATTTTACTTTTTCTAATTTAAAAAATCATGATTTTCCTACACAGTCATGATTCCAAGAGCCAAGGATTTAAGAAAAAGAGCAAGCTCAAAAAAAAAAAAAATGCACCAGCAGTGCACCTAGCCATATAACTGACTTGCTTCTTACGTTGGCTTGAGTTGCTACATTCTGTGATTCTAGGAACCATAAAAAAAGAAACACCTTGCGCCTGGAGTGAAAAAGAGAAAAATGTAAATGGCAGCCATGGGTGACATTGATTTATAGCTGCAAGACACAACTCAATTTGTTTAAAAGTAGAAATAAAGGCCCTGTTATTGAGGAGAGCCAAGGGCTGTGGACACTCATGTTGCCAATGCAATTGCGACAGTGCAAATACCTATGAAAGTGAAAATCATTCACAGATTACACATAAACACACTTACGTCATATATGCGCTGTTGATATTTAATGGAAAAGTAGTACTTGTCCCATGTTTGCTTTCAAGGAATGATATGTTCATGTCATGAGAGATTTTATATCTATGACATTCTGATCGTTTGTCTTTGTAGTTGAAAAGGCCACTAATTCATTTTTGTCTTCAGAGCAGATGATCAATGAAGCCTTACCAAAGGGGCATTGTGGTATGCAACCTACTGGCAGAAAATTCAGCATTGGTGCCTGTATAAAACAGATCAAGGCTTTACAAAGTGTGTTTACCAAGGCATGCAGCTATATGGCTGGCAATCATGTGACCACCAAAGGCTTCAGTGGTGCCACCAACTGATGCTTTATGCCATAGGAAAAGAAAAATTCTTACCTTCTTAGTGGGATCTAAAATAATTACTTTAAGCCCTGAAAGGTCTCGCAACATCTGATTTTAAAGGTGTGATAACTTTCCTGAATAAAGAAAGTATTTTAAGTCATAGCTGGGAGATGTTTCCAGCTTATTAGTTGTATTTCTCTTCACTCCTTGAGGCCTATATAGACTCAAAGGAATTCAGGCATTTGTCGTTACAGGTGATAAGACAAGTCCCAGAAGAGGGTTTTTTTTAAAAATAACGTTTTTTTTTTCTTTTTTAAAAATGTGCTTTATACAGAATACATAGTTTGGAATAAAAGTTTTCTTGGTATCAGCAAGTAATACAGCTTGTCACAAACTCATGCTGATAAAATCTTTATATCCCATCACGCCATCATGTTTTCTCCCTATAATCCATCCAAAATCAGCCTGTATGACCACAGGTGACAGCTATATGGGTAAATCCCTAAATATCTAAAACCAACCTACTATAATTGCATGTTGCCTAACTTCCTAAGTGTAGGTGTTGTTTGACGTATGCAAGTAAATGTGGCTGATGCCATATTTCTCAGAAAGCATCAGCAGAAGAAAAATGGATCAGTTTTCTAGAAACAGGAGGGCTGCACCAGCTAAGAAAAGGGGGAGAACCGTGGTATCACTTACAGGGGTACACAATCACAGTGGACTGTAAAACGACACAATGAATAGTTGGGCCATGGACAGTGACTGTGTAGTACAGGGATTGGTTCTTACAAAGTAGCCCAACCAGTCACAAAGCACGGGATGCAATGTATGTATAAATGTGCGTAAAGGAAGAGATTGTGTAACCTGGAATCTGTGCTGCATCCTGTCTCTACTTACTGCTGCATTTGAGTCTGATTAACTCAGCATAGCTTTGCTGTATGCTGAATAAAGATAAGTGAGTGGTGGAAACTAGAGCTGAACTTAGCTTTTTTGGAAGCCAAGTGGAAGAAGTTTTGGAGGAATCCCAATACTAAGCAAGCTAGCCCTCCCTAGTTTTCTTTCTCTGCACTGTTTTGGCATCCATCACCAAGCTATTTGAATGACTATTAATACAATACAAGGAAAAGTAAAACATTGTTCTATTTCATAGATATTTAAAGAACTATAATCCTCATCGAAAATCCATTGATGCTAATGGGTGTCTTTCCTTGTCTTCAATATGCTTTAGTATCTTTGTGCCAAATATTTAGGGCCCATTCATTTCAGTGGATCTTGGCTCCCAATCTTTTCCTGAGACCAATCAATGCAAAGTTATGCGAGCTAGACTTATGACATGGATAAGCAGATTCTCCCTAAATTGAATCAGTCTAGCTAACTCATTTAGTATACAAACATGGATGGAGGGAAAGATATGTTAACCTAAGGGTTACATCTTTTTAATTACTCCAGTGTATGTGAAAAAAGGAGCCTGCCTGATAAATACTTCATTAGAGCCTGTAATAAAATGCTGATTCTCTTCACACAATTAATACATAGTGTGCTGGTCCATACCTTTTAGATTTCAATAATTTAGCAAAATCTATTAGTTGTCCCTTCCTTCTGCACCTAGTCCAGGGGAGGAGAAATTCATATTTGTGGAAAAGTGATATTTTTTTTATTCTTTGACATAACTTTTAATTCAGTTATTTACACAACACAACCTCTCTGATTTTGTTCTTTTTCAAATATAAATTTACTTTAAATACCTGGCCTCTTTGAAAGAAAACCTTCCAGAAATATTATGCTTCTGGAACAAGAACTAATTAGCAGGAGACATCTTTGAAAGAATGGCCTGCGTAAAAGCATCCCAGAATGCTCTAGAAAGAAGGGTTAGACATTCATATTTCACAAGTAAGTGTCAGTCTAATTAATGAAGCTAAAAGCTTATGTCCAAAACCAAAGTAAGAATTAGAGACAAGGACAGAGGGGTTGGGTAGGGAAAGTGTACCTGCTGAAACAGCTTCTTGTATTTGATTCTGCACACTGTGAAAAAAGGAGCAAATGACAAGGTTGTCATCTTATTCAAGACCTTACTTTAGTGTTTCTGTACATGTGTAATTTTAAAACAGTAGGTTTTCCTATTTATGATAAAAAGAGACCTGGCTAAAAATGTTTCCATCCAATCTTTTTTCAGTGGAAATGGGCTTGTTGATGACAAAGAGCTTAGTGGATAGTGGGGATTGAGCCCAACATGACCCTGGGGGTCCTTGTTCTGGTACTGGCCTGGTGGGTGATCTGAGAAGCTCTTAAGCAAAGTAAGGTTCCATGGAATAAGAGGGAAGGTCCTCTTCTGGATCATAATTTAGGAAACAAAGGGTAGAAAAAAATGGTCTGTTTTCAGATTCGAGAGCCGTACATAATGGTATTCCCTTTGGATCTATATTAAAACTAGTATTGACCATATTCATAAAAGATCTGGAAAAAGACGTAAACAGTGAGATGGCAACATCTGAAGATGGTACAAAACTAATAAATTAGATGATATAGAAAAAAGATGAAATGCTCAATATTTTTTTTTTTTTATGCTTTGGTCTTCACAGACAAGGTGACTGCTCAAACTCCTAGGCTACTGTACTGGGCAGCAAATATGGGGAGGAGGTGAGCAGTCCTCTGTGGTGAAAGAACAGGTTAAGGAGTATTTAGAAAATGTAGACATTCACATGTCCATGGAACTGGACACAATGCATCTTGAGGGTGCTGAGAAAGTTGGCTGATGTGATTACAGAGTCATTATCGTTGAAAACTCCCTGTGTTTCCCATAAGAAAAAAAAAATTCTGGTAGCACCAGTTAGAAATCAGTTAACGCACCTGAGGGAAGCAAATATGAGAACGAGTTAATTTTTAAGAATATGTTAACCTTAAAGTCACCGAAAAGCTATCATTTCCCCATGCTTGAAAATTGTTCACATAGAGACCTGAAGGGACATAAAGATCCCAGGGAATCACTGGAAACTCTGTAGAGTGCCTCCTTGCTTGATGACTGTTATGTGTATATGTATCCACAGCAATCACAGTCCTCAGTCTTGTCCAAACAAACAAAGAAATGGTCCCATCCCCAAGGCACTTACTGTCCAAGGAGCCATCCTGCTCCCATTCAACTCGATGGCAACATTCTTGTCAATATCAATGAAGGCTCAGCAGTAGTCACGGGATTTCAGGTACTCTAAGGGCCTGATCCAGAAAAATATTGTGGATTTTAAGGCAAAAAAGGAGCCATGATAATTTGTGTGATCTCCTGTATACCACAGGCTGTAGTGTTCACCCAGTGAAAACAAGGAGGTTGCGGAGAGTCAGCAAACTTCGAATCAGTCCCCAGGTCAGATCATATGGTGTAAATGCACTTTACAAGGGTTAATAGTTGAGCCTGGAACAGTTGAATATTAAATTTAGGAGACTACCTATTTCTAACCCCCCACCCTCTCCTCAGTTTGGTAGATTATCCCAGGAAGTCTTGGCTAATGACATTTACTAAAAATAGCAATTTGAGAAGAACTGAGATGTTTTTAGAGGCACAAGAGGAGAAAAGGAAATTAACATTTTTGATTTAGTTCCCAGGAAATGATTTAACCATATAAATATGGAATAACACTTTGCATATACCAACAGAAACCCAGAATGTTTGTTTCTGGTTATTGATTTTACATTCCTGACCTTGACCCTTTTATCAAACAAGCAGCCTGTCTGGTGCCATTTTAAATAACTCTTTAAATGTTAAATCCCATGTACCGTGAAGAACCTATGATTAGCATGACTTCTACAACATAGTGCTGTCACGGTAATTCCTTTTAGCTGTATTTTGTCATCCCTCTTTAAAAGACTTCTGATGACTTGAATGCTGCTGAAAAATGCTGGACTGACAACCCAGGCGTCAGAACTCATATAGAATGGGCTTGGCCATATAAGTCTCGGCTCTGCTTTCACAAGCAGTGATTTCTATTGCATGGAAGGTTCTTCCAATTTTAGGGCCTATTCAACCCTCCATCCCTCTGCTGAGAAGGCCAACTAACACAGTGGTTAATGCTCACTGAAAACACTTTGGCTATGTCTACACTTAGAAGTAATTTTGAATTAAGCTTCATTAAGGAAGCTTAATTTGAAATAACTTATTCCCTGGCCAAGGATGCATTTTATTATATTGAATTAAGTGGTTCCTTAATTTGAAATAAGGAACTGCTAAACAGAAAAAATAAAACCTCCTTTTACTTTGAAGTATCTCTTACTTAAAAATCATTAGTTCAAATTAAGCCATTCCAAGCTGCAGAATAGGCTTAATTCGAACTAATTTGCCTATTCTTTCCCTTTCAGTGAAAAGTCTAGTTTGAATTAATAAAATGCACCTTATTTTGAATTAGAGAGTCTTCACTTGACTCCTAAATTTGAAATGAAAACTTCAAAGTAGTGCTAATTCAAAATAATAATTTTGATTTAAATCAAAGTAGTTATTTCAAATTAACTACTTCTAATTAATTTTGTAAGTGTAGACATAGTCTTTGTGTTGTGGACACTTGTTCATTAGAAAGTCATCTGAGACCAGGCCAATTCATTACACATAGGTCATGTGGTGTAAACTACTGTTGGCTGCAATCAACCTGAGGGCCTTATTTGCACTAAGAACTTAGGGAAATGAAAGATTTTTGTGCCCCATAACCCAGCCTCCTGAGCTATTAATCTTTGCAGCACATCCACTTTACTGGATGGAAATGACTCATGAGTTTTTCTAATCCATATTAGTGAAGCTGCAGCTGACAAATGTGAGATTTGACAGGAGAGTGAGTGCAATGCTAACTGGCAAGACCTCAGCAGACAGAGGAATGTCCTAACTAAGATCCATTACTATGCAAAAGAACCTCCTGAGGGACATGATGGAAGTCCCATCACTTAAAGGCACTAGAGTCACATTCTCTGAATATCTGTCTCCATTTCAGCTGCTCAGGAGAGCCCAAACAAGCTGAAACCTTCCTCAAGTCTTCTGCTGAGCATACCTTCCTCCCCTCCTCAAATATGTGGGAATCCTCAGAAAGCAGAGTCATTTTCTGTGCATCCCTCCCTACCTCTATTGCATGACACATGTCGGGGCCAGGGAGTAGCAGGAAGGGTAGTGGCTCATAGTACGTTGTTCTCTGATGATCCCCAACTGGTATATATTTCCTAGGGAAGCACTTCCAGTGGTCTTAGTTGAGAATAGAATTGCTTCAGACCCAATGCAGACAATCAAAGACCCCAAACTGGCCCCATGACAACTGCCCTTTCTTTTTGCACTCAGTGTAAATTGAATGAAGTGAAGAATCTGAAAACCAGCCCAGGCAAGACTCTTCAGGGAAGAGCCCTGAACTTCTGGAGGATGGAGAAGATGAGCTGCCAGATCCTTCTTCATTTCCAATATCCGCTATCAGAGTTATAACTAAGGAATCCAGCACCCGGGGCACGTTACAATCAAAGCGCGCCCCTTACAATAGCTGGCGCCTGGGGTGAATGGCAAGGAACACGCCCTTTAATGGAGTGGCTCAATGGACCCGCTCCGGCATGCCTGGAGCAAAGCCCTGTCCACCCCACTGCAGTTACAGCTCTGTCCACTATCAACCTCTCTTTCTCTCCCTTTGCTGTATAAGGACTACTTTTTCTAGCTACCAAGAGGAACATGGAAGATGAGCATGATAAAGGCCAGCATTCATCTTGACAGTGTTAATCAAATACCATTAAGTGAAGAGCAATCAGAAAAAGCAGAGCTAGCTAAAGACCTATAAGGTAAACTAGTCCATATCCAAACAAACAAGGGGTTATCGTTTCTGTGTTCTCTGGGACTGTCAGACTCATTTTTGGAAGAGACTCTTGAAAAACGTAGGTCACACAAACTCACCTGCATGCCGACCGACTTTCCATTCTGATCATCCAGCATCTCATTTTTTACCCAGATGATTCTCCGTCATGTAGCTCCTCCTGCTACACTGCTTCTTTCCTCCATTACAGCCAGATATTAGTAATGAATGAATGCGGAGAGGAAAGCATCACACATCATAGATGCAACTTAATGGGTAAGGATGTCACTCATTAATCAAAGCACTGGGGAGCTGGATCAAATGAACCCAGAGAGTGCCTGAGGACACACTAAGTAGGCCAACGGAAGATTAGAAACCCCTTCTTGAAGATGTAGAAAGGCAGAAACCACTTCACTCTGTACCAGAAGGCTAGAAGTAAATCTCTCCTTTCCCAGACTATAACAAAGGCTTTCACATAAGCTTCCCATCTTATCTAGGGAGGTCTCCTTTTCATCTTACTGCAGGGGAGAGAGAAGGGAAACTAAACAGTTTTGTCCTGGCCTTTTCCACAGATACGCTGTGTGATGCGGGCCAAGGCAGTCAGGCCAAACATTTTAAAATGTGGGTGCCTACAAACTCAGGCATAGGCACACAAATTGAATGGCCTGATGCATCCCAGTGGCTTAGCACCCCTGGACACCCAGAAATTGAATGAGACTAGATCTCCCTGGTTCAGATTTAAAGGCCCTTCTGACATAGTATCCTGCGGCTGCAAAGGTGTTCTTTTAAAATCTCACGCAGAATTCTCATCTGGCGATCTTGTGTGTTGACATTCGCCTGCCTTGAGAGGACCAGGATCTAAGTACGTGCCCATCAGTTCACACCTTACCTGTTCAGCAGCAGTGGATTCAAATGTCCAGAGATTTCTTAGGTCTGGGTGAACTCTGAAATGTGAAGCTGATGAACATGGGCAACCTGTGAAATAGATGTAGAAATCTCAGAAGCAGCAGCTTTTTGTCATAAGATTTACACTGCTTTTTGCTTCAAGTCACCGTCAGGCACACAACTCGTGCCGGAGCACAAGGGAATCCACAGTCCTGCTACCTCCTCCAGCTGATGAAGAAAGGCCCTTGAGGCGGCACTGCCACATCGGTGACATTATACTAGTGAACAGAGGAGCACAATTAATCATTAACCTAACTACTCAGCCATGACACTATGGAGCTTGTATCCAAACAGCAGCAAGACTGTGCGGCTCCAGAGAGCACCCTCCCAGCGCCCATTTGCCCGCCCTCCCTCCTTCCTGAGAAATCAGCAGTGGCGTTCAGAGAAGTCATACCTGAGGAAAACCTATTAGTTTGGCTAATCTATCCCCATGTCCGGAGAACAATTTTACCATCAGGATATTCTCTGCACCAGAAAATACTGCGACCATGAAACCCTGTGGGGGACTGTCCCTTAAACTATAATCCCTGTGACTTTGAGATCTCTGCATCTGACAATTTGCCTTGGTATTCAGCTTTAATTTTCTCAGCTTTGTCCATTTATCCTACTGCTAGTTTAGAACAAGTCCCCTTCCTCAGCGGCATTTATCATTCCTCTCCCTCACTGGCTTTTTATCATCTTTAAATAGTCCTCTAATGCCATAACTTTATTATTCCAGTAGCCCCTATTAGCTTCAGCTAAAACAAGGGCCTGTTGCTCTAGGAACTGTACAAACACAGAGTAAGCCTCTGTCTTTGCCCTAAGGAGCTTACAACATAAGGTAGACAAGGCTGGTAAAAAGGGGAAGAAAAGAAAAGGGTTATAGTGAGTCCAGAAAGATTAAGCCCTATCTACACTTTCGGGGTTTTTTGGCAGCAGTCGACCAGGCACATAAAACACCTTGCGTATCTGCTGGCAACTTTCTAAGCTGCCAGGACATACTCCTGAAAGCTGACCACAAATGGCTTGCTGTTGGCTTTCCCCTACACCTTCTCAGGGTTAGGACTTCTGGAGTGCAGCAGCGAGTTCCTACTCACTGCTAATTGTACCCACAACATCGGGCTGCTGGCGGCATCAGAGACGACATATGCTAAGGCTCAGATTTTGAAAGGTTCTGGGTCATTACTGCACTCAGTGCGTCAATGGCTAACTAAATAATTTTAGAGTCTAAATTGAATTTTCAAGGTGATTTAATCTCTTTATGTCAAAATCCAGGAGTGTATGACCACATGGGCCTATGAGGCCTGTGCCCAAGGGCCCAAAATGATGTGGGTGCCCTCTGCCCTGTTGGCACTTAGGGGGAGCGAGGTAGGCCAGCCCAGAGGCTGGGGTCTGTGGTCCTGCCCCACCCCTGGACCGACTGGTTCATTCTAGGGACAGGATGGGTCAGCCAAGAGGTTGGGCTTCATGTTCCCACCTGCCCCTGGGCTGGCCAGTCCACTCGCAAGGGGCAGGGCAGGCCAGCAAAAATGGTCACTCTGTTCCAAGAATGGGGTTGACTGTCATGCAGTACGGCTTCTGGTACGGCCTTTGGGACATACCGGAAGTTACACCGCATGCGCCAGTCAGCCCTGCCACCCCGGAGGCCGACCAGCCAGGCCCCTGCCTCAGCGGTGGCCTGCCTGCTGAGGGCTATGGGAGGTGGCTTCCCCAGTTGCAGGAGGAGAGTTGGGGCCCCAGGAAGGAGATGCGCTATAGCCCCTAATCCACCTCTGTCAAAATCCTGATAAAAATTAATAGATCTTAATACTTAGGGACTGTCTACCCAACCCATGGCACCAAGGTCCTCAATGCGGGTTGCAGATGGAACATATCTTGCCCCGGGACTCTAAAATTAGCTGTGTAGGAAGCACTCTGCAGTTGCAGCTCTGAGGCCAAGCAGTTTTAGGCTCCTAAACTAGTAAGATGGTGCAACACCAAAAACAGCAACATCTAAATATCTTTCAAAGTCCAGGCCTTCACTTGCCACAAGTCCCATGGAGAGTCTATGGCAGAACTAGGAGTGGATCCAGATCATCTTACCCACATTTCCATCCTTCTCCTAGTTCTTCCGTTGCTTTATTTATTTATTTATTTATTGGTCATTTTATTGCTTACTGTGAAGACCTGCAATGAGATTCATGAATAAAACCAAAGCCAGACAGCAGAATGTACTCTGTAGTTTCCCATTCTTCAGTTTTTGTTGTCTTCTTTGTTAATATAAGAAATGGTTCAGAGCATCTTAATGAAAGCAAGGTGCTAATTACTTTTGATGTAAATGTCTAAAAACATAGCCGATCTGTCTTTTAGAAGGTTTAAATGCAGCTGAAGTGATTATTTCTCCAGTGAATCTTCTACTCATCTAATGGAAACTGATTTTCAAATAGGGGAGGGGGTGGAAGGTCATTGCTTTTCTCACAAGATGCCTGCATAGTATTATTATAAAAATAATTGCATTTCCAGCTACTCAAAGAAATGTTTAGCAGAATTCTAGTGGTAAAGATCACATGTTCAGCAGGCTGCATGGTTAATTGAAAAAAAACAGCTTATATTAATGCTCAATAGTAGCCGTGTGTGTTTGAATGGGAGCAGAAATGTAGCATTTAATGGTCTTTCCTGAGTTCTCCTATAAGAAAAGGACCAGAAGCAGGTAATGGGCGATTCAGAGGGAGTGTAATAGCCTTTCCTTCTAGGTTCTGTGCTAGGTGTGATAATCAAGATGGACACTGAGGGAAAAGTGATGGTGACCCATAGTCAATTTCCAAAGGGATAGCCATGTTAGTCTAGTCCAGCAAAATAACCATGGAGTCGTGTGGCACTTGAAGACTAACAGATTTATTTTTCGCATGAGCTTTCATGGGAGAAAATCCCACTTCGTCAGATGCTTCGAAGATGGGTGAACTTACAGAATGGAATTGTCACTTTTTTTTTTTTGGCCTGAGAAAGCAAATCAGAGAGGAGGCCTGGCAGTCTACAACCACTAGAGGCAAGATATCATGGAGGCCTCCTACATGATTGGAGACAGATGAGGATAGTTAGACTGTGGCCACCAGGGAAGAGAATTTAGAAGAATTGCACACAGCTCAATATTTCAAATCAGGTATTAGGCCCTCAGTGTGGAAACCATGGAAGATACTATTCAATGTTCAGCAACCAAAGGGGAATGGGCAAAAGTACAAGCAGATGTGGATAGCAGCTGAGAACAATCTGTGAGAAAATTCCTACACAGAGTGCTGAGTTCAGCGTCTTCCAGTCATCCACTGTGGACAGATAATTCGTACTGGAGATTCAGTGCACCCGAAGAACTGAAAGAATATTCTGCAAGGGACAGATATACAGTGGAGGGCATGCTGCCTTCCCAGAGCCAGGACATGAGACATAACTTTAAGATTGGATAGGCTTCTGAAGTTTCTTCAACAAGCCACTGATAATGATTCATAATGTCACTGTGTCACATGATATCTCACAGATCATAGATGATTTCAGGGAACTCAGAATCATGCTGTACAAGAATATGTGAACAATCTTCTCTGACTTTCTTCATGTTCCTCTTGCAAGGGAAGACAAAAGGCAGATGACTCTGGAAGTAAATCACTGGCCAGGTTAGTGGCACAGTGCAGGGCTTTGAGTCTGTGGAACAGGGGTCCACCTTCTATGAGGTGAAGGAAGCATATAGTTTGGAAGGTCTCTGCCTTAGTAAAAGGGTGACTGGACTCTAGCTAGCCTATCTCTAAGGAGTAGCCAGGAGTGACTTATACTAACAGCAAATGGGGAGGTTAAAAAGCAGGAAGATATGAGGACTTAGTAGAAAATCAAGATGCTGAGAATGAAATTGATTCAGAAACCAATGGACCCAAAGAGAAGAAATTCTTGAATTTCCTGTACACTAATGCTAGAAGTCTGGGTAACAAACAAGAGGACTAGCAATTGTTCATTTATAAGCAGAAATTAGATCTGGTTGGTGCTGCAACTGCAGCAGCTTCCCACTGGGAAGCTACCAGGACTCAAAAGCACTGGGTCTGAGCCTCTGAGCCAAGCCTCTGGAAGTCTACCAACCATGAAAACTGAAGGTGATGCTCACCGTTGCCAGCTGGGAAGACACAGGAGAAGCCTGTGGGAAGAACATATGAAGGGCCATGAATCAAGCCCAAGAAAATGCCAAAAGAACTGGAACTGGATGGGTAAGAAGTGACCCCTGGAACAGTTATAAAGCCCTAGCCTCAGTACATGGGGTACAGTTTCAAAGGGCCTTGGGTTGGAGCTCAGAGGAGTAGGGTGGGCCCAAGGTCCCTTGCCATTGCACACTCTTGCCAGCAGCTAATGGTACTCTGAGCTATTGCCATGAGGCAAGGTGGTATTTGAACTCTCTCCAGTGGGAGACAGTCATGAATGCTGATGAAACCAACCCTTGGACTCTCACCACAAGGTGTTACGCTCAGGTGTATCTTCATCAGATGGTACTGCTGGCCCACTACACACAACCAATCTTATAATCGTATGGATATAACTATGGCTACATGTAAATGTATGCCACTAAGAACAAAACCCAGGTCATACTTACAGGATAGGGGACTCAATCCTAGGCAGCAGTGACTGAAAAAGATTTGTGGGCAATGGTGGGTAACCTGCAGAATTGAGCTCCCTGTGTGACTATGTCCCAAAAAGCTAGTGCAACCTCTGCATACCTAATCAGTGGAATCTCACGTAGGGAGGGGTCATTTTACCCTTGTATCTGGCACTGGTGTGATTGCTGCTGGAATACAGCATCCAGTTCTGGTATCCACAATTCAAGAAAGATGTTGATAAACTAGAGAGGGTTCACAGAGGAGCCATGACAATAATTAAAGGATTAGAAAACACGCCTGATAGTTTGAGCTCTTGAGTCTATTACAATCTAGCTTAACAAAGGGAAGATTAAGGGTGACTTGATTATAGTCTGTAAGTACTACATGGGAAATAAATATTTCACAGAAAGGTATAACATGATCCAATGAGTGGAAGTTGAGGCTAGACAAATTCAGTTTGGAAATAAGGCAAGCATTTTGAATGGTAAGCACAATAACCATTGGAACAATTTATTATGGATTGTAGTTGATTCTCCTTTGCTAGAGAATCATTTGTTTCAAATGAAGATTAGAAAAAAAAATCCAAAATCTGAGTACTAGGAATGATCTTGGGAAAATTCTCTAGTTTATGATATTCAGGAGGTCAGACTGGCGATCACCATTGTCCTTTCTGGACTTGGAATTGCCAAAGAGTAGAGCTAGTTATGGGCAAAACAGCTGGTCCTAAGGATTTTGGGGGAGGTTAAAGACTGGTAGGCAGGGTGGTTATTTTATAGCCTTTATTATCTTATCCAGTACTCGTAAGTGGGTGAGATAAATCCGGATGGCCAATCCATATTAGAATAACATGCCCTGGGGCCACGTCAGATGCACCATACTGCCCCCTTCCCAATAATATGACACTAACTTGAGCCAGAAACATGATTTCTAGGGATTTGTTCTGAATACAATGGCTAGCTCTTGCTGTCTGTTTAAGTTAGTCCACTTGAGCTAGCCTAGCTCATGAGAGAGTGGCCACATTAGAGGACAGCCCTAGAGCTACAAGCGAGTTGGTTTAGAATTGGAGGAGCTGTTGGAACTCCAGCTGCGGGGACCTCTCTGTATTATTGACTCCATGGGTGGACAAACTGACTCATGGGCCAGATCTGACCCACCTGCCATGTCTGTCTGGCCCACTATGACTCCTGGCTCACTCTCTATGTGCCCTAGACCCAGGCGTCCTTTGCCAAGCCACCCCCACCAACTGGTCTCTGCTGCTCCACCCCACCCTATAGCCAGTTCTCTGCTGCCTCCTCAGCTGGCCCATGTCCAGCTCTCCGCTGCTCCCAGGCTGTAAAAATTATTGCCCACTCCTGCTCTAGTCCAGTCCTATGAGTCCTGTGGCATTAGGACCTGATCCCAGGCCCTATAAAGCCAACGGGGGTGAGGGACCTTAAAGAGTATATTGCTGGAGGAGAAAGAGAAGTCAGTACCAACCACAGTCCCCTCATTTCTTATGTGTTTGCAGAAAGATAAGGCAAGTGGTGCTTTGAATAAAAACAAGATTTCACATGGCAGTAGCTCCACACCTAATTGTTTATGAATATTACCTAGAGATAAAAACCCGGGCAGTTCACTATCCTGTTATTTGTTCTGCGCCAGTCAAACATAAACAGCAATGATAATCCAAGCTTAAGCAGGTATTACAATGGAAATCCTGTGCACACAGCCCATAGTTCAATGGTTCATCGGCAGGCATGAGCAAAGCCATTTCATCGTGTAGTTAGAGTGAGGATATAAATATATATATGAATACATAGAAATGAAACTTGCTCTTCTTGTCCCTGGAGAAAAGATTTTCCTTAAGTGCCAGCTTGCTGAGCCTGAAGTGTCTGTATTTTTGAACCTGAGCGTTCATCAGTATCAAATTATCATCTCAGCTCTCTCTCAAGAATTTTGTTTTGCTCGCTGGAGGGGACAGACACTCGGCACACCTGAGATGATATTGACTGCTGTGCTGAGTGGTGAATGCAGCTTAGCTTCTAGGATTTCAGTGAGGTCCCCCACATCCATACGCTTTGGGGGGGGGAAGATACCATTGTCCTGCTGTAGCCCCGCTAGGCTGCACCAGAGGCTAGGAAAGAATTGCCCCGGCACAGGCCCTGTGTTGTATATCCCTATGCTGGTTTCAACACAAGACCTGCTGTCCAGGGTGGTGCCCGAAGGGGGTGCATCAGGTTGGGAAAGGCTGTGGCTGTACATCTATGGCCATTCTGGTTTGTGCCACAGGCTATAGACAGCTTTGGGGAGGTTGCTTGAATTTGGAGCACCCTCCTGAGGTCTGAGGAGCCCATACACAGGAAGTAGGAAAGGTCAAGGCATTTCAGCCATTCTCTCTGAGGGAGGGAGCACAGGTCAAACTGTACGTCCATCCATTCAGTCTTTGGACTCTCAGGTGGGACCATTATTCTCAAGGGTGTGACTTGTGCCACTTGTTTTTCCCACGCTGCCTCTTTGCATATAGACTGAGACAATACACTCATGTCATAGGGTGGCCACCAGCGAGCTCTCGGCCATGTAGCACTGAAATCACAGCCAAAGGGGTAACACATGGGTGAAGGCAAACAGATTACAATCACTCCCTTAGGGTTCAACTCACCCTTGCACAGAAGAGTCAATATATGCCGTGTTGAATTTAAATCTTGCACAGTCCCTGATAGTAGCCTGCACACAGAGCTAAATATAGCCTCGGGGTATGTCTGTGAAGCAGCTGGGACATGTCATTAGCATCGCTACAGAGGCATGGATTAACTGCTCAAGCTAAAAATAGCAATGTGGCCAAGTTGGCAGCTTGGATGAGCTGCCCGAGTACAATCCTGACAGATTCCTTGGGCTCATAGGTAGCGACTCTGATGCCAACCGTGCCTTCAGGCCCCGCTCTTTTTCAGCACGTCTCTGTACCTGAGTTGGGAATCACAGCCCACAACTGCTGTGTAGACACGCCACTAGTGCCTTCACAGACAGGTTTTAACTAAAACTGGTGACCATAAAAAAAATAAAAAGTTGAAAGACTTTCCATAACCCAGATCCAACCTTCTCTCCTGTCCCTAAGAGTATAAGGGATTTTTGTATCTGACACTCTAAAGAACAAGACACTTTAATTCTTTTTAAAAATACAGTGGCACATTTATTACTCATTAATTGAATTACCCAATGGCTTTATTATGTAGTGCCAATTAAAATTAACTAGCAGTCTACCAAATTCTCTTACAGACAATTAGTGATACATATTAGTTTTAGGCATGAATTAACTGGAAAAAACCTCATGTTTTATTTTAGTAGTGTCAGGAAAATGTAAGAAATCATTGGCTCTTAAGATGGTAGGCTACATGATAATGTTTTCAAGTTGGCTGTGGATCAAACAATTTTGGTTTTGTGTCATGAGAATGATATAGAAAGGTGGAATAATTATGGGTTGTTTCCACTAGAAAATAAGAAGGTGTGATTATAAAGTACTCCTCTTAGGAAAGAACAATCCATTGCACATACACAAAATAGGCAATGACTGCCTAGGAAGGAGTACTGTGGAGAGGGATCTGGGTGTCATAGTGGACCACAAACTAAATTGACTTAAAGTTGACTTAAAATCGACCTTATTAAGTTGACTTAGAGCATCCACACTGAAAACTCCTTTAGACTGCCCACATCCACACTGGCAGCTGCTAGAATGACTTAACACTTAAGTCAACCTTATTTAGTCAACTTAAGGGCTAC
Organism: Podocnemis expansa; assembly: GCA_007922195.1. Taxonomy (NCBI): domain Eukaryota; kingdom Metazoa; phylum Chordata; order Testudines; family Podocnemididae; genus Podocnemis; species Podocnemis expansa. The sequence goes on along the minus strand of ML682056.1, from coordinate 11,739,652 downwards.
TCCCCATCTACACTGGCTTAAGTCCACTTAATAAGATTGACTTAAGTGTTAAGTCAACCTTAGAGGTGGAGTTATTAAGTCATATTAAGGAAGCACTGAAGTCGACTTAATAAATTCCCAATGTGGACAGAGCTTTCCTTAGGTCAACTGAAGGAAGGTTAAGTCAACCAAGACCCCAGTGCAGACACACCCTGAGTCAACAGTGTAATGCTGTTTCAGGAAAAGCCAACACCATTTGGGGATGTATTAACAGGAATATTGTAATTAAGACACAAAAAGTAATTCTTCCACTCTATTCTGCCCTGATTAGGCCTCAATCGGAGTATTGTGTCCAGTTCTGGATGGCTTATTTCAGGAAAGATGTGGACAAATAAGAGTCCAGAGCAGAGCAACACAAATTATTAGAGGTCGGAAACACTTGACCTATGAGGGAAGATTGAAGGAGCTGCATCTGTTTACTCAGGAGACTGAGATGGGATATGATAGCAGTTTTCAAGAATCTAAGAGGTTATACCGAGGAGGACAGAGCAAAACTGTTCTCCTTAACTGCCGATGATAGGACAAGAAGCAATGGACTTAAATTACAACAAGGGAGGTTTAAGTTGGACTTTAGGAAAAAAAATCCTAACTGTCAGGGTGATTAACCACTGGGATAAGTTGCCTAGGCAGGTTGTGGAATCTTCATCACTGGAAGTGTTTAAGAGCAGGTTAGGCAAGCACCTGTCAAGGATAGTTTTAGAGGGTACCTGGTCCTTCCATGAGTGCAGGGGACTGGACTTGATGACCTCTCATGGTCCCTTTCAGTTTCTATGATTCGATAATCTTGGTCTCACTTTGTTTGTTACCAAAATGAGCATAAGTTTCTGCTCTCCTGTCTTCACTGGAATCAAACAGCAGGCAGTGTCCATGCTCAGAAATCACCAGGCCAGCTGTTCCAGGGACCTCTGTGTCCAAGATACTCTGTCTCTTTGCTTGCTCTCAGAGTCGCCCTCACAATTCCTTTTCTTTGCTTTTTCCACCTCCTATATATCCTACATTAGCAATTTGGGGAACTCCACAAGGGTTAGCTCTGATCTGCCATGTGAACTATCACCTCAGATGGCTGCCACCATGCTCTTCAGCTGTTTTTACTACAGAAAGGGGTTTGTGGTTCCTTCTGTTGAGCCTGAGAGAGAATGTTTGGCTTGCCCATTGACTTTAACAACATCTGTGTTTGTCTTTGGATTTAAGATTTGCCCAGGAATAATTATTATTAGTGTCATTGGATTTAATACAACAGTTGTCATTAGCACCTTTCAGCTTAACAACAGGAGATTGTGTTTGTTTGATTTTAATTTAAAGAACATCTAATAGTCGTATCGACATATGTTCCCTCATTGTAAATGCTCCTCTAAAATGTGAGTGTGAGTTCATGAGGGATCACCATAAACTTTTACACCAAATGAGGATGGGAAAAGGTTTTATACTGAGACAAACTGACTCAATCCACTAATAAAAAGGCCTCCTGTTATAATGCAAAGCCTAAGCTAAGTTCAAGCCTGATGAGCAATGAGCATCCATATGGAAAATCAGTGAACCAAAACTGATGTGTTGAAAACTAGACCTAACAGGTGGACAAAATAGTAAGAGGATGAGCTATTCTCCCTATCACTCCTTTCTGGTGGGTCCTCAGAAAGAGATTTTGGAGAACAGGCTAGTGAAACACTGGTGGACTAAAAGATGAGAAGAGGGGGCAGATTAAACTGTACAACATGATTACCATCTCCCCACATCCCCAACTCCTGGGATTTTCAACCCTCTTTATTTTAAGTGATGTCCTAATGAAGCATGGCCAAAAAGAGAGACCTTGAGAATATCAACACCTCCACTAGCTTGTGTTGAATAAGAATCTGACTTAGTTGTCCAAGACTGTGTATTTTGCAACAGAGCTAAAAGTCTGTGAGCAGAGAAGCAGTTAAAATTGCAGTGCCCGCACCAGTGGTCTTCAGCCACCGTGTTGGGACACAAAGGTGTGCTGTGAAGAGCTGGCAGGTGTGTCACGGAAATCTGGCAGCTCAGTTTGGAGCCAGCTTGGGGCTCCTGGTGCCCACAGATCTCTGCTGCCCTCAACAGCCCTCTCCTGCTGCATGACACAGGAAACAGCCAGGGCTGGATGAGTAAAGGGACTGAGGGGCTGCACCACAGACGTCCTGGGCATGATGGGAGGCCTCACAAAAATAAACCCAGCTCCACTGAGCACGACTGCCAGGAAACCAGCCTGTGTTGGCTTGACTCTGCCCCCAACCAGGTCCCAGAGTGCTGCATCCTCCAAAATGTTGCAGCTTCCCCAGTGCTCCCAGTCCAACCACAACCAGCAGATTGTAGTGCATCACACAGGGAAGGAAACATCATCTGTCAGCTGTATCACAATGGAAAACAGGTTGAGAACCCCTGCCCTACACAAGCCAATGTTGGTGCAAAGTTTGTCAGGCCTTGGAATGGCTGATAAGACCATATGCTGGACCTGTATTTTTCCAGCAGTGTGGTTGTAAGTGAAAATCAAAATGACAGGCAGAAACTGTGTTGTCTCTCTTTGTTTGCTATTCTTCTCTTTCCCTTTTGTGCACATTTGTCTCATTTTGCCTTCAGCCCATCCCAACTAACTTATTTTTTCCCCAAAAGAAGAGTTACTGCCATCTTTAATATCACTTAGAGACTGCCAAACCGAGGGGATTTTCCTTCTAAAAAGCTCTTCCCACCTAAATGGAAGGGGAACAAGAAATACTATTAAGATAAAAGTCTTACTTAATACTTCACATTTCAAATATTTGAACTGTTCTTTCTTTTTTGTACCTTTCATAAAAGGTGAAAGGATTTTCAAGGGTGTTTGCAAAGATCCTGAGCAGCTATAATCTCTGTATACCAAACCCTGTAGCATTTTAAAAACAGGTTAATGTTGGTCTTTGGGCTCATGTATTCCATCTAAATTAATACAATAGACATCAGTTTAAATTCCCTACCCTTGATTATATGTCTGTGCTGCCTTCCTTGGAGGGAAATCTCCAATCCCTGAATTCCAGTGAAGCACTGAACCACTTGGAAATAGTGATCATAATGTAATAAAACTTAACATCCCAGTGATGGGAGGACACCAAAGCAGCATTAAAGGTCAGAAAGGAGAGCTACTCAAAACTGAAGAAGTCAGTTAAACAGAAATGAAAAGTTACAATGTCGAAAGTGAAATCCCTGAACACTGTGTGGAAACTTTTTAAGACGATATAATAGAGGCTCAGTTTAAATGTGTATCTCAAATTACAAAACATAGTAAAAGTATAAAAAGTGTCACTGTGGCTAAATAACAATGTAAAAAAAGCACTTAGAGGATAAAGGCTGATTTTAATAAATGGAGCTTAAATTCTATTGAGGAGAAAAGGAAAGAGCATAAACTATGGCAATTGAAGTGTAAAAATATAATCGGGAAGACAAAGAAATAAAAGAATTTGAAGAGCAGCTCACCAAAGACTCAACAAGTATAACAAAATAATAATAATAATAATAATGATAATAATAAAAGTAAGCACATCAGAAGCAGGAAACATGCTAAACAGCTGATAAGTCCACTAAATGATTGAGATGCAAAAGGGTGATTCAAGGATGATAAGACCATTGCAGAGAAACTAAATGTATTACATGCATTGGTCGTCACGACTGAGAACGTGAGAGATTCTTTTGAGTGACAAATCTAAGGAACTGTCCTGGATTGAGGTGGCATTAGAGAAGATTTTGGAACAAACTGATAAATTAAACACTAATACGCCACTAGAACCAGATGTTATTAAACCAAGAGTCTTGAAGGAACCCAAATGTGATACTGCAGAATTATTAACCATGATATGTACCCTATCATTTAAATCAGCTTCTGTATGAGTTGACTGAAGAATGGTTAATGTGTTATAAAGAAAAGAATTATCATGTAGACCTATACAATTTGTTGGGCAACAGTCATTATGAGTTTTATGCAGAGAAATCATGCCTCTCTAATCAACCAGAGAATCTAGGGAGCTCAGGGGGAGGAGGGAAGTCAACAAGCATGTGGACAAATGTGATACAGTGGATAGAGCGTACTTAGATTTTCAGCAAAACAGACAAGGAGTCCTGTGGCACTTAAACACTAACAAATACATTTATTGCATGAGCTTTCATGGGAGAAAATCCCAGCAGTGGTGTTTTCTCCCATGAAAGCTCATGGAATAAATGTATTTGCTAGTCTTCAAGTGCCATAGGATTCCTTGTTTGTTTTGCTGAACTAGACTAACACGGCTCATCCTTTGGAGCTTAAGGGAATGTTCACATAGCAGTCTATTTCGAAACCACAGAGGTTGTTTTGAAATAAGAAATGCCAAGTTCACACAACGTACCATTGTTTTGAAACAAAGGGTTCCGTTGTTTGGAAACAACGGTGTTGTTTTGAAACAACTTAAACCCCATTTGGTGACAAAACAACATTGTTTCGAAATGATTGTTTTAAAACAATCTCGTCAGAATATGTTATTTCAAAACAATGGTGACTTGTTTCGAAATAACTGTTGTCCGAACATGCTATTTCGCTTTGAGCTTTTTTCCTTAATTTGAATTAACATTTTCTTAATTCGAATTAACTTATTTCAAAATAACGCCTTATTTCAGTACAAGTTGTTTCGAAACAACTTGTATCGAAATAACCCCCTGTGTGTGAACATAGCCTTAGCTTTTCAGAAAGTGGTTGACAACTCTCCCTCACAAAAAGATTGTAAGATGTCATGGCATAAGAGGAAAAGGGATGTCATGAGATAAGCTTGGATCAGTAACTGGTTAAAAGTTAGGAAACAAAGGGTAGGAATAAATATTTTATTTTCACAAAGGAGGGAGTTAAATAGTGGTGTCAACCAGCATCTGCACTGAAACCAGTACTGTTTATCATAAATGATCTTGGAAAAAGGGTAAATAGGTAACAATTTCCAGATGATACAAAGCTATTCAAAATTGTTAAATCCGAACCAGCCTGTGAAGAGCTACAAAAGGCTCTCACAAAACTGAGTGACTGTGCAACAAAATGGCAGCTTAAATTCAATGCTCATAAATGCAAATTAATGCACATTGGAAAATATAATACCCACTATACATATAAAATTTCTAAATTAGCTGTTACCAGTCAAGACAGAGATCTTGGAGTCATTGTGCATAGTTCTCTGAAAACATCCGTTCAGAGTGCAGTGGTAAAAAACAAAACAAAACACTAGGAACTCTGTGAATCATTGTGGAAGAGAAAAATAACACAACACAATACATAATATTGTCTCGTATAAGTCTGTGGTCTGCCTACATCTTGAATATTGTGAGCAGATCTGGGTACCCCTTCTCAAAAAAGACATCTCAGAACTGGAAAAGGTACAGGAAAAGGCAACAAAAATTATTAGGGACATGGAAAAGCTTTTGTAAGAGAAGAGATTAATAAAAGCAGGACTTTCAGTTTGGAAATGAAATGACTAAGGAAGCATATGAGGGGGGGTCCATAAAATCATGACTGGTATGAAGAAAGTAAATAAGGAAGTGTTATTTACTCCTTGTAATGCACGAACTAGGGGTCACCAAATGAAATTAATAGGCATCAGGTTTAGAGCTTGAATTTATTTGCAAAGTTGACTGTATTGCATCAGGGCCTAATAGGGACTTCAGCTCTTTTTGCCATTACAACAACTGCTTTGATTTGTTCTTACAGTGTGACCTGATCCTATGACTTACACCTCCCTGCATTTATTCTTTCCCATTGTGCAAGTTCCCTCATCCGAAAAGCATCTGACAAAGTGGGATTTTCTCCCTTGAAAGCTCATGCAATGAACCAATTTGTTAGTCTTTAAGTGCCACAGGACTCCTTGTTTGTTTTCCTGCACACAGTCACCCTGTGGAACTCTTTGCCAAAGGATAGTGTGAAGGTCAAGTCAATAATGGAGTTCATAAAACAACTAGATAAACTCATGGAGGATAGATCCATGAATGGCAATTAGCCGGGATAGGCTAGGATTGCTGTTTGTAGGAGACTGGGAATGGCTGATGGGATGGATCAATTGATGATTACCTCTTCCATTCATTCCCTCTGAAGTACCTGGCATTTGCCACTGTTCAAAGACAGGATACTGGGCTAGATGGACCACTGGTCTGACTCAGTATGGCTGTTCTTTCATTCTAAGCAATAGCTTCATCACTGAACATCTGACAGTGTATTATTTCTTACTGATTGAATGTTTGAGAGACCAATAGAAGCCAATTTGACTCTTTGATATCAGGTCTGACATCAACAAAACCAAATTGGTTTGTCCTGTTAATCAAGTGCTAGAGCAGATCAAAGTGTTTTGAATGCTGAAGGAGCAGCTCACTGTAATGCCTTGAAAATAAAGAAGACATCACAGCTAAAGATGCATCCCATCATCTTCTCTGTTATCCAGCAATTTGAAGTCTCTGTAATGTCCTGCCTGTAAGATATTTTTTAAATTAGCTTCCCCCCCCCCTTCCCTAGTTCATGGATCAATAAGTAATTTGGAAACTAAAACACTGGGTCTGGTTGAATGGTTTGTACACAACAGTGGTGACAAAAGACAAAGAGAAAACAGCCTGAAAACGTTAGGCAAAGAAAATTCTGAAATGTTCACACTTCACTGATTCCGTCAGTGCTCTGTTCTTTATGTCTGCAGTATAAATGATCCAGGGAGTTTTACAACATCCACATGGTATGTTTAACCTTACACCCATTACTGGCTGCTCTGGAGGCAAATGCAGAGAGAGAAATTGGGGGGGGGGGAGCACAAGGGAGTTTCCTACCTCTGGACAAGGATTTAGCCACCACCATTTCCTTAGTGCATGGACTACTTCCTACCTGCAATCATTCTTGGGGCTCCAGACAATCCAAATGGGAAAAGAACGGGCAGGGAGGAAACATGACAAATCTATCTCATTACTCAAGAAAAATGCTTCTTATCAGCCATCCCCACACACTGCATGGCCAATCCCAGATATTAAAAAATCGCTTTGGTTTATTTCGATATTAACATATGGGCCTGATTCTCCAAGAATCTTGGTCTGAGATTGGTGTTGCTAAGTTCCCGGAGCACCCACAAATTCAGACACAGCATACAGCACGAGCAGCTCCTTAATGATGATGAGCAATCAGGAAAGGTCAAAATGTATTTAAAATTAATCTGGGACAAGAAGTTCTATACTATTGGATGAGCAGAATAAATTAATATTGATACATTGCAGCTGGCATTGAAGTTTACTCGGCCTGCATGCTTCTTCGAGCACCGCTGTTTAATGAGCTGCCTACATACTAAGCCTTTTGTGTGCTGGAGTGATCTCCTGTTGTATATCATGTATGTGACTATTTCCCATTACAAGGGATCATAGCAAAACAGCTTAAATTGTCCCTATCGAGTTTAATTTCCATATGTATCTACTTTGCCTGGAATCCGTATTCCATGCATTCAGTATAAATCCATACCTGTTTGAAGACTCCATGCTGATTTAATAAAGCATGATGAAACTCATTAGTGCAAGTAGCATATATTAGTTGTGAAGCTGTGTTGGCTTTGGGGCCTGGATAAGGCTTGCCTATGATGAGACTTTTTTTTCTATTAAACGCAAGCCTTCTCTCTACACTTAATGTTAGACATTTAAACCACGAAATGCAGTAATCAGGCTGAGGAACAAAAGCTGGGTTTCCAACACAGTTCAAAATGGACAGCCAGCCCATGCTGCTATTTAAATGCTTTCACTGCACACAAATTCTAAGTGAAGTACAACTCTCTGTATTAGAACAGAGTTGCAAGCACAAATCCATCCCTAGTAGCATAGTTTTGTGAAAGCCAGAGCTGCATGCCCAGGACCACAGCTAGGATAGTGTTGGAAAAGCCACCTAAGGAATGGCATCAAGGGCATTTATGTCAGGGATTATGTCAGAGTGTCTGTCCCCTACACACTCTACTGGTTCCTTGATTTTTAACTTTTGACCTAACTCCCTTTCCAAGTTTTATTTATTTATTTATTTATTTAATTTGTTGTCCTGAGAATTGTTCGGTTCAGTAGTTCTTCCCCTGGACTGATGGGGGCCTTTGTGTCTCCTGTCCACCCCAGTGCCTGCAGTAGGAATACAGTTTCTTCTCGTTTCCAGTCCTCAAACTCATCAATTCTCCTTCCCACCAAATCCATCCACTCACCCTTCATTCCCCAGCCTATCCATTGTCCTCTTCACACCACTCTATTCACCAGTTCTCTTTTCTGCATTCTCCACCAACCCCATTAATTTTCTTTTCCCTAGCCTATATTCACCCAAAATCCAACAGTTTGCTTGACTTTTCTCCAATCCTTTAAGTCTATCAGTCCTCACCTTGCTCAAGTCTACTTCTTGACTTCTGAGATGCGCTATTTACTGCCTCCTCCAGACCATGGGCCCATAATGTTGTGTGGAAGTGAGATGTCTCCAGATATCCTTGTTAATTCCCTTTCACCAAACTGTTTAGGAGCGTTGGGGTCAATTCCTTGCCTCTTATGAAGTTCATACCCTTGATCACTGAGCTCTTCGGCAATCACTGCCAGAGGTCGCTTACCCCAAGAGCACATGAAAACACTGCTTGCTTTTTTAAGCAGCTGATTGTATCACATGCCAGGAACAGATTTTCTGGGGGGAAGAGACACTCCCTGGCCACCTATAAACACTCTTAACCTTCCATCCTCAAATTGCAAATGATACAGGAGAACTCTGCTCTCTTTTCTGTATCTTTCATATATTTTTCAGCTCTACAGGTAGGTACCCCAGTCCCTGCGCTCTGCTTTTAGTCATCAACACGTACCCTTTGTGCAAGCGTCACAGCAGAGAGAGAATATTTGTGTATCAGCCATTCGTTGAACTGTTCATAGCCCATCACTGACCCCAGTCCCTGCATTTTCCTAATCTTATCACTCCAATCACTTCTTCTGATTGCTTCAAAGCTGCAGTAGTTCCATCAATTTACATTGCTGGAGAGGGTCTCCAAAGCCAGACCAAATGACCTCAGCTTCTCTGTCCTGATGTCTCCCCAATCACTCATTTGCAGTGCTGGTGCCACCTGGCTTTTTAAAGGGCTGGACTTTTTACCCCACCATGGCAGTGGAGGAAAGAGTCACATTCCCAAAAGTTCCCATTCATGCCATGTGTGATGGTTGATGAGATCTTGAAATTGCCCACTAAGGCTAAAGCAAATCCTTTTACAAGGACTACCGACCTGCACATAGGTGGGAGGGCCTTCAGATATGAGCTGAACTTCTACAGTGGTGAGAAATGTAATAGATGCCTCTCCCCACAGTCAGCCACCCTCTCAAGCAACAGTAGTTCTTTTAAACCTGTAGAGTAGTGGTTGCCAAACTTTGCAAGGCCCAGGGACCCCTTTTTAACATGAAAAAACTTTGCGGCCCCTTGGCCACAGCCAGGATGAAATGGTGCCACCACAGCTGGTGGAATCTGGCCCCCAGGATCCAGGAACGGCCAGCGAGCAGTGCCACCACCATCATGGCCCCCAGTCCCTGCCAGGGAGCAGAGCTGCCATGGCCAGAGCCCCCTACCCCTGACCCTGCCCTGAAGCCTTCCCTGCCTGCTGGCCTGTTCTCCAACAGCCCCCCTCACTGGTTCTCCATCCCTGACCCCCCCATGGTCCCTTTTCTTCCCCTTACCTGGCTGCTGGAGCTGCTGCACTTGGTGATGCCACAAGCTGCTCTCCCTGAGCATACATCTGAGCATGCTCAGGGCAGGAGTTGTAAAAACTCCCAGCCGGCACAGCTCCCTGCTACTGGAAGACGGTGTCTTCTGGCTGGGTTGGGGTGCAGCTGCTGGCCATGTGCTGCAGGGAGTGTTGCCTGTGTGGGTGAATAATGGGGGCTGTGCCCCAGAGGTCCCATGCAGCTTACAGGGAACACTTGGAGGAGAAGGTGTGCGGGGAGAGGTGCTTTGCTGGGTCTTCATGGCAACCTATGACACCAGTGGAGTCCGGACCTAGCTCCCAGCATGTCTGTAGACCCCTTGTAGTACCTCTGCAGCTTCCCCCCAGCTGTCTGCAGACCACAGGTTGGGAACCACTGTTGTAGAGTATTTACTTAAAAAAAAAAGTTGGACTTTTTCATCTCTTCACTCACCCTCAGCACCACAAAGCAAACATCATTAATTACTTTGAAATTTGATTGAATTGTTGTCTTTGTCAGTATCCCTTTTTTTCCATGTGACTTGCTTCACTGTGGGGAGCCTACCTATTTAAAGTTGTGCTCTAGTTTGAACTTCAACAATGCCGCAGAGCTACTTAGCTGGATTAATGACATCCATTCTGACTTGGCAGTTTCAGGGTGAAAAAGTGAAGTTTCCAAGATGATCCATAGAGTGCTATCTCTGCTCTTTTTTAAGTGTGCCATTACTATCTTAATTAAACCATTATAATACCCTATCTTGTAAAAATATATATCTCATTACTACTTCCTAAAGATTATTCCTTCTTTTATATCCCCTTCTCTGGGAAATGCATAGGAACACAGGTGTTTATGACCTTGTTGGCTCATAATGTTGAACTTCCCCAGAATTAGGGGAAGGCACAATCCTTGAAAATCCAAAGGGGATATCATTCTCATTCCCAACTTGGCATCTCTTCCTTCTTTTCTGTGTCAGGTGAGGTTACTATCTCTTTTCAATATGACAACTCAGGCTGAAGTGGCAGGTGACAGGTGTTGACACTGAATTTCAGGCAAATGTGGCAGGGCTCCCACCCCATCCATCCATCCCTCCCTCCATCCACTATGAGATACTGATAGAGAGTTGTTGAGTGAGGGGTGGTCATAGCAATGCTGACACTGATCATGTTCTTGGTAAATGAGCAAGTGGGGATCCTGTATGCTCTTGCCGCTGGAGGATTCCATCACACATTAGAAGCTCATCTGGGAGATGGGGCTAGGTTGCTCTTCAGGGGAAGTATGGTATGACTGGCTCTCCCTGTCTGAGTTGGCAATATTTGGCTGCCTGTTTGGGACCAGGCAGCCCATACCAATAGCTTGATGCAGTGGCATAGTGATGGGGGTGGGAGGGAGGCCAAACCCCTGGGTGCTGGGTTGCAGGACACTGGATGGGGGGGCTGCAAGGCACAGGGTGGCCTTTGGGTGCCCAGGGGAGCACAAATGTGGATTTGACTTCCAGGCATGAGCAGGCACTGGACACCCTCCCTATGCCACTGGCTTGATATCAGTCTCTAAATAATCAAATAACAAAACACCAGCTCAGGAGTCAGCGGTAATGCACCTTTAAATAAACAGAGTGAAAAATCCTTTCAAATGAAAGTGCTTTGCTGCTGCAGGCAAGGCCATGGCCTGGCCTTTGGGTTAATCCTGAGGTGCTCACCCAGTTGTGTACCTGAGCAAGTACAGGCAAGCCTTCTTAACTGGCTTTTGATTTGTCAGTATTTCCTCTAGGGCTCCCCTTTAGGCCTCTTGGTCATCCTATCTGAGTGGATTTCTCTTGGGCAGGGACTGTAGGGTGCTGACACCTTCACTAGGAGACAGAAAAGGTCTGATAGACCCACCACGCCTCACCCTTAGAGATGTTTTCAGTTGCCTCTCCAAAACAAATGCAGGGTGCGAATTAAGGTGCATTCAAATGGAACAGCCATCCCTGGCCAAAAGTACTGCCTTCTTCATTAGCAGAGTCACTTTACTTCTCTATCTTGATTGGATTCCAAAGACAGCGCAGGCTACTGCATTTAACCCTGTTCCTCCCACTCCGTTATCTTGTTCCACTGAAGTCCTTTTGGTTTGGGCCTGGTACAGCTATTAGGAAACCAAGTAGCTTTGCATTAAAGATCCCAATTTGATTAATTTCAGCTAATTAAATGGCTCAGCTGCAAGAAAACCCAGCAGAAAATCAAATACAAGGACAGAGAACAACTCCTTAGAGCATTGTTCAATCTTAGATACATCTAAATCCCATTCCATCTAAACCCCACTTTGCCTTAGATGCGTGCAAGAACGCCCGGCTACCTTGGAAAATGCATGTCACACCATATCACACGGTGCCACCATAGCCTGAAAAATTCATCCTTTGAGACATCTTGTCACAGAACATCATAAATATCCAAGTAGAATTTGGCTTAATGTCACATAGTGATGTTGAGGTGTATTTTTGTTTGTGGAACCCATAAACTACCATAGTGGGGTAGAGGACAATGGACTAGCTAGTCTAGTATCCTGTCTCCACAAGTGGAAAATGCTAGTTCCTTCAAAAAATGTGTAATCTGCCTCTTGTTAAACACTGGATCATGGGAGGAAATGTCTCCTGGACTTGATTTTGTGATGAGTGTGTGCCTGACAGGCTCCTGAGTGCTTCCTGAAAGTTGGGTGCCCCTTCAACTTTCAGCATATCAGAGCATCAGGTTGCAAAGTATGAGACTGATACTATGGGTGAGTTTATATCTGTTTTGTGCCACTGCAGATTCTATTCTTAGCTCCCAGCTCTATATCCCTGATTGATGATAGTGAGCCTCATTCATTTAGCTCCAGGTTCTTGTTAATGCCAAACGATCCTTTACTCCGTAGGTTCTCATTAAACCAACCGACCTATTCACGGCATAAGGTATCATGATGGAATTTGGTCCCTAATGTCCCATCTCAGAGTCACAATTGGAAAAAGGTGACTGAAGGGGAAACATTCCAGAAGGGTAACTCTGTTAGTCTAGTTCAGCAAAACAAACGAGGAGACCTGTGGCACTTTTAAAGCCTAACACACTTATTTATCACATGTGTTTTTGTGAGAGAAAATCCCACTTTGTCAGATGCTTTGAAGATGGGGAACTTACAAAATGGGAGGGAAATAAATGCAGGGAAGTGTAAGTCATAGGATCAGGTCAGACTCTGACAGCAAATCAAAGCAGTTATTAAAAAGGAAAAAATAGTTTTGGCTTGCTCTCAATGTTTTGTTATGGTACAGCTGAGATATTTCCATCCAGTTTTAATATTTTATTTCTTTTTTAGTGATAATGTAAAAGAAATTTCAAAATTAAAAGTCATTTCTAAACCAAAAATTGAAACATTCCATTCTGAAACTATTAAAATTAAATGCTTTAATGTTACAAAAATTCTTCTTCTTCTTCTTCTTCATTAAATTGTGTCAAAATGAAAACATCTCACTTTTGAGAAACTGGCATTTTCAATAGACAAATGCTCCATCAGAAAATTTCTGACCAGTTCTATGGATAGTTTTTTGTAAGAACCTATTCAGTTCTTGGTCTCTGCTACTGCTGCAGAGAAGGCAACCAACAAGTATTAACTGTGGTGGTAGCTTCTGTGATATGGACTCTTAACAACTGAAAAGTGGTCTGAAACCAGTTAACTCACTTCAGATCTGTAACCAGTTAATTATCAAAAAGTGTTTTTTCAGTCTCATTCTGGGATGGATTTGAACTGACATGCTAGCAAGAGTAGGTTCCACTCAGTTCAAAACTCTTCTCTTATTACCTTGTGGAACACACTGGCTTCAGAAGTCACCGAAGCCAAATGCATAGAGAGATGCAAAGAGGGACTGGACATTTATATGGATAAAAAAATACTAGAGTTACTATAGTTCCTTATAACAATGTTTTTGGAAAGATGATAAACCTCATGTTTCGGGCAAGGATGAGACCTATGTGGGAAAGGGGGATATTATCCCACATCAGTATCGCAGGTATCTTATACCTTTCCTCTGACATGTCTGGCCATTCTCAGAGACAAATTATTGGACTAGATCTTACCCTCTATGGCAGTTCCATGTTCTTATTACCCAGCATAGGTGGTTTTTTGTTTTTGTTTTTGTTTTTGTTTTTTCCTGAAATCTGTGCTCCTTTTAGGAAAGCCAACTATAACAAATCAACCAGTGAGATCTAAAAGTTAGGCGTTCTCAAGATTGAGGGTATATATATTCTATTTTGAACAATATTAATCCAATCTGCTTTCATCAGGCATGTATAATATAAAAGAAACATAAAACATACCGTGTTGTTATGCAAGCAGATGGCTCTTTTTCTTTGTTCAACACAGAAAGAACCCTTGTAATTTGCAATTGTCAAAGAGACCTTTGTGTATTACTGACTTTTGCTGTACAGTCAAATGACACAAACTCCACTGATCAAAGGCAAGTTTGCTGCTAGGGAATACTCTTTCATATCCTGAGGGGGCTGATCTGATGGCAATCACAAAGGCAGAGGAAGTGGTGGGAGCTTGCATCTTTGAATCAACCAGATCCAAAGTCATTGTGACTTATGTGTATGCATACATGCTAACAAATGAGAAAAAGGGGAATTAATGAGAATTTAGCAGTTATCAATCTTCCACCAGGCATTGCAAATAATCTTTCTTTCACTGGGTCTGCCACTTAAACAAATCTTTGCTGTTTTACATGACAAGGCTTTGATTCCATACACAGAGAAGTGTACATTCTCTGCACAATATGCATGCAGAAATAAAATGCCAGGAGTATTCATGTCATAGAATTCAGCCCTTTAAAGTACTGGTGTGGGTTTCATTTTGTGTTTGGTTTTTTGGAGCTCTGAAAGCTTTGTTTATCCTTTTTTGTTAGGCATCTAACAGTGATGTATCCTGCTGATCTAAATCTGTCTATCTACAAACCTAACTACTTTTATGACCTTCATCACCACAGCATCTTTAATCTAAGGAGCTGATTCAAAGCCAGTTGAGTCAATGGGAGCCTTCCCGCTGACTTTAAGAGGGTATTGATAAGTCCCTAATTCCAGGCTTGAGCTCAGGTCTTAAATGTCCAGGACTCTAGAGGCCTGATCCTTTATGCAAAGCCTCTGCTGAAGTCGGTGTCGTCCAGTTGAAAACAGAGATGTGTTGGGACAGAGAAATCTAAGATGGCTGAAGGCTCAGTCCGAGAGATATGCAGATGTAGGCCTTCTATAGTTGCAGGGACTCAGAACTTAATTGGGAGTCTTCCAGTTGAGAAGAGCCTGTGTGCTCCAAGTCCTACCTGGGAGATTACAACTCCCACAGTGCTTTGGAGGGAAAGGAGCAGGACTCTTCCTACTCCAGGGAGCAGAGAACAAGCATGGGTGGACTTCATTTTGAGGGTAGAGCACTGCCCATGGTGGATGCTGCTGTGGACTGCTGCTGGGGTCCTCTTCAGACCTTCAGGCACATCCACACAAGCAAGGAGTGAGGATTCTGAACTCTAGGCACTAATGCATGCCAGAGTTGGGGTAATTAGTGGCATATTCAGGATTTCCTTCATTGTCAGCAACCTCCTTTGCTTGTAGACACAGCTGAGTGTTGTCTATGCCTAAGCCTATACTTGAGGGCTTTTCTGTGGTGGTTGACCACCAGTTATGCAAGGAATGTAAAATTCCTTGAATAACTGCTGGCGACTTTGTACACATCTGGGAAAAGCCAACCACAAATCCCTTGTGGTCAGCTTTCCCTATGCCCCAAGGCACCCAGGACTTCCGGGACTGACTTCTGGTAGCAGTGTGGCAAGTTCAGATTCGCTGCAAACCACACCTGGAAACTTGAGCTGATGGCATCAGATTTGCCACCATCTGTCTAGACATACTCTAAGTAACCCAGGAAAAAAGCAGGGCTGGGAGTGTTAACACAGAGAACAGAAATTCAATTTTGCTGAAGCTTGCAAGGTTTTGATCTCTATTTTCTTTCCAATTCAGGACAAAACAGAAAATTTCAATTTTCTGTGAAAGAAAATCCAAGAAAAGCAAAATCATTTGAGGTCAATTAGAATTCTTTTGTTTCATGAAATTGATTTTGATCTGCTTAAAAAGAAAAAAAACAGGCAGGTGTTATGTTATAATCTAAAATCAATTTTCTAAAAAACATTTTAAAAGAAAAATTTGTAAATGTCATTCTGAAAACATCAGCTTGGGACACTAACATTATTTTAAAGGCACTCCCCTCCTTTTATTTTATTTCTCCAGAACAAAATATTGGCAAAATTGACCTGATTTTGATGAAACTGCATTTTCCTAGAAAATGGTTCTGGTGAAATTTTTCCAACCAGCTTCACTCAATCTTTGTTCTGTGGGATTTCTTCTTTAAGTAAGTCAGCCCTGGCTCCTGAAAAACTCAGTGGTGAGACACATGAGGCTTTGAGAAGCAAATGCAATGTATATGGATGCAGATGCAATGTGTATGGATGCAGCCTAAAAGCCTAAAGAGAGAAATGCAGGGTGAGACAATAACGTGAATATGGGGCAAAGTCAAAGAGGACCTGAGGAGATTCATGGGAAATGTTAGGCACAATATTGCTTTTATCAGTACACATAGGTACCACTGTCATCCTATGCATATGTCATCCTCTAGTGTCTAGAAACAGGTAAAGGATCTAAACAGACTATCTTTTGTTTCATCACTGAGGTTTGAACCCAGACCCACCACAGTTGAATGTGTGAATCTCTATCGCATGAGCATTGTAGATTCATTCTGACCAGCTGATTACACATCATCTTAATGCTGATGGAGAGATTTTTAAAGCAGAAGGTCATGAAGTAAGTTTCCCATAGCATCAACCTTGTAGTCACAACTTGTTATATAAGTGGCTTGTTAGTCAAATGACGAAGTGGGATTTTCTCTTATGAAAGCTCAGGCAATAAATAAATTTGTTAGTGTTTAAGTGGCACAGGACTCCTTGTTTGTTTTACCTGGAATTCTGTGACTCTGGAGATCTATGCTGAAGCCATAATAAAGTTGAAGTAGGAGACCTGTGGCACTTTTAAAGTCTAACAGATTTATTTATCGTATGAGTTTCGTGGGAGAAAATCTGACTCCCACAAAATCTCATGTGATAAATACATTTGTTAACCTTTACAAGTGCTGCCAGACTCCTTGTTTGTTTTGCTGAGCTAAACTGACATGACTACTCCTTTCAAACTTGTCATAATAAAGCTGTGACACTCAAAAGTCCTGGTCTATATTTCCTGTTCGCCGTTTTATAGCTCACTGTAGCACCTTCTTTAAAAAATAATAATAATAAAAATCTTTCAATATATAGTGCTCTAAGCATACAATAGTTCAATTATGGAGAAAGTTAATCCAAGATGTTAAATGGCCAATAGGAAAATATGTTAACATGTTACACTGGAATGGTATGGTGACTTATATGCTACCACTGTGTTAGCGAGATATTTTTGTGCTGTGATCATTTATAGTGCAAGCCAACTCGCTCAGCAGAAAAGAGAAATTACTCAATTAAAATAAATAACATTAATTGCCTATGTATATCTTAGTTAAATCTTTGAAATGTAATATAAAGAGACAGCTTAATGGTTATAGTTTAGATTGCACATAAAACCCAACTAATAAGATAGTGCCTTAATCTCTTGCTTTAAAGGGAATTACACCTGTCTATTAATAAAGCCCAATAGATGTTAATGTGCTTTTATGTGTTGGAAATCAGAGTTTGATGGGAATCCAGTGCAGATGGGTAAATTTTGCTTTCTCACCTCGACTTATTTTGGGTTATCGTTTCTGCCCGAGGGCATTATCTCTAGTGTTGTCATTTTTAATTGAGGTATCACAGTTGACAGCCCAGCTCTACATCTTGGCAAAAACATTGTCAAATACTCTAGAAATGTGGATTTGGAAACAGGGCCTGAGAATCAGGGACTCCTGGGTTCTCTTCTAGATTTTGCCTCAGCCCCCCTTTAGTCTTGATTCAGAAAAGTCCTGAAACCCCAGTGCAAGACATATTCAAGTTGGTGGGACTTAAGAACTTATTGAAATTGGGATGGCTTTAAACCAGTTAAAGTGCATTTCTGAATCAGAAGCCTTTGTAGGCTTAGATTAGTCTATTAGACATTGGCTATGTCTACACTTCCCAAACTTAGCTCAAATTTGTTAATTCAAACTAATAAATTTAAATGTATTTTGAATGAACAACATGGATTAACTCGAACTGCAGTTAATTTGACTTAATCCAATTTGTTAATTCGAACTCACTGCCCTTAGTTCGAACTAACAAAGTGGACATAAATGTCCACACTGTGCCAAGTTCAAACTAAAGATTGAACTAAGGGGTTAGCTCACCCTAAAGGGCAGGTCTTACTAGTTTAAACTAAGCTTTCATTAATTCAGATTAAGGATTTCCTTATTTCAAACTAATGACTAAATTAGTTTGAATTAAGACTCCTTAATTTGAGCTAGCTTGCAAGTGTAGACATAGCCATTGTGCCTTACTTTTTTCAATCTGTGAAATGGGGTTATAAATACCGAGGCTTCTAAGTGAAGCTTATTTCATTTATGTGCAAAGCTCTTTGAAATCATTAGATAAAAATTACTGTGTGGTTGCCAAGCTCTGTCATGTGCCTTATCAGCACTGGGTGCAATTTTCTAATCTCATTTGGTGATCTACGAGCCTACATCTGAATTTCTTCCTCATGCTGTCTGTCTCAGGATTCAAGGACTTTTTAGAACAGAGCCATCCCATGCTGTGTGTCTGAACAGTGGTTAGCATGAGGGGGCCTGCCTGTAACTGGGGCCTCTAGGAGCTATCAAAATGCACAAAATTGCATCATGTTGTATAGTTTATATGGTCCTGGGAATAGGACAGATTCTTTTTGTTGAGAAAGCATGCATTGGCTAGATCTGCTTT
Organism: Podocnemis expansa; assembly: GCA_007922195.1. Taxonomy (NCBI): domain Eukaryota; kingdom Metazoa; phylum Chordata; order Testudines; family Podocnemididae; genus Podocnemis; species Podocnemis expansa. The sequence continues at coordinate 11,720,991 of ML682056.1, read as the reverse complement.
CAGTCTCTCTTTTACAGCAATTTAGTGTAAGAGGATGGATTGAGGTCCTTCTAGCAATGCATTTCTATGATTTAGAGACTGCCGTGCTTTGCGTGTAGGATACAGTACTTCTTCCGGGGAGCACTCGAGGCACTCTGGTTCAGGGAGTCAGACTCGTCCCACAATGTTTTGGTGCTCAGGGGTATGCTGTAACCTTGGAAGAAGAGCAGCATATTCCATCCGCTAGCAGGCAGAACCATGACTCTGTCGACTCACTGCCTCACCCTGACCTCTCTGGACTTCCATTCATCCTTTGCCGTAGGTGCAGTCCAGGCCCTAGATAGTCTCTTGTACCAATTGATCTTTTGGCTACTCAACCACCTGTGCACACTTGACTACTGCTTTTATCTGCCCTCTAACCTGCTAATGTCACTGAGCATTATTATTCTTAAGGAGCCAGAGACAGATGAAGGAGAACTACTGGTGGAGATATTTAATGCCTCTTTGCTTAACTCTTCAGTAAAAGGGTAAATTGTGACCAGATCATTAGCAATAAGAGGCAATGAATGCAAGCCAAATTAGGGGCTGAGACGGTTAAAGACTATTTAGCTAGGTTAGTTACAGTCGAGCTGGCAGTGTCTGAAGAAATTCATCCTTGAATTAACTGGAGCAATCTTGGAACATTAAAAATTCTCTTTGAGAACCTATGGTGTAGGGGTGAGGACCTAGAGGGCTGGATAAGTTATTATATTTGCACTGTCTTTAAGAGACTGAACAGAGTGATCCAGTGAATTACAGACCAATCAGCCTAATTTCAATACCAGCCATATGAGACCAACTGAATTTCCTTTTTTGACAGTGTTACTGACCAGGTGGATGGGGGCAAAGCTGTAGACAGGACATCTTGATTTCAATAAGACTTTTGACACAGTCCCACTTAACATTATCATAAGCAAACTAGGGAAATATGGTCTAGTTTAAATTACTGAAGGGAGGTTGCACAATTGGTTGAAAGATTATACCCAAGGTGTAGTTATGAAAGGCTCCATGTCAAGTTGGTGAGCTATATCTGGTGGGGTCCTTCAGGAATCTGTCCTGTCCTGGATCCGGCACCTGTCAATAGTTTCCTTCATGACTTGGATAATGGAGTGGAGACTATGCTTATAAATCCTGTGGATGACCCCAAGACGAGAGGAGCTGCAAGAACTTTGGAGGAGATTATAAAAATTTTAAATGATCTTGAGAAATTAAAGAATTAGTGTGAATTCACAAGATGAAATTCAATACTGAAGAGTTCTTCACCGAGCAAGGAAAAATCAAATGCACAATTACAAAATGGGGAATAACTCATTGTGCATAGCATGGCTGAAAAGGTTCTGAGGGTTATGGTGTACCACAAATTGAATATAAGACAACACTGTGATGTAGTTGTGGAAAATGGTAATAATATACTGGGATTTGTGACTGGGCCCGCAAAAGTCTTGAAGCCCTACCATATCCCACCCCAGGAAAGAGCAGAAGAGGTGAGTCCTCAAGGCTGCCTAGAAAGGCTTTAAGGAAAGCAACTATTCAGAGGGAGGCTGCTGGTAGCAGCCACTCAGAGTCCATCAGGCTCATATAAAAGGGACTGCTGGCCCCAGAGGAATAAGGATGGTGTTCCTGGCTCTCTGTGAGAACTAGGCTATGAAGAAACTACAGAGGTTAAGAGGGGACATGACCTGGGCAAATGCAGTAAGCACAAAGTTAAAAGGGAGCAACTCCTGGCTGCTACTTATAGGTTCCCTGGGTCCAGTACCCAGAGTAGTAAACTGAGCTGAAATATAAACAGAGACTCAGCTGATGTGCCTAGCAAAGAGACTCCGGGGAGGAAACCATGAGGTTGCTTCCCCAGATCAGAGCAGGGGACAATACCTGACTGAGCCCAGGAAAAGTATTAATGAGGGGACTCTGAGACGTGCTATTGAACTGACTGAGGACAAGCCTGTGGATGAAGAGACCAACTGAGGGTACTGTGATAGGCCTGTCAAACAGCTTACCCCAAAAGAGGGTTTTGGTTTTTTTTGCATTTGTTTCACATGTGGACTGCGTGTGACTTGCTGGAGAACTGCATCACTGGCTATGTTCACACAGGGAGCGCTTGTTTTGAAACAGGTTATTTCGAAATAACTTGTTTCGATATAACGTTATTTTGAAATAACCTGTTTCGAAATAACAAAATGGTGTCCGCGAAATAAGCAAAAAACGGGAATCGAAATAGCGTTTCCACAGTGTGGACTAGCTATTTCGACCCAGGGGCAGTGCAGCATGGGAGGTGTGGCAACATGGCCACCTCCCTGGGCCACGTCGACAGCCATGTTGGTAGCCAATCACATAAAAGCCGGCCCTGACCTCACTTCCCTGTCCACCCACGCTAGCAGCATGCTGCAAGCCATGGACAGTGCTTGGCTGCCTAGACAGCGCCGTGCAGCACCCAGCCCCTCGGTGCACATGCAGGGTCTCCGGCACTTGTGGGAGACTCTGTTTGCAGACCCCGAGGAGGACTGGCCTCTACCTGAGGAATACATCCAGCTCAGCCGTAGGGCTCAGCTACTGCCCCTGCCCCTCCCCGTGCCCCGCTGCATCTGGGCGCGTGAGACCAGCGTCGACTGGTGGGAGAGGGTCATTCTGCGCACCTGGGGCGATGACCTCTGGCGCCAGAACTTCCGTATGAGCAGGACCAGCTTCACCCGCCTGGTGGGCGAACTCGCCCCGCACCTGCAGCACAGGGACACCCCCATGAGGCCTGCCGTCCCGGTGGACAAACGAGTGGCCATCACCCTGTGGAAGCTGGCCACCCCGGAGTCCCACAGGGCAGTGGTGCACCTGTTTGGCGTTGGGAGGTCCACCACCGGCACCATCCTCCGCGAGGTCACCAGGGCCATCAATCATATCCTCCTACGGTGCCTGGTGAGATGCGGGGACCTGCAGGACACCATGCCCGGGATGGCCACCCTTGGCTTTCCAAACTGTGCTGGCATCTTGGACACCACGCACATCCCTGTGCGCACCCTGGAGCACAGGACTGCGGTGTACCGCAACCAAAAGAGATACCATTCAGTCATTATGCAGGCCCTTGTGGACCACCGGGGCCGGTTCCAAGACTGCTACGTGGGATGGCCAGGGAGGGCCCATGACTCCAGGGTCCTCCGCAACTCTGCCCTGTACCGGGGCATGGAGGCGGGCACCCATTTCCCCCCTCACACCATCCACCTTGGGGGCGTAGAGGTGCCCATCCTCATAGTGGCGGATGCGGCCTACCCCCTGCGGCCCTGGCTAATGCGCCCATATGCTGGGCCACTCGACTCCAGCCAGGCAGCTGTTCAATCGCCGCCTCGCCCACTGTCAACAGGTGGTCGAGCAGGCCTTCGGACGCCTCAAGGCCCGGTGGAGGTTCCTGCTAACTCGCCTCCACCTCGCTGAGCGGAGCCTGCCGCAAGTCATCGCGGCATGTGCAGTGCTACACAACTTTTGTGAGCAGTAGGGGGAACCCATCCCACTCACATGGGAGGCTGAGGTCCAAGCATTTGCCAGGGACTATGAACAACCAAGACCCCAGCTGACTCGGGAGCAGCCATCTGCGCAAGCCCTTGCCATGTGCGATGCCCTCCGGCTTGCCTTCGCTGTGGAGGAAGACTGAGGACCAGGCCTGCCCTGCTCCAAAACACCATCTCCCCCCGTCCACCCACAGCCAGCCCGCACCCATCCACCCACACTGCCAACCCCCCCCCCAAATAAAAACACAGACAACCAAGAATAACTTTCCAGAGGTTTATTCACAATCACAATAAGGGAAGGGATGGGGGTGATACGGGACGGGGCAATCTGGGGGGGTCCGGGCCTTGCCCTTGGAGGTCTCCTGAGACCACTGGCCAGTGGTGTGCCCTGCCTGCTCTCCACCCCACCCAAAATGCTGCTGCATCTTTCCCAGCCAGTCCCTGGTCACCACCCCCCGGCACACAGGGGCCTTTGACCGCGGTGCCACCTGTGTCCGTGGGACCCATGGCCAGGGGGCCCCTCGGAGCCCACGAACCCTGGGCCCTACCCGCCCCGGTGCCCGGCCCTGGCCTCTACCCGTCCCGGGACCTGCTGGAAAGACCCAGCCCTGTGTGCCTCCATGGGGGGGGCATACTTACCCACAGGGGCTCCGGAGGTCCGCCGAGATGTCCCGGGGTCAGAGTCGAAGCCTGGGGCGGTGGTGGGCCCCTGCTCCTCCACGCTGCTCTCCGCCTCCATGGCCAGGAACAGCTCTGGGGTCGTGGGGCTGGCCTCTGCCGCTGGTGGTGCTGCAGCTCGAGGTCCCCCGATGGAGATGTCGGAGGCGGCTGCCTCCGGGCCTGACAAGGGGCTCTGAGGCCCCCCGGAGGTGTCCACAGCTGCAATGGGGGTACCGCTGGGCTGTGTGCCCAGGAAGGCATCCAGGGCCTCAAAATATGGGCAGGTGGCCTGGCTGCCAGGCCCCTGCAGTGCCCGGGCATCCCGGGTGCGGGCATACTCCTGCCGGAGTGTTTTTATCTTGCTCCGCACCTGTTCAGTGGTCCGGGGGTGCCCTCCTTGGGACATCGCATCTGCGATGTCACTATACACATCGCGGTTCCAGTGGCTGGCCCGGAACCGCTGAAGGATATCTGGCTGCTGCCAGATGTCCAGGAGGCACTGTACGTCCTCCTGTGTCCACACAGGAGCCCTCCTGTGTGTGGCAGCTGCGGGGCCTGGCTGCTGGGCCATGCTGCCTGTGTCAGCCCTGCCTGCCACGTTGCCTCACAGGCAAACCCAGGCAGGGACTTCCCCCAGGGCGCTGTGCACCCTGGGAGGAAGGTCAGCCAGTTATTTCGAAACAACTGTTGTTTCGAAATAACATGGCCATTAAAACGGTTATTTCGAAACAACTCATTTCGAAATAACCGTTATTTTGAAACGGCATGTCTCTTTGGCGTTGTTTCGAAACAACCGTTTTGAAACAACGCTCTTTCAACAGCCAACGAGGTTTAACTTATTTTGAAAGGAGCACGGCCATTTCGAAAGAAGCGGTTTGCTTCTTTTGAAATGGCTGTGCGTCATGTGGCCATGGCACTTCTTATTTTGAAACAACCTCTGTTGTTTCGAAATAAGAACCCTGTGTAGACATAGCCACTGAAAAACCTGCCTGGGATTAACTACCAGCAGGCTTGCTGTAATTGGTACAGAAGAGAGGGAATGGAGGTGCTTATGCAGCCAGCCCGCATGCTCATGAGAGGCACGTGTGCCCTGCCATGGGCATAGTAACAGCAGCCCATTTGTAAAATATGGGAGGAAAGCAACGCACTTGATAAAAAAGGTCCCAGAAAACCAGACCTCTAAGAAACGTTTAACAAACGTGGTGTGTTTAATCTCAAGGAAAGGAGATTAAGTGGGGACTTGATAACAATTATCAAAAATCTCAAAGGGCAGGCTGAGGCACACAGTGTCCACTGGAAGTAGAAGAGGTATTCAGCTCTTTCTGAAACAAAGGAGGTTTGGGTTAGATAGTCGGGGGGAAAAACGATCTAACTAGAAGGGTAGTTAAGGTCTAGCATGGTTTTCCAGGGGCGGCTGTGAATTCCCTGTCAATGCCAGTTTTTAAGAACCACTGGATAAATGGTTGTCAGGATTGGACTAGGTTTACTAGTCTTGTCTCAACACCGTGGCTGAACTAGGTGACCTTTCAAGGTCCTTTCTAGCCTCTCCACTTCTATGAAGGTCATTAGTAGGGTTTGAAACTAGGACATGTAGCATTGCCGTGTAAATCTATGCCACTTTAGCCTAAAGAGCTACCACCATTAACATGACAGTACTGATATTCTCTGTGTCTCAGCCACAGAAAATGTGAGATCAAGCTAGCTCAAAATCTGAGTTGGCCATACATCAGCTCTTAAATGTGTGTATCTAGATTGCAGGTTAGAAGGGAGTTGAAGAAATAGGGACCAAGCGGAAAATTTTGGGGATCCCCTTTGTGGTGTGAGGTTCAAAGCAGCTCAGCCTTTCCATTCTACCTTCATCCACTCATGCTACTTCCATTCCCCCGGGGTTCTCTGGAGTTTGAAACCTAGCATGATGAAGGCTCTGTGTAAAATAAAAAGTCATCTGGGGACAGACTATGAAGTATAAACCCTGTGAGCATGTTGCTCTCAGATTGATTTTTCTTTGTTTGCTCAGCTGGCTTTTACAGCCTCCTTTCTGATTCAGACAAATCTGAACAGCTTGCAGAACAAAATGACAGGAAGATGGAAGTATAATATGTGTTTAAATATCAGTGACCGGCTTCTTTCCTAGCAGTCTCAACATGGGGATGGCTTGTTATACAGTGCCTACCTTAATCATTTGAGACAGCCTTTTTCCTCTTGCCTGTCTGTCTAGCGATCAATCAGGAGGAGAGAGACTCTTCCCTCAATTGTTAGTCATAGTGATGGACGGCTGAATTATTAATATTGTTTGCCACTGGTTCGCCTCGTTATCTTTATTTGTAAGTCTGCAGCACAGAGCTGATGTTGCTGGTCCATTTAAAGCAAGACCTATTGGATTGGAGGCTCAGGAGGCATGCAATATTGCATTTCACATCAGCCCCCTCTGAAACTGGAATGTTTCAGATAGCACAAGGCAACTTTAAGAGAACAGGGCTGAGAGAAACACACAATGGAGAAAGAGTGTAGGAGCACTAACAGTGCACTGCCTACAGATCATGAGCTCTGACAAAAATCCTGTGACTTCAGCCCCACTGGGACTTTGTCAACTGCCAGGAAGAAAAATCATGCACCTTAAAGGTAATCACACCTGTGTAACAGCTAACACAATAGATCATTACATTTAAAAGATTTGGTACAATTGGAAGAGGCCTATTGTTTTCATGGGGTGTTGCATTCTCCTTTGCATCATGTTCCAAATCAATGCGGCCTGATAAATGAGAGGTGGTTTCTGCATCACAGTGAGTGATTTTTATATATAGCACAAGATATGAGGTTGAAAAAACGTTAAGGTTGCAATGTCAGACATTCAAAAGTCAGGAAACACTAGCCTTGTGCTCAGAGATGGATTAAGGTGTGCTAAAACCCTAAACCAGGTCAAGATTCAGAGGTCCCATACCATCAAAAATAAAGAGGACAAAAATGTATTATATTATAAAAGAAAAAAATAATGATACACTGGTATATTTGTTATATAAATAGGCCAGTGGTTCCCAACCTTTTCTCTGCTGTGGCATACCCTGAGGCCTTTAATTATGCTGTGGCACACCGCCATGATAAATTCATAAATCTTCAAATTACCTTATGAATATTCATGAGCCATAGCACCACTGTTCCGTATAGTCCCATTGACTATGGCTTCTTCTCCCATTACAACAGGTGATTTGACTTCACCCGTCTCTACATGCTGTTTCCCAGTGTTTGAATCTTAACAACAGCTCTGATTTGCTGTTACCGTATGACCTGATCCCATGTCTTACGCTCCCTTGCATTGATTTTCATCCCATTCTCTGAGTTCCCCCATCTTCAAAGCATCTAACAAAGTGGTATGTTCTCCCATGAAAGCTCAAGTGATCAATAAATCTTAGTCTTTAATTGCCACAAGACTCCTTGTTTCTTTTGCACAAAATAGGCCCATGTTTTAAAATGTTAATTAAAATTTAAAATAGGCCTATGTTTTAAAATGTATTTATTAAAATGGCTTTTAAAATGTGTTATTGTAAATAGATTTAATTAATTGGGTTTAATTAATTGAATTTGTGTGAATTTTATTTGAAGTTTAATTTTTAGAAAGCCTTTTAACTAAAATA
>ML682056.1:11700025-11713087 GCA_007922195.1 Podocnemis expansa | reverse complement strand
AAGAGAGAAGGGAAAGAAAAAGAGTAAAAAGGAAGGCAGGAAACAAGAAATGAAGGAAAAGAAAGAAAAGAAAAGAGAAGGAAGGGAAGTGAGAAGAGAGAGGGAAGGAAGGAAGGAAGAGAAAGAAAAAAGAAGAAAAGAGAGAAGGAAGGAAACAAGAAAGGAAGGAAGAGAAAAAGGAAAAAGAAGGGAAGTGAGAAGAGAAAGTGGGAAGTAAGAGAAAGCGAAGGAAGGAAGAGAAAGAGAAAATGAAAGAAAAATGTAAAAGAAGGAAGGAAAAGAAAAAAAGAAGAAAGTAAAGAAAGAAGAAAGGGAGAAAGAAAGAAAAGAGAGAAATAGAGAGAAAAGAAAGCAGATGGCAGGCTCCACCTCTTCCCCAGTTGCGTGCCTGCCAGTGCCGAGGAAGCCCTGCAGGCACTGCTGTGCTCAGCTCAGCAGCTGAGATCTGAGTCACCGGCCAGCGAGGACGCACCATCAGCTCCCAAAACCCCATGGCGAGCGCTATTTCTGAGCCCAAGCGTCTCACAGCAGCGTGGCTTTCTTCCTTTCTTTAGCATGTCTGGCGCTGCCATAAGAGGCTTGGGCTCAGAGTCAATGCTCACCATGGGGCTTTGGGAGCTGACAGTGCCTCCTCGCTTGCCAGCCGCTTGGACCTCAGCCGCCAAGCCTCCGCCCCATGCACTGCTGGAGAATGTGGTACACTGTGCGCGCAAATTAAAGGGAACAGTGTACCACTCGGTGTTCCAGCTCAGGAAACCTCTGCACCCCTGCCGGGCCGGGGATGCATGGGGCCACTGTCTGTGGCTCTTGGAAACCCCCAGCTGGAGCCACATGGGGCTGCTGCCTGTGGGTCCAAGGAACCCACCAGCCAGGTGCTCATGGCACTGCCACCCGTGGCTCAGACTCCAGTGGCTGTGGCTCCAGCTGGGGGGATTCTTGTGGCACACCACGGGACTTGCGGTGGCACACCAGTGTGCCACAGCACACCAGTTGGGAACCACTGAAATAGGCAAAGATGCAATAAAAAACACCTAAATAAAATCTGCATCTTGCAAAAAGGCTTATTTGCATTATCAGATACCTTATGGTAGATCTTCTTAGTTATGCTCCAAAAGGGCAGTTGTGTTAGTTTAGTAAAGCAAAAAAAGCAAGGAGTCTTGTGGCACTTAAAGACTAACAGATTTAGTTATCACATGAGCTTTCTCCCACAAAAGCTCATGCAATAATAAATAAATCTGTTAGTCTTTAAGTGCCAAGAAACTACTTGCTTTTTTTTTTTCTTAGTTCTCTCTGACATATTTAGAGGTCACTCATAATGTGAGGCCCTAAGCCATGACTTATTTGTCTTTTGGCTAAATTCAGCAGTGTTTGGGCTTCTTTCTGCTGCCCATATCTGCACTTGCCTTATAAAGAATATTCATGATTGTGTAAGCTGATCTATGGTACTAAACTCTATAAGCTGAAAGCTGACATATAGTGCTAAACCCTGTAAGCTGTAGCATGAAATCATTTCCTTTGGATAAAAACATCATGTTGTTTACCAGACAGGCACTAACGAAACCCCCCTTACTTCCCTTTTTCTGTAAACTCCCATAACTTCCCGTTTCCCTAAAAATCTGTTACCTCCCCACTCCCCTTAATTTCTTTTAGCCAATTATGTATCATTTCTTTGTCTGTAACCTTATATGGCTTATTACATATAACTGAATATAAGGCTAAACTCTTCCTGTAATCGGGGTCTCTCTGTCTTTATTCAGGGGACCCATTTGTGATCACAAATGCAATAAAGCAAATACCTTTTCACCCTTGGTGTGGTTATTGGCTCTGACGGCACCAAGACAATCCTGGTACCTGAATTCTGGTAACAATTGTGGTATCTGAGTGCTTCTGACCCACCCTGATCAATGTATTTATACACATTACCTGGGAGACAGCATCATTTACCATTGTTGAACAGATGCAAAACTGAGTCACAAACCTATTAAGGTCAAAACTGTACGCTAATTTTCCATGCTTAGTTTGAGACACTTAGGGCCTGATTTTTTTTTTTTTTAATTTTTAATTTTTTTTTTTACAGCACTTAACATTCGGTTGCACCACACAAGTTTAAATTGGAGTTCTCATCAGTTTTATGTGTGCTCACCACTTCTGCTGTTCAGATCCTAGGGCCTCAGGCATCCAGAAAACAAGGTGCACTCAGTTAGTGACCACCTGTGAAAAGCTTGCTTTAAATTTCTTGTTTGGCATCACACAGAAACTCTTAGAGGCAGGGAAGAGACAGTTATCCAGGGCAGAATTCAACTGCCTTAACCACACAGCCATGCTTTCTCATCCTGTGGGCCCCACCTCATTCATCAGACACCTTCCAATTAATAAGAAACAGCCCTGCTTCACTTCACAGCTCTTCATCCCCACAGTTCTGTTCATTCTGTACACTGGATGTGGCAGGGGGGCTGTGGGGGAAAACAGTGTATAGTTAGGTATTTAAACACCACATCCTAATGTATTCAGGAAACATTGTCCATCTCTTAGTCTTCCCACCAGCTCCTGGTTTTTCCCTCACCCAGTTATCATCTTTGCCCTAATCTACACTTAGGGCTCTTCTCGGCAGCGGTCGACCAGAACATCCACAAGGCACGTAAAATGCCTCGTGTAAATGTAGGTGACTTCCTAAGATGCTGGGACACACTGGGGAAAGTGCTTTCTCCTACATCTTCTGGGGGGGCAGGACTTTTGGTGCTGACTTCTGGGAGCACAGCAGCAAGTTTAGACTCACTGCTAAGCGCTCCTGAAAAGCCGGGCTGACAGCGGCAATTTTGCCGCCATCAGTGCAGACACAGCCTTTGTCTCTGCAGGTTCTAGTTCCCTGCCCAGCTCTGGCTCCTTGTCTTAATCTGCTCCTTCCTCCGGGGTAGGATCAGTTACTGCTCTTTGTGCATCCAAATCAGAGAAACAAACAAGGAGTCCTGTGGTACCTTTAAAGACCAAAACCAAAAATTATTTATCGCATGATAAAATCAGAGGGTTTCCTTCTACATGCTGCCTAACAGTCCCCTTCTTGCTCACACATCCTTCCCTGCCCCAGGGAGACACCTGACATGGAAAATGTCAGCCACAACGCCTACAGTTTGGCAGGAACCTAAGCAACTGAAAAGAGACCTATAAAATTGGAAGTGCTGGGAACCTTAATGATAGCTACTGGTAGTGCTGCCTCTAATATGAATAAATCTATGGCTGGATTCAACAGTTCATCCCTATTCAGCAAAGCACTTAGATGCCTGGCTAAGAAAAGTGTGTGCTTAAAGGTTTTGCTGAGTCGGAATGGGCTTAAGACATGCTAAAATGTTTTGTGGAATAGGGACATAAAATGGGTAATAACTTTATTGACCATTTACACATGATTCCATATTTTCTGAGGGATGGCCAAATTATAAGTGTGAAGCAGCAAGGATGGAAAGTGACATAAAAATGTATGATATTATTTTAAGAATGTTTTGCAGCTTTTTCTGTCCCACCCGGCCACGTTTTCATCTCAGTTACACAGGTGTAGTGTCATTGATTACATATATAGAGAGCTCATCTAAATTTATACAGAGGACATTGTGCAAAAAGGTCAATTTACATGCAAAGACTGGCCGAAAAGAAATCAAGATCTTGTATTTTCTTTATTAATCTACTGCACAAATCTTGCCTCACCTTACTGTTGCTCTTCCAAGATCTTTCATAGACAGATCAAGGAGAGTCAACCAAAGATGGCATTACTGCCCCCAAAGAGTAATTTACACCAGTCTTCAGAGGGTCAAATTTGGAAAAAGGCTTTAAAGATTTAGACACATAAATTAACTCTGCTCAGGACAAGTGGAGAGTACACTGAGACCCTTACAATCAGTTTTTAATTAACCTCCTTAAAAAGCCCATTAAGCTCACTGGTCTGTGACCAACAGGCAGAAGCCTGGGTATGACAGGATCCGGGCAACATCAAAGAGGTTTGAGAAGTAGAACAAAATTAGCTAGGAGGGACAATTGCTTTGTGAAATGGTTGCTGTCACTGGTCCTATTTTGCAAGGCCAATGAAAAGGAACCTGTGAGCAGTTTGATTAAGCCAAGCACTGGAAGGTGACAGAGGATACATTCATTTTGCAGCTGGGAGCATATTTCAGGTCTGGACAGACATATTCAGGGGAACCAGGTGGGTTTGAACTCAGATGACTAAATAATTTCTCTGCACAGCTCAGATTGTCTAACCGACTCTTCTCTTGGATATTGAGTAAGCCTGGGAGAAAATAATTCTGTCAAAACTTTTTCCCTGGGATACTGGAGGTGTCCATGAAGCACATTTTCATGCAATCTGTTTGGTTTCCTCATTGTTTTGGGTTTTTTTTTTAAATAATAGCCGAATAGATGAAAACTGAAATGGTTAGGACTGGGCAGTTTTTAGCTGCCCCCCCCCATCTTTTGGCCTTTTTTTTCCAGCCATTTTGAAAAATTTTAATTGATAATTGTCAAAAGCTGAAAAAGGGGAAGGTAGGTGGGGTTTGTATATGTTTTTTAAACAAATAAAAATCTGTGAAAGATTTCTACAAAGCAGAATAAGAACTTCAGTGTTCATCACATTATCAATGCAGAGAGGGAGGTGGAAAGCTTTTGAGAGGCTCTTGCATAAGGTCTATGTTGTTGCGTTGTCAAAGGAGGGAACGGATTCATTTGAATCATAAGGAGATGCCTACCCTCCTTTCTAGCTGGCCTGTGTACCACCCCATCCAGCCACCACAAGATGCTCTCTTCCCTTCAGGGGCCTCTACAGTTTTTCCCCAATGCCTTTCCTCTTCTCATGTGTAGGTCTCAAACCCAGGTCTTTAGGAAGAAGCTATGTTTCCACTCACCACCTAGCAGCCTGCTAGCAGCCTCTTACCTGGAGCCTATGAAGTCCAGGGCCATTTTCAAACTCCGAGTCTAAGTTACAGCTTGTGCCTCTGAGGTCCAATCGACTTGCTGGCCATATTTTAGCCGGCGTGCCCCCACGTCTTTTACCCCCTGTAGGAACTAAGCGGGTGGCTTTGAAAATCCCAACAGTAATACTGATTCTTGGGAGGACTGGTTGCTTGTCTCTTTGAGGAGGGAAGCAGTCTCCTCCAGCACATGAACATTAGCATTTCTACTACAACAATTTGGTTATGCTGCGTGCAAACAGCCAATCCTCATGCTGGGTGGGCAAGATAAAAAGAACCGTTGTGACCTCCACCAGGATAGCATTGTCCTCAGAACAGAAACACCAGCTTGTTCATCAGGCAACCCCATTACAGGCTAAATAATGTCCGTTACATTTGGTTGGACAGAACAAGCAGTGTTGGCACTATAGAGACTTCCGAACATGCATACCCAGCCACCTTCCTTTGGCTAATTTTTCTTACACTAGGTGCAAGGCAATTTCCTGAAGGAACTCAGTTTAATTAATCAGATGAAGCCCTGGAAGCCTAACTGGCATTGCCATATTTAACCGTCGATGACTATGCCAAATTCCAAGCAGTACTCTAAGTTTGTGTCTTGATGATCATTAAATAAGAAAAATAAGAGAAGCTGATTACACCAAGCTAACAACTTTTAATTAAAATGGTGAAACACAGTGGCTGTAATTTGCAACTGCCTCAGACAGGAAGCAGATAGTAAAGTTTATTGTGTACCCTGGTGAAATACTCCAGCTTTTAATTAAAAACTTCACTTCTTTTGCTTCTGTAGTCCCCATGGTAGACAAATGCTACATTAGTCATGTCCCTACAACTTTAGTAAAAACACTCTTTGGAAAAGACACAGGCTTGGTGTACACTGAAAACAGCTCACGCTAGCTACATCACATGGGGATTGAAAAATTCACACTCCTAAGAGAATTAGTTAAACTAACCTAAGCCTCCGTGTAGATGCTGTGAGGATAGTGGAGGAATTCTTCCATCAACCAAGCTACTGTCTCTTACCTGGTGGATTTTCTACAACGATAGAAAAACTGTGGTGCTTATCATGACAACGCTGATGCAAACGATGAGGAAAGGCCATCTAAGTTATAATTCTTTTAAAAACTAACAAATTCTTTAACTAACAAAGTCTTTTAAAGTGACACCAGACTCCTGGTTTGTTTTGCTGAACTAAACTAACAGTGCTACCCCTTTGGCATGAAGTTATGGCTAATACCCTGTTCTCTTAAGTGAATGCAAAGGTGTTTGTTTGTTTGTTTGTTTTTAAGTGGATTGACTTGCTCCTTTTTTCCTGCTTTATAGTATATAAAGAGACCCTGGAAGATTATTTTCTTTTAACTAAAATGGGTCAAAATTTGGAATTCCTATTCTATGGGAAATGGTGACATTTCAACATTGGTTTCATTTCAGATCAGAACAAAAAAAGCATGCACTGAAATATCCCACAAAATCAAATTGTCTGAAAAAATCATTGGGATCAATGGGACATTTTTTTCTGTCAAAGTCAAAATATTCCTTTCCCTCTGGAGTTTTTTTTTTTTTTTAAAGTTAAGGGTGGGGGGGGATAAATAAATAAATACATACATACATACATACATACCTAAGATCAAAAGTGGCTCTTCATCCAAAAACAAAAGTGATTTATCCAGTAATGAAAACTTCTTTTCAATATTTTAAAAGAAAAATATCAAAATTGACACATTCCAGCAGAAGCTTTTGATTTTTGACAAATTGCCTTTTCCGATGGATATGAGTTCCGTAAGAAAACTTCTGACCAGGTGCAATTTTAAAGCTGTTTTCCTTGGAGCTCTTTGAACAATTGGTTATTGGAATTATGGCAGAATATGAAAACTGAGAGGGGAAGGCAATTTTAATCAGACTGTTTGGAACTCTTTTGTGGAAAAGGAAGGATGCTCAAGGTACTGAGTGGTAACTCAAGGGATCTCATGTTCAATTTTTGGCTCTGACAGACTCCCCAGGTGCCCTAGGGCAAGTTACTTAACTTCTGTAAAATTCAATTGCATTTCTATAAAATGAGGATATAATTTCTTTCCCCACCCTTTCTGTTTTGTCACTATAGACTGTAAACACTTCTGGGATGGGACTGTCTCTTATTATTTGCATATACATTACCTAGCATGATGGGACTCTGTTCTCAGTTGGCTATTATAATCCAAACAAATAATAAACATTTGAGAGAAAGGATGTCTCTGTTATAGATTCAGCCACCGATAAAAGGCCGAAATAGTATAGACATCTGACTCTCGCAAAAGAACTTCAAGCAAAGCAAAGAAGGATCAAACTTAATGTTCCTCATATTTCTAAGGTAAAGAAAGGACCAGAATTTTGTTTTGAAGGAAACACGGTCAGGCCTTCTTTCTGCATCATAAAGAAGAAATAAAAACAAGGGCACAGACACATTTGTTTAGATTTAATTTGCTGGTCACCTTTAAGACAAATGGTTATAAAGAAAAGAAAGCTAAACTTTCACCAGTATGATAAACGAATGGCATGAGCCTTAACTCTGAATGCCTACAGCCAGATCCTGCTCTCTGACGATATGGCTGTAAGTCTGGAGTAAATCCTCTAAGTGCCTTGGGATTTACATTGGTGTGTCTGAGAGCAGGAACAGGCCCCCTTGTTATTTATTCATGGACATCACAACCCTAGCATTACTTAAAAGTAGATTTTTTGTATTTTATGTTCTTGATTTTTCTTTATTGTAAATCATTTATAGAACATATCAAATATTGATAGGCTCTCTATTAAAAATGCCATAAATAAGCTATGTATGAAATCCAGAAGCAGCCTGGCCTGAGATATTTCACTGTCACATCCCAGACATAATAACCACCTAGTACCAGATACAGCATTTGGCACTGCAAGAAAGTTCCTGTAAAAACGCTCTGGAAGATTCTGCTTGGCTTCTACGCTAGCAATCCTTCCTAAAATATACAGCAAATAATTACTGTTTGTGCAGAGTAAAATGACTTTTGGATGAGGGAATCTCATCTGATTTTCCTTTTATTATAGATTATAAAAATATAAAATTCCCCTCTCACCCCTATGGGTGGTATGTGTCTTCCTCAACCTCGGGTCCTCTACCAGAGGCCTGGGAGTTTGAGGGTTCTGCGCAGTATCTTAGCTGTTCCTAGCACTGCACTCTTCTGGACAGAGAGCTCTGATGTTGTTCCTGGGATCTGTTGGAGCCACTCTCCCAGCGTAGGAGTCACAGCCCCGAGTGCTCCTACCACCACTGGGACCACTTTGGCCTTCACTTTCCACATCCGCTCTAGTTCCTCTTTCAGGCCCTGGTACTTCTCCAGCTTCTCATACTCCTTCTTCCTGATGTTGCTGTCACTTGGCACTGCTACATCTATCACCACCGCCGTCTTCTGGTCCTTGTCTATTACCACGATGTCTGGTTGATTGGCCAGTACCTGCCTGTCCATCTGGATCTGGAAGTCCCACAGAATCTTAGCCCTGTTATTCTCCACGACCTTCTGTGGAATCTCCCATCTGGTCTTGGGAGGGTCTAGCCCATACACTGTGCAGATGTTCCTGTACACAATGCCAGCTACTTGGTTGTGCCGTTCAGTGTATGCTGTTCCTGCCTGCATCTTACATCCTGCCACTATGTGTTGGACTGTCTCTGAGGCCTCTCTGCACAGTCTGCGCCTTGGGTCCTGTCTAGTTTGGTAGACCCCTGCTTCAATGGATCTGGTGCTCAGTGCCTGTTCTTGTGCTACTATGATCAGTGTCTCGGTGCTGTCTTTTAGTCCAGCCCTTTCCAGCCACTGGTAGGATTTCCCAATGTCAGCCACCTCAGCTATCTGTCGATGGTACATCCCATGCAGGGTTTTGTCTTGCCATGGCACTTCTGCTTGATCTTCCTCCCATGTCCGCTGCTGCCTCAGGCATTCTCTCAGCAGCTCATCTTTGGGTGCCATCTTACTGATGTACTCCTGGATGCTCTGGGTTTCATCCAGGACAGTGCCTTTGACGCTCACCAAACCCCACCCGCCTTCTTTCCAGCTGGTGTACAGTCTCTGGGTGTTGGATTTGGGGTGGAAACCTCCGTACATTGTGAGGAGCTTCCGGGTCTTCACATCAGCAGCCCCCATGTCCTCCTTCGGCCAGCTCACTATACTGGCTGGGTATCTGATGACTGGCAGGGCGTACCTGTTGATGGCGTGGATCTTGTTCTTCCCATTGAGCTGGCTCTTCAGGACCTGTCTTATCCTTTGGTGGTACTTGGATGTTGCTGTCTTCCTTGCCTCCTCATCGTGGTTCCCATGTGACTGTGGGATGCCAAGGTACTTGTAGCTGGTCTGTATGTCTGCTATGTGGCCTGCTGGTAGTTCCACCCCATCAGTCTTGACTACCTTTCCTCTCTTTACTATCATCCGGCCACACTTCTCCAGTCCAAATGACATCCCAATATCCTCACTGTAGATCCGTGTCAGGTGGATTAGCGAGTTGATGTCTTGTTCATTCTTAGCATACAGCTTGATGTCATCCATGTAGAGGAGGTGGCTAATGGTAGTTCCACTCTTGAACTTGTATCTGTATCCAGTCCTTGTGATTATCTGGCTGAGGGGGTTCAAGCCAATGCAGAACAGCAGTGGCTGTTACTTTATATATTACATATATAAATTATTTTAAATATTTATATAAAATTAGTACTAATAGATTTCTTGCTACTGCCTTCAGTCCTCATGCTGCAGTCCCATTTACACCCAGCCCCTGGGAAGTATATGAACCTAAAAGCCATTAAATCACAAAAGCTACTCACCTGCCAAATTCCATGTTAAAATTGGTGGTGGTGGTGACTTTGGGGTGTTTTCTTGTTACATGCCAAATTCAGAAAGTATCTCAGCTAAAAATGAACACAGCTATTAAAATCAAAATGATCCTCACTTGAAAATGTCACATGCCTCATTACAGTTCAGAATGAGTATTTAGGACTAATTATATACAGGGCACAAGCTTTTTAATTTAAAAGTAGTTCTCGCCTATATAGCCTGTTAAGTGTGCCTGTGCAGGGTCAAAATCTGGTGCTGACACATTTTCTTGTCTGTAGCAATTACCAGCAGGTAGGAGTCTTCTTTTTTTTTGCCACCATTTTCAGTGGTCCTGTGTAGCATATTCTGACAGATAGGAATTCCTCTATCACAATTTGCCAGCTAGCAAATTTTAACCTTTCACTGGCTCTCTATCTAACCTAACTCATGTTTCTAATAATGAATACCAGCTGATCAAGATTTCCTGTTTGTACAGTCCAGGGGTTAGGTTTTGCCCCACAGATGTGTATAAGGGGAAATGTATTGCCAAGTCTTGTGATATTTGCTGCCTTTCATAAAATCTTGGCTCCAAAACATGACTTAAGGGAACTCTAAAGCCCAGAAACCAGAAGGAAGATGCAAAGAACCTCATACCTATAAATTTAAACAAAACAAAACAAAACAAAACAAAAAAAAAACTCCTCACTCATCATTTTTAGGAATTGACCCATGATTTTGGGGTACTAATGAAGGTTTCACAAGCTGGCTTATGCTTCTGCACAGTCTTTGCGGCCCTTTTGTGGGTGAGAGGAGAAGTCATGGAATAAGCCAATGATACATGTCCTTCCTTATCCTGCTCAGGAGGCAGCAGAGGAATATCACCTCTCTCGATGCCCCAGCCAGCACATATAAATTGGCACAAGGCTCTTCTGCAACAAATATGACACTTGCGAAGAATGGAGTAGCCAGGTGCTGCCTCACACACAGCTTGTGGCCAAGGCACAGTCTAGCCCAGACAGCAGAAATTTAATGTCATTTAGTGGAATTCACCCTACAGCAGGGGTCTCAAATGCACAACCTGTGGGCTACATATGGCTCCTAAAACTATTCTCTGCAGCCTCGAATGACACTGTTACTAATATTTGCAATATTGTCACATGAAAAGTTCCAGTAGTGCGGCTCTTGGGCTAATATACTAGTCCTCATGCAGCCCTCGTGGTGATTTGAGTTTGAGAGCCCTGCTGTACAGGGTGGGTGGAATCTTCTTCTTTTTTATTAAAGGTCTTGGACTGCCCATCTTTGGCAAAGCCTCTTTTTGCCAGGCTGTTAATGGGACTCACATGCATCTGTCTCATGGGCCAGACTCTCACACGACAAAACCACATTTAGCTCAGCTGATTTTACACCTGCTGAGGATCTGGCCTCACCAATTTGGTTGGTACCACATTACACACACGGGAAAGCCACTGGATTAGGGGTGCCCACACTATCTCTGAGGGTTGCTCCATTTCCAGTTGTTTTGTGCAGACAGCCTTCTGCTGGCCTCTCCATGGCCTCTTCTTTCATCTGGCTCAAGCTGGCAGAAGGAACCTGCGCACCTGGCCGGCTGTGCTGCCTCACTTTACACTCATTGATCTTTACCCTCTCAGTTCAGTGCTGAGGCTGATAGCCTCTGACAGGCGATTTGCACGGATTTCTGTTCCTTGTCATGCTCAGACTTGGCATGAAAATTTCATGTTGATTAATAAGGACTGCTAGCTATCCCTGGTGAATCAAGCACTAATTAGTGTCAGCCTTGATAAAGGCTGTCATAATAGCCAGATGTCATACAAAATGAAAACATCAAGTGCGAGCTGACCCTGATTTTACTGCTTATTTTCCTGTCATTGCATGCAAGCAAGGAATGTTCAGAGCACCCTCTTCTTTGGTTTCATTTACCGTTGTGCTGATTTCACCTTAATTAATGAAGTAAATGAGCTTTACTCCCTTGCCTTGCACTGGGATGAAAGGCCTTCTCTCTTGAACGCTTTCGGAAAACACAGTTGTTCAGAGGAAGTACTCCAAAAAGTAGGCTTCGTTCGTGCTGTTGCACACCAGTACTCTGTCCATTGATTGACAAGGTCTCTTGCAGAACACTTCTCTCTATAGGCAAAGAGACTGCTGGCTGGAAAAGGGGGAGGACACTGTGAACTTTGTTTGGATTACTGGGTTCTGATTCTCATTTACTCAAAGACTGCACCGGTGTTAAAGTTAAAATTAGCCTCCTTAGCTACACTCTATGCAGGGACCTACCTAGCTGGCATATAGGTCATACATGGCATCCCTGTT
Source organism: Podocnemis expansa (assembly GCA_007922195.1). Classification (NCBI taxonomy): domain Eukaryota; kingdom Metazoa; phylum Chordata; order Testudines; family Podocnemididae; genus Podocnemis; species Podocnemis expansa. The sequence goes on along the minus strand of ML682056.1, from coordinate 11,701,008 downwards.
CCCCACATGGTAGCTTCAGATCCTACTGCACATGGCACCCAATACAAAAGCACCAGAAAAGCCAATAGCAGTTTGTCACCCATTTCAGCAACCTCTAAAGAGAGGCTGAGGACTGAAAGTGGATAGTTTGGCTCATCTTGTGACCTCTCAAAGTGGTTGTGATAGAAGGCAAGTTGCTGCAGTCTTTGGACACACCTTACTGAATTCAGTTTAGTGCCTTTTCAAGGCCATTGCATTAAATGTGCAACGGTTTGTCTTACTGTAGGTTTGCATGTAATTTATCTAGGAAACTGACTAATGTAACCTTGGGGAAATGTTAGGAACATCAAACAACTGATTCGGCCAATATGTGTGAAGTAGGTTTCCTAGGACTTGCATGGGAGGCCTTTAGAAAGAGAGAAAGAAACCTGTTGTCTGCCATTTCCTGCTCCTGGAAATTCTAGATCAAACATCTCTGAACTATACAAAGGATGAACCAAACTTTTCATGTGTGTACTAGTTCTGAACAGAGGCTTTTATGAGCTCATGACAACAGAAGAGACCTCCTTTAAGCATTTGAAGGACTGTTCACTTGTCAGAGCCTGTGTTCAAGTTGGGGTGATATCTGGCCAACTTTCTAGCATATGTATTGCTTCTTTTTTATTGTTTCTCGTTCTTTTTTCTCGAAGGCTTTTATCTAAAGAGACTTAAGCTTGCATTGAAAAACCTGAGTGGTAGCTTAACTATGGCCAATTATACTGTTAGTCTTTTGCTGGGAATAAAACAATGAAGGCAGGGAATGGTTTTGTTTGGAGATACCAAAGCCAGAAGGGAAAGTGATGCGTACCACCACCCAAGAGAGGCAATGATCAGAACAAAGCTGAAGCATGGTAGCTCACACAGCATCTATTTATTTTTGGTGGGACAACAGATGACTCCTTACTCCAGGGGCATCAGTTCTGGAGAGTGTTGAGGACAACTTCCTGGTACAAATGCTGGAGCAA
>ML682056.1:11658229-11700015 GCA_007922195.1 Podocnemis expansa | reverse complement strand
CCTTGTGGGGTCCCTTCCAACCCTATGATTCTATGATTCTATGATTCAACAATTAATTCAAGTTCTTATATTTCCCGGAAATAATCACAGGCAACAAACTATTCATAATGTGAAGTGCTTCTGAACTTCCTTTCAGATGATCTGGGCAACAAAATGCAGTTTCCTTTAAAAACAGACTCTCCATGATGCAGTTCTAGGGTCTGGATTTGGGTCTCATTTACACCCATTAAATCTAAAGTAATTCCATCAACAGCATCAATATCGGTCCAGATCAGGGGTCTCAAACACGTGGCCTGTGGGCTACAAGTGGGTCCTACGGGTATTTCCTGTCGCCCTCAATGACACTGTTGTTACCAATATTTGCAATATAGTTGTATGAAAATGTTTCCATGGTGCGGCCCTCAGGCTAATGTACTAGTCCTTATGCAGCCCTCTGCTAGTCTTCATGCGGCCCTCATGGTGATTTGAGTTTGAGACCCCTAGTCCAGATTCTCATTGTCATAGGTGAGATCAGAATCTGTCTCTTCGTATACAGCTTTGTTTACGTTAAACATTTTTTGGATATGAGCCTTCATTTGCTGCCAGCAGCAAATTCTTGCAAATGGGTCAATTTATATGTATTATATTGTGTATATACTCTTGAGACTATAATGATGGTCATTAAGGAAAGTCTCCTACTGTTGTTGTTAAAGCAGCTAAGGTACACAGAAACAAATGTAGGGATGCAACTTACACATGTGCAGTCATCAGCGTGGGACTCAAATTACCCAGATTCAGAAACAGAAACATTTCCTTTACTGGTATCTCTTTCACAGCCTCTTTTCTGGAAGGTAAGAATCAAGCAAAATCATGTGGGATTCAAGAATTCTCTGCTAGACTGAACTGGTGAATAGCTTTCAGTTCAATCCCCACTGCTTATGTTCTGTACCAGCTGTCGCTCCTTGTGAGGGTGTTTAAAGACCTCAGACAAAGGGCCGATCAACACTGAGAACTAACATTGGTGTCTATGTCTCTCAGCTGTGAAATATTTACACCCCTGAGAGATGCAGACATGCTGATCTAACCCCTGGTGTAGACAGTGCTAAGGGGATGAAAGAATTCTTTCACTGATCTAGCTAGTGCCTCTTGGGGAGATGGAAGAGAGACCCTCTCCCATTGCTGTAGATAGTGTCCTGCAGTGTGGGACTAACTCTGAATATCACCAAATATCAACAAAATTTCTTCACCATTTCTCCACCATTGTGCTCTTGATTTATCATCAGATCAAGTAAGGAAGTTCTGCCTTGACAGACTGGAGCTGAAAAATGTAGAGCACTTTGCCTACCTTGGAAGCCATCTCTCAAAGAGGACATACGTAAATGCATAGGTTCAACATGGAATCCACTGTGCCACCCTTGTATTTGGCAGTCTGTCTCACTGGGTGTTCAATCACTGTGATATCTGTGTAAACACTAGACCAGTGGTTTTTCACCCTTTCAGTAACGCAGCACACTTCACTGAGACAAGCAATTCCATGGCACACCAACTTTTTTCCAGCTGAAATGATTGCTCATAATACTTGCATTTACTGTGATTATGGACAGCCCATAATCACAGTAAATGTAAGTAAACACAAGTATTATCCCATGGGCTGGATCAGGATCAATTTTTTTTTTTTGTTAAGATCAGAAAATGGATTGCAAATTGACAGTTTCTTGCTCTGAACGTGGAGAGGGAAAGCATTGGGGAATCCATGTGGCCACATGGCCTGCAACCGGTGTCCTGCCTTCCAATGTGACCCCCCGCATTGAATGAATTTGATATCCCTAGTTAGACTCTAACTAGAGAAGTCTGCAACATCGTGCATCTGACAAGCTAAAGAAGGATCAAATGCATTAATGTTTCAAATCCATTAGGAAAAATGTATAAGTCATTTCAATTTTACCTTTTGGTCATCTGCATTTAGAATATTCATGTGTTAGAATCAAAAGACAGATACTTTGCTTTTAGTTTGATGATTAATTTTCACAAGTTGTGAATTGTAATTCCGGTCGGATGGAACATTGTTTAAGATGAAACAATGCTTGTTTTACACTGATTTTCATTCCCTTTGTACTAACTCTCACAGCACACTTATACAGTTGTGATGGCACACCAGTGTGCCACAGCACATTGATTGAAAACCACTGCACTAGACTTTTAAATTACAAAGCACTGGTAATAGAGCAACTTATGGAAAACACCTGGAAAAAATGGAATCAAAGCACCAGCACTTTCTCCAGAAGATTCCCAAGGTAAAGTGGGAGGATTGCCACAGTGCCCCCATGAAAGCTAAAAGACAAGGAGTCGTGTGGCACTTAGACTAACACGGCTATCCCTTTGGAAATTAACAAGGCGCATGAAAGCTGACACATTCAGTGTTGAGCCTCTGATTATTCAGCACCTGCTGGGGTGAAGCAAACACTGTGAGTGTGCCTGCCAAAACAATTGCTGTACACCTGAGCCACCAAAGGAGAAAGGAAATGGGGAAGCCAAAAGAAATGCTTTGAAGATGCCCTCAAGATAAACATCTAGAGATGTGGCATCAACAACTTATGTTAGGTGATGGCAGTCCAAAAAGACTAACTGGGAAAAACTTGTCAGAGAAGGCACAACCACTTTTTGAGGAAAACCTCACTGTGGCTGCAGAAAATGGCCAGAAACGAAAGGTCAGACTAGTGTACTGCAACCAACCCTCTCTTCTGAGAGGGGATTTGATAGCAATCTTCAACTACTTGAAGGGGTGCTTGAAAGAGGAGGGAGCCAGGCTGTTCTCAGAAGTAACAGAGGACAGAGCAAGGAGCAGTTGTGTCAAGTTGCAGCTGGGGTGATTGAGGTTGGATATTAGGAAAAACTTTCTCACTGGGAGGGGGGTGAAACATTGGAATGGGTTCCCTAGGGAGGTGGTGGAATCTCCATCTTTGGAAACATTTAAGGCGAGTTAGACAAAACCCTGACTGAGATGATTTAGTGGGAGAGGTCCTGCTTTTAGCAGGGGATTGGACTTGACAACCTCATGAGGTCCCTTCCAACCCTATGATTCTAACACCAACAGTGATGTCTCCCAATGAGTCTGTGACTCAAGACTGAGGCTCTTCAGTCACCAGAGGACCCATATAAAATAAACACCTGTGAAAGAGCTCATACTTATCTACTGAGGGATTCTTGATAGGCTAAAGGGAGTTGTGGAGCAATAATGGTGTAAGAAGGGCCTGCCACTCAACAGCTGCACAGCACATGCCAAGTGGGGGGTGTATTTCAAAGTGGACTCCGGCAGTCAAGCGAAAGACTGAGTGCAAGCAGCCAGCTAGTCTGTAGCTTCTGGGGCAGAAGAATCTATGGGGAAGGATCTAGTCTTTGGTAAGAGGTAACTAGGAGGTTAAGATGCAGCTTAGCTCCCCTTCTTCCTGACGAGGTGGAGCAACTGGACATCTGGAAGACTCATCTCGTTGTTGAATTATTGAGACTATGAGTAAACCTTTGCAGCATGGAAAGCCAGAACCAGGACCATGCCCCAAACTGAGAGGAGATCAGGGTGGCAGATGTGTTGAACCACCTAAAGGGTACTGAGACACTCCTTGTCTCTTCCCCTGGAGTCATGACCCGGAACCTAATGCCGAAGCCCAGTGATCCCTACCCTTTCTCATCCCCTGGCTGACTGGGAGAACCTGGGGAAAACTGAGGTTCAGTGGACTCCGACAGGCTCGGCTCCTGCCTAATCTCCCACAAGAAGTTCTCAAATTCCACCAGCTGGGCACAAGAGCCATGTAGCTTAAGTTTCCTTCCACCAGCTTAGCTGAAGTTACAGTTTCATGGAGTAATACTATTTACAATGTCCCTTGTAACACCAACCCTCTCCCCTGGGCCCAAGAGGAGGAATGGTCTCTCTTCCTCAAGCTCCCTCTTAGTCTCAGTTTTGCCTCAACTGTGTACAGCCAGGGGAAAAAAAATACTGTGAGGGGTTTCCAACTTTTGAGCAAGTTTCCCAGTCTGCATTGAAACAGCTTGTTTAATTCCAGGGCAAATGCCCAAGTTGCTACACTGGGCTGTGAAAGCTCCAGTTTCACAGAAGATGAAGCTTTGTAACTTAATTAAGACTAAAATCAGGATTCCAAGAGATGCCTGGAACTCTTCCTATCCATACGGCTCAGTGGAAAGTGTTTTCAGAACAAGAGCAACAACCACGAAAAACTTCCCCCATACATTATTTCTTCGCCATTACTGCTTTCCTTTCCTCTTGCAAATAGGTCACCTCTCAGTCATGCACCAGTGGGCTGTCAGCAGCATCAAAGCTCAATGTTGAGGGCTCACATGCAAACTACGCAGACTCTTGACAAAACAAGGCCTTCTGCAACGAAGAGAGAGAAAAGCACTGTGAAATGGCAGCTGCTGGAACCTGGAGCGGCATTGACTGATTTCCACTGGCTAATTCATGCCTGGTTTTCTTTTGTTTTGTTGAACTGTTTGGCTCATGTAACTTCATCTTACATCAAACAACATTGGATTCACTGTTCCATTTTCCTAAGAAAATAGACTGTGCTGGCTAATTCATTAGTGTCTGAGGCAGTTCACTGTAATTTATAACTGTGTGGGTACTCGTGAACATTTCTTTAATGCAATCTCCCCTTTCTGAGCCCAGAACATTACTTCTAGGACATCTGGGTTGCAAGAGCCTTGAAAGTCCATGAGCTCTGATCCTCTCTGCTGGGATCTTCTTTACCTGGGGTTTTAGTGAACTGATGAAAGAATTAGAAGCATTCCTGAATATATTGAGTTCTGCTGGATGTTGCTAAAGCATGGAGATAAAGACTTCCTAAGTGTCCTAGCCCAGCATGAGTGGAGTTTTGGGTAACAATAGAGATGGATGTTCTACCAATTTCTATGTATGATGGTCCAAATGGAGAATGCCGATAAAGAACAGGAGCCAGTAGTAGGATGCAGTTGTTTTAGAGGTGGGGATCCAAGACCTAGGGATAGAGTGGGTAGTCTGTGGAAGCGAGTGTTCCAGACAAGGACGAAAGACTCAGACTTATGCTACAATTAGCTACATAGATGTTGGAATCCAGGCTAAAAAGTGTAAGGGATGGGGTGAACTCCAGAGACTGAGCCACAACTTCAAAGCGTTGTCTCCACAGTTGTTATTTAATAACTTAGCATGGGCCTGAGGGCCTCAATGCTACAAGCTGTGTAGACATACCCTAAATGAGTTGACCAGGGTCACATAGGAAAATTTGTGGCCATAATAGGAGATGAGTCCTGATCTCTTGAGTTCTAGATCAATGGTCTTAACCACAAAACTATCCTTCCTCACCTACCCTAGCCTCATACAGATGATCCAGAGTTACCTAAGAACTTATTTGTGATTGGCAGATGGTTTCGTTTGGTTTGTCATGTGCCAGACTCCAGATTTTATTTCTCATGGCACAGTGTGACAAAAGCTAAGAACCTCAGCACTCCTCTTCCTTTCTTTTTCATGACTTAAGCTTTGAAAACAAACAAAACAGAGTTGGAAGGGTCGTGTTCCATCACCCCTGGCCATGCCTTTGCAATTTTTTATTCAATACCACTGTTTTAAATAAAGGCCAGTTGAATTAGTGCCTAATATTCATAGTTTCAAGTTGTGTAACAGTCATTTTATTCAGAAGACCATCATGCAAAAGTAACAGCATCAATGAAATGATGTTTGTTTTCGCAAAAGTAGGTCAGAAGAAAGAATAGCCAGATGTGGTGAATTTATCTGAAATACAGCCTAATGTGTGTTTCTTTGTTTATTTAAATACAGTGTATTACAAAAAGTACAAGGTGTATAAATAGCACCTACATGAAGCAGTAATCTGTTTTTTTAAAAGGTACTTGAGCTCTTAGCAGTCATGCTCCAAAAATTTTTATTCCTTTGAGTCACTATCTTCTCTGAATAGCACAACTGTTTTGTTAATTCGGCATGAAGTTAGTCTGTTGACATGAAACATTTAGCAAAAGGGATTGGCATGCTGTGCTTTCTGTAAATACAGGGATCTAGGCAGTTAATTATATGCAAATCAGCTTGGCTAACAAACACCTAAATAACCCAGCCTTGTCTTCATTAGCCTGGCAGATACAGTGCATTTCTCAAGGAATATTAATCAAAGTGATTTGTAAGTCTTAATGAGCTTATTGATTGTTGACCTCTGCATTTCCAAGGAGTGGTATTAGAGATTCAAAATGACTGGAGATAGGTTAGTAGGATGGAATTATACAGTCATATATGAACAAAATTCATGGTCATATTGAAATTGTGTTGAATTTTTTTTCTACATATCATGGAAATATATTGCATGTAGTTTTTGACCAAACAGAAACTGCATTTTGGCTGTTGAGTGTCTGATGCCAGTAGAGCAACACTGATACTTTGGAGCCATAGCATCTGAAGCATATTTGGTATAAAAGAAAAAGAAATGAACAAAACTAAGGGGTAAGGCTTTTTTTTTTTACAGAACCTCATTGTTCAGATTCTGTATTTTCTATCCCAGTGGTGGCTTGATTCTGGGTAATCTTCTGTCCAGACCCCCAGTCTCAAATTGCAAACACATGTTGCAAACCAAGTCAGAAATGAAACTTTGGGGGTGAAAAAGAGTTTAACCACCCCACTCTAGCAATATTAACGGGTTGATGCCTTAAAACACACAGTGTGATCACTAACAGCAAATGAGTTTCAGTAGAAATGTAGAGTCCAATCCTGAAGTCTTTGTACAAAATTCATGAAAGTTTTGCTTGTGTAGGGGTTTCACAGCAGAATGTTAGTAGCACAGGAGACACTGAAACCCACTAATGCCCACTCCACCCTATAGCAGGAAATCAGATATGCAGGACATGCTATCAGGATTTATACTTAATCCCTTGTGGCCGTTCTAGCAAAATGTAAAATCCTCCCAATCCCCCTTCTGATACCATTTAGGGGGAAACACTTTCCTGACCTCAAATCTGGTGACTGCTGTAATGCCAGGAGTAAGAGAGAGATTAATTAATTCCATTCTAATGGCTGTCTAGCCATCTGTCAATGACAACAAAAACAAATTGCAAAGACAAAACAGAGCAGCATGGTGGGCGTTGGCAGAGAAGTAGAGAGTCTGGAAATGGGTGAAGCCAGAGAGTGGAGTCAGGAGAAGGGCCCATGGAGGGAAGATCAGATAGGCTCCAAGGGAAGGATTGCAAGGAAATGATGGATACCTGAAAAGGGTTAGGTAGGATCCTTCAGATTAACATTATGGCAGCACCTGGAGGCTGCAATTTAAGTTGCAAATTACATGTGCTAAGAAGGAATCCATATGGTGTAATAGATGTCTGTTCCTGCCTGGTGAAATTCCAGTCTCAACAATGGGGCTGGTTGGAAGCCATTTTCCGTCTCTCAGGAAATTCTGACATATTTGTTCCAAATCAGGTCTGACAACCTGCACTATTTCCCAGAATGAAATTTTCCAAAATACTTCTGTTCAGAAACATTGCAGTGAACATCCCAAAATGAACAATTTTGATATATTGCAATGACATATTTGGACAGTCTCACTTGCTTTCTGCTGCTGTTCACTCACTGAAACCATCTCATCCCCTTCCAGAGGGCACTCAACTGATGAAAGAAAACACAGAGCAACGTGTAATTGGAATAACCCAACCATAATAGTACACAGTGAAACTAAATTTTAGCACATCAAGTGAAAATGGAACAAAAAAGTAAAATGTGAGATTACTCTTCAAATTTCCCTTCCATTTTGAAAGATCTCTATAAAAAATGTCGGCAAAGCAATATGTTCGCGTGGACCATTTTGGTACAGAAGAAGCAGCATTGACTGATTGAAAACTATTCCACTGAAAATATTGCAACCAGCCCTACTCAATGGCCAAGACAGAGAATACTAGAGGACACAGAGGTACAAGGATGCGAGTGAAATGTTCAAAGTCATTGAGCACGTCAGGCAACAAGATCCATGTCTTCTAAGCCATAGTGTTCTGTCCTAAGTTTTAGACCACATTGCATAAGCCCATCTGACCCTTAGCATTGAGAAACAGGCTTTGTCTTTACTCAGCATAGCCCATCCAGATTGTAATTCCCTCCTTTTGGAGGTCAAATTATTGTGTAACCATCTCAGCCACTATCAGTTTTGGGGTTGTTTGATGCTTGGGCTAATGCTGGAAACCCCAGAATCACATTGAGTAGTTGTGATACCAGTTTTTTCCCTACGATAAAACATTTTGCTCTCAAACACTGAATCCATGCTGGCAAATTTCAGATGGTAATTCACTCTGTTATTTTCCATTTTAGAACTCTTCAATCAGCCTTTCTTCCTTGCATCCTCAATGACATTGATTTATTTCAATTAAGAGTCTCATGTTCAAGTACCATAATTAGCCATCGTCGCTACTAATTTGTGTCCCTTTGGTTTTATAAATAGCTTCAGAGGCCCATACGGATCAGCGTAGCAGCAGTCTCCTGTCCCCAAAGGGAAGACTGCGCTGTGTGGCTGATGCCCTTGGTGGGGTACAGTTAATACAGTGAAAACTTTGCCTTGAATATTCTGCTGACTTGATGGACTGATTTCCTTTGGCTGGCTCCATGCCCATTTTGTGTTCAGATTCTGCAAATCTTCCAGGCGACTTCTGAACAAAGAGAAATATTGATAGAAACAACTCCTTTCTAAGGACACAAGTGTGCTTTTAGTGCAATCGCACCATCTTGAGAGCAGCCTCCAGAATCACTCTGACCCAGAGACATTTCTGTGTGACACGATGCCACAATGTTGTAATTTTGCTGCTGGCATAAGAAGGTAACAGATTATGACGTTTCCTGGAAAAGCCCAGCTGCTCTGGCTTTCATGATTGGTCCCTAGCCCTGCCTGTTCACGCATACACCTGTTCCTAAAAGTAAACATGCTTAAGTACAAGGCCCATGTAGCCTACATGAGAGTGTAAAGTGGAATCTAATTTCCCTTTGTAGATTAGGAATCCAAGTCACAGCTTGGCTCTTAGCCGATACAGAAGACTATTGGGTGATATTCTTTGGCATTTACCGTGCAGGAGAGCAGGTTTGTTTCACTCGCAATAAGTAATGTGGCAGGCAAAAATGTGGGAGAGGACCTAGTTTTCCTACCACACACACAGAAAGTGGCATACAGCCCCCTGGTATAAGGGGATAAGGATATTCAGATCCATAGCCAAGCGTGTGCAGGAACTGAGGTCCCAGAGTTGGAGCTGAAGTCCTATTATAAAGACAATGAATTGTGGAACTCCATTACCCTGGATGGGGAGCACTAAAGTCGCCTGGCCAGAGTGCTGAGTCAAAAGAGGAAATCCACTGAGTTGTAGAGAGAGGGATCAGTGTCAGTAAGGGATGGAAAGGTATACCAGATGGAGCAAAAGCTAATTCCCAGCCCCAGCCCTGAGGAGATGTTCCTGTGGTTTGTGGAACCCTTTTTACAGAAGGGTAATATAATTAGTGTCAATCAGTGAGGGTATATGGAAAATGGATTCTATTAAATTAACTTGACTTTTTTTTTTACAGGAGTACAGGTTTGGTTGATAAAGGTAATAGCATTGATGTAATATACTTACACTTTTTAAGGCATTTGGATGGATATCCCATAACATTTGGATTAGAAAATTAAAATAGTATAAAATTAACATAACACTCATTAAATGGATTAAAAACTTGCTAAATGACAGATCTCAAAGTGCAAACTGTATATTGTGAATAATCCTCATGTTGGATACGTTTCTAAGGAGGGATTCCCAGTAGATTTAGTTTTGGCCATGTGCTATTTAACGTCTTTTATTCATGACCTGGAAGAAAACATAAAATTATCACTAATAAAGTTTGCAGATGATGTAAAGGCTGAGGGAGTGATTAAATAATGAATAGGACAAGTCACTGACACAGTGTGATCACTTGGTAAATGGGGCAGAAGCAAACACTATGCATTGCAGTCTGACAAAATGTATACAACTGGGAACTAAGAATGTAGCTACTGTTGTTGGGAGCAGTGACTCTGAAAAAGATTTGAGATCCATGCTGGAGAGCCATCTAAGATGAGCTCTAAATGTGATGCCGTGGGCAAAAGGCTTAATGTGGTCCTTGGATGCATAAACAGGGAATCTGAAGTAGGAGCAGAGCAGTTATTTTACCTTTGTATTTGAACTGATGCAACCACTGCTGGAATACTGGGTTCAGTTCTGGTGCCCACAATTTAAAAAAGGAGGTTGATAAATTGGAAAGGATCAGAGAGCAGTCACAACTATGACTGAAGGTTTCAGTAATATTTTATTGTGATAGGAGCTCAATATATTTAGCTTAACCAAGGGAAGAGTAAGGTGTTACTTGAGTATAGTCAATAAGTCCATACATAGAATCACAGAAGTGCTCAACTGGAAGTGAATTGCAGAGGTTTTCTATTCCAGTTCTGTACATTCAAGGCAGGATCAAGCATTATCTAGCCCATTCTTGACAGGTGTCTGTCCAGCCTGCTCTGAAAAATCTCCAACACTGGAGAGCCTACAACCTCACTAGCAATTTGTTCCAGTGCTTAACTACCCTGACAAATGGAAAGTTTTCCTGTGTTCAACCTAACTCACCCCACTGCAGTTGATGAGCATTGCCTTTTGTCGTATTCTCAGAGGTTAACAAGAACATTTTTCTCCCTCGTCCTAGTAATGCCCTTCTATATAGTTAAAAATTGTCATCATGTCTTCCATCAATCTTCTCTTCTCCAGAAGAAACAAACCCATCTTTTTAAATCTTCCCTCATAGGTCATGTTTTCTAGACCTTTAATCATTTTTGTTGTTCTTCGCTGAACTTTCTCCAATTTGTCCCCATCTTTCCTGAAATCTAATGACCAGAACTAGACATAATATGCCAGATAACTCCTAATCAACACAGAATAAAGTAGAAGAATTTTTTTTTTTTGTCTCTTGCTAGTACATCCCAGAATGATGTTTGCTTTTTGTACAACGGTGTTACACTGTTGATTCCTATTTAGCTTCTCATCCACTATGACCCCCAGATCATTCTTCAGAGTGCTGCTTCCTCAGCAGTCATTTCCCATTTCATATGTATGCAACTAATTGTTCTTTCCTAAGTGAAGCACTTTGTATTTGCCTTACTACATTTCACTCTATTTATTTCAGACCATTTCTCCAGTTTGTCCAAATCATTTTGAATTTTAATCCTCTTCTCCAAAGCACTTGCATCCCTTCTCAGCCTGGTATCATCCACAAATTTGTGTATATTCTGTGCCATTATCTAAATCATTGATGAAGATATTGAACAAAACCAAACCCAAAATTGATTCCTGAGGGACCCAACTTGATATGCTGTTTCAGCTTGACTGTGAACTACTGGTAACTACTCTCTGGAAATTGTCTTCCAATCAGTTATGCACCCACCTTATAGCTTCTGCTAGGTTGTGTGTTGCTGAATTGTTTATGATGTCATGTAAGGCAGTATCGGAAGCTTACTGAAGTCAACAGATATGCAACATCTACTGCTTCCCCTGCCCCCATCCACTAGGATCATTACCTTGTCAAAGAAAGCTATTTGTTTAGTTTGACATGATTTTTTCTATACAGATCTTTGCTGACTGCTATTCATCATCTTGGTTATTTGCTCCATTATCTTTCTGGGTACTGAAGTTAAACTGACTGATCCATAATTCCTTGGGTTGTCCTTACTTCCCTGTCATAGAATGGCACTATATCTGCCCTTTTTCAGTTCTTCTGGACTCTGTCCTGACATTTCAAAGATAATTGCAAAGTTCAGATATCTCTTCCATCAGCTCTTTGAGTTCTCTAGGGCTATGTCTACACTGCCGATTTAGTTCAAATTATGGAGGCTTAATCTGAATTAAATTGGCCCCAGTCTACATAGACTTTCCTTAGTTCAAGCTAAGAAATTTCTTAGTTCGAACTAAGGAACACTTAGTTCGAACTAGTAAGTACTGGTGCTTTGTTCAAACTAAGTGCTTACTTCGAGTGTTAGTTCAAATGAGGCACAATGTAGACTCCAACTAACCCTTAGTCCAAATTTAAGAAGTTGGATCTAAGGGAAGTTAGTTTGAACTAATTAAGTGTACTAGTTCAAACTAAAGTTAATTTAAACTAGTCCATGTTGTTAGTTCAAACTAACATCAAACTTATTAATTCAAGCTAACAGGTTCAAACTAACTTTTGCTAGTGGGGACATAGCCTAGGATACATTTCATCAGGACCTGGGGACTGGAACACATCTAAATTGTCAGAGAAATTTTTAACTTGGTCTTTCCCTATTTTAATTTCTGATCCTACCTTCTTTTCACTAGCATTCATTAAGTTGGAAATCCAGTTGCTACCAAGCTTTTTGATGAAAACTGAAAGAAAAATTCCATTTAGTACTGCTGCCATTTCCAGATTTTTCGTTATTGTTTTTCCTCCGTCACTAAGTAATGGACCTAACCTGTGCTTGGTCTTCCTCTTGCTTCTAGTGTATTTGTAGAGTGTTTTCTTGTTTAACCCCATTTTGTGCTCAGGCCTTTCTAATTTTGTCCCTGCATTCTTGTGTTGTTTTTTTTTTCACAGTTATTCTGTGTAATTTGACCTACTTTCTACTTTTTGTAGGACTTTATCTTTCTAGTTTCATTGAAGATCTCCTGATTAAACCAGGGTGGGACCTTTGCCATTCTTCCCGTCTTTCCTACATAGTGGAATAGTTTGCTCTTGTGCCCTTTAATAAAAATTTACCAAATATCCTGGTGGATTCTATCACTGGCAATTTTTAGATCAAGATTGGATTTTTTTTTAAAATCTTCTCTAGATTAAACAGGACTTATTTCTGGGAAGGTTTACGTTCTATGAAGGAGGTCAGAGTAAATGATGATAGAGGTCTCTTCTAGTCTTTGAGTCTGTTAGTCTTCAAAGAGTTGTGGAATTGCCCCCTTCTACAGGGCTGGGTTTGTGTCCAAGCAACTGAATCAAAATATGATTATGAAAATTAAAGCCATTAAAGCCATTAAATACTCAGTTGCTCAGCTTGTGCTCAGAAATGTCTACATGCATTAGAGATGAGCCTCAGCTCAAAGTTTAGATGCAGCTTTTGACCCCGAATGCACATAGTTTGGGAGGTTTTTGACACAGTATCCAGTTTTGGTCCACTATACCTCATACAAGGGGCTGCTCTCAATTTTGGAATGTGTGAGGGTTCCCAATATCCTTAAGTTTGGGGATGTTTGAACCAAGGTTTTGATTCAAGTGTGTCTGATTCACATCTGGTCATGCAGTTTTGCAAGGAATGAAAGCAAGCTGAAGCTAGATGAAAATGACGTTGGGTTGAGATAGGGATGGAGAGCTTCATCTTTCCCTTTTAGAAATCAAAAGAGGTAAAAGAGAATAGAAACTATTCGTTTGCACTGAGATTCAGCAAATAAATTTTCAGTTTAGACAAGCTTAAGTTATTGGTAGAGTCAACACACTCATACTCTAGGGGAGCGCTCCTTGTCCTCAAAGAGTGAACAGACATAACATCAATGAGCCCAGGACAGAAGAATGGATAAAATGGATAAAATAAAGAGTGCTCAGAGAAAGCCTTCTCATGGACACTTTCAGTTAGACGAGGTCTACACCGGTGACTGCAGATTTGACACTGTTACATCAATCTTTCTAGACTGACATAGCAGTCAGTTAAGACCTGCTAAGTTGATCTGGAAGTTAACTTAAAAAAAAACACTCTCAAGAGGTGTAGCGTGGCATTGACAGGAACTCATTGCCCATCTATGCAGCACAATGAAAATGCCAAGCTGAAGGGTATTTAGGAAGTCAAAGGGGGTTACCCAAGCTACACTATGTAACTTGTGTAACTCCTGTTGACTGCCAACAAATTTTGCCACCAGTGTAGACTTGGCTTGAGTTGCTGACTGTAGAGAAAACCATTGTCATTTAGTGTAACCTCCGTAGACAGATGATTAACAAACTGGTACCTGTAACGGAGCAATGGGAGATGCAGAGCTAATGAAAAGGGATAAAAGTCTTTTGAAAAGCAGGTATGCATGTGGAGCAGAAATGAGTACAATTAGCCTCAGGACAGTCAATGTCCACCAGCCACTGTTTTCTGCAGTTATTTGCAAGAATGAATGCATGGGAAGCCATTCACAAAACCCCAGAGGCAGTGGCATTGATTTATATGCCCATACCTGGCACACTGATCCCATCTTCAGGACAGTCATGAACAGCTACATTTAACAACTAACAGTCACTTGGGACCACCTCTATCTTTTTCATTCCTTCTCAGCCTTAAGCTCGACAAGCAAATTGTTAACACACGCAGTGCTCAGTGTTGGGCCTACATCCTCCCAAAGTGGCTGGATAAAAGCAAGATGCACCCCTAAGTATTTGGAGCATCTCCTCTTTCTTGTGAATCAAGATGCTTTTCACTCCATCACTGAACTCCTCCCTTTGCCCCTCCCATCATTTCCTCAGTCATCTCTACAGTCCCTCTCACTTTTGAATTGGTGCACCTGTCACCAGCGTTGCTTTGCTTATACCCATGTCTCACTGACATTGTAGCTGCATTACATCAAGGAAAGTGGATTTATTCTATACTTAGCAAAATATACAGTTCATTTACAATTGGAACAGCAGCAGAAGATGGGCTAGATGATTTCATCCCGACCTGGTCTCCACAGGGTTGAAGGACGCCAAGACCTCATCATTTATTTTCTTCTCGGTCCATTAACTGTTGCTTTGGAGCACCGCTTCTTTCTCTCTCTCGTTGCACTAGGAACATTGCACAGTGGGCCTCGTGTACTAGCATTTCACCTCAGGAACCTGGATTTGATTGCTAATTCAAGTCACAAATGGAAGTGAATGTTTAGGTCTCCATATAGACCCTTAGGTGCATAATCACTATGCAATGCACTTTCCTTTGTGACACATCTCCCTATTGGTGCTTGAGCCCCTGAACATACGAGTCTTCATTTACAGCCTGATCAAAATCCTTTGGCAATCAAGATGCAATAGCAGGATGTAGGGGGTGAGCCAAGAATGGAAAAGCAGGGTGCTTCCATTCAGGACTTCAGTACATTAATACTTGGCTAGCTATTTTGGAGGAGGAGCTTGTACAGCATGTCCACACACTGTACCTGCCACATCGTTATGCCTCATGTTCAGAGGCAGGAAATCAGCAGTCCCAGCTAGCGTGTGAGGCACATGAACATCTTAGAGTAGGTGATTTCTTCATCATCTGTTGCCTGGCTCAGGTGCAGAAGGCAGTGCAAGAAGCTCATTTGTTGGTGCCAAAAGGATTTTTGTCACCTCAAGCTTACAGAAAAGTGCAATCTGCTGGCTCGGCAAAGAGCCACTCTGGAGGGTATCTGGTCCCTGGCTGAACAATTACAACATGTGTGTGACAGCTGCTTAGCCCCAAAGCAAGGCTAGAAGCAGACAGAGTTCAGCAGAAATCTGTGTCTCAGATGCAGAGTCAAATCTTAGCGACAGGTCACTTAAAAAGCGTGTCCGCTCCTCTCACATACAAAAGGCCCTCGCCATAGTGGCCCTGACTATGCAAAGCCTCCGCTGCTCCATTGACATATCTTCCTCTGGCAGCACCATGGTAGCCTGGCACTGCTGCTGTCCTCACGTTCTTTTTGAGGAAGGCCCTGTATAAATGTAATACTTGTTCCATATCCCCTTGCATGGGGAAATAAATAAAGTATTCAGGCTTCAGCCAGCATGCGGCTGATCAGCTAAAATGAACATCCACTCCAGGTTATGCCTTGCCTGTGATTAACTTTAAGCATAATATAGTGCTGTAAGAGATATGGCATATTCATGGCTCTCATCTCCTAGAATCAAAAGCCTCCCACTCAGTTCCCAATATTCATTCCCTGCAGTGATGCTGCATTGATAACATAGTACTTTCAGTCCCTGAATCGTGGAACGCTCATTAATCTTCACACCTCCTCTGCAGAGATGTAGCAGCTTTGTGCCAATACAAGAGGACTAAACCAATGTCCAACGGCATCCCTCTCTGCATTTCCAACAGCTTCCTGGGAAGCGTCCAGCTATATCACACTGGGTGCAGAGCAGTCTGGACAAAAGGGAGCTGAACACTTCTACAAATCAGTCCTCGGGTGTTATCAGTTTGCCCCGATAAAATTCATGCACCCAAAATGAATGACGACTTGAGAGAGCTTTCAGTTAAATCACTTACGCCAAAGCCACTCAGTGATTCATGGGAAGAGGTGAAATTAAAATCCTGATCCCTTCTACTAGTTCTAATTTCTAGACTTTCTGCTTCTTTTCTATTTCTTTTTGCTTTGTTTGGAGCTTGAGGAGAACATCCAGCCTGGGGACATAGTGGGGATTGCATGGGGTGGGAAATGGTTAGTTATGAAAATGCATTTTAGTCCTAGGGCCATGATATTATTTCGCTTCTTCTCAGGTGCTGGGTTCTTCTCCCAGGGCAACTGATGTTCAGGTATGGACATGCTGCCCCAAATTTTTACATAATGCAAAGACTTGGCTTCGTTGTCTCCAAGTCTAAGATTGTATATTATGGGCCAAATTCTGTGGTTCTTAAATCAGTACCAGTCCCAGAGTTTGGCCCTATACGAGGATGAAACATTGACCGCCTCAGCTAGTTGTTATAAAAGAGGAATGATGATACCAATCATACCCACTATCGAGATGGTAGGGATAGCTTAGCTGTTTTCAGAAATTTTCCACTATATATTCTACAACTGAAGTCTCCATGGAAAGTTCTTACTTGATTTCTTCTTAGAATCTGTGTTTATAAACAGAGAATGAAGCAAAAACAACCTGAAAATCAGCTCAGGCTTTCTCCTCTGTCTTAGGTGTTTTCAGGGCTCCTTCTTTATGATGGCTCAGCCCCCACCCTAGCTCATCTCTCCCAAAAGACCATTGGTTATATTATGCAGATGCACTTAACCATTCCACAGAAGGCTCAAAACCTCCAAAGAGGACATGGTATTTCAAGGCAAACACTGTGAGCCTGATACTCTTGCTGTTACTTTTTGTTCTTTATTTTAGGAACAAAACAATTACTAGTGGTGTTTCTTGTATTGTATAATACTGAGGTTTGGACAAAAACCATTGAGATCCATAGGCAAAGGAACCCTAGCCCAGTGAAAGCTTGTGCTAGGATAATCTCTTTGCTAGTGGCAGTACCATTTCCCATATGAAAGCAGTTCTTTGTAACTAGCAAGAGGCAACAGGCCCTAAAAAAGTTAGATCCAGCAACTTACACAGAAATAATGTAGCTCTGATTGATGTTCAGTGTTATCCTCAGATAGTAATAGGGAAGATTTATAGAGCGCACTATATTTGATTAGGTTTGTATGCTATCAAACCGTTTAAATTATTTTTACACTTCAGTGTTGCAAGAAAAATGTTGAAATATGTTTTGCTAATGTGCAAAGTCTATAACAGAGAGAAAAACAGAGCTACGGTATTACAGAAATTATTAGATTTGCCTCTGTTAGTTCTCTCCTACTCCCCTTGCTCATGATGCATCCTTTTGTCAATTGTCAATATTAATAATGTTTCAGATGTACCTCTACAATTGTACAAAAGGATTATAACCTCATCAGTAAAGCTGTAATTTCTGCTTGCACACACTCAAGCATGTGAGATTTAATTTTAAGATCACATGAATTTTTATGGATTTGAGAGTATAAGGCTAGGACCAGTGAGAAAGTAATATGCAATTTTTTATGTCCTGTGTCTAATTCAGATGACTTTGTGTTGCCAGGGGCGAAGGAGGGAGGTGGTGGCGAGGACAAAATAAATAGAATCGCTGGTAGCAAACTCATGATGTTCTTCCCAGAGCTGTTTATTTTGTACACTCTGGATTTCACAAAGAAAAAGAAGTGATATTGATTACTCTCAGATTTATGCACTGTTCTAAATGGTTCAGCAACTGACTAATTAAAATGAATAATTAGATTGACCATGCCTGATGGATTATGTTAAACAAAATATTTTCCTGGGTAAAAGAACTAACTTCCCTACTGAAGACCTTGGCATCTTATCCTGTTTGCCATACACACACACACACCACGCCACATCCCCAGCCTACAATAAATCTCTAGTTATTCAAGATTCAGTCTCCCCACTTCTCAGCAGCTTAAGCAGAGGTGGAAAGAGTCAGTATCTTTAACCGGCTGCCTGCAGAGAGAGCCCTTGTGGGTGGAGTAGCTGATTTGCTTCTCTCGGTGTCACGAATCAATACTAGCTGCTACTGCTAGTGACGCATTCGACTTTTGGATGGTCAGAAAATGGAGTTCCTGCATAATTGCTTATTAAAGATCTCACATGTTTGTGTTTTTCCCCCCAAAACCAGACATTTTAGTCCCAATGTTTCACCATCAGATTGCATCTTGGGTTGCTGTATTTGAATTTCCTTTTTCAGTTTCAATTGCATATTCATGTCTCCTGTTTTAGAATTACTATGTACTGTTAAGCAGCTGTCAAGTTCCATCCCAGAGGTGGCTGCATTTCAGGGAAGGCAAAGTGGTTTCTATTTACATAAGTACAGCAGGATTTTCAAGAGCTGCCCATTCTTTGTTCCCAATGAAAGCACTGTGAGGTTTACTGTTGATTTCAGTGGGGGCGGAGCTAGGCAGATGTAGAGAACTTTTTAAAAATCTCAACTCTGACAGAGTTTTTGATGCATTTTGGTGAATGATACATTTATATAGCAAGATTATTCTTAATTAATATTTTAAAGCCCAGAGAACAATGAAATCCTTCAAAACCTTACCCCTGCCTTAACTGGAGAGTAAATAACGTCAGAACATCCATCTATAATGAATATTTAAATATGGCATTTTACATCTTTCTATTTTAAGTTGCATCTTCATGGAAGCATACTGCCATGACAGCTTTGACATCGAGTCAGTGCTTCTGAAAATTTTCCCCTGAAAAAGCACCAAAGGATCTCTCTCCCTTCACTAGCAAATTAGATGGTGTTTGAACTCAACAGGTGAAGTCATGGTAACCAGAAGCGCTGCTGGCACCAGGAAAGCCCTGGGACTCAGTGCACTGGGACTTGGGACTTGCACCTCGTAAACCCAACGCCAGCGACACCCATTGATGGTAAGCAGCACGACGTTATCCATCCAGTGTTTGATGTCCCGGTTTCCAGCTCTGCTTCGTGTTCAGGACAATGATTGGGAGGCCATCTGCTAACCACAGCCAGCTCCTACATTCTGCACCAAACCAGCATAACTTATGCCCCCCTGGAGATTTTGTAATATGACTTGGGCAATGTGCACAGTTTATCAGTTCTATGTGAGATAATGGACTCCCAGTGTCTCTTTCCCAAGTGGCCAGCTTCATTTTGAAAGTTCATCCCTTTTCCATCCCTGCTGTCCTTTTAACTCCATCTTGGACTGAAATTCCAAGTAGTGGTGAAACAGGGCTGACGAGAGAGGGTCACTCAATCACGATTCAAAATTGAACCCTTTGAGGCAAATGGCTGCCTCATACCCAGGAAAACTGGTTTGTGAGGAAGAGGTGATCTGGCAACGATGGCACCTGGTCGGCATCCGTGGTTGCCTGTGCCTGATGAGGAGTTCACATGACCAGGAATGGGAGAGTTATAAAAGGCCAGGAGCTGCTCTGCTCTGGGCTTTCACTCATTCTCAGCAGGTCAAGCTGTGGGCAAAGTGGCTGCTGGAGTTTCATGAGGTGGGTGGGATGCCATGAACCTGACCACACCTGGACTCCAAGGAACCGGTGAGGTAGGGAAGGGGCACTGAAGTCAGGGTGCTCATTGTATTTTATGTGATCTCTGCTCTCTTCTGCTCTAGCTCTTAAAAGTCACGATGGTTTGGATTCTTGTGCAAGATTTGCTTGTGCATTTGCTGGCTTTCACTGTGGCACACCCCTGAAGAGAGAAACTGTGCTCTAACAGTCTCCCTCCTTTCAAGGGTTTGTGGGGGAAGGCCTGAAGGTCTCCATTGGCAGTGGTAAGGTAGACCAAAGCTGGCCATGTCACTGCCTGCTCAGGGGTGGCCCTACCAGACCTGTTTTGTAGCTGGCTGGACTGAGTGAATCTCATTACAATCTCATGCCTGGGGAGGTTGTAGCACCCCTCAGGTGTGGCCTTGCAATCCCCTCCCCTCATGAAGGAGGAGCCATGGGGCCAAATCTTTGTGGCACTATGACAATAGAAGGGGGTGGATGTTTTGTTATAACGATTCACTCAACTTTGGCCATGCTGGTCCTCATCACACCAGCTTTAGCTCAACTGACCCTCTGAGTGAACAGTGGGGTGACCCAAGTTGTGGCTTCCGCTTGCTGCCCCCTAGACCCTGCTGGTCCTGCCCCGCTTTCAGCTGCCCATGTAGTCAAGACATGGGGAATGAGACTGCAGTTGGGTGGCAGGGCTGTAAGGCAGGGGCTGAGCACTGCATGGAGTCAGCGATGCTGCATTTCAGCAGTTTTACTGACTATGCCAAGTACAAGCCAAGCAACAAATCTGGGGAGGAGAGTCATTTTATTCCCCCTTCTCCCTTGCCCTGTGTCGCCTCTGGAAGAACCAGTCATCTTCCTCTCTGTGCTCACAACTGTCTAGGACAGTGGGACTCCACATGCTTTCGGGGCTCTAGGCAGTACCACTAGGACAAATAATGGATAGTAACCATGTCCTTACAGTATGCTAGCAAATATGACATTGACCAAATTGAGGGAAGCCCTGCAACCTCTTTTTATAACCGTTACTTGCTTACTTTTTTGGCAATAGCATGCTCGTACTTTGCACCGTCTACCCATTCTGCTGTAATGTGCCTTTCTTTGTTTTATAGCTCTCAGAAACATTCACTTTAACGAGGGTTGAATTTCTGTGCATAAATGGTTTCCTAACAGCCTTTTTTTCCTTTTAGTTCTCCCTAAGAACATAAAAAACAGACACCTCAAAGAATATAAAAACCTATAAAATGTCCTATTAGGACCGATAGCATTGTGTCTCACCAGGAGCTTTGCACAGTATTTTGTTTAACAAATAAAGCATTTTGCTAGTGAGTAAGACAGAGCAGGCATCCCCGCTGGGTTTGTGGGCTTCAGGAAACAAGAATTCCTTCCCTAGCCAAGTATGCTAATTTCACCTTTGGAGAACAATTTCTTTTTTTATGCTAGTTTTGGTTAGGGCAGAAACAGCAATAAAACATGGGATTTAGCTTGCTTCTGATGAGCTCTGTATGTCTGCTTTGAAAGCTAAAGTTGATTTGAAAAAAGCTGGAGGAAATTAGAGCATTTGAGTCTGTTAAAGGGACACCATCAAGATGTAAAACTTTAAAAAGAAGTTCACTGCTAACATTCTAATTAGGGGCAGTGCAAGAATTGTGAAAATCTAAAATCTACTCTCCTTTTCTCTACAGCCATGTCTATATTGCTCAGTTAACTCAGTTGGCTGGTATCCAGGTCTGAGAACTCAGTTTAGCCTTTCCCAGATGTGAGAATCCCTCATGCAAAGTCATGCATGCATAACTCTGTCCTTACTGTTTCTGTGAGACATGGGCATGAACCAAAACCAGAATGATGGGGTGTAGACTGGCTGTTACTACTCAACACATTGTGGATAGTTCTTTGTCAGCTTCTGGTCACTGTGCACAGTAAATCAAAATGGCAAAAATGTTGGGATCCATTAGGAAAGGGATAGCTAATAAAACATAAAGTATCATAATGTCAACATAGATAAGTCCGTTGTACACTCACACCTTGAACGCTGCGTCTGGTTCTGGTCAGCCCTCCTCAAAAGAGATATTTGAAATGGTAAGAGAGACAGAAACAGGCAGCAAAAATGATTAAGGGTATAGAATGACTTCTGTGTGAGGAGACGTGAGAAGACTGGGACTATTCAGCTTAGAAAAGAAGTGACTAAGGGGGGATGTGATGGAGAAATATAAAATCATGTCTGATGTGGAAAAAGTGAATAAGGAAGTGTTATTTACCTCTTCACATAACACAAGCAGAAGCGTCACCCAATGAACTCAACAGGCATCAGCTTTAAAACACGCATGAAAAAAGGAAATACTTCACACAATGCACAGTCAACCTGTGGAACTCATTTGCTAGATGTTGTGAAGGGCAACATTATAAACGTTCATGATGGCTAAGTCTATCAATGGCTATTAACCAAGAGGGTCAGAGATGCAAACCCATTCTCTTGGTGTCCCTAAGCCTTTGACTGGCTGATGTCGGGGTTGGGTGATAGGATAGATTATTCGATAATTCTCCTGGTCTGTTAATTTCCTTTGGTTTGTCTGATACTGGCCACTGTCAAAATAGAGGGCACAGGACAAGATGGAACGCTGGTCTGACCTGTTATGTCCCTTCTCATGTTCTTGTCCAAGCACGTTCCGGTTTGGGAGGATTTGAGTAGGGGAACCAAGAGTAGGTGGACAAGTGGGTGGAGAGGAACCAGGGTGGATGATGGGCCTTCTGCTAGAGGGCGGATTGAGACCCCCTCACCCATGTCAGATTTCTGACTCCGGGTATGAACCTGATCATCTGCAGTATTTTTGTTAGCCTCACAGAGTAAGCCTGCCTCAGTTGACCTGGGCTTCGGGCTCAGAGCTGAGGGCTTCTTTCGCTGTCTAGATGCTGTACTCTGCAGCTTCTGATGCTGATAAAAGCTATGGCGATAACTTTACATGCTTGATCACAGCTGAAAGGTCAGGAAAATAACCTGCGGGGAGCTACGTTACCTCTAAGCTGTGCATGTGTGTGTGCACACACGGGTTGTGAAACCTGCGCACACAACAAAATAGAAGTGCACAATAAAATTCAACAGTGCCAATATTTTTATGCTACTTTTAAAAAGGTGATTTCGAGTAGCATGTTTCAAATAAGGTCTTGTAATTTATAAAATCATTTTCTTCACCATATTAAAATAAAATTTAGACATTATTTGCATCATACACACTTACTTAGCT
The DNA here is from genome assembly GCA_007922195.1 of Podocnemis expansa. Taxonomy (NCBI): domain Eukaryota; kingdom Metazoa; phylum Chordata; order Testudines; family Podocnemididae; genus Podocnemis; species Podocnemis expansa. The sequence continues at coordinate 11,677,047 of ML682056.1, read as the reverse complement.
GCACTTACAAGTTTGACCACACTCACTGGAGTGTGCACAAATTGGGACACAGGTTCCAAAAATTTGCACAAAAGAAATTTTTTGTGCACATAGCCTATGAAAAATTAGAGGGAACACTGGTGAGGAGATGGTTGAAAACTCAGGGTAGTTTTTATTTTGCATCTTAAAATATCTGCCTTTTATATCTCAGATTCCTGCTAAAGTCATTCAGACATATAGCAGGAATTGGGCTCATATTAATGCAAAGCACCGATCCCTCAAGTGCACCCCACCCCTCTAACTAACACAAAGAAATCACTGAACTGGAAAATCCCAGCTGATGTATATTGCAACTTTTCTTTTCTTTTCCTTACAAGCTGGGGATAGGAACAGAGCAGCTGAGTTGCTACTTCCAGTTGGAAATGAAGTCTAAGGGCTTGATTCTTGTCTTACTTCCACTGCCGTACATCAGGAGTGATCCCTTTGAAGTCAGTTGAGATAGACCAGGGTGAAAGCTGTGTCGGAGGAGTCCCAGGGCCTGAGAGTGCAAGGGTTACTCACTTCCTGTAGATCTATCACTTAGACTAGATGAAAGGTCGCTGCTCAGCAAAGACTGCTTTTTTAGATTTCAAAGGCCCCATTCATCTCTGGCATTTATGTGGCCAGGGCACCTAGCCGTGTTGGATGGTTTCCCTCCCTATTGAGAGCTATGAAAATATTCCATTTTGCAACTGGCTCTCCACCTTGCAAACGTTACCTTTTCAGATCCTACAATATTCATGGGACCTTATTTATTTCCAAGCCTGTCTCCATTTACATTAGGAAAACAAAAACAAAAACAAAAAAAATCCTGTGGCTCTCATGTGCACTGGGGCCCATGGAAAGGGCCTGGGCTAGAGGGGATGTGTAAACCCTGAGCAGTTTCCAGAGGTTAAATCATCCTCTCTAAGCAAAAGGCTCCTACTTGTTTTTTAGCACAGCTTGCCCCCACCAGCCACACACACAGTCTCTGACCTGACCTCTGCCCAAACGTGCAGCTCGGGATGTGGGTTAGAGTATGAGTGTTTGTTTAGCTCTGACTAGAAGCTGTGAGGATGCAGGCTAAATCACCATTGTCCTCATAGTCCTCCAGAGCCCTTTCCACAATTCCCTCCCGAAAGACAGGGACGTTTTCCCACAATTGATGTTAAAGCATCTCAGCATGACGTAATTCCAATTTACCCCCAGACACACACAAGAATGGAGAAACAGTGAGACACCGTAATAAAGAGAGCTCTTAGTAAGTGGATAAACTTACACCTTGCTAGATGAGCCTTGTTACTCAGGCGAAGGGCTGATTACCTGTTTAAAGTATGCAGTGAAGACACTCTCTTAGTATAAGAGGGCACCTGGAAACAGCAGAGACAGACACAGGAAAGCTCAGGGTGATCATGAAGTGACGAATCCCATTCACTTTTCCTGTGTTATAAAAGGCGATGGGTGGGGACTGTATGTTTGTACAGCACCTAGCATAGAGTTAGTGCTCAGACAGCACCAAAATGCTTCACCCCTGGCTGGTGTCACCTAGAAAGCAGCCCGCCCTGGTACCTGCTCTAAAGTCCAGAATGTCTGCTGACATGGTGCAGATAAACCCAAGAATCTCAGTTCAGTTTTTGAACCCAAAATTTATTTAGAGCTAAAATTTCAAACAACTTGATGCATGATCTTTATCAGTTCTCTTTGTCTCTCTGTCCTTCCATATCTTTGACTGTAAAATGGGATAGTGATATTGAATGGTCACAGTGGACAATGGTCATTTCATTTTGCTGCTGAGTCACCTGTGCAGCAGCCTGGGACTTTCTGTTTTGAGGTCTGTGGACAAAGAGTGCTAAGAAAGAATGGCTTTCTTAGCCATGGTAGGGGTGGGTAAATGGAGCAAGAGCTGCTCTTGCCTAGATCACCTGGGCAGGCACCTCTCCTCCTCTTTCTCTGGAGTAACTTTTCTTCCTCAGTCGGTGCCATGAGAAGCTATGAAGAGAATAGTTTTAGAGGAGTAGCCATATTTGTCTCCTTCAGGAAAGAGAAAAAATAAAAAAAGATTCCCGTTCCAAAGAAGTAGCCATGTTAGTCTAGTCCAGCAAAACAAACAACGAGTCTGGTGGCACTTTTAAAAACTAACGAATCTATTTATTGTACAATAAAGAGATTCCTGTGGCACTTTTAAAGACTAACACAGCTAGTTACTGCATAACCCAGGTGTCTCAAACACATGGGCCATGGGCAACATGCAGCCCCTAAAGCTATATCCTGTGGCCCACAACAAGACTATTGTTACCGAAATTTGCAATATTTTTGTATGAAAAGGTTTTGGTGGTATGACCCTCAGGCTAATGTATTAGTCCTCATGTGGCACTCATGGTGATTTGAGTTTGAGACCCCTAGCCTAAGCTTTCCAACATGAAACTGCTGAGCTGGAAGTCATATGTAAAGCTGACACCATCAGATTAGGCCTGAATAGGGACTTAGAATGGCTACATCATTAGAAAAGGTAATGACTCCTCTTTTAACATTCTCACTGGTCTCATCTTTGCCTGATGTAGGGCCCACTTCCATACAACTTGTTTGGTTTGCTGAAATAAACAAAGGGTATGTCCACATGTAGCTTCTAGACCAGTGGTTTTCAAACTTACGGTCGGGACCCAGTACCGGGTCATGGACCCTCAGGCACTGGGTCGTGGCACCCGCTGCTGCTGCCACCAAAAGACTGGAATGAATTGCTCAAAGGTGTAATAGTTGGGTCATGGGCATAAATGATTTTTTTCAACTGGGTCTCAAGGAAAAAAGTTTGACAATCACTGTTGTAGACAACCCCTTCTGGAACTGTTTGAATTGACCTTGTGACCCACCTTTCCCTGCATGTATATCTACACCTGACGTAGTGAAGTTTCCATTTCACGTGTCTGAGAAAGTGGATTTATCCCCATGAAAGCTCGTGTGATGCAGAAATTGCTTAATCTTTAAAAATGCCACAGATCTCTCTTTTTATTTTAATAAATAGAATGGGTCCCATACTGCTGAAACTTTGTTATCAAAACAATTTTATGTTGAAGAGACGGAAAAACACACAGTTCAACAATGGCAGAGAAAATAAACCTCTAAGAGAAGAACATAGAGGATGTATTTTGTCTCTGCTACGTCATGCAAATAATGAGTATGCTCCTCTAAATATGCTGCTGTCTGATGAGGACTTGCTTTGTAATTGTGTATGCCTGCTTGGGGAGAGATCCCCTTGCAAATACCTTTTTGTCTCTGAAATTGCTTACAGCAGTTGATAAATCCCTTAATCTCCTGTTTAAAAGATGACAGAGTACATATTCCACACATGTTCAACAACAATCCCGCTCTTCAGAATTGCAAGCTTGTCATTCAGGTCATGGCGTTGGCGGTAGGAATGATTTGGGCTGTGTATATGCAGATGAGCTTAATTGAAACAGTTGGCTATAGTGCACATCAGACTAAATATTGCAAGACTTTTCAGTTCCAGTGGCTTGATTTTTATTTTAAAAATAGGTGTCCTATAATTTTGATCAACTTCATTATTTGTTCCTCTGAACTACTGACAGTGGGGGAAAGCAGGGAATACAACAGCAGGTTTCTGTACCACAATGAATTATTCATTCCCACCGCTGTGCAGAAGCGTATGTGTCATCCAGCTTAATTCAAACAGCTGACACATGGACAGTTCTAAAGTTGGTGTGTCTCGCAGAGCTGGGGAATTCAGACTTCTGGGGTCTATTCCCATCTCTCCCTCTTACACCATATGTGACCTATGGCATGTCACTTAAACCAGTGGTTCCCAACCTTTCTGAGTGAAGCCCCCGTCTTTAACACTAGGATAAAACACGCACCACCACCACTCCTCACTGGTCGTAAACTCCGAACCTCTAAAACATACACAATGATAATAACAGCACTGCATTATTTAATGAGAATTACTTGATTAAGAAACTAAGTTTTTCCTGCCGCAGCCACCACCACACACTCCTACATGTGGCCCCACCTCTTCCTGTCCCTCATGGACTCAGGGCAGTGGAGGAGGGCTCTGGGGAGTTGGCCAAGGCTGCCCCAGGCCCTCACCAGCGTGGGGCTGCTCCTCTCCAGCTGGGAGCCCAGTTGGTGCAGAGCTGTGGGGGCTGCTTCTCCCCTCTGGCCAGGGGTGGGGGCAGCTGCACCTGCTCAGCATGGTGCACTCAGGGCTAAATGGATCCCCTGGGGGCTTTGGTGCCTCCCCAAGAGGGTTACGCATACCACATTGGGAACCGTTGACTTAGGCTATGTTCACACACGGGGTTATTTCAATACAAGTTGTTTCGAAACACCTTGTATTGAAATAATGCCTTATTTTGAAATAACTTATTTCAAAAGAACAAAAAGTTAGTTCGAAATAAGGAAAAAAGCGGGAATGAAAATAGCATGTTCACACTGTGGGCTTGCTATTTCAATTCAGGGGCAGGGCACCACAGGAGGTGTGGCAACATGGCTGCCTCACTGGGCCATGTTGGCAGCCATGTTGCCAGCCAGGCACGCCTAGGCAGGAACTTCCTGTTTCCCAGGGTGCTGACCACCCTGGGAGGAAGGTCAGATGGTTGTTTCAAAACAACCGTTGTTTCGAAACAACATGTTCCGACTGAATTGTTTTGAAACAACTCATTTTGAAACAACATTGTTTCGTAACCAAATCGGGTTTAAGTTGTTTCGAAACAACAGAACCCGTTGTTTTGAAACAACGGTACATCGTGTGAACATGGCATTTCTTATTTTGAAACACCCTCTGTTGTTTTGAAATAAGACTGCTGTGTGAACCAACCCTTAAACATTAAGAAAGGCACTCTAAAAAGGAAATAATGCAAGCAGTGCAGAAAGGGGATTTTTAACTCAGCCAGTTGTGTAGAACTGCAGCCTTTTAGTACTGGGAAGGTCCTTGCTGCTGATCTAGAAAGTGAATTTCATGTGTGTGAGGAACGTGGAAATGTGAGGTCTGAATCAAAGCCTGTTGAAATCAATGGAGAATCTCCCATTAACTTCAGTGCCCTTTGACTCAAACCCTCAAAGGGAGGAGATGGTGTTATGGTTAAAGTACAGGGCTGAGAGGCAGGGGCACCGGGTTCTTGTTCAAGGTCTGTGAGGCCACTGGCCTGAGTTCAAACCTGTTGATGTCAGTGGGAGGACTTCACTGACTTGCATCAGGCCATATGACTAGCACACATAGGTGGGGCCAGCTTTTTCCAAAGAGCTCAGTTCCAATTCAGGAATCAAAATAAGTGGCCACATTTTCAAGAGTCCCGTACATTAGGGGTGTGTTGGAGGCTCAGCCCTTCTGAAAAATTGGCCATAAGTGTGACAGTGGGGAGCATGGCTGAAAAGTCTGTAGAGACAGACTTGGGAGCTGAGCTCCTTGGAAAACCTAGCCTCTTCTGTGTGCCATTGGTCAATTCACTTTGCCTCCATTTTCTTTTCTTGTCTTTGCCTCCATTTCCTTGTCTGGTGTTTGGACCTGGGATAGAGATTTGAGAGAATCTGTACTTGAAACAGACTTAAAATATAAATTGTGGTGAAAGTATGTGCTTACATCAGGATCATTGTAAAAAGTCTGGGCTTCCTGTGGCTTTTTACAAAGTTTGATTGAACAGCAGAGAAGTCAATTGAGTTCAGTAGCCTAAGAAATATTTCCAAATGACTACCTGTGTGCTTCATGACACCCTACAATAACGTTAAGTGTTGATATATAGAAGCATTGTTAACATATAAAAGATTTGCTGTTACAGTGTAAACTGTTTCCACGACTTACACTTCCCTGCATTTATTTCCTCCGATTCCGTAAGTTCCACCATCTTCAAAGCATCTGACAAAGTGGGGTTTTCTTCCACAAAATCCATGCAATAAATAAATTTGTTAGCCTTTAAGTGCTACAGGACTTCTTTTTTGTTTTTCATATAAAAGCAGGATCAAAGCAAACAGAGATGGTGCCCCTCACCAGTTTGAGTTATAATGTCCATACAAGTCTCTATTCAATGCACATGAACAGATCATCACCAGTCTGCATGGTTTCATTCTTAATTTGTGGAGAAACAAGGCTTATTGACTCTTCACACCTGTGTTCAACAATCTTGTGTACAGCAGTAGTTCCCAACATTTTCTCTGCTGTGGCACACCTTGCTACCTTTAATTAAGTTGAGGCACACCACTATATAGTTTCCAAATGAACTCATGAATACTCACGACCCAATGAGCCAATCCAGAGCTTTCTGAGTCATTTTTCACAAAATTTTGTGGCATACTTGCTCAGAGTGGACAGCATACCTGTGTGCCATGGCATGCTGGTTGGGAAACACTGGTCTACAGTGTAGACCCTAGCATCAAGGGTGACTCTGATTTTTTTAAAAAGGATGGTTCTCACAAAGTTTATTAAATCAGATTATCTGTGCCCAAAATTTCAGCAGCTCAAGATTACCAGTGGCTTGGAAAGAATGTTGAAACCATAAATGCAACTCAAAGGGGATCAAATTTATGATTTGGCATGTCAGGCTGGACTGGTGACTTACGGTCTGACTCTCAGCTTGGGTGAAGCATCTTTGATTTTTTTTTTAAACTTGCTATAAAAATTCCTTCATATTGTTAAAAGCAACTAAAATGTTTCAGATCTTTAAGAAAACAATTTTCTTGGGATTCTTACATATTAGATATTTTTTTTCACAATTTGGCACAACCATCTAAAACAAAACATTGGGCCTGATTCTTGTTTATGCTAATGTCCTTCTACACCTGTCTAGCTATGAAAATCAGCTTTAGAGTGGGTGGAAATTGGCCTTGTGCAAAAGCCTCCAATGGTGAAGAGCGTTGTGCTGGCTTTGCTCCCAGCCCTCTGTGAAGGGGAAGACTGGAGGCATGACGAGCGTGAGCAAATCACACTACATTACTGCTATTTTCTGCTTCCCAGGGCTCATGGGGGATCAGAGGAGTATATGTGAGAACAGCCATGTGGCAGATTGCCTTGGACTTTGGCAGAAGTTGAATAACTACACTGAAAATAGAGCAGCTTGAAATATTTTTGGTGATGCATTTTTTTAGTCAAAAAGGACTTTTTGGCCAAACTAATTTTGCAGGATATGTCCATTTTGGTCTCCGTTTTTTGAGTTTTTCAATTAAAAAAAACCAGAACAAAAGTCTAACATACTTTGCAATAGTAACTTTTTGTTTTCAGTCTATTTTCTTTGTCTTATGTCTCCAGAGGACCCCCCCCCCCAACTCATTTTTGGTTTTAATGGATTTTTTTCCAAGTTTTGTCTTACATTTTCTCTCCAAAAGAAGATTTTTTTAGATTAAAAAACCCCCACAATTCCCAACAAATACTGACCATTTCTGTCCAATGCTAGCTAATCAGAAGAGCTAAAGTTCTTGTAAAACATTTATGCATACTTCTAGGGTTCACAAATAGGACCTTTTTGCAAGACTTTCCAGATCTACTCTGATTTCAACTCCTATTATAACAACAGGGCCATCTTTTTGTTAGGTGTTTCAATTCCTAGGTGCCACAGTGACATACAAAATAATGCAAAAATTTCCACTTCTGCCTTTACAACCCCAATCTGTAAGTGTTGACGTGTGAGGGATTAAAAAAGAGTTACAAGCTTGTCTTCATCCTAAACAGATCTGACTTAAACCTGGGGCCAGAGTGGTCAGAACCATCTGCTCAGCTGAGGTAAATCACAAAAGTGGGGTCTGGGATCTGGCCCTTGCTATTGCTTAAGCCAAAGAAGTAAGCATCTCCTTACTAATTTTGTAATATAAATATCCTGCAAAAAAGCAAAAGGTTAAAAATGTCACTGTATAAACTAAGGACTTTGGTCCTGATAGAGGTCTCATCCTACTAAACCTTGTGTGCAAAATCTCTCATGGATTCCAGTCCGTACTCTCAGCGTGGTGTACGTGAAGTATGTCAGCATGTGTGACCCTCATGCATAAATTAACCATACAGGGGTCAATTTAAATATCATTACTCCCTTTCACTAGGGATCTGTGAAGTTAAGCTGTTCACATTGGTCCCTGTGCTGTTTGACGACATTCCTTTACCAAGTTAGCTCTGCACAGCAAAAGTCTTATAAATGAATGTGTTTACATTGCCACCTTGCCAAACAAAATGCTACTGGCTTCAATTTACATGCCATTAAAGCTTTCGCTTCAGGGTGCTCTGTGACATTTTTGATTTGGGATGCATTGCATCCTGTAATTCAGTGACAATGTCTGCTCGCCATATCATTCCAAGGCAAAATAGCTCTCTAAGCTGTGCGGGTGTTGATGACAGACGATTCAGATCAATTGCTGGAAAGAGATAACAGGAGTGTCTTGGATCATTACAGGACATGAATCTTTAAAAGTAATTATAGGTGGTAAGAACCAAGATGACAATCGAATCCCTCCAGTTTGCAGCTTGCTGCAGAAAACAACCATGATGGCTATTTCCCTGTAGGAACGCACTTTCCTGATGGCAAGATCCTGCTGCCGTTTGATGTGGAATCACAGTGTGCATGTTAAAAAGGAACAAATTTCTTATTATAGCATTTCTTGTTAGTACAGCAAATCTAACTGAAATTTGAGGAAGTCTGCAAAGCAATTGGATGGTAATTTTATTCTTTTCGCATAAGTACAAAACAAAATTCTTTTTGCATGATGTGGTCTTGACTTCTCATATTTTGCATTTCACATGCTCATGCTGTTAAAATATAGTGATGAGGCAGAGGTCCTATACCAGATAATGTGCCCAGCTAGCCCCTCCCACTATACCTGCAGTCACGGGGAATAAAAGGAGTGAGCCTGGCTGACTTCAGAGCAGATTCTCCAGGAAGGAGCTTCGCCTTTGGACTTGGAGAAACAGGGGCCTGCTGGCTAGAGCGGTCATGGAGGAAATAATTAGACCCCCAATAAGCCCATGGTCAGGCTCTCTCAGAGTTTCAGAGAGGCCTGGGTCATTTCCAGCCTTCGAGGACCCCAGCCATAATAAAGATACAAAAAAATGATAATGAATGAAACCAAAAGGCATATTGGTTAACAAACAAAAAAAAAGTGTCTGAATTTGAGGCCCTCTTTGAGCATGAGGCACAGGCTAAATTACCTTTCTGGTCCCCATTCAGATTGGCCCTGCCCATGGTGCATGAGTAAGAGATTATTTGATCATCAAGCCAAAAGCAAAGAGGAGGGAAGCTCCATGGATGACTGGTGGGTGACCCAGTCCTGAGTTTGGTTTTTATTTCAGAATATTTTCATGCTAATTTCCTCCAACATCCAGAAGGGGGTAGGATAGAAGAGAGAGATAACTGGTGGGTCAAAGTGCACCTCAATGGATGCTGAAGACAGAGCCTTCTTCCCCAAGGAGAGACTTGTTGGCTGGGGGACCTGGGAGGCCCATGAGAGGCTCCTGCTTCAGCCACACCACTACATATGTTATTCTCTTTCTCACCAAGAAAAACAAGCTATATTTGCTCTTTTGACTAATTTGGGAGTTGGCCTGAATACTGATTGAACAATACAGACTAAGAACTTTAGGATTTGGCATTTTTGTGGGGAAATGTAAAAAGATATTCTACTGAAATAACCATGGTGTGTAGATTTTAAGGCCAGAAGAGACCACTCTTATCTCCTAGTCTTACTTCTATCTTGCACAGAGGTATTTATACCCTATTGTCTGCTGCTGAACAAAATCTGAACTGTTTGACAATGGGTTCTATGGAGAATAGCTGATTTAGAGTCCTCTTCAGCCCAAAGTTGTGTGATTCCTTTTATTCAGTATAAAGTTAAAAAAAAAAAAAAAAAGGAAGGCCTTGGGTGTTTCCAGCTTTCCAATACCATTTTTTATTGATCTTCAGGGTTTTTTGGGGGGCGGGGGGGGGGGCTGCCAGAAAGCTGGTACATTTCCTTTAAAAACAAATGCAAGATTTTTTGGCTCTTTGAACATTTTTTGCAGAAAATATGTCAGATTATGAATGCTTCTGTTCACCTGGTGGGATAGTCATGGTAGCACAAAGTAGCTTCCAGCTTCTTTCCACCAGAGGGTAAGTCACAGGTGCTCAGTGCAGTTTCCCAAACAGTTAGTGCTAGCTAGCAAATGGCCAGCGAGCACAGTAATTCAGGATTCAGTAACTCCTACAGATGGAGCTACAATGTAGAGTTCTCTATGGAATTTAGATGCTCCAAAAGCAAAGTCACGGATTATAATTCCACCTGTCTTCTCATGGAGTGAATTTCTGGACCAGCTTCAATGAATACTGACCTCTCACTTCCATCTGCTTGCCTCTTATTCTGCACCTCTCATTCTTTGCCTTTCTGTTTTATCCACCAGTCTCTACATGGCTGTGAGATCATCTGCTGCTGCAGTCATTGCCATCTGGAACAGCTTTGGCCAGCTTGGCTGCCTTATCAGTTCTCTATCCCTTTCTCCAAGCTCATCTGGAATGATGCCTTTTCCCCCTTGCATTTACCTCTTAATTTCTCTCCCCTTTTCCTGTTTATTCTGCAAGTCTGGAATGATCAGATATAAAACTTGAAGTTTGCATGTGGTTCAGCAAGAAAGAATCTATAGACTCAAGCTGAATTGCATAGTGAGCATTGCTATCGGGGGCTTGACAATGGCTTTCAAAAAAGGTATATTAGACTTGGAAACAGTACAGAGCAGGGTAACAAAAATGATTAACGGTCTGGAAATTAATAGGAAACTGGTATAAAACAAACACAAGGAAGTACTACTTCACACAGTCCACAATCAGTCGGGGAACTCATTGGCAGGGGATGTTGTTAAGGCCAAAACTATAACAAGGTTCAAAAAAGAATTTGATAGGTTTGTAGAGGATAGGTCCATCAATGGCTGTTAGCCAAGATGGTTAGGGTTGCACCGCCGTGCTCTGAATGGTCTTAGCCTCTGACTGGCAGCAGGTGGGAAGGAGTGACTAGGTATGGATCACTCAAAGATTGCCTATTTAGCTCATTCCTTCCAAAGCAGCTGGCACTGGACAATGCTAGAAAACCAGATACTGGGCAAGATGAACCATTAGTCTAACCCAATATGGCTGTTCTTACATTCCTATGTTACCATGATGGTTAACACAATAAATGTAACCCACATTCACTGGCTATGGCACTTTGTTCCCCTCCAGTGGTGGGTAGGCCATACAAATGGAATAAGCCCAATACAGCCTTGGCTGAGTGAACTGTGTCTTTTGCTCAGGCAGCCTAGGTTTATGCCAGGGGTCTCAAACACGCGGCCTGTGGCCCGCATGTGGCCCCTAAAGCTATTTCCTGTGGCCGGCAACAGCACCATCATTATCAATATTTGCAATATTGTTGTATGAAAAGGTTTCAGTGGTGAGGCCCTCAGGCTAACATACTAGTCTTCATGCAGTACTCATGGTGATTTGAGTTTGAGACCCCTGGTTTATGCTTTATTGTCCCCCACTACTGCTGACTCTGTCAGGGCCATAGCTCAGAGCTGGCTCAGTACATAATCTGAGGTAGGCTTCTTTTCCAAGTGTTGGAAATAACCCTGGAGGGAGGGGGTAATTATGTACTTTCCTTCGCTCACAATCTAACCCTATTACATTACTTCGCTTACCAGTGGAGTTATGAACCAGCATGGTTAAAGCATGTCAGAGCTTGTGAATGGTCTCAGCTGAAGGCTTCTTGCATGTGTAATCAATGAAATCCCTCCAGACCAATCTCATGATTAAAACTGGGGAAGAGGTATGAAGAGTGATCCAGGAGCAAGACCAGGAGGTAGGCAGCTGTGCCCAGGAAACAGGTGAAGGGTCCTGAAGAAGCCTCGGTCATTCTGGCTCATTCCCGTCCTACTTGATCCATTGATCTTCTAGTTATTTCTGCCTACCACCATCACGAATCTACTAGGGCTGCCTCTTCAATAGGGCAATAAAGGGCACTTCTGAAGCTGACTTTTCAGTGAAGCGGTTCAGTAAGTGAATAGGGCACAAAACCAGAAGATTTCAGTATTAGCTTCTCCGGAATGACATTTTACTGCATGACATTGGGAAGAGAGACCCATGATTGTACAGCTACGAGCTCACATGCGGTAAAGATCTCTAGACACTGACCTTAACCTGAAAAAATGTTGTTGTTTAACGGTCTCATGCTGTAAAAGTACATGATGCTTTAACGACAATGGAAAAGCCAAAGTCTCTGCCTTTAAGAGCATGCAGTCAAATGAAGTTAGTGGTATGCCATCTTTTACATTAAGGCTGAATTTGGTATAATCCATCTAGTCATATATGGCGCTGTGTGTCAAGATATGATCAGCCTAAATTGAACCCTCTAATTTATTATAGAGCTAAAGAAATAATTTTAGACAAATTTAACCCCTTTTCTTTTTGGGCATGGCATCTAAGCAGATTACCATTGTTTCAAGCTTATTAATTATGCATCCAGCCAGTAATGCTGGTAAATAGTTTGTGATCGGAAACTGAAAGGTGGCAGTCAGTTTTGGTTGGATGTGTAAGTCACATGGTTTCTGCTTCTTGATAGGATGAGCGTTGTTATCAGAGTCAGGTATCTCACATTAGCTCTCCACGAATTTTCTGCAACATTTGCTTAAATGTTGTTTTCATGATCATTCTGGCCAGTAATCCCATTCCCTGAAAGCAAACAAAAGAATTGCAGTTACAGAAAACTCATTTAAAAAAAAAAGTGAATATGGAAATTCCATCTCTGGATTCACTCAGCTATAGTAATTCCAATTTTATTGGCAGTTGGGACAAACAAAGATTAGAAGAAATACAAGACATTACCAACCTTATAGTATTTCCAGCATAGTTTGCTCAAAATGCTGTACAGAAAGCGATCACACTTGAAATCGCCTAGATAAAAGGCAGTCTGCGGTACTTTGTGTTATTTCTGAAGCAGTGTTGATGTGTTTAGCTGGTGTTGTTTCATGCAGGGAGAAGATGGCATGGCTTGGGGGGGGGGGGACAGAAGAAAACAAAAATAAGATCAGAGAAGGGCATATGAGAGTGAAAGAGAAAGAACTATAGGGAAGGAGCCCAGTGTTCTCTGTGCAACCAGCTATAGCCACAACTGGATCTGAATATTGGACCCAACCTATTTGAAACAGGATGGGAATATACAGGTTCTGGGTACAACCCTATCTAGTAAAAGTCTGTCTGGCCCCAAACCTGCTATTAATTTTTCCTGTGAGAGAAGATTCTCATGTTCTGTGAAGTTCAGGGACTTCCTTTCTTTCTGCACTAATCCTGAGCATTTCCAGTCTTGAAAACCCCCTTTAGATGATCTGTTCCATAAACTCTAAGGTCAGAAAGGACCAAAATGATCACCTAGTCTAACCTCCTGCACAATGCAGCCCATGGAACTTCACACAGCCACGCCTGTAATAAACCTCTAACGTATGACAAGAGTTAAAGTCCTCAAATCATGATTTAAAGACCTTAAGGTACAGAGAACCCACCAGCAATTGAGTCATGCCCCATGCTACAGAGGAAGGTGAACCTACCATCTCCCTAGGCTTTGCCAATCTACTCCAGGAGAAAATTCCTTCCCAACCCCAGTATAATAACCAGTTAAACCCTGATCATGTGGGCAAGACTCATCAGTCAGATGCCCACAAAAAATTTTCTGTGATAACTGTGAACCAGTCCAATCAGCATATCTACTCCTAGGAGTCAAGGATCAGTCAACTACCAAACTAAGCTGTTTCATACAATTTTGCCCTGAAATAAGCCTTGCCTTCTTATTATACCATTCCAGTAAATGGAAATCACAAACATCTTAGAGCAAATGCAGGAAGACTTAGGGGGGGAAAGGTTTCAACTGCCAACAAGTTCTCTGTTTTAGCTTCCTTATAAGAAGCAGAATCTGTGGTACAAGCTTGTTGGTTAGGCCCTTTCTTGCAACCTATTGCTCAAAAATGTTGAAAAATGGCTGAGAGGAAGCACAATCGGGGCGTAATCAGCCCCATTTTCTCTCTGACCCCTGAATCTCCAGGGTGGGTTCGGCCATGTCTTGCTTTGTCATGACTGGAAGCTGACTGACGACACTCCAGTTGCTAGGTAGCAAGTGGAGCCAAGAGTAAGTGTGCCAGTTCTTCTTGCTCCCTAGCAACTGGAGTTTCGTGAGGAGGAGAGATGGAGAGAGCTGGGTCTCTTCTGCATCATGGCTGTGTTGGCTACCCCAGGCTTGAGCTGGAAGGCAGTGCATGGGAGCAGCCCACCCTGCCCATCTGCCTGCGGTACTGCTTTTGCTTTGTTTGCAGTCATAACCACAGTTGCCCAATGCTGGCCAGGGTCACAGCAGAAAAGTTTGCAGTAGGTGGCCCTGTTGGCCCTGTAAGCCCACCCAGTTAGACCCAAAGCTGTGCCCCTGAGCATCACTGAATGCTCCAAGGTTAAACAAGGAAACCACTGCCTCTCTTCTTTCAAGAAGATGCAACAGCAGAAGCAAGGAATTTAGCAAGAGAAATGCCCTCTCTGAAAATTAAGTGACTCAAAAGCTTTGCAGCAACATTGGAGGCTATTGTGAAAGTCCAAGGGCATGTCCTTCCTTAACAGTGCATAATTAAGATTACGCTGCTGAAAGAACCTGAAATAATGTAATGGTTCATTAATGGAACCCCCTGCTTTGTATGTAGGAGGGATCTTGCAATTCAAAGATCCCAGGAAATATTTTCTAAAAAAATTTGTAGAGTGGACTTTGAAAAGTCACTACAGGTATTTATTAATCTAGCAATGTTTTAAAAGGATATTGTCAGTTTCCCCTGGTTAACTGGTCACCAGCACAGACATCAGCAAATTGTTACCATTTGTAATAAAAATCAGAGCCTTCTGTCTAGGCACTGTGCAAGTACAAAGTGAAGGACGTATCTCGTTGGTGCTAGAAATAGACAAGACAGACAGACCAGGAGGGAGAACAGCAGATGGGGAACCAAAGCAGAAAGATTAAGTTCAGCTGCTTTACCCGCAAGACTGTCCTTCTTGCCTAGCTAGCCTACCAGCTAACTCTGGTTTTTCTCCAAAACCAACATTTTCATTGAACCAGAAAATCCAACCTTAAAGGGGGGGGGGGATCTGAATAGGAAAGAAAGCCCCATTTTTTGAAATTTCCTATAAAAATAACATTTTTGAAAAATGATTGGAGATAATCTAAATGTTTCATTTTGAGTTTTGGCTCTTCACTTGTATTTGATTTTAAAGTGTTTAATTATATTTATTTTATTTTAATTTAATTTTTCTTTTCAATGTGATTGAATTTTAAATTATATTTTATAATGCAAAAGTATATGAGTTTGATAACACAAGGGATTTTAAAATAAAAACTCAATATTTTTCCCATCAATGCATTTTCATGAAATTGACATGTTCCGAAAGAACATTTTGATCCTGATGAATGCTGATGGAAAACACTGTGTTGAAACGTTTCAATCAGCACTACTTGTTCATTATTTGGAATTTAAATGCCTATTCTAAATGTTGTGCTTCAACTGCTCAGAAAGAATGGTCAAGATGTACTGAACAGAAACATTAGTCACTTCCTGCTACCTGTGTATTGTCTTCTTTAGCAGATCAACAGGGCCGCCCCCCCCCCCCCCGCCAGGACAAGTGATATCTGGCGTAATCCGTGGAGTACAGCAAGGTAGAATTGTTTCAGTGCAATCCAACTTGAACTTTTACCTTCCATAAGAAAAATTTATAAGACTTCAACACAGTGAGTGGTCTGCTTAACGAGTAGCATAGCTTGAGTTCCTGTTGGCATATTTCCTTTGTAGAATTATTTTAGAATAGCAGTAGGTTCTGTCGTAGATCTGGCTTGGTGCCCTCTGGCTGGCCATTCACTAGACTGTTGTGAGGGGAAGCCAAGACTCTGTATCCCTGGATGTTTTAAGCCTCTGGACTCTGAAAAGAGTTCAGCCACCACCCCAAACTTGTGGGGGCAGTTGGACTACAAACCTTCAGTCTAACAATGTGGAGCCGTTGCTCCTCTGCTCAAAGCACTAACCCTTCAGATTTCCCTGTACTCAAATATACCCTTTCTCAGTCGCATCCACACTGATCACCAGTTCAAACAATAGTACAATATATTCTTCTGCCCTATTTGAGACAAATGGCCCATTTTCTTGACAATTTCCCAAGGGATAGCCGTGTTAGTCTAGTCCAGCAAAAAAAAACAAGGAGTTGTGTGGCACTTTAAGACTAATAGATTTATTTTTCGCATGAGCTTTTGTGGGAGAAAATCCCACTTCATCAGATGCTTTAAAGATGGGTGAACTTACAGAATGGAATGAAAATAAATGCAAGGGGGTGTAAAACATAGCATCAGGTCATACAGTAACAGCAAATCAGAGCAGTTGTTAGGTTCAAACCTTGGGAAGCCTGAAGTCAAATTATCTTTTGTAATGGGAAAAGAACCCATAGTCTCGATTCAATCCTGCTTTCACAGAAGTTAGTTTGCATATTAATTCGAGATTGTTTCCACTACTGTGCCAAGGCTGAAATCGTGGACAAACAACATCCTTTACATCATAACCTCAGCCCTGCAGAACACAATGCCATCCACAGCCTCAGAAACAACTCTGACATTATCGTTAAGGAGGCTGACAAAGGAGATGTAGTGCTCATCATGAATAAATTGGATTATGATCAGGAGACTTATAAACAACTCTCCAACACAACCTTCTGCAGACCACTTTCCTCTAACCCCACTGAGGAATACCAAAAGGAATTATGACGCCTACTCAAGAAACTCCCTAAGACAGCACAGGAACATATAAAGAGAGAAACACTACCAGAACCACGGCCAGGGATGTTCTAGCTACTACTGAAAATCCATAAGAAAGGAAACACTGGATGCCCCATCATCTCAGGCATTGGCACTCTTATTGCCGGCCTATCTGGCTATGTGGACTCCCTCTTCAGAGCCTATGTTATCAACACCCCTAGCTATCTTCGAGATACCATGGACTTCCTGAGGAAAATACAGTCCATTGGAGAACTTCCAGAAAACACCATTCTGGCCACTATGGATATAGAAGCTCTTTACACCAACATTCACACAAGGATGGATTACAAGCTATTAGAAAAACCATCCCAGATGATGACACAGCACAGCTTGTGACTGAACTTTGTCTCATCCCAAAACACCTCTTCTTTACCTACGCTACATTGATGACATCTTCATCATCTGGACGCATGGCAGGGATAATCTTGAAGATTTTCACAGAGATTTCAATAATTTCCACTTCACCATCAAATTGAGCCTGGAACACTCCACACAGGAGATCCACTTTCTCGACACTACAGTACAAATCAGGGATAGACGCATCACCACCACCCTGTACCGAAAACCTACTGATCGGTATAGTTACCTACATCCCTCGAGCATCCATCCTAAACATGCCACAAGATCCATTGTCTACAGCCAAGCCCTAAGATATAACCACATCTGCTCTGATCCCTCAGACAGAGATAGACATCTTGAGGATCTCTATCAAGCATTCTTGAAACTACAGTACCCGCCTGGGGAAGTAAGAAAACAAATTGCCAGAGCTAGACGGGTTCCCCGAAGTCATCTACTACAGGAGAGACCCAAGAAAGAAAACAACAGAACACCACTAGTCGCCACATACAACCCCCAAGTCAGACATCTGCAACAGATCATTAAAGACCTACAGCCTATTCTAAAAGATGATCCCTCACTCTCTCAAGCCTTGGGAGACAGACGTCTCCTTGCCTACAGACAGCCACCCAAACTTAAACAGATACTCACCAGCAACTACAGATCTAAAAACAGAAACATTAAAGCAGCCACATACCCTTGCAACAAACCACCCTGCCAAGTCTGCCCACAGATACCATCATAGGTCCTAATCAAGCCTGCTACTCCATCAAAGGCTCATTTACCTGCTCATCTACCAATGTGGTCTATGCCATCATGTGCCAGAAATGCCCCAACACCTTATACATTGGACAAACAGGACGATCGCTGTGCAAAAGAATAAATGAACATAGAGCTGATATCAGAAATCACAGAACAAAAAAACCAGTTGCTGAGCACTTCCATCTTTCTAATCACTCGATAACTGATTTGTTAATGACCGTCATCAGAGATGTGACTGGGACATCAAGACTTCAAAGAGAAACAGTTGAACTAGAATTAATATGCAAACTAAATTCTGTGAAAGCAGGATTGAATCGAGACTATGGGTTCTTTTCCCATTACAAAAGGTAATTGGACTTCAGGCTTCCTATGGTCTGAACCTAACAACTTCTCTGATTTGCTGTTACTGTATGACCTGACGCTATGTTTTACACCCCCTTCCATTTATTTTCATTCCATTCTGTAAGTTCACCTATCTTCAAAGCATCTGACGAAGTGGGATTTTCTCCCATGAAAGCTCATGCAAAAAATAAATCTGTTAGTCTTAAAGTGCCACATGACTCCTTATCCATTTCTTGAAACACTCAGGAAAGCTTTTGATAAAAGATGATTTACAATGGGATCTTTGCACTGTCACATCTTTTTTTTCCCCCCAGACTGAACAGCTAGACAATTCCACCAGATCTTCTTTAAAAAAGAAAAATAGGGAGGTGGATAGTTTATTAGATCAATTTGAGAGAAGGGTCCAATGTAACACACACCAGGCAATCCATTTCAACCTCATTTACCTGGAGTATTAAGATGCAAGAAAAGAATATTTAAGTGCCTGTTTATTAATTGATTGTCAAAGTGGCCTGATTATTTCAAGGAAATGGGGTAGCACAGGAATACAGGAAGGACAGGCAGGGAAGGAAAGGGGGGGG
>ML682056.1:11550348-11657829 GCA_007922195.1 Podocnemis expansa | reverse complement strand
CCTCGTGGGGTCCCTTCCAACCCTATGATTCTATGATTCTATGAATAAGATGAACTGAAGAGTAAATGAATGATTGATTCATTTCCTTTTAAAAAAATAGTATGACACAAAATTTGTCAGATGCACTTATGCAGGATTGATATTTTATGTAACAGCTTTAAAGCTGAAATTAGTTTTCCTAAAAAGGTGACAGTAAAAAGAAGAGGGGATGGAACCTTCTTCTGAGATACCATTTCTCATAGACTCATAGGGTATGTCTACACTTCCACTTTAAATCAAAATAATGAGGATTATTTTGATTTAAAGTAGTGCATTTCTACACTAGCTTTTTTTATTTCGAAATGAGGAGCTCCTTCATTTTGAAATAAGAAATAGTCATTTTGAAATAATAAAAGCTCATCTTATATCAAAATCGTGGTTAAATCAAAATTATTATTTCAAAATAATGCATTATTTCAATTTAACTGTTATTTCGATTTAACACGTTTTGCCCTTCTTCATCCCAGGGTGCCTTCCTGTCTCTATATATTGGGTGGGGGCATGGCCCCTCCTGGAGGACATCTTGCCACATCTCTCATGGTGCCCCTCTCCTAAATCAAACTAGCAAGTCCTCTCCATGGACATGCTAGTTCGATTTGGTTTTCTAGTGGGGCATGTTAAATTGATTTAATTTAAATCGATTTAATGATTTTTATTTTGATTTGATTAGATTGATTTAAGTTAAATCAATTTAACAATCTAATTGTAGACATAGCCATAGATTTTTAAGGGCAAAAGAGGATCTTAATGGTCCCTAATCTGACCTCCTACACAATATATGCCACACAACCTCACCCACCCGCTCCTGTAATAGACCCCCCATCTATGACTGAGTTATTGACATCTTCAGATCATGGTTTAAAAACTTCAAGGTGCAGAGACACCACCAATAAGTGACCCATGCCTCATCTTCCAGTAAAAGATAAAAAATCCCCAGGGCCTCAGTCAATCTGCCCTGGGGGACAATTCCTTCCCAAACCCAAATATGGAAATCAGCTAAACCTTGAGCAGGTGAGTAAGACTCACCAGACAGATACCTGAAATGAAGTCTATGCAGTGACTCAGAGTCCCATCACAGGCCACAGGGCATATTCACTGCTAGCAGTCAAAAATCAATTGATTGTCAAAAATAAAATTTGAAAAAAAATTGAAACATGCTGCTAAATTGATATATGCAGGTCTAAACTATAATTATGAAATGTGCTTATCTAGACTACCTCTGTTTGTATTGATCCTACATGTCTTTCTGAGGAAACACTTACCATTCATAGCCTTCTTCATGTTCAGAATGATTGAAATTACTTATATCTCATCGGTTAAGGGTGCAGCTATATGAAATGGGACTTGAGACTCATTTGTAATGCAGGAAACAGGCTGTTTTCAAGAGCAGAGCATAGATAGCTACTGTTGTGCTTTGACACTGAGAAATGGAGAACGAAAGGGAAACTATAAGGGAGGGTGGCCAAAATCCCTGATCCTTGGAGTTACATACAACAATTTTCAGAAGTTCAAGAGCTGGGGGCGCACCTGCTGGGTTTCTGGGCTTAAGGCTTGTTGCGGGGGTGGGGGGGGGACTAACGGTATGGCAGGCATTCCCCACAGGGCAGAAGCTCTGTGCCTCAACACCACCCCGCCAAAGGGCAAAAGCCCTGAGGCTCAACATGTGCCTCTCATGGGGTAGAAGTTCCATAATCCCACCATGGGGGAGAAGTCCTGACAAATGTGTCACCTGGTGTCTGAAGGCCTGAGACACCCCCTTTCCCCACCAAATGATAGAAAACTCTAGCTTCACCACCTCCTACATGGCAGAAACCCTGAGCTCCCCAGCCCAATCTGGTGGGCAGAGAAAGGTGGAATGAAGACACTGGAGAGTCCACAAGTTGCACTTCAAATGCCGAAGAGCCACATGTGGCTTCCAAGACTGTGGCCACCCTGCTATTAGGACTCAAAGAAGAGGGAGTTGTGTGCCACTTTAACAGATTTATTTTTTGCATGAGCTTTTGTGGGAGAAGATCCCACTTCCTCAGATGCTTCGAAGATGGGTGAACTTACAGAAAGGAATGAAACTAAATGCAAGGGGGTGTAAAACATAGGATCAAGGCTTGGAAGACACCACTGGGTGTAGCAAGGGACTGGGAGGCTTCCAACACTTGTGTAATGGGGAAAGGGTGCAGTTTTGTGGTTAAACTGAAAATGACCTTACTGGTGTTCATGCTAATAGTCAGCTGCTAACCATAGCTCTCTGTTTTCATAGCTGATAAAGTTTAACGCCCGGTGAGGGAGGCAACACGCCTGTTTAGTTTGAGTAAATCAAGCTGTTAGAAAGTGTAGTACCTACTGCTGGGCCAGGTCTTGTTTTCAAGTTTCACTGACTCGACAGTTTTGCCCCAGAGAGAATGCTGTCAAATTGGGCAATTTCTCCCCCCAATCTGGTGAAGCATTGAAAAAGACAAAAGTTGAAAGCAACTGTCATCCATACAGCAAGCATTAGATCTTGAGGTACTGTGTGGCACCCAGCAGAAGGAGGAGCTGTTGAAAAGAAAGAAGTTATTTTATCCAAGTCAATCCAGTATGTCACTGAGACTTTTCAGATAAAATTATAAAAAACAGACAGCAGAGTCATTCTTGGGCGTCAGAGCTCAGAGCCAGAAAGTGACAGAGATGAATGGGGAGCCTCTTAATCCAAAAAACACCTCTTCGGGGCCTCTGTCTTGACAGCTGTAATAAACCCAACTTTGAGGCAGCAACTAGAATCAGCCACAGAGTTTCTGGTCACTAAGCAACTGGCAGGATTATAAGCTTCTGCCTATGGATAGGTGACTGCTGAGGAAGAGAATTATGTATGTTTTCAAAGCAATCCCGGTCTGCTGAATAGACTATAGATTAATTAAATTGGCTGTTCTTTATCTTTCTTCCATTGACCATACAATGACATTACAGCTGTTTTGGACTGTCTTCTTCACAGCTGCTTACCACTGCTTCTGCTACAGCTGAGGGGAAGATTTGTGTTAAGCCTTTATGTTCAATAAAGCTTTCCTCTTCATGCAACATCCCCCACAGCTACAGTCAGCAGTCTTCAAAGGGAAAAGGGCTAGCTTACTAACCACTGAACTCCCTTTCTCCTATAGTGCACCTTTTTCTACAGAACAAGCAAGGAGTCCTGTGGCATTTTTAAAGACTAATATTTATTTATCACATGAAATTTCCTGGGAGAAAAATATCGCTTCATAAGGCACTTGAAGATGAGGAACTTATGGAATGGGGATTTTTCTCTGACAAAAGCTCATGTGATAAATAAATGTGTTTAGTCTTTAAAAGTGCCACAGGACTCCTTGTTTGTATTGCTGATGTAGACTAACACGGCTACGCCCTTGGCACTTTTTCTACTGAAGCGCCGTTCTTGGAGGTTGTTCTTCCTTGCTCTACAGTGCTGAGCACAGGGCAGAAATGAACTTGTCAGATGTGAGAGAGGAAAGAGTCCATTGATTTACTTTTGGAGACTAGACTCTTGTGCAAACAGGGTCAGTCCAGTTGACTTCAGTGGAAATGAACAATTTCCAAAATCACACCGATGTTATTTATTTAATCTCCTATGACAAGCATTGAGACTAGAATAGGATATAAAAAATAGTATTCATTCCAAGGCAGAATGAAACAGACAGAGAAAGAGAGCAGTACCTCTCAAAAGTCATTGGGCAGTTGGGGCACTGATCTGTGAGGTGGGAGATCCAAGTGCCTGTTTGCTTTTCACCAGCAATTCTACCCTGGGGCTGAGAAACCATCCCCAAAAAAATAAAAGTAAAAAAATTCATGACTAATTCTCACAGCAACCGACATTTTATGGCTACTGTGTGCATGTACATAAATAACTTCACAGAGCTCCATTCCTGCTTAACAAGCATTTTCTCTCACTGCTTATGCTCCACCGTATAGTTATCAACAGGCAATGTGTGACAGTGTTGCCTCCTGTGGAATCACAGCATGGTCACAACAGCTACCAGCACAGAGCATTTCAGTTCACTCCATGTCAGACTGTCTGATTTTTAGTTCACTGATCCAGCCTTTTATACAAACTGCTCATCCCTATCTGACTGGTGTTCAGAGCAAATCAGCAAGCATTGCCTAGGAGTCATGTTGCATTTTTTCTTGGTTTTTCAGTTTCAAGTGGAAAAGAAAACCCCAGTATTAATGTGCTTTTCCCTCCCATTGCCTCATATTGTCCTCTTTCCATGTGGAAAATGAATGACTCTGAAAGCACTGGTTGATCGCTTTGTGGAAAAACAGAAAAAGTCATTTACAGTGCAGTCAAGGAAGAATACATTTGGAAGGGCTTTGCCAGTGCGATATATCTTGGGGAGTGTCTGTAGAAGTTTGAACCATCATCTAAGTGTGCACAAAGTAATCGCTGATGCCTGAATTCCTTGCTTAGACCAACACGCTGTAAGTCACATTAGCTATGTCTACATTACAAAAGCTAAGTCGACTTTATTAAATTGACTTAATAAAGTCTACCGAAAGTCAACTTTAAGTAGATCTTATTAAGTTGAATTAGTGAGTCCACACTGCATTAAGGTGACTTTATAAAGTCGACTTAAGCCAGGGAACCCATTTAAAGTCGGCTTAATAAAGTTGACTTTAAATGGATCTGTTGGCTTAAGTCGACTTTATAAAGCCAACTTAAATGGCTTCGCTGCACTAAGTCTAATTTATTAAGTCTACTTTAATATCCGCATTGTGCTAAGTTGACTTAATAAAGTTGACTTAATCATTAAGGTTGACTTAAGGGCAGGAGTTATTAAGTCGGCTTAAAGAAGCCCTTAAGTTGACTTAATGTACTCCAAATGTGGATAGGGCTTTGTTTAAGTTGACTTCAGGGGCTTTTAGTTGACTTAAACCTGTAGTATAGACATAGCCATTGTGAGACTCTCATGGCCTTCTCTGAATCCTTATTTACACAAGGAAGATTGCCAATTTCATATCACTAAGGTTCTGGAAATCTCCCACAAAAACTCATGCAATAAATAAATTTGTTAGTTTTAGGTGCCACAGGACTCCTTGTGGGCAGTGTGAAGTGATCTGTATTTTCTTGGAAGGATGGGACAGCAGTAGAGGGTGTGTGTGAGAGAGACCGAGAGAGAGAGGTAGGTTCTGATGGATGTTCTAAGCATTGCTAGAGTTGGTATATGCCAGGGTATGGTACAGACATTTTGGACTCTGCAGCTAGTGCTACTTTAACATCTTGTTCTTGGAGAGTGGGTCTGAAAATCTGAACCTCTATTTCCTGAGTTAAAATTCAACTCTAATTTCTCTGACCATGTCAAACACAGAGGGTATGTCTACACTGGAGGCTCAGTTAAGCCGACTTAAAGTCAACCTTGTTAAGTCAACTTAGAGAGTCCATATTCCAAACTCCTGTAGACTGCCCACATCCACACTAGAAACTGCTAGGTGAAGGGTCTCAAATACATGGCCCATGGGCCACATGAGGCCCCTAAAGTTATTTCCTGTGACCCGCAAGGACACTATTGCTACCAATAATTGCAATATCATTGTATGAAAAGATTTCAGTGGTACAGCCCTCAGGCTAACATACTCATCCTCATGTGGCCCTGTACTGGTCCTCATGCAGTCCCCATGGTGATTTGAGTTTGAGACCCTGTGCTAGTTCAGCCTGACTCTTAAATCGACTTAACAGCTATGCCCCATCTATGCTGGATTAAGCTGACTTAAGCGTTAAATTGACCTTAAGAGGTGGTGTTATTAAGTCAACTTAAGGAAGCACTGAAGTTGACTTAATAAATAACCAGTGTGGAAAGAGCTTTCCTGAGGCCACCTTAAGGAAGGTTAAGTCAACCTAAGGGTCCAGTGTAGACATACCCATAGAGATTGATGAGGTCCAGTCACCATTAGAGGATGACAGAGTTCCACACTGAGAGAGTGTGGGCTACATCAACATATGCTACTGACCCCCAGACTCCCTACCCATCCACAGCACCTGCAAAAAGTACCAAGAATAATGGTGACTGAGAGGAAACTTTTTGTGTTTTAGGCACTGGACTGGAATCCAGGAAATCTACATTCAAATCCTTGCTTTGCCATGACCACCTTCCATCACCGGGCTAACTTACTTAATCCTCACGTGAAAAATGGACATAACAACCTTCCTGTGGTCTGACTGTCTGTTTGGACTGTAGGCACTTTAGTACAGGGACTGACTCTTACTGTGCTAATTATATTGTCAGGCACAAAGTATAATGGATCCTTGGTCACAACTGAGACGTCCAAGTTGCTGTACTGGAGGTACTTGAGCTGTCTTTTCTGTAAATACTTAGGGAGTGAGAGATTCCAGGGCTGTCAATCTTTTACCTTTTGCCATCAGTGAATTCACTTAAAAAAGACAGCTACAATTCTAAGTACATCTACCGGATGATAGGGAGCTTTTTGCTTCTCTCAAGCTATCTCCAAGCTCTGTCATTATGATTGTTAGCCTGAGGCTGTATCCATCTATGGTTTTAAAAGTCAGAGTGCTCAGAAAAGATACCATAGTGCTGCCAACAGGGCAAAATGGAAAGGATCTGAATCATGAGTGAGTTTCTGTGATCTTGTGTCATGCTCTCCCATCAGGCAGGACAGCTCCTGTTAGCATAGTCCACAAATGGCTACGGTCCTTTGCAAATGAGCATGCTTCTGGACATCCAGCGGGCCTCCCCTAGGGCATATCTGGCAAGCCTTCTTTTGTGCATGATTTGCTGTAATATTAAGTCTAGGTCAAAATCACCATCATTTGCATGTGCACGAACAGCATGTTGTTTTCCCTCCAAGACTTTGGGGGAGATATAGTTAAATGTTCTGTTGTAGGAAGAAATTCTTTTCATAATGGACCTAAAGGTTGTCCATCCCAGAGTGTCTCACCATCTATTTCTGTGGGGACTATTACCCAATAATACATAGAGAACCCCTTCTAACTTCAAGGCTTCCAAAACACTCTGCTGACTTTAGGCCAAATTCTACCCTGAACATGCATAGCTGAGGTCATAATTAGCCCATATATTGAAGTGTTCAGGTACTAAGGGGATGACAGCCATATAGGGGTATAATAAATGGTAGAAATGGTTGAAAAATGTTTCCCAATTTTTTTTCATGAGACATTTCCAAAAAAAAAAAATTCAAAATCTCCTACAATTTTTCCAGTGGAGAACTGAAATACAAACACTTCCTCTGATAATTTTAGGAAAAGATATCAAGTTAAAAAATTGAACACCCTACTTTTCTTTTTCTGGAAACTGAAAATATTTATTAAAACCACGTTTTATAGAAACTGGAAATGTGTTACTGAACAAGGTTTGATTTTCAGATTCCTATGTTTCACTGTAAAAATGGAAGAAATACACCTATGTGAAAAGATTCTGGGGAAAACAAATGTTAAGCAGCTCTAGATAGATCACTCATTCATTAGTGCTATTCTGCAGATTATATTCTATTTATTTTTAGATGGGAGAAAGAAGGATATTTTTCCCCCATAACTTAATGTGCCTAGGATAGCACAGTTAGTAGCTTGTAACTTATCTCATCTGAAGGAGACATTTCCGCTGAAACACAGCATCCTCCTACCATGGCAGGTCATTGATTCAGTAGCAGCTCAAGGGCAAAATACTGCCGACTGAAGCACAAGTTCAATTTTCTATAGCAAAAAAAGTGTTCTTTGGAAATTGTCTTTTCAAATTCTTGTTATGAATTAATCTTTCCTTTCCCCGTCACCAGATATTGGAGTCAAATCCAAAAACTTTACCAGAAGCAGAAATAAAAGCCCTGCATATTTAAGACTTGTAAGCACTTAGGACAAAACTTGGGCACTGGACAGGACTTGGAATAACACAGCAAGAACCTGGTTGTCGAAGTACTACAGTAAAATAGTGTCCATTTTCCTAAATTTAAGAAGAAGCATTGATCATCACTACAATTGACTGAAAATCATTTATCTGTTTTTTGATGAGAAGTATCTTTTCAATAAAATGGATTTCTTTGGCAAACATTTCCATTTTCATTGCAAATGTTCAGCTTTAAAACTAAAATCATTGGTGGAACTCCAAAATTTTGTTAAAAAAAAAAGAAAATATTTTAAAAACTTTTTGTCATATGGATGACAAACAATAATTTCCCAAAGAGCTCTAAAAATTTCTTTCTCCATTCTGGAAGATCACCAGTCACTAAAGTAAAAATGAAACAAGGTGATGCCAAAGTCAGCATACAGTAGAACCTGCACTCACATTTACATTGGACCAAACGTTTAGATTGATCTTCAAAGAGCATTGTTTTGCATCTGCAGAAGGGTGCAAATGATTACATACAGGTGCACTGTGAGTCACTTGAACTGTTAAATGCTATGTCTGCTGACTAGTGACATTGAAGGTCACACATTTTATTCTGCATCAATGCTGTTCATGTCTGATGTTAAAATGACAGCGTTTCTCTGACACCAAACTAAGAACATAAAGTTTCTCTTTGGCAAATGAAGACTGTTAATTACCTGATTGCAAGTCAGGTACTTGGCGGATCAAATGACAGTAACTGGTGGTGAAAATAATTGTGTATGTCTACACTGACAAAGCTTTTTTTCGAAATAAGGAGGCTTATTAAAAAAAAAAAATTCTATCCATGCAGGCATTTTGTCATTTCAAAACAAGTGTTTTGTTATTTTGGAAAAATGAAGCGCTATATGGAAATAACTAAATCTGCTTTTATTTTGAAAGAGCAATTCATTAGAAATACTTCTTTTGAAAAAAGTCATTCAAAGCTGTGGAATTGGCTTTTTTCGAAATAATGGCCCTATACTTTTCCCTGCCTTCCCCTACTTCGAAATGGAGAGTCCAATGAAGACTCTCTATTTTGAAATAATAATTCCTACCTTATTTCAAAATAGAAAGTCCTCACTAGACTCCTATTTTGAAATAATAAATGCAAAATAATGCTATTTCAAAATAATCTTTGACAGTATAGACATAGCTAGTAACAAGGGACAATTGTACCAAAAAGTAAGTGTGAAAAGTTTAATATTGAGAAGAAAAAGGGGGAGGGCACCAAAGGCCCTTTGTTTTAACTGTGTTTGAAGGCTGGGAAAGCTATTTTCTTAACCTCATGTAGGTGAAAGCTTGGAAATAAAGACAAACATACAATAGACTTGAAAAAAAAACCTCACAGTACCTATAATATACCCAAATTACTATGCTTTTTTCTGCTATATAGTCTCTTTTTATTATTTCCTATTACTTTTCTACTGAGTTGCACCGAACATGTCCAGCAAAGATTTCAAAGGCATTATAATTGCTTGTATTATCTGCTGAGACAATCTGTGACCTAATCCAGCACTCTGATTTTGTAACAGCCGCAAAGTTAGAGATGAAAAGCCATCTCCCTCTTGTCACTCTGTTATCAGCAAGAATCAGGGAAAGGTTTGTCTTCCACTCTCTTTAGGCTATCAGGACAACACAGGGTCTGTGTTCTGGCAGTTCTTTGAAGCTGAGCAGAGTTATGTTTACTCTTTGTTCGGCTGTGGAAAACATAATGGAAATGACAAGGTCACAAAGTGTCAAACTTGCACAATTTTCTTCAAACTTGCATTGGGCGGAACCCAGGCTCGTATTTCTAGGCAATTGCATCTGTAGGACAGGAAGGCTCAGAAGGCTGGAAATGGAAAACATATCCTGTATATCCAGCCTCCAGCTTCAGATGCAGCTCAGCTTCGTAATGATGTGAAAGTGAAATTAGTTTGAAGGGTGTCTGTGTCATTCTTTGCACTTGTGTTTTTCTAAGAAAAAATAAGTCATCATCTTGGGCTTTCATTAGCAGTCTCCATTCATTCATGTTCAAAGAACATAAGTACTGTGTCTGGACTAAACTCTAAACAGTAATCATAACTGTAAGTGTTATGGCTGGCCATAAAATTTCTGTCACAACTCTTTTTTAATTGAATTTTGAGTTGGTTACATTAAAATGTTCATAGAAAGTATCTTCCCTCTTCCTTTTCCCATTCATCACTAGAAAACTGAAAATCTGATGACCAAAAATTTTCAATTTCAAAAGGGATAGCCGTGTTAGTCTAGTCCAGTAAAAAAACAACGAGTTGTGTGGCACTTTAAGACTAACAGATTTATTTTTTGCATGAGCTTTTGTGGGAGAAGATCTCAATTTTTGGCAAAATGTTTTCAGGTTTTGTTTTTCCAATGATGATTTGTAATTTTCCACTTCTTTCCTTTGAATCTGGCTTCATTTATACTTAGTAAAAACAAAAGAAGGGGGAAAAATCATGAATCTGCTGAAAACTTTTTCTGTAGACTTCAATGGGTTTTGATTTCATCAAGATCCCTGCCCTAAGGATCTCACAATTAAAATTAAGCCTCTCACACACAATGATGTCGCAATACAGTGAGTGTGTGGGCCTAGGAAGGGAAGACACAAGAGTAAACAGCAAGGTGGGAACACTGATCTTGTTTATGGTTTGCTCTACCCCAAGGAGTTTGTATTCTCAGCCAACAAGATAAAGGATAGGATAGGATAGAAATATTACTATCCTCTCTTTACCGCTGAGGAATTGATGACTTAAGAGGCTTGCCCAAATCACATGGAATATTTATGGTAGATTCGGTACTGAAAACTGCATGAACCAGAAGATCCACTCACCAGCTTTCAAAAGCAATAGATATTTTTAGCATTAATTGATTCCAATAACCCAAAAAGGTTGAAGATCCAGAGACTCCATGAAATTGACTGGAAAAAGTCACAGTCAGTTGACGTTTGCCAATGTATTTCACATGGAAGGCATTCAGGTAAGTAGCAGCTCAAGTCCCTGAGAAAGATAAAAAAACAGGGTCGATGTGAAAACAGAATATCCAGATACCATAGTGGAAGCTTGGATTGCTGTTAGTCATGCTACCCCTGTTCTGCGAATCATTTAAAAACTCTCCCATCTCGACATCTGTCCTTCCTGCACCTTTCAGTAGCCCGTTACTAGGCAAAGAAGGTGTAATCCTGATACAGTGAAAGTCTGTATCATTTTCCTTCTGCAGAACAATGATTAGTGCCCCCTTTTTTTGCTCCATCATTTCAACCTAGCAACGGCAACACAACTGGCAAAGAGAGGAAATGTAATTAATGCACATAGTGTTGCTAAACCAAACGTAATTTAATTATGTACTTCCTAATGCAAGATTTAAATAGTGAAGACAGATTAGATAGAGATGGATGGATAGATTAGACAGATCTGATAGACAGATATATAATTAGTGGTAATGACTGTAGAGTAGCAGCGAACAGTACATCAAACCCCCTTGTGACAACTTTGCAGATGATGAAATGGACATGCTTTAGGAAAACAGTTTTTTCTTAGTCGAAGCTAATGGAAGGAGAAAACTGCTCCTTGTCAGATAAAGCCAAGGAGATTTGTCCTCAAAGCCACTTAAAAATAAATCTGTTAAGATCTGAATGGCAATTACCTTGGGCGCTGGAAATAGTTAACACAATTTAAAAATCTGAAATAAAAACTAAAATTAAATTTAGTCTGTCAAAGATAAGCCAATTGTCTGGCTGTATAATTGGCAGAAATGAGGAAATCATGTTAGCCTCTAATGAAATTAGTGAAATACAACAGCATAGGCATGAAATCTTTCCTTGAGTTTCCTCTTGTGTTTTGGGAAAATGAGGGAATCTTGAGAAGACTTAGTGTCTGACAATTTGCATGATTTTCTAATAACCAAAATTTAACTGAACTGATAAAATTCAGTGAATCCTATTAGCTAATTCATATAACCACTAACCTAGGGGATTGGACTAGATGACCTCATGAGTTCCCTTCGAACCCTATGATTCTGGGAAGCATTAGGATGGCCTACCCTCCACACTAAGAAGTGATACAAGTGACAAGGGAACTGAAAATCCTAATCATGTCTTGAACTCAGTCTTTTCTTCTTTGCTATTTAACATCTTTGAATATAAGTTCTCTATTTCTCAGCTAGTGCAGGACAGCCTTGGGAATGTTTTCAACTAGTTAGAATCCTATCAGGACAAAAGCCCATGGAAGTCAAGGAGAATCTTTTGAAAAACTTCAATTGACTTTGGACCCAATCACTTAGGGCCAACCTACACTACAAAATTAAGTCAACCTAAGTTAAGTCACCTTGTTGTCACCATATTAATTAAACTACTTTTCCATGGCCATGTTACATTCCTTGGCTATGTCTACACCAGAGGGCCCAGTTAAGTCAACTTAACAAGGTTGACTTAAAGTTGACTTAGAGAGTCCCCATTTGTATAAGTCAACTTCATAAAGTCAGCTTAAGCCATGGGACCCATTTAAAGTCAACTTTACTAAGTCAACTTTAAATGGGTCCCTGGCTTAAGTCAACTTTATAAAGTTGACTTAAATGGCTTGCTTGCTTTATGTCAACTTTATTAAGTAGATTTTAATGACCACATTTTGTTAAATTGACTTAATAAAGTCAACCTAACCCTTAAAGTCAACTTTAAGGGTAGACTTATTAAGTCAACTTAAGCAAGTGCTTAAGTCAAGTTAATGAACTCCAAATGTGACCCTGGTGTTGCTTAAGTCAACTTAAGTCTGGTTAAGTCGACTTAAGCCTACAGTGTAGACATAGCCCTTGTGTTGGCAGTGCATGTCCTCACGAGGAGCGTTTGCACTGATGTAACTGTTAGTGAAAAATGGAGTGTTGTGGGATGGCTTCTAAGAGGCAGCAGCAGTTGTTGAAAGTGGAACAGTATCTACTCTGACACTGTGTCTCTATGGGATACCTAACATCCATTGTCATGAGGCAATGCTCTTGGATTCCTCACTGACAATGACCTCTCAAATTGTAACAGCCACAATAAATGCTTTCTGCCATCCCGATTTTGCTAGGAGACTCCTTCCTATCCTAGCAGATAAAGACCTGGTCTCAGTTATTCATGCCTTAATCAACCCTCAGCTGGATTTTACAATATACCTGGGCATGAATCTTCAGCACTTTGGGAAGTTCAACCATACAAAATGCTGCAGTATGTCTCTTCAGTAACACACACTCCTATGAGCATGTCACATTTGTTCTCCATTACCTGCATTGGCTTCCCACAAAATATGGAATCAGATTCAAAGTCTTAAACCTTCTCTTGGGCCCAGCATAGGGAAAAGACCATCTCTAGCTCTCGGATGAAAATCGTGATCAACAACTTCACTCCTCTAGCCCAGTGGAACATTCAGCAATTGTTCATCTGTGCAGGAGACAAAACCTTCTCCAGGGACAGGTTGAGAATAGAATGAGGTGCCACAGGAACTGACGATCATAACAAATCTTCCGACTCCAAGTGCAAGGAACATTTTATTTGATCTTAGCAATTTTTCTCAGTTTATATTAGAGAAGGTGTGTGGATGTGTGTGTGCATGTGAGAGCTATAAAATAAACATGACAAATGTACAATCATGTTGCTTAATGCACTCCTGGAAGGTGCTCAGATACTATGGTGATGAGTACAATATAAAAATCTATGTGGAATAGAATAGCTGCAGCCATTCACAAGGATGCAGATTCATGTCAACAAAACCCAAAACAAAATGTTTTATTTTGTCTTCCCTATGGAAACTTGAAAAATGTTGGCAAAATGGTTATTTTCTTGGGAAATGTCAATCTTGTGGAAACAATACTTACTCTTGAAAAACTGTTGTACTTAAAAAGAAAAGACTAGCTGGATCTTATTCTGGGTGACAAGGCAATATGCCACATTTATTATAAATGGGAGTATAGCAAAAAGCTTGCATGCACACACACCAAGAACTTTTGCAAGCTGGTGTGATATAATTACCAGTCTCAATCATTGCTTGTTATT
Organism: Podocnemis expansa; assembly: GCA_007922195.1. Classification (NCBI taxonomy): domain Eukaryota; kingdom Metazoa; phylum Chordata; order Testudines; family Podocnemididae; genus Podocnemis; species Podocnemis expansa. The sequence goes on along the minus strand of ML682056.1, from coordinate 11,643,921 downwards.
GTAGCTTGAATGCATAGCTGGGATTCACAGCTAATGGTGGCTACCTGGCCAGGGAAGCTTGGAATGAGGAAAAGCGGGGTCTCTGTCAAGTGCACAGATGTGCACTGACACGCTTGGATGCTGTGCAGAGCACTACCCAAAGCTATGCAATCTTACCCCTCTTTTATTAGTCCATGGATCTTACGTGTCACACTGCCTCAGAATATGGTATGACCATGAGTCATCTGTTAGTGGCAGACATGACTTTGATCTTGTTCCTGATGAGGCTTTTTGTCCCTTTCTTTCTAGGGTGGAGTTTTTTTTCTTTGCTTTTGTATGGTTTGTCTGCCTTGTTCTTCAGGCATTAACGTGGGGCTGGCATTTTGTCATCAGGGCAGGCTGATGTTGGAGACTGGTCACATCACACACAGACACACCTCATTTACACATCCAAACTAAGTTCAAATATCTAAACAAAGTTTCAGAAAAAACTTAGACTGAACAATACAAAATGAAGTAAACGCCTCAAAATTTAGTTTTGGTAAGAATATGAAGTTACATCATATTTTGGTTATGATGTTGAAGAACAAGTGAATGAATGTACAAGGCATTTTTATCAATGAATAATAGGTATTACTCCTGATAGAAATTCTTGTTCGAATGATTTCCATTATGTAAATTCATCATTGGACCTCCAACACCATTTCAATGAAAATTCCTTGACCAGCTCTAAACACAATGAAACTAATAGAGCAACAGTCATGATGAATCTTTCTTGCTGAGTTGATGAGTGGAAATAAAAGAAGAGTCATGACTGGAGTGGGTCCTGCAATGATGGGGCAGAGCTGAGTCTGTTCACCATTTTCCATTATGTGCTAGCTTCATTCAAACTTATTTCTTTTGTCATTCTTCAGCATGTCTATGCAACACACACTTGATCTTCCTTTATTTCACGTTCCTTGTACTCTTGTATGTATAGTCATGCATAGTATCCTTTCAGAGTCCATTCCTGATAAGTATCCATACCAAACTGTAGTTGTCTTTCTTGAATCTTCTATAGTAGCATGATTTCTTGCCCTACTATTTTCTAGTCTCTTCATTGTTTATTTTCCGCTGTCTTGAAACTCTCAGGCTGTGTCTACACGGCACTTTTATTTCGAAACAACACTCGTTATTTTGAAATAAAAGAAATTTAGTCTACATGACGTTTTCTTATTTCGAAAGGACAGATCCTGTCCTTTCGAAATAAGAATCGTCCTTTCGAAACAGTTAAACCTGGATTTTTTCGAAATGGCTGTTATTTCGAAATGGTCATTTCGAAATAATGCCATTTGGACCTGTTGTTTCGGAATCAATGGATTCCAAAACAACAAGATTTGAACTTCCTCCCAGGGTGCAAAGCACCATGGGAGAAAGAGCCTTCCCCTCAGCACCCTGGCCAAGGTGCTGAGGGGAGACAAGCCGCAGGGCACGGGGGGCTGCCCCCAAGACCAGCGGGGAGCCCTGCAGAGGGGTGCCAATGCCCCGCTCTCCTGGCGCTGGGGCTGCTCAGAAGCCCTGGGCAGGGTGCCGGGGCTCCCCGCTCTCCCCGCTGCCCGGGCTGCTGCCAAACCCCACAGTGGGGTCCGGGGGCGCCCGCCTCTCCCTGCCGCAAGGGCCAGCGGCAAAGCCCGGGGCAGGGTGCCGGGGCCCGGCTTTTCCCCGCCGCGGGGGCTGCAGCCAGGGAGCCGGTCCCGACCCGGCTCCCCAGCAACTGAGCGGCCGCTGCCACGGGGAGCCGGGTCCCGCCAGCTACTCAGGCCCTGGGCTCAGCAGGGGCAGCGGCTGCGAGTCCCGCGGCTCCCCCGGCACCAGCTCGGGGGCCTGCAGCTGCGGGCGGGGTGGCCGCAGCCCAGGCGGCTCACCCCGCGCCCTGCCTGAGGGCCCAGGGCCTGAGGAGCCGGCGGGACCCGGCTCCCCGGGGCAGCGGCCGCTCAGTCACTGGGGAGCCAGGTCGGGACTGGCTCCCCATGGCTGCAGCCCCCGCGGCCGGGAAAAGCCGCGGCCCCGGCACCCTGCCCCAGGCTTTGCCGCCGGCCCTGGCGGCAGGGAGAGGCGGGAGCCCCTGGACCCCACGGTGGGGTTTGGCAGCAGCCCGGAGAGCGGGGAGCCCCGGCACCCGGCCCAGGGCTTCTGAGCAGCCCCAGCGCTGGGAGAGCAGGGCATTGGCGCCCCTCTGCAGGGCTCCCCGCTGGTCTTGGGGGCAGCCCCCCGTGCCCTGCGGCTTGTCTCCCCTCAGCACCCTGGACAGGGTGCTGAGGTGAAGGCTCTTCCTTCAAAACATGTTTCAGAATAAAGGCTTTATTTCGAAATAAGTCATTTCGAAGTGACTTATTTTGAAATAAAGCCTTGTGTGTAGACAAAGCCTCAGTATTTCCTTCAGCCACTTTGTCTCTGCAGTTAAAATCTGCCATTCATCAGCTTTCCTCAGGCTCTCCTGTTCGGACCTGTACTACAGAACTGGCATGATATTTCTGTTATAAGCAGTGATTTTGATTTTTATTGAAATGCCTTTCACCTACCAGATCTTGTAGAGATTTTTGAAGGCAATGGCAGCTAGTCCAATTATTCTTTTTATGTCATCATCACAATTTCCTTTCTTTGATAATAGTCTTCTAACATACACACATTTTCCAGCTTGTCACCAAATTTGATGCTCTTGTCTTCCAGTTCCCATAATCTTTGTCTTCCCTGTGCTGATCTTCAATTTGATATTTTTGCTTCTTCCACCTTGTCAGTTATTCTCTATAAATCCTCCTTGGTTAATGTTGTGAGATCAATAATGCCTGTGAATCTAAGCTTATGTACTGTCCTGCTATGTAACATGACTCCTCTGGTTTCATCTCTCAATGCTAGAGACATCTTTGTCTCACTAAAATAGTTGCCCTAAACCAGCTTCCTGTTTACTACCACTGCACTCATTGACTTGCTGTAAATGCTTTCTAGCATCTGACTTGATTTTGGGTGATGTCATACATTCCCCTAATTTGTCATAATCCTCTATGCCAAATTCTATCAAAAGCCTGCTTGAAAACTATAAAGTTGTTGTTGTGGCAGATTGTGTTCTATGTTCAGATGCCCGTCTTAACAAAAATAACTGATCAGTTGTACTCCCTTCTGATCCATTCATCTGCAAACTCTGCTTTTTCATGCATCTACATTTTTTTTCCAGCAATGTCTTAGTCATTTTTTTTCCAGTTTCATTCAATAAGCTGATTTCTATTTAGTTCTTGCACTCATTCTTATTTCCTTTTTTATTGATCCACATTATAACCAGTCTCCCATTCACTCGGCACTTGCTCTTGTTTGTAAAGCTTGTTGAATAGCTTGTGCCTTTTTTTAACCATGAGTGCCTTCCCTGTTAGCAGCAAGTCTGTAGTGACCCTCATTTTCTAGAGTCCTTTTCTTTTTTAAACTTTCCACTGAGACCTTTACTGCTACTTCTGAGACTTCTGGCAGCTGCTCTCCTTCATTTGTGCTGATGGAACTTCCCCAGGACTGTTTCATCTACTGTGTTCCACATGCTGAACAGATCTTCAAAATATTCTTTCCATTGCTTGCTTATTGATTGCCAGAACCAACTGAAAGTTACTCACTCAGCTCCTCCCAATGGCACCAAGTAGCTGCATGTGTACCAGATCCCAGGGACTTACCGCAGATGGCATGCTAAAAGTTGTGAGAGTCATGATTCTGCACAAAGTCAAGTGTTATGTCTACAGTGGCAATTTAGTTTGAATTAAGGAAGTTTAATTTGAACTAAATTAGTCCCTGTCTACACTGGACTTTCATTAAATCAGGTTAAGAAATTCCTTAATTCAACTTAATGAAAGCTTAGATCAAATTAATAAGAACAGCCTGTTAGTTCAAACTAAGACTTAATTCAACTGCTTACTTCAAACTAAAGATGGTGTAGAGCTTGATTAACTCTTAATTTGACTTTGTTAAGTTTGAGTTAAAGGCAGTTAGGTTGGGTTAACAAAGTGTACTAAGTCGACTTAACTTTAAGGCGACTTAGTCCACTTCGTTAATTTGTCTTCATAAGGTTGAGTTTAGTTTGAATTAAAGTCTAACTTATTAGTTCAAATTAACAAATTCAACCTAACTTTTTCTAGTGTAGATGCAGCCTTGGTGAATATCAGTCCATAGAAGCCAAATAAAGACTGGAAAGGAAAATATACCTGCTTGGTGATCATCTTGTCAAAGGAAGGCCATTTAGCACCCCAAAATGGTGTCGGTGCTAAAAAGAATGTAATCAGGACAAATGTAACATGCAGAAATAGAATGAAGTGATAAATTCAAAGGAAAGGCATTTATTGGAATGAAGAATGTAGGAATATTGCATTAGGCAGGAGCACTTGTGATAATGATTTTAAAGTTGAAAATTTCTCATTTAGAAATCACTGCCTTACGTTACATGAGAGGAGAAGATAAAGGAGAATTCTCCGATGCTGAACACAGAATACTGACCTTGAGAAGAGAAGATGATGGACACCAGGATGAAGTTACATTGGTGTGAAGGCTGAAGTCAAGCTAGGTTCGTATAGCATTTATTGCAACATCTCTTGTACACTGAAGTCACGATTCAAAATAAAATGTAGGCCAGTTACAAGCATATGTGCTGACCTCAGCAGTTCCCAAGGAAGAAATTGACAAATTTATACTGATCTATAGGGAATTATACAAGAAAACAGAATGTGATGTTGGTGATGGGGGATTTTGATGAAAAAAGTAGGACTGGATGGGAGCAATAGGCAGATTTTGAACTTGGTGATGAAATGAAAGAGGAGACAAGTTGCCTAATTTCTATTTCAGCAAAGAAAGCCACAAAGGAAGTGAACAAGGATATTAACTGATGCATAAACAAACTGATAGACATGTACTTGTAAGTCACAGAAATCAAGTGTGTTGTTAGGCAGTTCACGTACAGCCAATATCTGATCAGATCCTAAATTAGCACTGCAAACAAGGAGTTTGTTGGCACTTTTAAAGACTAACAAATGTCTTTATCACATGAGCTTTGATTTTCTCTTTTGAAGCTCATGTGATAAATAAATGTGTTAGTCTTTAAAAGTGCCAACAGACTCCATGTTTGTTTTGCTGAACTAGACTAACATGAACACCTCTTTGTAATTTCAAAATGACTCACTGGTTCAAAACGTCCTGGTGTAAGTTGGAGCAAATATCATGGACTTAGCCAGCATGCCGTCTCTTGGTAGAACAGGTTTTAAAGTGCCTGGTGGTGTGAGTTATTGTTGCTGGGAGAGTAATGACTGATTTGGTTGCCTAGACAGTCATTGTGCTCTCAGCGCCTAACTCATTGCTTTGTAATGTGCTTTGAGACACCATGAGCATAAAGGCACAAGGCACTCTCTTCCTATTGTACAATAATGGGAGTATTTATTATACACAACCAAGTGCAAACATATTATTTCAGGAAGCCAATTTCATCCAAGCACCGTATGAATTTTTATGTGGGGAAAGAAAGAGAAACAAATAAAAACATGCCATGGTTTTACATTGCAAGCTCTCAAACACATTTTAGGGTCTGTCCTGCTAGAATGGGCTTGAATGCAGTGCCCTCAACAGGAGATCAGAAGGAGTGTCTTAACCTCCAAGCTGAAATTCATCCCTGTGCAGTCTCAATGGTGATTTTTCTGGCCGGTGCACACACTGGAGTAAAGAAGCAGCAGGAACTCCCTGAAGGCTCTGTGTGTGCTCTCTGCATCGTCAGAGCCTGCTTGGAGGAAATAACAACTGCTGAAGAGCTGGGAGGCTGGATGATCAGAGACTGGGCTTTAGCAGCCCTGGTGAGGCAGTCTAGGCACTAGAGCCAGCAGAGAGGAGGAGAAATCTGGGCCAGATAATGGGATGATGCAGTTTCTATCCACTCTGGAGCAAAGAGACACTGGGAGACGTAAGTTCCTGCTGTGCTCCTAGAGTCAGTCCAGCTATGCATACATCCTCACTCCGGGACATTTAATCCCTCCCAGGGTGTAAGCCACATGAAAATGGGGTTCAAGTAGGCCTTTCACAGTAGAAATCTGCAAATAACTGATTTATCGGTTGAGTGGCTAAGCTGAGAAACTGGGGGGGGGGGCAGGGTTTAATTCCTGACACACAACACTGTGTTCCATTTTCAAGGGTGTTTCATTAAATAAATAAATAAACTGTCCCATGGCAAAATCTTTCATTTTTGGAAATACCAAAATATTTGTTTTCTTCCTCCTCCTGACTGAAACAACTTGTTGAATTCAGCCACAGTGTGCATGTTGTTCTAGACAACCCAAACCTGCATTTTTAGCACCCCTGTTCCCCCAAAAAACACCTCACAGACAAGGCCATCCTGCACATTGGCTTTGCCCTGGTTCTGCACAGATATGAATGGAATCCTATAAAAATAACTTTTTTTATTTTTCTGTGCAAAGTAACTTCCTCAATTTGGTCCTAAAACTTTCTGGATGAGGAGACAGCAATATTTTTTCATTTGTTACAAATTATTGGCTCGACTCTTATGTTGCAGCACAACAATACAATTCTGGTTATTACCCTCGGCTGTTGTCAGAGGTAAAGGAATCAGGTGTTTTAGTCATCCAGGCTTCAAGGCTGTTCTCAAGCTTGTTTTGAAATGTAACAGTGCCAGGCAATGCTCCTGCTTTATCCCCAGGAAAATGAGCCTCATCATGTGAAAGAATAAAAAAGACTGTTTCAATGAGTAATGACTAATTAAGAGCATTTTGACAAGGGTGTAATTTCAATCAGTAAGTCAGCATAGAGATAATTTCACAGTGTGCAGAAAGCATGGTGTGAAAATTTAATCCAAATCTAAAACACACAAGCCAAAACACAGTTTTTGGGGGATTGAGGGAGGCCCTCCTCAAAGTGAAATGATATTGGCTAAGGTTGTCTTAAATAATAATCAATTTGACAGCCACTGTAAGGGCAGTACAAACATGCTAAAAGCAGGGGAAAAAATAAAACAAACTGCTTTTTTTTCAGACATTTGCTGTATGTAAAATTGCTAAGGCTCCACCAACTGTCAGGACTTATGGAAACATATATCTCAGTAACAACTTTGCCTGGGGGGCTGAGGAAAAAATCTCTGGAGTTGCTACCTGTGAGCTATTTGAAATAAGAGGAGCAATATGTTAAGTGGAGGATCATATCTTCATTCACACATACAGCTAAATAGGTTCTCTCTCCCACCCACACCAGCCAGCTCCCTTTCACCAAGAGCAGGTCAAAATACTGAAAAACCTGCCACAGTCTGCCATGCTAACACATTCATGAGTTTTAAGACGAGAAGAGACTTTTATAATCATCTAGTCTGACCTCCTGAATAACAGAGGCCACGGACTGTCACCACACAATTCCTGTATCAAGCCCACAACTTTTGAATGAGCTAGTTACTTTTGGGAGGGGTAGCTGTGTTAGTCTGTGTACAGCAAAAAGAATGAGTTCTGCGGCACTTTAAAGACTAAGGCTATGTTCACACGTAAAGGTTTAATTCAAAATAAGTAAATTCAAAATAAGTTATTTTGAAATAAAATCATTCTTTCAAATTCAGTTAATTCAAAATAAGCAAAAACCACCAAATTGAAATAGCAAGTCCGAACACAGGACTTGCTTCTTCGATTCAGCAGAGGGGCACCCTGGGAGGTGTGGCAACATGGACCCCTGGCAGGGCCATGTTGCCACCCAATCCCCTGCCTGGCTCTCACCTGGAGAGCCAGGCAGGGGAAAACAGCCCCCGGGGCAGGGATCCCCCTGCCCTGAGTCCCCAGCTGACAGTGGGGTGAGGGGAAGGGGGGGGAGCAGGCAGAGTTATTACAGATTTAAAAAAAAACAAACAAGAAAAATATTGGTTAAAGCACAGCTTTAAGCAAAAAACCAAATCTTCCTGCAGGAATGATTTTGCACCTCCATTTCTCTCTTTTGTACGCACAGACTCACACTCATACAAACAAAACCAAATTTGTTATTACAGTACTCCTTTGTCCGACTTTCTGCAGCAAGTTTTAACACTCTGTCTGATGCATTCTCTTCCCTTTCTACTCACTGCTCCATTTTTCCCTTCAGTTTTCCAGCCGATTTCTTCTTCTGTTCACTTATTTATACCCTCTCTTAAGAGGAACATAAACCCAATAGCATTCCTGTCTGATAGCACTTTTGAGACCATAGCAGTGGGATAAGTTAAAAATTAGACAAAACAAGGTCCTTCATCCCTAATTTCAGTTACTTACTCTTTCTTTTTTTATGTTGATAGTTTTGTACTTCTTAAGTTGTTCTTTACTTCATTGTCAGTTCAAGTTTTGGTGTAAGCAGATTGTCCCTTTAGCAAAATCAAATTGCCCATTCTAATCAGGAGCTGTGACCAAGCTTTTGTTGTTCTAACTTAGTTGTACCTTTTTCCATATCTTCGCGCTACTCTGCTAATGCAATCTCAGTAAGTACCATCTCATCATCCCTAAATCCCTGACTCTGAGCATGCATGCAGTAAATCTCCTGCCATCCTATCACCTTCTAATTTGCTAAAAGTCTTGCAAAAGATCAGAACCATTAGGATGACATTTTATAATGGAGGAATTACAGCCTAATTTAACAAACCTGGCCCTCAGGTCTATAAACAAGCACTCCTAGGTGGGAGAGAAATCCCAGGCTGTATTCTGTAAGAGATCAGGGTAGCTTGCTACAGGAGATATTCACTGGCTAACTGATTGACAGTCTTCTTTACTCGGATCTAGTGGTTCTCAATCTGTTTACCATTGTGGGGTGCATAGGCAGCTGTCTGTGTGTTATATGGTCCTCATCCACAAAAAATATAGACTACTTGTATGTCCCTAAGGGGCTACAGCTCCATGGGGTACAGCTCCAAATGGGCCATGGATTGAAAATCTCTAGTCTGATCATTTTTCCTATTGGGCTGAGGAAAACTCTGGCTCCATACTGTTCTTATATTACCCCTTTAGGCCTGAGTCCTTAGCTAACCATTGGCACCTTATTTTTCTTTCTAAGGCTATGTCTACACTAGTCACAGGAAGTTCAAACTTATTAGTTCAAACTAAGAAGTTCAAGGTTAGTTCAAACTACCCTTGTGCTTATAAGTTTGAACTAACTGCATGTTCTATTTCAAAGAACTAACTGGCTTAGTTCAAACTTTTTACTTTGTACTCTGCCTCAATGAGAATTTTCAGACACTCTTTATGTGTTTTTCATGGTATGACTCAATGAGCCCCATACACCGTGTTATCAGCATCATTGCTTCTCACACACGTCTTGTCAGCTCCATCCCTTCCAGAGTTTGCCGAGGACATCAGACAGTAGGTCTGCACTTTACAGTTTGCTGGAGTTACAGACACGTTAACTCCCCCTGAGTTAGACTGGCTCAGGAGAGAATGGCCATGCTGAGAAACAGTTGCGCAGCAGAAAAAGCTTGTTTTTTCAGCACCAACCACCTGTATCCCCAGTGGATTACTAGGGATATGTCTGCACTACATTAATGTTGGTGTAATGCATGTCACTGGGGGATAAATACATTGCCCACCCCCGAATGACATAAGCACCAGTGTGGACAGCACATTCCTGTGACTTCTGCTGACGTAGCTTCAGCTGCTCATGGGTGCTGGCATGGCTAAGGTGACACGTGCAGCTCGGTGGGTCCAAAATCTCTATGCAGCCATGTCCTAATTCAGTCTTCAGTGGCTTCAACCCCTCACTCTCCACACTACCAGGCCAGGTAGCTTGAGCATTAGATGCTTCCTGCTTCCAGCAAGAGCTTTTTGGGTGTGGGCGGGTGTCAGGTGAGGGACAATGCGTGAGTTATACCTCAAGCTAACACTGCAGTGAAGGCAAATCCAGCGAGTTTAGATGACTTGGCCACACTGTCATATTAAAAACCCTGGTTCATAAAAGCAAAGGTAATTTATGGTGTTAAGGAAAATGCAGCAGGGCTGCACACTCCTGAAATCTTATTCTGAGGCCTCAAGGGGGATTTGAAGGTGCATAGCTCATCCTGGCCTTTTCTGTATGCCTTCTGTAATTTGCATTAATATATGAGAGTAATAAGTAAAATGCATCTCCAGAGGCAGTGGTTCCCAACCTGTGGTCCAGGGACCCGCAGGGGTCCGCGGACATGTTGCAAGAGGTCCACAAAGCCTCTCCCCACCAGGGCCAGAATCCAGCTATAGCCCTGATGCTCTCCACCAGGGCTGCCTTTCTCCTCCCATGGCCAGATCCAGGCAGGGGATGGGGCCATGGCAGCTCTCCAGCAGGGTCTAGGGCAGCGGGCCATAGCTGTTGCGGCTTGGCTCCCCAGCACAACGGTGGTGTGGGCCAGATTACATAATGGTGCCAGGCATAATGGTGCCAATGGTGGTGGCAGCGCTGCTCGCCGGCTGTCCCAGTGGTGTCACCAGAGTGGTGTGGGCCGGATTACATAATCAGCCGGGGAGGCTGCAAAGATTTTTTTTTTTCTTAAAAAGGGGTCTCCAGCCTGAAAAAGGTTGGGAACCACTGTCCTTAGGTTTTGAGATAAACAGGCCTTATCACATCCCTTCTATAATACACATCCCTTCACTGTACGCTGGGAGTTACCAGGTTGCATTGAAGTTTCCATGGAAAACAGGGTTTGCCAGACTGACCACATAACAGGCTGCTTCCTCGCTCTGGTCTGGCATGCCACTGTGACCTCCCATAGCTCCACTCCTGAACCCTGTTTCACCCCACTTTGCCAGGGACCACTCACCCCTGACTCATCCCACACTAGACTCCTGTGCATAATCGGTCCCAGGACGTGAATACGTGCCCTTTTAGCTGCTCTGGTGACAGACCCCTAACAAGCATCCCTGACCCCAGATACCACAGTGTGAACTTCTGTCTTCTAAGGATTGGGATCCTTCTCCAATCACCATCCACTCATGTCTGTGCATTTAACAAAGAAATGGATCGTGCCCAGCCTCCCTCACACATACCCTCTAAAGTCCAAACAGCTTCCGATAAAACAACTACTAGTTTATTGACTGGGATGTGATTTTAAGTGATCATATAGCAAATGAAAATACAATCATTTAATAAAGTCAGAAATAACCACATGCAAAAGATAATAGATGCAAACAATACTATAACACTATTTAGGATCACACTTTAGCTCATTCTCATCTTTCTTATTTTCAAGCCTGTCCATGTGGTGGTTTACAGGCAGACCAGGCCCTCAAGGCAATGTAAGGTAGGCTGTATATTAGGAGTGGCCAAATTTATGCAACTCAAGAGCCACACAAGTTGATTATTAAACCTTTGAGACCCTCACTGAGGCATATAGCCATATAATATCTATTTTTTCTTTGTATTTTCATTTCTTACTATTCAACATCATGTTTAGAAGGACTTGTAAAACACGCTTTAATGAGCAAACTGCTTTGGGGCCTATGAGAAATCTAAACATGCTGCACTTCTCCCCACCATCCCCAAACATGCCACACTTCTCCCTGCCATCCCCGTCCATGCCGGACTTCTCTCTGCTGTCCCGACCCACAGGCCCTGACGCTGGCTTCCCCCAGCCAATCCCACCTCCCCAGGGCCCCCTAATCTGCCCACTCTGGCAGCTAGGCACAGGCTGGGGCTACTCCCCTGAGCATGCTCAGGGTGGGAGATTTTAAAACTCCTAGTTTGGGTCTGCTTTCCTAAACTGATTTGCTGATGTTCGTCCGCAAGCCAAACTTTTTCATTCAAGAGCCACATGTGGCTCCTGACCTGCAGTTTGGCCATGCCTGTTGTATATCTTGCAGTTACTTCTAAGATGGTGTTTCTCTGGCCCAAGCCAGCAGCTTCTCTTGTCAGGATGTCTGTATTGCTTTTAATCCCCCTCCCTCTCTGTGCTGCCGAGTGATTCTCTTTACCTCTACCTGAGCTGGTGAGGGCATTTGCGTTTTGTTGCCTTTGTCATGTAATTCTCCAGCTTCTGTCCTAGAGGTAGGCCTGAAACACCCCATCATGTATCTGATTCTGTGTCCCTTCTGCATAGCCAATAGCACTCTTCTGCCTGAACCACACTGATGTCAATTTTTAATGGCTTTGTTGAGCCTTGGCTCAGGCCCAAGGCTGCTACAAATTGTGAGGAAAGGTGGCAAAAAAGGCCCTACGCATGGTATCTACACAGTGGCAAGGGTTTGAAATTCCTTATTCTTTTGGGCAATCAGTTTACATTCTGCAGCGTAAAAATTAATTCCCCTTACCTTAAGCAGGCATAACTATAAATGATACCATGGGTCATAAATTATGCAGCCCTTTCTCAAGTCTAGTTACGGTATTTAACTAGCTGACTTCCCATGAGGCAAGAGTGAATTATCGCTCAGGCCGACAACACATTGCATGGCAAGAGAGTGTTTCCTTTTATCTCTTCTAAATTTCCCAGCCATTAATTCCACTGAGCGAGACATTTCTTTATTACAGTGTAATAATCTCTCCTGAAATAACGAAACATGGGCCAAACTGAAAGTGATTCATGACATCTGTGCAAAAATATAAGGTTCTGAGTTTCATTTGCAGTAAGCTTTTTTGCCCCACACAAGCTGTATATGGGGACTTTAGGATGAGTGTAAATTACCTATTCACCCATGCTTGAAAGAGAAAGGATGGGGTAGTGGCTAGGGTGCTGACACAGAAAACCTGGGTTCACACCCTAGTTCCACTACAGGCTTCATGGATGACATGTGAGACACTTAGCTCCTCCATGCCTCCATTGTGTTGCAGGGGTCTAATAGCACCTCCCTAACTCCCAAGGGTTTTTAGGATAAATGCTTCAGAGATTGTGAAATTCCCAATTACAAGGGGGCCATGTAAGTTTCCAAAATACCTTGAACGTATAAGAAAAATCCTGGGTAAGACCAATTGTCCAGCTAGCCCAGCATCCTGCCTTTTAATTGTGGCCATTGCCAGATGCTCCAAAGGGAATGAAAAGAACAGGGTAATCATCAGGTGACCGTGATCTATCCCCTGTCATCCAGGCCCAGCTTCTGGCAACCAGCGGCTAGGGAATCCCAGCAGCTGGGGTTGCATCCCTCTTCCTCTTGGCTTTTTATTCCCTTTTACAGTGCCAAAGTCGAGCATGTACATGAAAATCAGGCTTTTAAGCGCACACAGGTGACACTCGGTAAATAGAAAGGTAAGAAATGTCTAAATTTTGTGGGTGGGGAAAAATTCAAATGCAAGCTAACAGCAGCATCACTCATAGACACCTTCATTGCTGCAACCAGTGCCCTTGTGGATCACTACCCAATTAACGATGATTTTGTTTATGCAACATGGCATGCTGCCGTTGTGAATTGGTTCTGTGTTAGCGATCTTTTTCTGCATTCGCTGGTTGCTCTTTCCCTCAGGAGTGGCTGTGGGGTGTCAGTAAAGTCCTTTTGTTATGCATCTGAAATGTATTTAAGGAATGAAGCCAATCCATTAATTAAAGTCACTTGTTTAAAAAAAAAAATTCCAGGTGGGTAGACATGTTAGTGTGGGTACAGCAAAAACAATGAGAGTCCTGTGCCACCTAGAATACTAACAGATGTCTTCAGACATAAGCTTTCATGAGCTCTGATCCACTTTGTCAGATGCAAGCTTTTTTTTAAAAAAGCTATAGATCTGCTGCTCCATGCATTCCTACCATGCTTTTTACATTACATTGTTTAGAAGTGGCTTTTTGATACCTATTTTAATAATGAGAAATGGAATGTGTATTACTTAATTGTTCATTCTTCTCAAAGCTGGTGTTGCTTGATGGAGGACCTGTTGCATTAAGCATGAACAGGAGAACAGAAGCTTTTTATCTAAATATATTTTACTGTAAAATAATTGTACCCATGTGGTTTTGCACAGCTCTGTGAAAGGAAAGTCATCACATGGCAGGATATTTAGCCTGCTGTCTGAAGTGAGGTTTATAAACTTAATTATTGGGAACTATATTTCAGCATTAGCAGATGAAAAATGAGTGTGTGAGTATGTTGTCTATAATCTGTAATCTTCAATAATACTCAGTAGAAAGGGCAGATTTCACTTTAATTGCTCATTGAGAGCTTGACCTTGTGAGGCACTCTGCAAGGGTGGCCAGATGTCCTGTACCTTACCCACAGAGAAGATACACAAAAGGTGTCTTATACCATTTACACCCTATTTACACCTTCTTCCAGACCTATGGCATACAAGTGACACTAATTTAACACTCTTATATAATAGCAGAGTGGGTATAAATAGGTATAAGGGAGTCTCTCAGGGAAAACCAATCTGTTAGCCCAAAGTGGGATAATTGGGTGATATTTAATTGCCTGTGAACTAGATTAAATGATCTTTAATGGAAGGGGGTCCACCTTACACATCACCTCTCAACCTGGCCTACAAAAGTGTTACATTATTGTTTACTGGTAAGAGGAATGACACTGGGTAACGGAGCAGAGAAACACAAATAGTCAAACAACTTTTGGAACAAGACAGTCAGAGCTGGCAGGGAACGCAGAGCAAGGTGCAGATCCATAAATTAGCCCATGTAGCTTGCTGCTCTTAGCATGTCAGTGAAAGCCCATCACAGGTGAGAAAGGGTTACAGGCCCAGTTAGATGCATTCATTTCACCAGGGCAGCGATTATGTAGTTTACTTATCAGCTAGAGACAACCCGATCTTATAAATAGGTTCAGAGAGGAGAAGCAGTAGAGTGTGGATGAGTTTATGAGAATGGCCAGGGACCCCTGGAGTTTAGAGACCTCAGGATAATGTATGTTGGGCAGGATGGGGTGTGGCAGAGGAGCTGTGGAAAATCAGTTAAAGGGCTGAGCACAAGGCCCAGAACATAGGTTGATATTTTGGGACCTTGGACTCTGCCTGGTGATTCGAAGAAGGGGTTTCTCCTAGCTGGAGGGCTGAGTGGTGCAGTAAGACAGAGGGCCAGCAGAGCATAATGGAGATGAAAAGCCCTGCAACATCACACCCTCACCCAAGGATGCATACTGGAGATAAAGGTATGTCATAGAAATGCTACCAAGTGACACACCCCTAAATAAGCTGAGCCTTCCCCGGATGATCAAGCCAGTGTGCTGTAAGTTTTGGGATGCACTGTCTATCCTGGGAGCACTGGGATGGAGGTAGCAGTTGGCCATTCCCCCTCCTGGGCCCTATATTGTGGGTCGGCTGCTGTTTTCCCTGCTGAGCCATCACTCTGTGTAGAGATGCTGAGTAGGTGCAGTAACTCCTCCCTGACCGCCAAAAGATCTGGTGTCCTTATACTTCTGGGTCTTTGCAATAACCAGACAGGACTGTGGGGGAAGCTTTGTAAATCTGGGCCAGATGCAGGATGTCCCACACAATGAGGGACACTGGAGACACAGGCCACTCCACAAGCAGGTCCCATTCCCAGACCTTTCTGAGCACTAGGTAGATTTCTGTTACATGAATGCACTGAGAAAGATGGAGATGTGGGATGAGAGGAAGCCTCTCCATATTTCCTTCCATACTCTAGAAAACTTATACAAAATTTGGTTTGGACGAGCACCCAAAAGCCCACACCACAATCCCTAACCTCTGTGGTCTGCAAATTGGGCCATACTTCTTGTAAGCTTTAGGTTTCTCCTGATTTCAACAAGGCAAGGAAGCTGAGAACAGCCATCGGTACTTCAGTTTTCTGGTCCTAGCTAGAGTGGAAAGCACAGAGGTCAGCAAAAGCCAACTGAAATAAATGAACTGACTGTGCAGATTAAAGTCAAGTCCAGAATGAAAGCTTTGGGTCAGATCTGACTGGAGGTGACCCAGTTCACCCACTCTGAGTTCAAATGGCCATTTCATTACTTGGCTTGGAGGATTTTTAAAATTCAGCTTCAAACTCTTGCATTTTACTCTAATAGGAAGGAAGAGGGAAGAAACACAAGCATGGCATAGCGTTTCAGTGATATAAATAGTTATGATCCAGGAGACAGTGGGGATTCCTTTCATATATGGCAAATGCCGTTTTCCGCTTTCATTGCAGCCATCAGATCCTGCACACGTAGCTTTCAGGGTCTCTGTGGAAGCTATAAACCATCTCAGAGCTGTTCTTTCCTAAATGCACCAGCCTAAGAGACATAACATTTGATGGCGAAGACCTCTGACATGCTGCTCTTCAAATGCATTTTGAGATTGCTACCCAAAGAACACTAATCGCTCCCAGCTCAGCCTCAGCTCCAGGTATATATCTTCCTACTACACTGCTTTTTCTGAAGCTTAATGAGTTCTCTTTTGCTATTTGTTCTTCTTCCAGGAGTTAAACATTTGAAGCACTTAAAAATCTGAATTCTGACAGTACTGTCTTCTCCCTTTGGCAACACGGGCTGCAGGAAGAAGAGAAAGTGACTCCAAATGAATGCATTTTTGTGACAAGATTTCAAATGAGGACAGAGGGTGATAACACGACAAACGGCACACCGTGCAGCAGGTGACAGCACACTCTGTCTGTCGTGGTAGCTTGTTATGCAACCCCCTACCTCTCCATTTCAATATAGCCCCACCAGATCTTTAGGGGAGGCAGCCTGCCTCACCTCCCTGACTTATCACCATAGAGTCTGAGAGCTTGGGCTGGGTAACACACCCTGGCTCACACCCCAGAGGTGTAGGTGTTCACAGTGTAATGCCCTCACTGCTTCTGACACCTTCTGGATATGGCCTATTTTGTGTCTCCTCAACCCTCTGGAGCTGAGCTGCAGAACTGAGATCTTTTGACAGACAGCAGCTTGCTGCCAGTACTGCTCTGAGTTGCATTTTCCCCTCCCTAAGAGAATCCTTCAGAAGGAATAGCTCTGGGCTTGATCCCCTCTCAGCCACCAGAAATTGCATGGATTTTCTCCAGCCCATCAAAGATAGCGTCCAGTGGAGTGCTGGAGTTGCTCTTGATTTGCTGTTCAGTAATGCCCCAGAGTGCATGACATCAACAGACTTCTGTAGCCTTTGATGCACACTGAAGGACAACACACAGGAAAAAAAAATCACACAAGATACCTGTGTGAGACACCAGAAACACCTATAAGAGAATGCTGGTGCTTAAGCACATCTGCATACCCGGGGCCCTATTTCAGGGCTCTGGCCGGCAGCTTGGACAAGTGATCAACCTCATGTGATGGAAATGCAATGGCAGTGCTGTCTGTAGGAGGAAGCTGATCCAGACAGCTAAGGGAGACCTAGAGTCTGGGTAAAGACCGGGAAAGGGACTCTGCATCAGCCAAGTAATCCAAGCAGGGAGTAGGATGGGGTGGGATAGGCTTAAAGAAAAACCAGGTAGCAGGAGCTGTAAAAGTATAAGGGCTTGAATCTGACTTCATAAACTAGGCTGAACAAACAGGATTTATTTGAACCACAAACTCTGCCCAATCTTTGAAGAATGAGCTGGGGAAATTGAGGCAGCAGATACCTGCCTAGGGGGGAACCAACCCTATGAAAACATTATCTCCAAATGTGTAGCAAACCCCATCCAAAATCACACAAGAACTTCAGTTTATAGGGTGATGTGTGTTTGAGCGGGGTAGCAACACAAAACTATGAACTTGTCCTCCCATTTCCATAATGTCTGAACACCTCACAACCTATACCAGAAATAGTAACATCATAGCACTAAGGACCAGGGCCCCACTGTGCCAGGTGCTGTACAAACCCAGAACAGAAAGTTCCCCACCCCCAAGGACCTTGAAATCCGAGTGTGACCGAGTGCTGGGTGGTTGCCACTCTCCATCATGCCAGCACTAGATAATTAAAGGGTATTAGAGCTCTTTAGGAAGACTTGTAACTAATTAGGGAATGGGAGCCAGCTGTTTGCCTAACTGGATTGAGAGGTTGTTTGTACCTGATTAATGAGTAGGAAGCAGCTGCCATGCTGACTAATTAGGGCTCATATGACCAGACGAAGCAAAGGGGAGGAAAGAGGCTCTGCCTGTCTCATAGGGAGCAGAGAAGTCCCAGTGGCTGCTAACCCTAGTCAAGCACCATGTGAAGGTTGTGGATGCTCAAACACTTTGTAAGTAAACTGTAATGGTGACTACTAAATCAGATTCCAGTGGGGGCAGCCATATTAGTCCAGTTCAGTAAAAGAAGGAGTCCTGTAGCACTTAAAGACAAACAAATTTATTTGTTGCATGAGTTTTTGTGGGAGAAAATCCCACTTTGTCAGATGCTTTGAAGATGGGAGATTGTAGAGAATTCCCTGCATTGATTTCCTCCATTCTGTAAATTCCCCCATCTTCAAAGCAGCTGACAAAGTGGGATTTTCTCCCACAAAAACTCATGCAATAAAGAAATTTATTAGTCTTTAAGTGCCAAAAGGGAGTGGGGGAAAAAAAAAAAACTTGATCCAAAGGCTGGTGAAGGAAATGAGGCAGCCATCTCTCTCTCTCTGTCTGTAAGCTATTATCATCAAATATCAGCTGAAAACAAGCTGTCCAGAACATGGCACACCCAGCCCAGGCTGAGCTTTGCCTAACATCCCAGGCCACCAACAAATGCTAGCCTTTTAATTATCTAACCAGAAGAAAGGTCAATTGTTCAAATAACCATGACTTCACAAACAAGTGCGCTCTGCTCCAGGGCAATATAGTTCATAATGTGTAGAACAATGGATGTGAGAGACAGAATGAAACGTGAGGGGGACCTGGCTGCAGAATGAACTACCCATAGAAATTAAATGAATCTAGAGCCTCAAACCACACATTTAGAGAATGCAACCAAATGTTATCTTTTGATACTTTTCTTATCATGTTTGGGACATTTGCCATTTCTTTCCCTCCTTTCCTTAACTGAAGAGGATACAATCACTACCTGACAAAGTGCAAAGGCGTACTCTCTAAGCCTGAGTCTGTGAAGGATTACAGGAGGGCAAACGTTCCTTGCCACAGAAATGGTATTATAAAAGCACAGAAGCTGCTGCAGTCATGGCTACCAGCAGACCTGTTCTTCTTCTAGCTTGGGCTGTCACCAAGTGCTATGAGCTGCTTTGCTCGGGTCTTCATTGTGAATCTTCATTGTGTTATAGCCTTTGATAAGTGTGTAGAGTGAAAATTGTATTGCTAATTAAGGATTCTTCACTCAGGCAAATTCCACAAGGGTTAATTAATTCAGCAAAACAAACAAGACTCCTTGTTTTTATTGGCTTAAATAGTGACCATTGAGTTTCTTTTTTCCATTACAGCTGGTAAGTTTGCTTTCCTTTTTCCCTTACCTACTTCCGATATGCTGTTCCCCAGTGTTTGAATCTAAACTACTGCATTGATCTGCTGTAACAGTCTGACCTGGTCCTATGACTTACAGGGTATGTCTACACAGGGTTCTTATTTCGAAACAACAGAGGTTGTTTCGAAATAAGAAGTGGCATGGCCACACGACGCACGGCCATTTCGAAAGAAGCAAACCGCTTCTTTCGAAATGGCCGTGCTGCTTTCGAAACAACCTAAACCTCGTTGGCTGTCGAAACAGGGTTGTTTTGAAACCAGAGGTTTCGAAACAGCCCTGTTCGGACATGTTGTTTCGGAACAAAGCGTTCCGAAACAACATGTCACCTTCCTCCCAGGCACGTCAGGCCGGGGATTCCCGAGGGCGTGTCGGGGGGGGGGGGGAAATGCCCCGACATGCCCCCTGCCGGCGCGTCAGGCCGGGGATTCCGGCCCGCGCTTACTCCGGCCCCGGCAGCGGCGGGCTGCAGCCGCGCGCCGGGGCCGCACCTCCAGGTTGGGGGGCAGCAGGGGCTTTAAAGCCCCTGGGGTGAAGTGCCCCGCTGCCCTCTCCTGGAGGGTGCTTGCAGGGGGCTGCATGAACCCGCCAGGTGAGGCGCGGTGTCTGCAGTCCCTTGCAGGTACTGGCGGAGTGAGGCGCAGCCCTGCGCCTGACTCCGCTGGTGCCTGCAGCCCTCTGCAGGCACCCATGGGGTGCAGTGCCCCTCTGCACTGCACCCTGTGGGTGCCTGCAGTCCCCTCTCCAAGTGAAATAGCAGGTCCACACTGTGGACCTGCTATTTCACTCCGTTATTTCACGGACATGGTTTTTGTCCAGCGAAATAAGTTGTTTCGAAATAACATATTATTTCGAAACAGCTTGTTTCGAAATGTGTTGTTTCGAAACAAGCCTGCCCTGTGTGAACATAGCCACACTTCCCTTCATTTATTCTCCTACCATTCCCATGTACTTCTCCTTCTTCAAGCATCCGATGAAGTGGGATTTTCTTCCACAAAAGCTCATGTGATAAATAAACTCATTAGTCTTTAAAAGAGCCACTAGACTCCTTATTTGTTTCACTCAGGCAGTGCCTCCAGAATTTTAACTGAGCTTGAGATCAGTAGACACACATGGAGACCTTGCATTATATTTAGGACAGACAAATAACACTTAAATAGTACAAAAAGAAAATGAAGTAAGGGATGTATAAGAAAATAAATATGTAACAAAAAATAACCAAAACAAACATAACAAAAATATAAAATAAAAATATGAAAGAAAATAAAGCAAGAGCTACATAACAAAACAATCCGACTTTGTGTGCTCCCAGCTGTATGGAGACCAGAAGAAGTGAAGATGGAAAATAAAATAAGTGGAGAACACACTCCATTTGCTTGACCAGTACAACAGGTTCCACTATGCTCACCCCAGGAACACCTTATTTTATACTTAATACTTCTTTTTTCCTAAACACCACCATGTCTAGCAACTGTGTTTGGACTGTTTTTCTGGTTTTCAATCCATGTGAGGCTGTTTAGGAAATTATAATTGGAGTTGTGTTTCTACAAGCCGTGCGTGTCAGTACTCTTTCCAATACACTAAAGTGTATAATGCCATAATTTCAGGCTCTGAAAATCCCCTAGAATTTAATTAATTTGTTCTTAAATTGCTCTTTTGTGCTTTACTTGTTAATCACCAGATACTTAATTGCTAAATTTTCTGACCTCTGTTTCAAAACTAATGCTACCTTACCTGCTACTTACACTAACAAACCTTATTAGGTCTTAATGCATTGCAAAGTCTATCTCAGATTTGATTAATAGGTTATGTTATTGCTTACATAGTCCTATAGAAGTATAAATGTACACCGTGCTGAACTAATATATAATATAAGATTGGTTCCTGTCCTGAAGACCTGGCAGTCTCACCTAGAGAAGACAGGACATGCCACAGAGAGAACAGGAAAGAGAAGAGTGGTGCAGGCAGGGAGATTGAAACAAAAGACAGCATTGTGATTATTAATAATAATTAGCCAGTTTCATCCATAGATTTCAAAGTATTCCACAAAGAAGAGCAAACATTACCCTCGCGTTACAAATAATGAAAGTAGGGCCCTAAGAGGTGACGTTGCCTATCCAGAGTCACGTTAAAAGTTATTACATTGCGGTCTGATGACTCTTTGTCCGATAGACTATTATTTACAATGCCACGCATATCACGCTGTTTCTGTATTATTCGGTTCATTATTGTGAAGTTAGAGCTCAGTGTAGGGAAGAACGGTGTCTGAGAGAATTGAAGTAAGTGACTGCTGAGGAGGAATCTCAGGACAAAAAAGCCGGATAGGTTCTTCAGGGGTTGAATAATAGAAATTGGCAACTGTCTTTAAAAGGTTATTCAGCTATTCACGTGATGAACAATATTTGGCTCCCAAACATGGCAACCCTATGAGGAATACTCTTGCTTGGAAAATGAATAGGGCACACATTGGCACAGGCCTCTTAAAGCTAGAGGAGGAGAAGCCTTTTCCCTAAAGTCACACAGATCTCAGTGGCCCTGTGCTCAACGAACCTTTCACTTAGGAGTTAATGGCTCCTTCACTTTATAACCCTGGCGAACTGGTTATTTCAGCTCAGTTCCTGCCACTTTATCTATTGTTCTGTAAGGTATTATTCATTCACAGCTTTCTACAGACCTATAATGCATTCTCAGAAATCATTTCAGGAGGCTACGGATTTGATTAGGGTGATGCATTTGAAATGTCAGAGGTATCTCTACCTAATCTAAAAGAAATGGATAAATGTGACAGATGGGCTGACTGATAATGGGAATAGCACCATCCTTACAATGCTTATATAAACTACTTCTGTTTGCTCTTTTTCCTTCCTTCCTTCTCTGCAGTAAACTGTGAGGATGATACAAGGAGTAAATAAGGGAATAGATTTGACTGGGGTCAGCTAACTTAGTTCCTGATTAATTTTGATTCTTTACATAGTCTTTCTCTCTGCACCTTATGCCCCTGTTCATTTGTGTGTGTGCATGAGTGTGCATGCCCATGCACACGCGTGTGTACTACCTTTCTTCTTTCTGAACTTTTGCCCATTTCGTGAATGGAAAGTTCAGACATTCCTAGCTAATCTCACATCTGTCCACCATTCTTTTTGCACTCTTCTGTCACCCTGAATGTCTGGTTTCTGGCTGTGAAGTGAATAAGAAAATCGGTCAAGAAAGATTGGTCCGGACCCTAGAGAAGGATTTGGTCAAATATTTGTGGCTCAGGTGGATGGAGACACTTAAAATTTTCTGAAGGAAACCTGTTCCAATGAAATTTCCATCTGAACTTTGCACAGTAGGGAGAACTGTCTTTAGACAAGAATCTGAACCACAGCTGAAGGGGCTAGAATTTATTTTATTTAATTTCTAATAGGAAATTCGGTCCCTTTCATTTGAAAATGTCCCTTTCATAATGGTATGTCTCCATTATAGGTGCAAGGGTGTGGTTCTGTGCACAGACAGGCAGGACAAGTTACCTCAGTCTGAACACCCCCAAAAAAGTCAAGTGTATGCTCCAGCACCACACCGAGAGCAACTCAAGTTAAGCACACGAGCTTGGCCCCGGAGGGACAGGCAGGCTTGGCCTTGGCTGACTTGCCTAATCTGCTGCCCAGGCCACGAAGTCCACAGTGCTCTGTTTAGCACAGCGGCTTGAGTACGGATAGCGTGAGTCTGTCTAGGTGTGCTAAGAACCAGGCCTCCCAACAGCAATGTCGACATGCTCTTTGGACACCTAAATACCTTTAAAACTTTGGTCTTTGTCGTCTATCACTAATTCCTCTGTAAGCTTTATGGAGTGCAGGCCTCCTCTCATATGTGCACACGAAATCTTATTGCTGACAAGCATCCATCTTAACCATCCACCCCACCCTATCCGCATTGCTAAAATGCCCCAGCAAGAGTGTGACATAGTGTCGCTCTGAGGATCTGCCGGTGGAGGGATGCATGAAGCAGACATTTCAGGGTTCTCTGAATCAAACACTAACTTCAGCTCCACATGTTAGTTTGCTAAGGCCATGGTTAAAGAGAAACATTTTTCTGACATTGGAGCCTTCCCATTTCCCCTCAGGAAATGCTGCAAGCAACCCTGCAGCCTCGTAAGCCAGACCAGAAACCTGGCACTGTGAATTTGCAAAGGAAATGAGGCTTCATTGGGATCTGCTTTGGCAAATACCGGACAAGTGCATTCAGAGGTGGCTGCCTGACACATTTCTCTCTCTCTCTCTCTCTCTCTGCCTCTTTCTCTCTGTCTCAGAGCAGGACTCACTCAGGGCAAAGTGTGATTCAAGCTGTGCCTTATCCAAAGGACTAAGATGGGGAATAAGTTTGACCCTGTCACCCAGAGACTAATTTCAAGGGTTCCTCACTGCTTTACACCAGTTGACAGTGATGGTGCCTGTCTTGGTGGATAGATAAGCAAATGTCTTAGAAGAAGAAAAATACTTTTGCTTTAAGTAAATCTATATTTCTATGTTCTAGCCAGATGTATATAAATAAAGAGGATATTGAGGGCACTAGTAGGTAAGTCAGCAAGCGGAACAACTTAAAGTACATATAGCACAAGGAAAAGTGGTCAAGTGTTTTAAGATATAAAGAAAGAGCTAGAAATATAAAATATTTCGACATAAATGTGCCATATAAGATGTATAGATATACACTAAACCAGTGATTCTCATCCTTTTCTCTGTCATGGCACACTTTGATACCTTTAATTATTTTGAGGCACACCACCAGATAATCTCCAAATGAACTCATGAATATTCATGAGCCAATCCAGCAGTCCGAATAGTTTTTCAAAAATTCTATGGCACGCCTGCTCAGGCCTGAGGGCACACATGGGTGCCATGGCACACTGGGTGGGACACACTGTACTAGACCACTCCCCAGCTAACACTTTGGAAAGATGGTTCCTAACCTTTTCCATGGTGAGACCCATTTTCCACACTAGCAGCCCCCACAACCTCCCTGCCAATAGCCAGGGTGCATCTTCTATTAGGAGAGAGGGGATGGTTCTGTCCCCATGAGCTCTCCAGGGGTTTGTTAGCCCCATGTTAAGAATACTGGGATGAGGTTTATTCCTCATGCTGATACTGGGAGGGAAAACAGGAGCTTCAGAGTTTAGTTAAACTACCTGCTGGCACCTTGTAAAGATGCTGAAAAGGCCCATTAGCAGGGCCATCTAGGAAGGAACTGGGTTTCCTTGGCAGGCCAGAGAAAGCATGGTTAGTAAAAGAAAACCCCATGACAGAGGAAGATGGGAGATCCTGCTTGCTGAGAACTGTCTGACAGAGGTAAGGATCAAAGGGTTGGTTCAGCCTGGGAAGAGTGGAAGTGGTTCAAGTTTGTAGCTTTGTTTTTGGATTTGTCAGAGGTCTTCAGAGAAGAACCCTGCAGGTCACCTCACTAATGGAGGGCCAAAGTCGAAAGGAAGGCACCTGTGAGAAGTACAGAAACACACTGGTCCAGGAAGGGGTGTGGGAAAGGTCTGTTGACAGAGTGAGGTTTGAAGAAACCTAGGGAAGTAGTAGAGGATAAGGCTGAAGTGTTAGACTTTGACTATCTACTACAGAGCTGAAAACTTGGTATGAGGACGATACATTCTCTGTTGTGCTGGTCTTTTTACTACCACGGAAAGAGTGGAACCAGAACTTGACCTGGCTATTCCCAGAGAGCACCACAAGGCCAGCATAACTGTCAGTGGTGGGGGACAGGGAGGAGAGAGCTGCTATGACACACCCATCCATGGAGAGGACATGCCAGCTGTGACTCAACTCATCCACAAACCCGAGTTGAGACTGGTTTGCAGAGATACAGTAAAATGGAGTGGAATCTCACTGTAAAGTTACGAGAGTCACTGCATGGTACTGTGGTGGGTAAGAGCTGATGTAAAGAGTTGCCAGAGAAAGCCATTTGTCATACACCAAATTTACTGAACCTGCAAGGCCTATGAACATGCTATTCTTTCCTGAGCACCATCTATTGGCCCTTATTCATTGACTATATGTACACAGGTAGATCATTCTTGTAACACGAGCAGTTTGATAGTTCTCTTTATCTGAATATGTGAAAGTTAGATCTTGGATTACTGTCAAGTTGACAGAACTCTGTTTGGATGCTAAATATATCACCAGAAAAGCCTGTGCTCCCTGCCTGCATTTGCCTTGTTTTCACCTCTTCCTAACTGAGTCACTTACTTAAATGAAGAGCTGCCGCTGACAGGTTGTGCTCATGCAAGGAAATGCACATTACATGATGCCACAACGTCAACAATCCAACCTCTTTCTTTTAAGCACCTCATGATATTTTCCTTTGACCCAATGATCGTGACCAGTGCTGAGCTGTGTGACCACAACTGCCTTTTATTTCATAACAAAGCCATCTGTCAGCGATACTGAAACCTTGTCTACACTTGCCACTATTCTTGGTAGTAGTCAAAAGGAAATACACAAGCTACATAAAATACCTTACATATCTCCCTTCAAATCTCTAGCTCTTGCTTACCTACCTGTCTCCATTGCACTGAGTTGAAGGGAAATGTCATTACTTAAATTCAGTGCTATTCTTCTTACGGGGATGGAGTTACTAAATTGAACTCCAGATTGATGGAGTGGGTCTTGACTGACCATGCAACGGAGAGCAATGAATTTGCTACTGTCAGTGCAGGCTTATCCTGAGACGGTCTTGCCTACAGTGCTGCCTAGGCACGTTTGTATCAAAGAGCTTCTTCGCAATGCTTCAGCAAGAAATCGAGTGCCTGGAGGACATAGACACACAAAACAGCACCTAGAGTAATGTTTTCAGCAGTAGCCCACTCGAGGCACTGCTGGGAGGAAGGTGGATTGACCAAACCAGTTACACAGGGACAGTCTAGTGTCTGATATGCAAGCTCTATATAAAAGTTAGATATTTAAGTATTTGCATTTATATGTAGATCATATAAACTGCCATCTCCTGGAGTTTAAGAAAATGTAGCATTGTTCATTGTTGGTTCAATAAAGTGGTTAGGCATGGCAAATGGCTCCCTGTGTGAGCATCTATTAATGTAATCTATTGAAGTCTTTTTTTATTTTATTCAAGTGAATTATGTAATGTCGTATTGCACCATTGTGCTTTCGGCTCTACAGTCACTTCACCTCGGCTACTTGTTTCAAATTTACAGTCTCTAGGATCACATAAAGACCAAGGATTGTGACCACACACATTCATGAGAACAAGCTCTGATATATTTTATCCATTAAAGTTACCAATCAAGTTATGAATATCACAGTGTATATAAATCTTAAATATATCCAAGCACAAATTATAGCTATAGTCATACTCATACTTCTAGGTAGTCTAGGGTCTGATAGATGTGTTCCCACTTGATTGTCAGAGGCATGGCTCCCAGTGGAGTTTTCCCATTGGAAACTAATTTTACCTAATCTAGGCACCCTCTTTTATCTTGTGATTCCGACTATAACTTAGAAGCATTTACCCATATAATGCACCTGGTTATGTTAGCAAAGTGTGACTGCAGAGTAACTTGAAAGCAGAAAGATTAGTCTTAACTGTTAATTTTTCACAATACCACCCATTAGTACATCTTTTCCCATAATCTTTTGTCACAGGATCATTTTTGGATGCTTACTTATGCCGATATTTCTTAAGCCCATGGCCTAATGTGGATATTGTGGCAATTTACAGACCTCACTCTGCAAGCCTCGCATTTCAGCCCTACTTACTTGGACACCTAATGCATATTTACCCTTTCTAACTAGTGATCAGTCTTGTGCTCCTATAATCCTACAACCTAAATCTATTCAGAATTCAAGGATTACATATAGCATGACATGCTACTTAATCACAACATAAATGAATGATAAAATGAACCAACTGGCTACACTGTGTTGCACTGACAAAAAAAGCACCCTAAACTAGTTAGGATGGTCTAGGGGATATGGCATTGGGTCAGACTCAGGAGATTTGGGTATAACTCCTCGCTGAGGCACAGCCTTCCTATATGACTTGGGTAAGCAGCTTAATCTGCTCCATGACTCAATTTCCCATCTATAAAAATGTGGATAATATCATTGAGTGTGAATTGCTCATACACTTCAGCAAAGAGGGTCCTATAAACAGAATACAGGAAGGCAACTGTCGGTTGGATTAGGCAGTGTTATCAATACATTCTGATTCCCTTGTTCTTAAATCTATCCACTTTCAAGGGGAAAGCACCTATATGAGCCAACGTTAGTAGCATTACAAGGGTGACAGTTTAAGGACCATGCAACACATTACAGGACACAAAGAAATAGGTGAGTGCTTAGGAAAGGCCCTAATAGGCAGCTGTTTTCCATCTCTGGAATCCCTTTGAGGTAAGTGGCTCAATGCATTTGAAATGAGATTTTTTTCCCCTCAGATTTTCATTACACAGACCCATGTTCTTGCCAGATGAAAGGGTAAGGCAGGCAGATGAGCAAATGCCCAGCCTATCTACTATAGATACTACAGATAACCAAATGACCCTCCCTCTACAGCTCAACCTCAACTGAAGAAGGTGATACTTCATTCTGCTTATCCATAAAACTGCATTAAGATGGGTATACTTCTTTTAAAATGTTCAAATAACCCAACACAGAAATAAGTATATTAAGTGACAGATCTGGGATTTTTAAATTGCCTCACAGTGGCATATTTTGCAAATATTCTCTTAGTCTATAAGAAAAAACATATATATACTTCAAATTAAACACACACACACACACACACACACAAAATACAGCAGACACTGACACAAACAAATACTGTCAAGAGAAGCCTTAAATCCATTTGCTGGCTCCAAAGAGGTGCTAAGTGGATTTGACTGCTTAGAGACAGACTGAGTCCGCCCTTCTGGCCTTATGAGCAGAGCAAACTAATTTCTGTTTGCCAATTGCTGGCTCATCAAAGGGAAATGGTGGTTGTCCTTTCTGAATCACCTTCCTTTTATGCCTTCTGATCCTGTAAATGAGTTGATTGGCCTCTGCCCTCTCTGCCTGTGCAATAGCTGAAATTTATCCTGGGTTCCTTTCTTTGTTGTTCCATCCATGTTTAGCTTTATGCAACCAGTTCGTGGAGCAGTGGACCTCAGTGTAATGACTGAAGGTTCAGCTAGATGCTTGAACTTCTTAGGTTATGTTCCGATCACTAAGAGGCTGAGATTTCATCTCTCTTTTTAAAAAGGCCGTACTGTCAATCTGTGTGTCATTCAAGCATCTTGGAAGCAGGGCTAAGCATCCTACAAGGACAGAGAAAGTCAGTGTAGCCCAGAGCAGCCTAGCTAGGTGGAACGGAGGCTGAGGAAGCATTTCTTATTAGTTCTGCAAAAGTATTTGTGGGTGAATTCAGGGGTTAGGACATCAACTCCCAAGGAATCGGGAGTTGGTCTGGTTATCCAGAAAAGTGGTTCTCAACTTTTTGTGGGTCACAACGCACTTGGCAGCATGCGTGATCATACAGCCTACCCACCTCCTGAACATCCAGGGCATACTTAATGGCAGTGTGGCAACACAGTAATGTGTCCCAACACAATGATTGAGAACTGATGATCTAGAAACTCAGAGATGGAAGAGGGAAAAGAGGGAAACAAATTGGTAGCTAGAGCAAACCATGCAAAAAGCCCACAGTAAAGTCTCCACAAAAGTATGATTTCAGAAAGAGGTGATCTCTTTGTAGAATCCAAAGGAGGTAAATTAAGAGGTTTAGAAAACATGACTTACGAAGAGAAGTTGAAAGAATTGGGCATGTGTAGTTTAGAAAGAAGTCTGAGGTGAGGGAACATGATAACAGTCATGAAATATATGAGGCTGTTATAAAAGATGATAGCAATGTCAGTTGAATAAGTACTAACTGGTTTAATCTGCAACAAGGGAGGTTTGGGTTAGATATTAGGAAAAGGCTTTCTAAGGCTAGTTGGTATTGCAGTAGATTACCAAGGGAGGTTGTGGAATCTCCATCGCTGGAGGTTTTTAAGAACAGCTTAGACAAAGACCTTTCAGAGATGGTCTAGGTATATTCGGTCCAGCCTCAGTGCAGAGGGCCTGATTAATGACCTTGTCCAGCCCTATATGTCTATGATATGTGCTGCAAAGGGAAATATGGGTGCCTTAAGGTGTTTGCCTTGTTCCCCTGATCCCTGCTGAAAAGTTTCTCGTATTCTCACCTCTGTGCCCAAAAAACAATTTATTTATGGGGCTACCTGCACTGATTAATTTTCACCAGTGATAGCTGGACTTGTATCCCTCACCCTTTATGACCACAATGGGGCAGAAGGATGTATGTTTTATTTTTGAGGTTTCATTTAAATTAGTAACCCCTGCCAGCAATACAATGAGATTGTTTTGATTTTCAATCATATTTACAAGACTGAAAATGTGGATCTAAGGCTAAGTGATTGTCTCCCTTTAATTCTCTTTAAAGCAGTTATCGTCTCCCATCATTACTCAGTATTCCCACTAAATAGGAGTGAGGGCAGCAGAGTCCAACTCAAAACCAGCAAGCATGTACTAGATCATAAGCAGCTGCAAATTCAGCTACCTAGAAACAAGACACTTTTTTTTCTTGAAACGTCAACAACAACAAATAATTATATGGGAAAAAAAGCAAAAATATTCCACCCCACCAGATGTTTGCATCTTTTTTTAACCTGCTTACAGAGCAGGTCAAATTAGTGTGAGAAATGATGGTTCTGCCAGCTCCATTAGACACAGAAATGACACTAACCCAGATGGCTTTTGTGTTTTTCCAGCTGACTGAAAAGTAAAGTGGCAAAGAAAGTGGATCAGAACTGATAAATATGTTATTTATAAAATCCTTTCCAGCTGAATGGTCCAAACTGATACTTATAACAGGAGCAAGATAGTTGGGATCAGATTCTGTGCTTGCATTATGGCTTGGACAGGTCAATCAAAATAGTTTCTCAGTAGAAACTGAGGTCTGGGGCAAATAAAGTTTGTCACAATTTTTTTTTTCCAGAGGGGAAAGAGACACCCCAAAATTCACATGTTTCAGATCGGATGTGTAGCCTCATGGAAATTGTGTTTGAGTTGCCTCATATCCTCAGATACATAAAGACTAAGAGATTTATATATTACATGAGCCTTCATGGGAGAAAAATTCCACTTCAGTCTCTTCAAAACATTTGACAAAGTGGGATTTTCTCCCAGGAAAGCTCATGCAATAAATACATTTGTTAGTCTTTAAGTGCCACAGGACTCCTTGTTACTTTTACTGAATTAGACTAACACGGCTGCCCCTTTGGAACTCATGTCCTCATTTTCTTCCATTGAGTGGCTCCTTGGCCAAACAAGATTTCTTGTGATGCACTGTGGTCATGGCACTCCCATGATGCACTGCCTCTGGTTTATCATTGGAGATGTAGTCCAAGAGTCCATCCTCTAGAGAAAGACATCAAACATGTGAGCAACAGCCTTTATGAGACAATAGAATTTCTGAATAGAAACTGTTCAGCTTTAAGTCAAACTCTCTTGGTATTTGAATTTTGACTGAAAAATCTAAGCTTTCTTTAGAAAAGATCCCAGTTATCCAGTTAGTTCTAGTTATGGCCCCTTTATGCCATTGTAATATTTGGGTGGGCTAGAATTCATTTAATTGCTCTTCTGCAGTGCCTATAATAAAATATTAAACCCCGAATCCTATAGAGAAGCAGCTGGAGACCCAGGATTCAGTCTGTGAGGGTTTGTCTACACTTACAATTTAATTTGAATTAATGAGGGTTAATTCGAACTAAATTAATGCATGACTCCACTGGCTTTCATTACTTCCAGTGAAGGAATTCCTTAGTTTGAACTAGAGACCAAAGGCTATCCCTCATTTTGAAAGGTGATGTCCTAGGCTACATGAAATCAGAAAACAGACTGTAGCCACCTGTCTGTTGCCTCAGGTTCTTGCTGGTGTGTTCTGTAAGATGCTGTGCTGGGTTGCATGTCCCTACACAGTTATCTGTGTAACTCTCCTGTTATCCTTGCAATGCAATTGTATAGTTTAATGAAAAATATGCCATGCATGGCCTTTTTTGAATGTTTATGCGATACTCTATGTTATGGTAGCATGTTTCCTGCAGCATCGTACATGTGTACCTATATGAAACATGTTCCTGTGTATTTCACAAAGTGTTGTGGAGGGCAGACAGACAAACCTGTCTTTCCTAACATAGGCAGTAAAGAAGGTGATTAGAAAAATGATGCAAATTAAGCTCCCTGACTCAGGAGGGAAAGGGACTCACCTCATCCCAGGAAAGGAGAGGCTGAGCAAGGGGTTTGAGGAGGGAAAAAGACACACTTGCAATGGTTGGAGACTTTTGCCTGTATCTCCATATTGAAACACCTCCAAAGGACTGAATCTATCTACATGGCTAGATAGGCCAAGCTGGGAAACCACCAGTAGCCAGCCACTTGGGTAAGATAAAAATAGACTACAACAGTGAACTTGAGCTTAGAATCTGTGTTAATTTTTATTTGGTACTGATGAACTCATTGACTAACTGATTAATTGATTATGCATTGATTTGTTATATACAAACTAAAAATCATGTTTAATCAATAAGCTGTGTTTGTTTTATCTAAAGCTGTGAGGACGTTAGAGAGAAAATGAATGTGTGGATGCTTAACTTAGAGCAAATGCTAATTGCATCACTTTCTTTGTTGAGCTGACAGACTGGAGTATATGAGCCTGCAGTGATCAGGGAAGGACCCCGATCTCAGCAGGACAGAAGTTCCCACTGTGGCCTCTAGGATTAGGCATGCTTGCTGGGGGACCATTCCCTGACTGACTAGTAAGTGCACTTCCCTTGCCTGAGACTGATTACATGCAGGAGGCTGGTGTGGCCTAAGCCAATAATGTGTGTGTGGGGGGTCCACATAGCAAAGGGGTTTAAGTCAGGGCCCAGATTTGGGCAATCAGGAAGACACAGCAGCAAAGAGTGCCAGAGGGGAATGTTGCACACATAACCAAAAAAGTCTGTTGCTAAATACAAGTTATTTGTGCTGCAGAAGGGCATGAGTGGCAGGGGGGATACACCTCCGCAAAGTCAGGCCCCATATACACCAGGATGGTGAATGGTGGCTGTGTTAGACACCATGGATTTATGAAATGATCTAGTGGCAGATGACTGAAAGAGAATAACTAAGAAAAAGCTGGCACTCCTAGAAAGACTACATCAAGAGAAGGTCCTAGTACTCTGCTGGGGTTTACATTTCTTCAGGCTCTCTTGGGCTAGCAAGCCTGAGGTGTTATTTCTTAAACCTATATACAACATAGAGGTACTCATCATCATTAATTTCTAACAGCCCTAAATGGGTCTACTGGGTGTAGAATGAGCTTAATGCTATATGATGAGGCTTGTGTTCCCTAATAACTTCAGTCATCTATTGTGTTAAGCCACTTTGTATCTGCCCTGGAAAGTTGCAAGTAGATTTAAAGCAAACTTGAAGTTAAAATGGACCAGAATTTATTTTGAGGTGGGATCTGCCTATCCTTAATCCCCAAAGCCCTGACTTCAGCCAGAAATCCTACTGGAATTCTTTAGGTCGAGAGGTGGAGAATGTTTTTATTATTTGTAGTAAATTGAACGTAACTGAGGCTGAAACTAGAGAGGAAAACTCTAACAGTGAGAGGTGTTACAGACTAGGGGAATGAGGTAATATTTTAAGAGCCTTGTGTAATCTGAAAATGTGTGTCTCTCCAATAGAATATGGTAATAAAAGATATTGCCTCACCTCCCTGATAGCATGGGCCTAACATGGTTACAATACTTGCAACCAGTTGAGAATAGTCTTGGAAGGAAAGCAGTAAAAATGCCATCATTAGGAATGCTTGAAACAGGAAGGAAGGGTAGGAAATTTTATCATAGGAATATCTTTGCACTGTCTGAGGAACACAATATATCAGTAGTTTTGACATTTATCCATACCAAAATCCAGCCTCAAGTCTGCCTAGGATCCGCTTAGCGCTAGATGAAAAGAGGAAGAAATGTGACCTACTAACACTTGTTGATCTTGCTAAATGTCATGCTCCTGGGACTGAGCTCCCCACCCCAAACCAGATTATATAGTCATAGATCTTTGCCATTGGTAACGTCTAGGATTGTGTATTGGGTGGAGTATGTTTCATAGGTTATGTCTACATTTACAAATAATTTTGAATTAAGGAGGCTTAATTTGAAAGTACTTATTCCCTGGCCAAGGAGGCATTTTATTTTATAGAATTAAGCAGCTCCCGAATACAGAACAAGGAACTGCTAATTCAATATAATAAAACCTCCTTTTACTTTGATGTGTCACTTCCTTCAAAATTATTAGTTTGAATTAAGCCATTTTAAGCTGCGGAATAAGCTTAATTTTGACTAATTTCCCTATTCTTTTCCCTGTCTTCCCCTATTTCAAATTAGGGAGTCTAGTGAAGACTCTCTACTTTGAATTAATCAAGTCTGCTTTATTTTGAATTAGAGAGTCTTCACAGGACTCCTAATTTGAAATAATAACTTGAATTACTGCTAATTCAAAATAATAACTTTTTGAATTAACTACTTTAGATTAATTTTGTAAGTGTAAGTGTAGACATAGCCATAGAGTTCAGAAGCTTTCATTTCCCACAGTGTCTCTTTTCCCTTCACTCCCTCACCATTCAATTTAATCCCTTCTCATTGTGTATGGTTGGGTGGGTTAAATGGCCTCCTGAGGTCCCTCTAGCCCCGCAGTTCTATGATTAGGCCATATGGTGTGTGTTACATGTTTCACATGGCACGTGGAGCCTCCAGGCTATGTAATCATGTGGAGACAGCTGAGTGACAGGTTTCTCTGCAGAATTTAATACAAAGACTCCCTCGCCAATACGCCCCATATTGCTTGGTTGAGTGGATGATTTCTGTGCAACAAGACCAGACCAGCATAAAGCTCATGCAATAAATAAATTTGTTAGTCTTTAAGTGCCACGCGACTCTTTGTTTGTTTTACTTCAATTAAACCCTTGTTGGGGCAGACACTGTTTCTTTGTTCTGTTTGGACAGCACTTCATACCATGGGGCTGTGCACCATGCGTAAGGCCCCTGGGCCTTAGAATGATCCCAGTAATAAATTAGACTCAGAGTGTAAGGTTACTCGTGTCAGCCTTTCTGCAGCCTGACCCTGGGAGGCCAGAAGGAATCTCAAGTTCATCTGGTCTGACCCCCTGTGTGGTACAGGCCTGCGAATTTCATCCAGCTGCCCTGTGTCAACTCCTAGCAGAACTAGAGCACTGAGCTCTGAAGAGCACCCCATCTTGTTTTGAAAATGTCAAGAGACTTATTGTCCCACTGGCTCAGGACTTCAGAATCCCAATGCACTGCAGCCAGACAACTCTCAATCGAGTCAGAGCATGTGGCATAGCACCAGGTTTTTGCTAGCTGAGGATTACCCTAAAATATGGTAGCCCTGCGGTTGCTTCTGCAAACCAGTGCCCCATACCCTGGCCGGGCAGAGGGCGGCACAAAGGGGACCAGAGAACAGGTTCAGTCAGTCCCTATGGTATTTTTCAGCATGAAGCATGCTCTGTATGTCATGACTAATGTCTGTGACAGTTTGCTGGCAAACATCTGGCTATACTGTGTTACGTCCTTGATTCTGCACTTCCTGACTAGCACCTGTTGCTCACATACCCTTGGCTGCTGGCGATGCCCTTTATCCCGACAGAGACCTTGCTAGGAGTGAGTCTGTAAGGCAGTGGTGGGGCAGCTGAGCCTCCTAGCTAAATGACTGGGGCTGTAGAGCGGTGCTGAAAGAGCAATCCCAGGAAGAGACAGGAATGTATTTTGGGTATGAAGAGGCTGGTGAATTGCATTGCTCTCAACCCTGCAGTGGCTGGTGTGCCATCGCCTCTTAATTAAAAGTAGCACTCGAAAGGGCTCTGACTCCCAGTGGACTGAAGCTGAGCTGTTCTGATTTTACTTAATGTGTTATCAAAGCAGCCAACTGTGAGGGCATTGCTCCCCCAAGTGGCCTGGAAACAAGAGAGATGACAGGACAACTCAAGGCCGGGGAGAGGGACTCCTTTTCAGCTTAAGCGGACTCAGGTCTGCTTTTGCTCCTCAGGGTCACCTCACCATTTTAAAGCCTAGCCAAGAGTGGATTCTTTAGCCTGAGACGAGTCTTAGAAGGCCTCAAGGTTTCTCTTAGATTGTCCACAGGATTGCTGTGGAAGATCACCGGTGTGTTTCAGAAGAGCCGGTTGTCAGTGCTCCACCAGTGATGGGTCCCCTTGGGACGCTGGCTTCCACTGCTGCATTCACGTTAGCCAAACTGGGTCATCTTCAGTTGTTTATACAAGAGCTGATTAAAGGCCAGATTGGGGCAGGACCTGTTTTGCAGTAGGATAGGGATGCAAAACACTGGGAACTCATAAAGAATATCTGCCATGGTGGGACACAGTGCCACCACCCTTTCAAGCCCAGACTGGTGCCTGGGCAAAGCAGGGGGAAAGGCTCATGGGACCATAAATCTGCAGTCTCAGACCTGTCTCTTCCTTGAGGAGACTGGCACTGTCGGGGGTCCTGGACTGGACAGCGCTGATCTCCACCTGTGATATGATGCCCCCCAGCAGAGGAGTTCAAGGAGGGAATGGGAGCCAGGATTGCTGTATGGTTGGCTTGTACAATTGGGCAGGGCAAGCTACAGGGTCCTGAAAGCGTTGGTCTCCTGTGAGCACTTTGGCCTGACTCACTTGGGCTGGGAAAGCTCATGAGAACAGTCTGTTGGGCAATATGCATGTGATCTCAGGCCCCTAATTAAAATACAAATTACTGAGATTTTTAAGGCCAGGTGGGGATTTTCTGGTCATTGAGCCCACTAACTTGTGTTTGAGCCAGAAGCACCTTGGTCAGAAAGGTATCCGGTGTCAACTTAAAGACTCCAAGTGAAGGAGAATCCACCAGAAACCTTAGGGAGCATTTCCCATGGGAATTTTTATGTCCATTTTTCAGAGAAGAAACTGAGGCATGGGGCAGATTGAGTGACTTCCCCAAGGTGACACACAGTCTATGTGGAGCTGGAAGCTGAACCCAGATATCTGAATTACCTAAAACAGACCCTGGGATGTGAAAATTTAGAAAACAATAGTAGCTGGTGTTTGGTTTGAGTCTAAGGCAAAGATTCAGATAGCCACTGATGATCCGTTTCAGCTCATTCATCCATCATTAGTAGAACAAGATGGAGAATGTCCCTTCTCTCCCAATATCCGTAAGTCTTATTCAGGAAAGTTTATTCCTTTGCATTTATAGGACTTAAGCTTTTTTCCATCCATTTGGCTCCCCGAGAAGTGAAAAAGCAGATCTCTCCTGGAATCATCCGAGATACAGAAGTTAAAGTTGGCCAATGTCATCTAAGTAAATCAAGAGAAGCCTTGAACAGATGGCAGACAAAGTTGAGCTTCCTTTCAAGCCCTATTAAAGGGTAATTCTGAAAGAAGCTGCTAAAATGAATAGCTCATGTATAACATGTATTTGCAGACAATGAAATCTTGGATAAAACAGTTTTGAGTCCTGTCAAAGTGTTCTTTTGTAAACTGGAAAGGTTCTTCTTGATTTACTCAGCTCAATCTCTTGGCTTTATTTTTTTTTCTGTGCTAATAGCAAGTCATAAATCACTGGGGCAGTAATCAGATTTTGCAGAAGGCCATGGGCACCATTTTCAATCACTTAAACTTTGCCAGCCTGCCTCCATTTCTTATGAATCATGGAGATTAATGCCAAAGGATATTTTTCTCCTTTAGCAATCAACATTTGCTAATTTTTTTTTTACTTTCTTCTTGCATTTGACCTCCTTACAAATTTCTATTCACCAGTTGAATAACCATTTTTGCTGTCCTACACGTGCAATATTATCTGTCTGAAACAGTCGAGCTTTAGTTTTTAGCTTTAATTTAGATGGAATGTATGGGATGGACTTGTTAGCATAACACAGTCACTGTGAAACATGTATAGTATTAAACAAGATTCACACTTAGGTACTAAGCAGACTAAAGTCCCTGTATACCATGGTACAAACACTATTTGAAATCCTTTTAACCTTTTATTAAAGACATTGAAAGAATGAAAAAACAGTTAAAGCATTTTGAAATATTAAGCATTAATATTAAACTATTAATATCCCATTTTCCTTACTGAGAGTTTCAGAAAAAGGACCCCCCTTGCTGGACGGTCCCCGGTTAGCACAGTTAAACTAATTCCCTGAGAGGTATTAGCTAGGTCAAAGGAAGAGTCTTCCATCCACTGAACTCTGTCTTTGCTGGAGGTTGAGTCAGCTTAACTACATCACTCAGAGATGCAGATTTTTCATTCCTCAGCAAGACATCTGGAGTCAACAAACTTTTTAGGATAAATCAGGCCTCTGTCAGCTGCTTTTCCCAGGCTTGAAATACTCTACATCTAACACATGCCAGAATATCTAAAAGGTGTCATGTAACATAACAGTATTTTCCTGTATTAATATCCTTGAGTGACATATGCAGAGGGTGTGTGCAAAGAATTATGAATATATGCTAGAATTTTATGCTCTTACAAGGTATTGTGCAAGCAAGCCATGAGCCCAGTCTGCCCCAGATAAGGAACTGTGTAGTTGCTTGTCGGCAGATGACAATGAAGGCCTGTTTACAGATAAACAAAACTAGCCAGTCGGGGAATAGATAGCATGGTGTCTACACTCCAACAAGAAAGAGAAACTTTTTAACTGGGCTCTAAAGATAGGACCTGAGCATCAAATAAGTCATTGAATCAACTGATTATATACAGTCTTGTTGCAGTATGCAAGTGTATCAGGTAAGGTCTTGTCTGAAAACTAGTGACGTGCTGATGATGAATCGCAGTGAAATGTATTAATTTGCGATATATAAGGAAATATGGATTCTTAATGATATTATTTCTTAAAATCTACAGTGCAAAGAATGGAAACAGGTTCCTTCCCAGAAGTCAGAGAAGGCAAGTAGTTTCCTGTCTCATTAAATTAAAGTCATACCAGAACCATTGGAAGCCCTATTTACATACAAATCGGCCTAGCGCTGAAAAGCTCATAGGGAGGGAAGAACAATATGAGGTCATGCTGAGGCTGTGGACAAACAGTGAGTTTGAGAAGATAAGAGGAGGAAGCAAAAGCCACTGTGGAATCCATCACTGGACAGGCAAAAGGGGTCTGAGCTCTTGCAAGCTGAGAAAGATGTGTGCTTCAACCAAGGGAGCTGAAGACTCTGGCAAGGGAAGATTGGTAAGGAAACTACCTTGCAGGAAGACTGCAGCTTAAGTTAAGTCTCTTTCTAAATTTATTTGTTCTCGGAATCACTTAACTTATGCCCTTGTGTCCAACACTGTGGCCGGAAGGGCTAACTTTTTGTCCTGAATATATCAGTAGGGGGATCTTGAGTAAGAGTAGGGAGTACCTCTATATTTGGCCCTGGTGTGACCACTACTGGAATAATATATTTAGTTCTAATATTAATAATTCAAAAAGGATGATGATAAATTGGGGCGAGTTCAAAGATGGGCCATGAGAATGATTTTAGGATTTACAAAACCTAGAGTGATCAACTCAAAAAGCTCAATCTATTTAGTTTAGCAAAGAAGATTTGGGGTGACTTGATCATAGTCTGCAAGTACCTATGTGAGAAACAGGTATTTGATAATGGACTCTTCAGTCTAGAAGAGAAAGGTAATGCAATCCAGGGATCAGCAACTTCTGGCAGCATGTGGCACCCTCTGTGGCACTGCCGAAATTATTACTCTGGCTGACGAAAGCCACCCTGGGTAGTTTCTTTCAGCAGGAATCCCAAGATGTTCTGCCAAAAGCCAGTCTGATCTACTTCTTTCAGTGATGTGCCTGGGGAACCCTACCCCCAGCTGCTGCCAAAAGAAGTTGGCTGGAGCAGCTTTTTGGGGAGGGGGGGCACTCCAGCCATGGTTGTTGCTAATTTTACAGGCAGTGGTCACTTTTTATTTTTATTATTTATTTATGTATTTAAAGCAGAGGAGGCTGCCAGCATTGGCTGAGCATCAAGGAGGTGGGGTTGGCAATGGGGACAGCAAAGGTTGCCAATCCCTCAACTAATCCAGTGGCTAGAAGTTGAAGGTAGACAAAGGGTGTAAATGTTTAACAGGCCGGGTAATTAACCATCTGAACAATTAAGTTCTGTGCCACTTGATTCTCCATCACTGGTCATTTTCAAATCAAGAGTAATGTCCTTCTAAAAAATCTGCTGTAGGAGTTATTTTGTGAAAGTTCTGTGGCCAGTGTTGTCTGACCTCTTGCACTAAGTGATCAAAATGGCCTCTTCTGCCCTAGGGAGCTATCAAACCACTGAGCAGTGCTTTATCTCTTTCCACCTATTGCCACCTCTAACAAGATCCA
This sequence comes from Podocnemis expansa, assembly GCA_007922195.1. NCBI lineage: Eukaryota > Metazoa > Chordata > Testudines > Podocnemididae > Podocnemis > Podocnemis expansa. The sequence goes on along the minus strand of ML682056.1, from coordinate 11,604,256 downwards.
GCACAAGTCAGATGGTTGAAATGACCCTTGTCTAATGAAGCCATCAGTCAGCCTCTGTCTGGGGTGACTGCTGGCCTTTCTCCTAGCCTGTCTGAGTGAATGATATATTCCTGGAGTCTGTTTCCCCTGGGAGAAACATGTAAGCAAAATTTCAAAATGGCTAAATGGTAACAATCCCTGTGTGCGGCTGCTGCTATTTCTTTTTATTTTCAGCGCCCTTTAGTTTCAGGTGCCATTGCAGATGAAAGGCCTCCTGGCAACAATGTGCGCCGGAGCAAGAACAGAGGAAAATGAGTGGCATTGGACGTGAATAGTTATTGCATTGGGGCTTTAGCATGTCACTTGCACTAAAGAAGCTTCCATTGTCAGACAACTTGACAAAACACTGCTGGGCACCTCAGTCAAAGCCCTGCTGCTACGTTACCTGGTCTTGGGATAATGTTATCCTGCATGATGTTTCCTCCCCAGCGCTCATCGTGCCTCTCAAATGTCTCTCTTTGCTTTTACGGGGAGACGCTCTGGATGTTTGCGTCATTTGAAGCAAGATCCTACTCAAGCCCTGAATCTATTCTGCTGAGTCTGTTTACATTCAGCTGTCTTTTTAAGTGGTATCGGTGTGCTGAAAGTTTTTACACAGATAACCTGGTGGTTTACCTTCTGTAAATCCACAGGGCAAGCACGTGAAGTGACACTGTATTTGAACTGCTAAAACATTTCCACTCTGTCATTGGAGGGACCCCTTGTGGTCCTAATAGTAACTTACTCTCTGTGGCCCAGGCCACCTTTGGCTGTTTCATCTGAGTATCCAATAACAGTTCTAATTAATACCAGCTGTGATGCATAATATCTTTAAGGAGGCTTCAGTTAAGGACACTCTACTGTTGTGGCAAAAAATAGCAGAGCTGGTCAGTTGCAAGGAATTTAAAAGGCAGTATAATTAAAGATGCTTTTTTTGGGTAGCTAAGTTAAGATCTGTGTAATTAAAACTCCCATCAGTCTTAGCAAAGAAACAGATTTAATTACAGCATGAAGTCCAGTATGTAATCTCTGGCAGTGGATCGCAAATGATGCTTCAAAGGAAGGTCAACTGTCTTTATAAGGCAGCTCACTAAATTTCCAATCCTGTTCTCTGATCCATCTAGACAGACCCTTGTCCAATGTGAGGCCTCATTTATTTCAATAGGAATTGTATGTGACGGGCTGCATACAAGGAGATGGCTGTACAACGGAGGGCTAGTCTTCACTGATGGCAGCAAAGTCACTGCCATCAGATCGACGTTCCCAGTCGACAGATCGGGTCTGTAAAGACCACCTCAGTTGATTGGGAAGCCAATTTCTGAACACCACCCTGGCAACTGGAATAGTACTAGGTCAAAGAGAGACCCCTCTTTCCCGTCTACTGAGTGCAGTGGACAGGCCAGGTGTAAGGCAGTCAAACGGAGATATGCATGTTATTTTAAGTAACTTGCTTATCTCTGTTCAACTGCACCAGAAATGGCAGGCCATATAGATCTGCCCTGAGTGTTCCTTATGCATTGCTGTCCCAGGCTTAACGGGAAGAATTCCCTTCTAAAATTTGGCGTTATAGGATATTCTAGGTACACACCTAAACTCTTAGAGACTTAGAGAAACACTGAGATTTAAGCATATGCTTTCCTGAAGTGGTGGGGACAACTGGATTGGGGTCTAAACTCTCATTCCGCCACAGATGATCCATTTACGCCTTGAAGCATACGAGTTTTTTTCCCTTATGTCTGATTGCTGCAGGCAACTCACAACATTTTTGTTTCCAATATTAATTAATGTGCTCTTCCATATTCAAACAAATCTGAAACATTTGTACTAGACCTTAACCCACAGACCTTACAGTCTCTACATACATTCCATGTGTTTTGTACTTTTTTCCCTAGACAGTTATGCTATAAATGCAGTCTAGTAATTAAAATACAAGGCGTTTCTTTTAATATGTGTCTTTAAAAGGTATGCATTAGATGGTGCTTGCAGCGGTTTAAAAATAGAAATGGTAGGGCAGTCATCTGAATTTTTTTCTTTTTGACCTGTTGAATTAAGACAGAACAGGTAGACTATCAGGTGTAAATTTCAGAGTGTTCAGTTGCAGAATCGTTCATTACCATAAATGCATTAAAAGAAAACAAGTCAAAAATGATTTCTGCTTTCAACAGCAAACTGGGCAGAATTCTATTCATAACCAATACGTTTATGGTTTGAACAGACTACAAATTGGACCCCCAGAATTACTGGTGCTCTCATTCTTTGCATCCATTCATGGAAGACCTACTGGTAGTTTGAATTCCATGGTTTCTTTTTTCTCTTAAGTGTTAGGCTAATCCAGACAATGGGGGAGGGATGGGGAGACAGAAGTAATCTGTCTTGGAAAGATACAGTTTTCTCATAAACTCGTATCTGTGTTTGGTTTATCGGGCCAAGCAAGCTTTGGAACATAAGAAATTGTGCCGTTAAGGTTTTATTAAACTCATTGTGCTTTTGTTGTAAATCCCTGATTTCCATATTTGTAAACCAATAATTACTATTATTATGTTGTCTATATTCCGAGAGTGCCTTAAGCTCCAAACCAATAGTGAGGCCCCATTGTTTGAAATGCTGTACAATACATAGGAAACAAAGCCCCAGTGCAAATATTTATTCAGAGTGCTTAACTGTAAGCACCTATCCTGTGCAGTGGGTGGACATGCCATGAATTAAAAATATGAAATACCTCCTGGATGGAGTTCTCCCTTCAGCTGAAGGCAAAAATACAAAGGAACAAGTTCCAAAGGCATAGCTGTGTTAGTCTAGTTCAGCTAAACAAACAAGGAGTCTTGTGGCACTTTTAAAGACTCTGGCTATGTCCACACAATCCTGTTAAATCAAAACAATGACCGTTGTTTCCATTTAAAAGTTGTAATGTCCAAACAACATTTCATTGTTTTGAAATGAGAAGCCCCATCATTTCAAAATAACGAACCTTATTTCAAAACAGTAAAACCTAGATTGAAATCAAAATAGCCACTATTTTGATAATGATTTTATTTCAAATTTACTTATTTCGAAATAAGCATCTATGGGTGGACATAGCCTAACAGGTTTATTTATCACATGAGCTTTCGTGGCAGAGAATCTGACTTTGTCAGACACTTGAACAAACTCATCTTCAATTTCCTTCCCACAGAAGCTCATGTGAAAAATAAATCTGTTAGTCTTTAAAAGTTCCATCAGACTCTTGTTTGTCACACAAATGAAGTATTATACCCTCTTTTTACAGAGATGATGGGTGGCAGGTTTCTGCTGTGCTTCTGAAATCAGGGTCACTTTAAATCACTTATGCACCCTTCTGATCCTCAGCTGCTCCAGGGACAGGGAGGCCCTGGAATAACTGGTCCTGGGCACCTGGATATGTTACAGCAGCCTCCCGGACCAACAGTTGGCTGAGATCTTTCTAGCGCCACAGCTAGCTTCCCTCCTGCCCTGGGGCTGCTTCAGAATCCACGAGTGCTGCCTTCTGCGAGCTCTGCTGAAGAAAGTCTCCCTCCCCCAGACCCCTCTACATTGCTCATCCCAAGATCCCATGGAGCATCTGTGGCTGAGCTGAGGGTCAAATCTAGCCCTGAGTCCCAGTCCAGTGCTTTAACCACAAGGCCACCCTTCCCTTCATGGCAAATGCACCCCAGCAGGGAAGTTCTTGCAATCTGGGTTAATGAGATGATGCAACAAGTGAAAGGATAGGCATGGACAAAGAGGGTTGGAAGAGCCGGTCCATAAAGCGAGATGCCATCTGCAGAGTGAGTGCATTCCCAGTCTTGTCTTCTCACTAATTTTCCTACACTAGGAATATGGTGGTTGAAAGATCAGAGGAACTGTTGTCTCAATGGCTGTTATGCACCATGATTATGGGATCTTTTCAGTTGAAAAGAATTTAGTGTCACTCTTGCCCACGCCTGCTAGTGTCCACAGTGTCTCCTGCTCCACAGTGTCAACAGTGGCTAATGGATCAAATGACAACATTATTATTTTTACTACTACCTGTTTGTTGTACTGTTGGTACAGCCCCTAGCACAATGTGGCCCAGGACTAGAAATCTGAGGTGCTGCTTTAACGCAAAAATTAATATCAGCATGGATATATGGTCTTTCTCCATAGTCGGGACAAGATCATAATCTAATACAGTTTCTTTTGTGTTTGCAGATTGGATACCATGGAAGGGATGGAAGTGGACATAAAGAATGCAAACTACAACTCCCATGAGGCAAGGTGTCACAAGAGAAAAATGCAGCTTAATTTTTAAGAGCAGGTTAGACAAACATTTGTCATGGCTGGTTGAAGAGAGTGCTTGGTACCGCCATCAGTGCAGGGGACTGGACTTGATTACCTCTCATGGTCCTTTCCAGTTTCTATGATTAATAATTGAACTTATTCAAAACAAAACAGTTTCAGATAGTTCAAGAGACCAGAATCTAATATTTTTTTTTATTTCAGGAATATCAAAATGTTTTCAGCAAAAATGCCACAGTGAAATGTTTCACTGTTTTCTCATTAAATCATTTGGAATACATTTTTGCATGGAAACATCAGTGTTTCTACTCTCCATCCTTATTCAAGATGGAAATAAATGCTGAAAGGCTTGAATTTTCTGTAGGATGCAAATTTCCAATTTTCACTCAGCTCTAGCTAAAAGCATACCTTGATTGCCCCTTGCTTTCCTCAATGGAGATATTGGCAGTCTTCATCAGCGGAGGGCCTCTTACTTTGCAGCTGGTCTTCCTCAGCCAGGAAATGCAAGGATACAAAGTTCAGATTGCACTTTTTTTTTCCCAGACATGTTCAGAACCTTTGTAACCACCACTGTCCAAAACACAAACAGAAAATACCAATATCTGATCCCATCAAATATGGTTTTTCCTCTAAGGACACAGAAAATTTGATCCATAACTACTTGATGTCATCTACAGGTTAAATTGTGGATGGATTGCTGAGATTCAGCCACTCATGCAAATCAATTAGGAAGAATATCCCTCATCACATGAGACAAGTGTTGAGACATGATGAGACATGTTGAGACCATGATGAGACATGTGATGGAAATGCCTTGCTAGCTAAATTAGATCAACTGACTCAGAGTGAGCAAGGAGTCCTGTGGCACTTTCAAAGACTATCAAAAGCATTTGTTATAAACTTTTGATAAATGTTAGTCCTTAAAAGTGTCACAGGACTCCTTGTTTGCTTTGCTGAACTAGACTAACACAGCTACCCCTCTGAAACTGAGGCAGAATGGTTTCTTAGTTAAATATTTCTCTGATTTCCACAAAGCATCGGAGCCTTTGAAGTGTCTTCTGCCTATATTGAAGGGAAATGGATCACTTTCAGCTTTAGCATGACAGACCTGCTTTCTGTCAGCGCCACAATTAGTTAAAAATCCTTTAGAGGAAGGTGATGGCACTAAGAGTAAGTTGAAAGGACTGTGGTTATCTATAGTAGTAAATGTAGATTCTCTCCTTCTCTCTGTGATGCCTAATTGAATTCTGCAAGAAGCAGGTTGTAACCTTTCTTCTAGCAGTTGATTGGAAATATATTGTATCATTGTCCTACCTTCAAGATCAAGACTCCTTCCTTCAGCTCTCAAAGCAGAACAGTGAGTAACGAGGGGAATGAATTATCAAATCACGAAAGCGTCGTCTGGGTGATGAATTCTATTGTTGCCATTCAAAGTGCTGCTTGGGGAATGGGGAATGGGGGCAGAGGAAATACTTCTGTGGATGAGAAATGAAGATTGTCTTATCTCCCACATGACAGACACTTATGAGCAATGCTATACAGAGTAATATAGTTCTAGTTTGTAGCCGGAAGAAAAGGAAAGTCTGAGCAGATTTTATTTATTAAGCTCCACTGTAATAAATCTATTGCAGAAAATTGGAGAAAGAATATGATAGTCTCCCACAGAATGAGGGATGTACTTGTAGTCAGTGAAACTCTGGTTGATGAGGTCATTGAACGGTGTAACATTTTTAGGCAGGTGCACACAGCCATTCACTCAGTCGGATGTCTTCTCTTCCCCCATGCTAGAGGGTGGTGTTCCTCTTGGCAGTCTTCTGTATGTTTTATGCTTTCAACATCATAATAGTTTGCCCATGTCCATGAATGGATGGGACAACCCATGAGCAGATCTGGTCCTCTTCAAGTGGAAGAAGAACTGAGCCACACATGGGACACTAAGCCTAACTTCCCCAGATCCTTAGGGTGACTCTCCCTCTCTCTTTGTGGTCCCAACCCTTGTTCCAGTCCCTCCCTCCATGGACAGTTCTGTCCACAGTACAGCATCCACATATGAAGAAAAAGTGAAGTGAGTTTGAGTCAAGTTCTCTTCCTACCTCCACCGGTATCCCACTCAGGAAGTTAGAGCTTGACCTTTTACTAATTCCTGAACAGACGCTCTTGTTCAATGGAAACCCCCTAAAGGGGCAGGAAACGCCCTTTCACCACCGACCAGTGGGAGCTGTTCTGAGAAGAGTAGGAGAGACACAGGTGTCTAATGGAGCATCTATGAAGTATGGATGGCATTGCACTACAGCCCAAGATGAATCTCTAGCTCAGCCGTGGAATCGTGGCCATGTTTCCTCATCTTTGGTTCCTCTCCCACCCTGTAGCTAAGAAAAGAGGCATAATCAGGAGCAAGAGGATCAAATAATTACAAGGAAAATACTGGTTGGAATGAGAAGCATTTCCGATAGATGGGGAGTTGGAGCGTTCTGCCTGTCGCTTATTTTAGTAACAATGATTGCTTCACTTTACCTCTTCTTCCTTCTATAATTTAGCTGGTTTCTCCACCAGTTATGCCTTGCCATATGCCAAGATCTTTGGAGAAAAGGATCTTTTTAAATTCTTGCCTGAGAGTTTTATGATGTGCATCTGATTCCCTAACTGGAAATGCTCGGTTCTAGGGCAGATTAATACAAGTGGGAGATCTATTGGGCCATAAGATAATTTCTCTGGAAGATGGTGGAAGCATCATTTGAGTTACTTACAGCTAGGTTGGGCAAGACGCTAGAGAATATGCTGTAAAAAAGGTGTGTTTGTTAGAAAAAGGATGAGATTAGGCTTCACAGGCAAATAATGTTTCTTATATCTATATTAATGTATATATACCCTGGCCAGCAAAGCATTTCTTTTGTCTGTGCAAGACTGGAGAGAAATTAGGGGATAGCAGCTAGAATTAAAAAGGGATGGTTAATGTATTCTGATCACTGCTGAAGTGCATTATTTCTGAGAGAGGGGGAGAGCATATTTGAATGAGCTCTTCACTGGGGAAAATGGCAACGCATGTAGGATCTGTTAACCTTGCAAAATGACAGTGAGGTAGTTTGCATGATGGGGCTACTCTTTCCATCTTTATTAGGCAGAGTACCAGTTTGGGGACCAACGGGCTGGAGGAATTCCCCAGAGAGAGTTTGCTGTAGCTAGAGGTTGGCGTGAATTTAAATAGAGCTGCCTTGCTTTGTACATGTATTGCCCTTTGTGTGGTTTGAGATTCAGTTATGATAAAGGGAATCCTTTACTGAGGTCAATAGATGCAGGCAAAGCATGACTGGCTCTTTAGATAGCTTCCAGAGTAACTTCACTAGCCTTTGCTGCTTAAGTACTAATCTGAACTGAGCAGACTTGGAAGAAACTCATGAGCACACCACATTATTGAGGAACGTATGGGTCAACGTTTGATAGCAAAGCTTAACAGGTGACTGGGCTACTTTGTCTTTACTGTCATACCTGGAAAAGGGAAAAATACAAGATTAACTTCATTAAAGGCCAGATCCTGGTAGGTTCTGAGGGCACTCATTACCCTGCAGGAGGTGCTGAATACTGTACTGCCTCAGGCCTGTGATCAAGTTTTCAGATATCACCAGACACAAAAACCAACAGATCTCCAGAGATTAATATCACAGGCCCAATTCATAGCTGACTTACTTCTGGTCCAATTCCGTTGGCAGTAATCTGCTGGGGAATTTGTCCCTGTGTTCCCAGAAGATGCAATTAGTGGTCTTCCCTGCCAACAGGAAAGGTTATTATAATGACATCAGACTCGGGACATGTATGTTTGGAGATACTATGAAATCAAGAAGAGCTTGTGCAATTCATATAAACAGAGATGGTCGTCTAGTTCTCCATACGGACTGAGTTTAAGGTAATTTAGGTGTGTTGTTTGGGAAGTGCAGCCTTGCCTATATCTTCCAGATTCCAAATATTTGTGATTTCTCTACACTAATGGTCTTGAACAGCAATCTGTTCTCCATCCACTGGTGTATATCTCACTCTTTACTTCAGCTTACCCATATGACCTAGATGGTAAATGCCCACGATCCTTAGATGCTGTCCCCCTTGACTCCTGAATCTCTCCAAAAAGGCAGTAAAGGATCACGTTTTGGTGATAAACCTAGGCAGATAACAGAGCGAAAGTAAGGCATTCTTTGTCCACATCACCTGACTAGTGTTTGCTTTCTGTTTAATGCAACTCAAATCTGTGATTATGTGGATTTACAGTTGTGGTTGTTTTTATGAAAACTCCTCCCCACTAAGTTATCGGCTGAAATCTGCAACGTGGAGATATCAAACAGCCATCAGATGGTGGTATGGGATGGACTGGTCCTTTAAGAAGGAACTACTCCCGCCCACCTGTGCCTCACAACCTTGATGTGGTCTGATAAAGGACAGATATTCCTTGTAAAGGGACACAGGAAGGAGGATGGTGCAGTCAGTGCCTGAGTTAGACAAAAGTCAGGGCTTAGAGCCTCACATTATGAGGGGTCTCTAAATATGTCAGAGATAACCAAGAAGAGTTATTATAATTAAAATTGCTTCGGCTTAAATAATCTTTCATATAAAATCCACCACCAATATTCTGAACTTTGACCTCCCAATTCCAATCCACACCCAATCCCATCAATTTCCCTTCCAAGACTGCTGGACTACTCACATTATACATTGGTTGCGCAACCTCAGGTCAGACCTCAAGTGTGGACAATGCAACTGTTCACCATTTATTTTTTCATTACCCTTAGTTATAATGTAATACACTTTTCTTTCTCTTTATTTTTATAGTATGGGGTCTCTGAATCTTGACATAGCTTAGGGCCTCAGCATGTCTTAATCCAGTTCTGGTTGCAGTAGAGTAGAGCTCTTGCAGGGGACCCTGAGTAGGAAAAGGGTGATATCCAGGAGGCTGGGCTTCTGCTAGGAAGGTCTGGGAGAAGTGGCCTGAAGAAGAGCCACTGGTAGGGTAAAAGACATCAGAACTGTGTATATAATTTGAACGAGGTTGGAGACCATGAGGACTGCTTTTAACTGTACTGTTTTTGAACAAGCCCCAGACAGGGGGTGATAACCATGTGGAAGAATGAGTAGAGTTCTTAAGAAGGATAACCAAGTCATGATGCCACAGAGTCACCCCTGCCTGTGGGGTGGGCAAGAGGCATTTAGAAAGTGGCTGAGCTTTCAACAGATGTTAATGAGTTCTGGCTGTTTAATGAGCTATGACTTTACAATAACCTACTTGCAAAAGGCTCTGTACATCATTGCAATTTCCCTGAGCAATGCAGGTCCCTGGTATTTCTGCATCTGGCTGTCTGTGAACTTACAGTAGTCACACTTGGTACATGTCTTCTCTTTGGAAAGAGAGGTGGTTGATTCCAGAGAGATTCCCCGTTCCAAGTATAGGGAATCTTTCACAGCTGTTTACACAGTATATTTCAAAAAAGGCAATGCATTGCCAAGTTTATAGCCTGAGACGTGTGGCTGTGAGGAGCAAAACTCTAACAGTGATAAGTAGCAAATCAAGAGACATTTGATCTTGTGAAGATGAGAGAGCAGATTTCTGATTCTATTATATAACTATTTGGTTTGTTGGTAATTCTTCTATCGGTGTCAGAGTCCGCATACAGCATTCGAGCATCCACATCTTCAAATTGCTGGCATCAGCTTATTGATCTACAGTGTCTTTCCTCCTAAATCCTGCCTAATCCCCCAAATCCGCTGACAATTGTCCCCTTTTCTGCTTTCTCACGTGTTTTCCCTAACACAGCAAGCTTGGGTGATGAGGAACAGGGGCTTTTCTGCTTACTGTTACCTGCAAACACAGTAAAAGATTCATAATTTCTCTGTGCTCTGCCATTGTTTCTCAGAAGGGGGGGGGGTCTAGAAGAGTCCCTGTAAATTGACCCGGTTTTAAACTTGATGGCTGAGCTTCTCAGCTGATGTAAACTGACACAGTTCCCTTGACTTAAATTATAGCTCCATTGATACCAGATGAGAACATCCCAATGTTCACTTCCGTCTTCTAGCCTGTGAAGATTTGTTCCCCAAAGTATATTGACCAGCATCTTGACTTCAGTGCCTGCTTTTTTAGAGGGTCAGTGCTTTTTTCCCCCAACATGCTGTGATCAGACAGAAGTTTGCATTTAATTAGCCCTTTACCTACTCTAGCAGCTGAATTGTAACCTGTCTCAGGATGGGGCTAGATTCTGTGATTTACACATGGCCCCTCAGTCCTGCAGAACTGTTCTTTTCTTGGGGGAGTCCAGAATGCCCCAGCATACATCAGGGAGGGATAATTCACATGCCGATTGATCCATTGATGCAGAGCAGGGAAGGAGGCAATGGCCTGAGCCTCTATGGTATCCCCATCGGATGACTTGCTCCTGGGGAAGAGGAGATAATGAGGAATCCTTACCCTTAGCTATGTTGATGACCTCTTGCTCATCCATGCAAAGGCCGGAGATAAAGTGAAAACAAAAGTGAAACCGTTTAAAAACTCTCCTTCCCTTGTCTTGGACTGGCTGAACAATATCCCTGTGCTACCCTGGTGGGGCTACCCAGAGAAGTGAGCCACTATTTGACTACTGTGCCGCAGCAGCAATTTGCTTGTGTGGCAATGAGTTGGCACTAGTCTGTCTTCACTAGCAAACTCCGATGGACTTTCCCAGTCCAAACCTTGCTTAGTAGGTGACCATCAGTCAACTCCAGCTGAGGAGCTCCTCAGAAATGCGGCTTTGTAACACGCAGCCACTGCATGATCACAGAAGAGTGATAGGGTGGGCATACAGGGGTATCTACGCAAGCCCACATCCTTGTTGGGTGCAGTGAAAATTGCCCCGTTTTCATTTCCATCTTCTTTTTAAAGTCCTGGCAAGGGCTTGAGGATGAACTGGTACTTTTATTGCATTCCATCACACACAGATGCTAGTTTGTAAAGGCAAGGTCCCTCACAACTGAAATGAGATCCCAGAACCATGGAGATTGCTTGGCACAAGGTCCGAGCAGAAACAAGCAACCAAAAGAACATGAATCTCCCACAACTCTGTGGATGACAGATGCTGGCACTCAGCAATTCACATACCAGTTTATTCAGCTGCCAAAATTAAAAGTCCAGTATATCCATTCTTACGGCAGCTTGTGTGGGTGTGAGGCAGGGGACTGGAATGGGTCTTAATCTAATATACCAGTTATTTAATTGAAGGGGGCTGAACCTCAGTGAGTTATTTGAGTTTTTATTTTGTCTGATGTTTTTTCTTCATTAAAAACCTCATTGCTTTTCTGGATGTAATTAACTCTGCCTTCCTGTAATTATTAATTTCTTAACAGCTTTATGGAGCGCTTCTTACTCCATTCTAAGTGCCATTTTGATGCCCTTTTTCCTCGTATATTGACTCAATCAGTAATAAAGAGTTTGCATTTTTATAGAGCCCATGATCCGCAAGAGTCTGGAAGTGCTCTACAATCACTGCATGTTGTGAGCACGTCATTCACCAGTGAAACGCAGCCACTTTTGGAATGGAAAGTGGCTGTTACTTCAACAGGGCCCAGGAAACACTCCCAGATATACCCTGGAGTATTAAGACATGACAAATATTGACTACGAGGAAAACTGCATGGGGAGTTCAGAAAGGAAAAATGTAGTTAGCCAAGGTTTTCCTGTGATTGTTTGTCGCTCCCCTGCAAGTCCATTCAGGGAAACAGAGATGCCCTTTAACTAACTCCTCTGCACCAGCAACCCATGTTGTGGGTAGCGGTGGGACAGGGAAAGCACTCTCTTCAGCGCCACTTTTCCTCCTATGCAGATGGACAGAAAAGGGGTGGAGACAAGGAATCGGAGCTGGCTGGTGTAAAGGGTGAAACAACTTGTGACAGCACTAAACCTAGCTCATGATTTCTCTCCTGGATCAACAAGGTAATCAGGCACCAGCTTGTTTTTGTCTTAGTAGCAATAAGCTGGCCGCTGATTTGTTCCAGGGGCGGTACCGGCAGGTACTACGCTTACCTGGGGCCCGCAGCAAAACCATAACAGGAGCTCTGAAGGGGAGCTGAGATTGAGCACTGTGAACCTCTTATCTTGCTGGACCTTCTCAGAGATGTACTTTAGGTAAGCTAGAGACAGGACTCCAGATAACAGTAAATCATTCCAACCTTTCTGTTAATTAGTTCACTTGGGAGATTCAGGAAGATACCTCCAAACAAAGATAATTAAGGGACCATTTAACCTAAACATTGGGTGAAACATCACAACTTTGGCAAACTCCTTAGGGCTGGGATTGATGTATGTTTTATTCCAGTGCAAGACTGCTCTGTAGCCAAGTTACCAGGTTGGCTGGATTTCTGTGTGTGGCCTGAGCCCACCCGAGGACAGGAGTGGAAAGGTGTGATGCCTTTCGGATGGGAATGGCTCCTGTCTAGGGAAGTAATTGGGACAGAAAGCTATAGAGTGTCCTGCCTCGGTAGGAGAATTCAATTAGTTGTATCCAAAGCACCAGAACCTCGGGAGGAAGTGAACTCCAGAACCTCTTCCACTAATAATGTAAGTTGATAAATTTGAGCTTGTGCAATGGCTGTTACTCCTGGGACTCTGCATGGCTGTTCTAACCCACTCATAAAGAAACCATATAACACTTCTTTAGCACATACAGCATTGGTGAAAAGGTCAAATGTCTTTTGGTAGAGAAACATCACTGTAACAACTTAACAGGTCTCTGTTTTCCATTTGCGTCTCTGAGCACCCTTCTTCTTCTTGCTCCTCCAAATGCTCCCTACTAGTTTTCACTCTGATGGGCTGCTTCCCACGAGATCAAAGCAAACAAAGAATCTGTAGAATTTTTCTCCTCTGTGTCCCCAGCTGCGTGTCTAATCACCAAGAAAGCTCCAGTTGTGACTGAGTGGGTTCTCTTGGGATAAAATGTCTCCCTTGCACTGTTCCCTCTTAGCTGTGCACATGTGCGTGCGCACACAGGTCATGAAACCCACGCACACAACAAAATTAATTGTGCACAAAAAAATTCAATAGTGCTAATATTGGTGCTCACAAAGAAATGTTCTTGCGCACACAAAGAAATTGTTTGCGCACACAGTCTACGAGTAATTGGAGGGAATATTGCTCCCTTGCCCCACCATCAGCAAAAAAAGCAATTACAGTTACTGGCATGCACAGCAACAAGTGCACGTTCACCATACTACAGCCCCCAAAAGCTTCCCATGGGTAGCAGAGAAGACGGGAACCTCACAGCCTGTCAACAGTCTGGCTGCAGAAAGCCTGAGTGGTTTAATTAAACTGGCAGATTTCCCCTAATAATGCCCTATATTCATAGAACCTTGTCCCTTATCACCACAAAATCATTTTAAAGGCATCTGTAGTAGCCAGCCAGACACACGGAAAGAAGAGGCTGAACAGTAAGGAGGCAGGATTGGCACACATTTAAAATATTTATTATTTGTATTATCCAACCCCTAGAAGCTCCAGTCATGGACTAGAGCCCCTTGCGCTTGGTGCTGCACCAGCATGGAATGAAAAAAAGTGGTCTCTGCATAGAAACTTTGGGTGTTAGTTGCAGTCTTTAAATCAAGATCCAAGAATTTCAGTAGCTAGCCAGAGATTATAGGTTTATTACAGGAGTGGATGGGTGAGGTTTTGTGGCCTGTGATGTGCACCTATCAGACTAGATTACCCGAGTGGTCCCTTCTGACCTTCAAGTCTCTCACTTAGGAGTTGACAATCTGAATAGATGGTACTCTGTGCTCTCAAGTGAGGACAGGTGAAGAACTTATAACCAATTCATTTTTTTAACTTACTTTTCTGCTCCCAAATTTTCCACCAAATGCAAGATGTTTACTACTATTCATTATTCAAAATTGTTGACTGCTTCCTTATGGTTTGCAGATAATTAACAAATAACTGATTGTGAATATTTTAAACATGAAATTCAGGCCCTCTGTTGCCAGGTTACGAGCAACATATAATATTATTTCTATTCCTTTGCTGCTTGCTGTATTAAGGGATCACAAATGGAAAAGTTTCATGGGGGCATTTGGCAAAGAAGAACTTGTTAGTTGTGCATCTCTCAGCTTATTTTTAAGCAAATAGTTCAAATTAAGCTTTGTGTTTTCAAAGATTTTATTGGAGGAAGAGAGATATTTCTCCTCTCTGGAAGGAATCATTATCATCATGCAATCTGACCACCTGCATATAATGAAGGCTGTGAGATTTCAACCAGTAATTCCAGCATCAGTCAAGCTAGTAACTGGATCTAGGGAATACTTTTTTATATGAATGGCTTCTTAAAACTTATTATTTTTTTATTTATTTGTTCATCTTTAAGTATCACAGGACTCCTTGTTTTCCTGAACTAGACTAACACAGCTATCCCCACTGGAAATTTGTATTACTTGTTCTTCAGAATATCGTCTCATTGTTTTCTTGTGCTTCTGCATCTTTGTAAGCTCCAAAGGGGCAGCCATGTTAGTCTAGTAAAGCAAAAAAAAAAAAATCAAGGAGTCTCGTGGCACTGAAAGACTAACAGATTTATTTATCACATGAGCTTTTGTGGGAGAAAATCCCACTTCCCTCTCTTCAAAGAGTCTGATGAAGCGGGATTTTCTCCCACAAAAGCTCATGAGATAAATAAATGTTAGTCTTTAAGTGCCATAAGACTCCTTGCTTTTTTTTTCCCCCCCATCTCTGTACTCACCTGTTGGGGACAGGAACCAAGTAGTTTGAAGTTAGCTCAAACTAAAAAAGTGTGGTTAATTTGAGCTAAAAAAAACACAGTTAGTTCAAACTAACCACTAATTTGAACTTATTTAGTTTGAACTAGCATGACTACATTCTGCTAGTTTGAACTAAATTTCAAAATAAGTTTGAACTAAGCAGTTAGTTTACAATAACCAGCCAAACTAACTAGTTCAAACTAAGCCAGAGGTGTCACTAGCTCTGGTCTTACAGGGCTCAAACCCCAAGCCTGAGCCCCCTGCCAGGCCGCCTGCAGCAGTGGCATACAAGCCCTGGGTCCCAGCACGCCGAGCCCCAGATCTCTTCCAGGGCTGGTGGTGCTCCTGAACTTAGCTTTGTTTAATTCAAGTTAAAAATTGTTTAGTTTGAACTAGGCAAAATCTACTGTAGACAGGGCTCAAATTAGTTTGAATTAAGGCGCCTTAATTTGAACTAATTTGCTAGTGTAGACATATCCGTAAGTCTCTTAGGCAGTATTGCAACAGTACTAATAAATAGTCACAGAAGATAAACCCTAAAAGGAGCCCAAAGTGAAAGTGAGTTGTTTTTTTTTTTTAAATGCAAATAGACATTGGAAGACAATGATATTCTGAAATACAGGTAGGGGGATCAAGAGACAACTTTTCTTGGCAGATGGTGGTTTTGGATGTTCCAGTTGCAGTGTTTTGTTTCAGCAGAGAGGCACTCAGGCCTTGTCTAATCAGCGGTAACTTACAGCTGGTTCAGAAGCTTGCACCTATTCATTGGATGGTGTCACTCCACTGAGTTAGCAGAGTTAGTCCTGATTTAAGCAAGTGTTAGGAACAGAATCAGTGGTGTTGCCAACTCCTAGAATTTTGCCTCTTGCAATACTATCCTATATATTTATTTTTTTTAAATGAAAGTCTAGCTGCTAGAGTCAGGTAATTAAAGGAGATTCTCCTTAAAGGTTTTAACAAGTTAAGATTCTAATGCTCATGGTTAGGGAGAAGAGCTGGAAAACATGAAACCCTAACAGCTCAGAAACCAAACAGCTCAGAAATCAGAGAGAATGTGATGTATTTTATAGTCTCATCATTTTTAAACTGGCCTCTTTATTTTAGTGGGCTTGACTCGTTATCTTTGAATGCTTGTGGCTGTCAATACTAAATCAAGCCGCATGTTCATGAGGCCAAGAAGATTACAGTTGTCGTCTTCAATAATAGGAAGAAGCAGCCTGATGAATTGAAAAATCCCAGAATGGAGTGTTTCATCTTGCACTGAGAGACCAACCTCTTCAATTAAATTGGAGCATGCATACAAGGACTCAGTTGTCATGGGCCACACCATTAGAGATGAGGGAGGGCACAGGCTGCTTTCTACAACCAAGCAGATTGCACCTTCCTTATAGGCTCTGTTTTGGGCCCTGGTGCCACCTGCTAAGTAGAACTGACCAATGAACATGAGAACTCCTGTAGGTAGATGTTTTTAAGATCATTTTGACTTATTTTGAATTTTTGAGTTCCCCATCTCTGAAGTTATGAAGTGCAAAGTGTGATTTCATACCAGTGTAATTCTCATTATGCCCATAATGATGCTGTTGAGGATTACTGGAGTAATAGATAAATATAAACATGGCAGGAAAATACTCAAACAGCCCAAAGTCTTTGTGGCTTTTCTTTTTCCTATCAAAACAGTCCGTTGTCTTTTAATTGCTTCTGTCAGATTACTTTCTAAAGATAAAACTCCTGGGAGATACATGTTTAGCAATCTGGGCAGTCTGTTGACGTATTACTTACGAATTTCAGTTAATGTTATAACACTATATCTAGAATGCCTCTCTGGATACAAAATCTATCATTTGCTGACGGGGACTGTAGTATGTTTCTCTCAGGCCAGGAACCATGCTTAGTGGTTGGACTTAAATTATCACCTATTCAGGTAGAGACACCTCCCTAGAAGATCCAAAGGGGCAGCCGTGTTTGTCTAGTTTGGTAAAACAAACAAATCCTGTGGCACTAACAAATTTATTTATTGCATGAGTTTTCACGGGAGAAAATCCCACTTCATTATTTTCTCCCATGAAAGCTCATGCAATAAATACATTTGCCCCTCAGGTAAGAGTGGACTGAGGCACACCTGGCTCCCAGCCCATTTCATAAAGTCAGTAACTTAGAGGTAACCGACAATATATCCTGTTTACCAGTTTGCTGAGGCACTCAGCTTACTAGCATTTGGCCAGTCTGGCTGACTGCTGTCTGTCTGTTCTCAGTGTAATATTGCCTTAGTGCCAAAAGATTGGCAGCAATTATTCTTTCAATATTTCATTTTGCATATGCTGCTGTGATTCCACAAAGTCACTACAGACCTTAAACACAAACTAGATGGGAGACTAATATCATGTTTAGTCATAGCTTGCTCTTTATCTGCTCTGGGGTGATGAGTTTCATTTCTCAGTTATGTATTCTTTAATAAACTAAAGCAATATCCCTTTTTCCCCTTGATGATCTAGCGTGCTTTTTAGTTTGATCACTGACGTTAATTCTCATGGTATTGCCAAAGTCTCCGTTCCCTTATCTTATCTGTAGGTGAATGTGTTGCTGGTGAAAAGTGCCAGACTACTTAGTCCTGTCACTAGTCTTTTATTGATCCATACAGCCTCCTATACTGCCATGATTTGATTCTAGAGGTGAAAGACTGGTTGATCCTTAAGTCCAGAAACTCAGAGGATGGTAATCAAGAAGAGTTAGGGCTCTAGTGTTCATTAAGAACCCCGTCCTGCTGTAATGACATCAGTTGCAGTTTCATCACTGATTAGGATGGATACATCATCCCTGGGTATCTTTGCTAAGGCAACCAGAAAAGGTGCTTGTCATTGTCTATAATGATCATCGTTTTGCTGATGTGAAAGCTTATCAATTAAAATTTGTCATCAGAGTTTTAATTCTGTCAGTCCTAGGTTAGCAGAAACAAAGTGGGTGAAATAATGTCTTTTATTGGACCAACTTGGGTTGGCACAAGAATGAAGTCCAACTCCGGAGAGATTGCCACAGAACTCTGGCCAGCTGTCAGATACAAACTCATATTTTGGAATTATAAATTAAAAAATAACTTTCAAAGGGATAGCCATGTTAGTCAAGTAGAACAAAACAAACAAGGAGTCCGGTGACACTTTTAAATGCTAAAAAAAGAATTGTGTCACATGAGCTTTCATGGGAGAGAATCCCACTTCATCTTCATGCATCTGACGAAGTGGGATTCTTTCCCACAGAATCTCATGTGATAAATAAATTTGTTAGTTTTTAAAAGTGTTACCAGAGTCCTTGTTTGTTTCAAATAAAAATATGAAGCCATAGAAGACAAGAACCCTACAGAAACAAAATAACTTAGCTCCCATCCCCCCATGATTATCTTTTGTCTGATCAAGGTGCTGCAATAAACTAACATTAATAATACATTTAAATAAACTAAACTATATTTTTGTTTATGATGTTTTATAGGACTCTTCAAAAGCAGACAAAAGCCACTGTCCCTTTCCTGACAAGATGCAATGAGAAGTTATTAGTGTGATACTATTAATTCCAAGGCCTGCCAATTGTGGATTAGGACCTCATGGGCCTAGGTGATCTACAAACCTAGAGCAAGAAGATTGTCTTTGTGCCAGGAGATCTTGAAACTATATACAAGACAAGGAACAGCAGGTGATGCTAGACATACAGAGGGAGTACAAGGTAACAATGCAACCATAGTCCTGCATATAAATGGCATTTTAATTGCTAGGGAACTCCTCAGATGCTGTCTCAGGAGAGATGGAAATCTCCTTTGCATTGCTGGAGCAGCATAAATAGGCTTTTAGGGAGGAATCCTTTGTATAAACTAGTTGTTATATAACACCCTTTCAGAGCAAGAGTGGCTTGAAGCAGCATGGGCTAGTAGGTAGTGCACTGACCTGAGTCAGGTGATCTAGATTAAATTCCTGGCTCTGCCAGTCACTTGCTGAAAGAATTTGGGCAAGTTGTTTCACCACAGTTTTGCTTGCTGTGTTTTGTCTGTCTTGGCTTGATTCATTCTCCAGGAGAAGCACTATTCATCCTAGTAACGCTGTATAGAGAATGAAAATTCCATTTTTGTGGAGAGTTTTGAGACTTCATTTTTTGTCCCAAATACCAACCAAGTCCAAAAAGTTCAAAATTTTCAGCAAAAGGAGTTTTTTGGGAGAGGGAGAGAGGAGTAATAGTTTGGGATCAATCAACACATTTCATTTTGACAGTCTCAAAATATATTATCTTTTGTAACAATATGTATGATGCAGAAGTTTAAAAAGAAGAAAGAGGTCATTTTGAAACTTGAGGTCAAAAGGGTTCATTCCAAAACTTTTTTTGAAATGTTTCAACTTGTTGCTGCTTTTATTTTCCAAAATGAAAATTTCACAGAACAAAAATGATTTTGCAGAGCATTCAGATGGAACTAGATTTTCCTGTTCCATCAAAGCTTTTTCAGATCAGCTCAATCGCTGCACAACACACACAAAGGGATCTGTAAACATTTCTATAATTGAAATATAAGTAATAAAAGAGCTTACAAGTGTATGTGCTTGTTTAACCTCATTATTCTTTCAGTGCACTTGAATTCTACCAGTGCTTTTCCAATCCTGAACAGTGTTTGTTAGAAATCAGTGACCAGAATAAAGCACTTCTTTGCCTTTCCCAGTCCTAAACTTCATTAAATGAGACAGCAACTCAGGCAATGTTAATGGAAGGCAGCTCTCTAACTGTTATTTCATTATGAAGCTTTTCATATTTCCTAGTAATATTAAGATGATTTCCTGTGTTCTTCCTGTTTATTCATATTGCAGCTTTTTTTTTTTCATTCTTTTCTTGGGACTATAATCCATGTATGCAGGGTTTTACAAATTTATTTTTAATTGGTTTCTCAAAAACAAATGTCATTTACTCTGATTAAATAGACTCATTATGAATTTAAAACTTTTTAGCTGCTTTATAACACATCTTGTTAATTGAAAACAATACTCTTTTCATTTTCTTCCAAGTCAAATTCTTTGGCTTGTAATGTAAAGAATTGTGTGCATAGACAAAGGAAATGAGACAAGGTGTTCCTTTCTCCAGAGTAAATTAAATTTTCTGTGTACTCTCATACTGATGTATTGTGGACGTAAGAGGGAAACTTATGTGATGGACCTATTGAAAGGGCTAATGGAAGTTAGATGCATTATTCTACCTTCCTGGGTGCTGACAAGGACTTAACACAAATGCAAAAGCAGAACCTGAAAGCATGAGTGGGTATGCCATTGGCAAATTCCCTAGTATTTCCGACCAGCGGGTCATAGAATCATAGAAATCATAGAAACGTAGGGTTGGAAGGGACCTCATAGGTCATCTAGTCCAAACCGGCTGCCGGAGGCAGGACCACTCCCACTAAACCATCCCAGTCATGGTTTTGTCCAGCCGGGCCTTAAACACCTCCAAAGATGGAGACTCCACCACCTCCCTTGGCAGCTCATTCCAATGCTTCACCACTCACCTAGTAAAAAAGTTTTTTCTAATATCCAGCCTCGACCTCCCTAACCGCAACTTGAAACCATCTGCTCCCTGGTAGAAATTCCACTGATCTCAATAGATGGCTCAGGCAATCTGCTTTAAACACTATGAATAAGTGCTTCACACATGAAATGTAAGCAAGATATGGGTAAGAAGGAGTTTTGGATTATCATTAGAAGAACTCACGTGATTTAGAAATTAAGTGCGTGCTTCATCCATCTCTCACTCACTTATATACTGTGTGTGATAGCATCTGAACATTTTTGTAACAGTTACTGACTTCTTTTTCTTCTGTTAAATTGCTTCAGTGCACAGATAAACCTTGAGAAAACAATGTAGCATATCAGGGGGCAGTAATGCTGCAGAACTTTGCCAAAATGTCTCTTGTTTCTCTTCCTAAGAGGTTTTTCAGGTCTTTTAATGAAATAAGTCAACTATATCCTATCTTCCCAACCTAAGTGAGGTTCAGCATTTACTGGTGCTGGAGGGCTCCTATCACTCTTCCACTATTAATGTGTCTCAGATCAGTAATCTGAGAAGCAATTTCACCTTGGCCATCTTTATAGCCCACAGTCCAGACTGATACCTACACAAATAACATTCTGTGCACAAAGCAAATTGACAGTCAGGGATGAGGCTGAAAACTGAGAGGTGAAAGGTGTTTTTTGTTTGTTTTGGTTTGGTTATATGACATGTTCAGAAGCATGCAGTAAATAACTATTGTTTAGACTGGTTAAAAAAAAAAAATCAGCAACCAGACATAGGTGGCCTGAAGAGGTATAACAATCAAGCTAGACTGATATACACTCATTGATGAATAGCGTTTTGGCTAAAGAATGCCCTCCAGAAAGGTGTCTGGTCTTGACTTGACGTCAACAAAAGGTGATGAATCCACCATGTCCCTAGGTAGTTGCTCTAATGGTCAGTGCTGCGGAACTTGCTGTTTTTGGTTGTTCGGGTCAAGGATGGGACCTTGAAATATGTAGCTGCTGAGAAAAAATGAGCAATCTTGGTGGGCATGTCTACACTTAGACTGTTAGTTCGAATTGACTCAATTTGAACTAATCAAGTCAAACTAATTTTGATTAGTTCGAACTGAGTCAATTCGAACTAACATGGCCACACTAGGAAAACCAATTCGAACGAGCATGTCCATAGACAGGGCTTGCTAGTTTGAATTGGAAGAGGGGCATCATGGGAGGTGTGGCAACATGGCCCCCTTGCAGGACCGTGTTGCCAGCCAATCTCCTCCCAGGCTCCAGCCACCGCAGGCCAGCCCGGGGAAAAGCATCTTTTGCCGATGCAGCCAGAGCTGGGCAAGGGACACTTTCCGCCAGCTGCGGCTCACAAGACAGGAGCCTGGCAGGAGACGTTGTCCCCTGGCAGGGCTCTGTGGAGCCAGGGCACCCCCCACACACAGCCCAGAGGGGGCAGGGGAGAAAGGATTCCCCCACCCCTGCGCTGTCAGCGCCTGGCTGGAGGAAGCCTTTCTCCCCAGCTCCACTGTGGGGGCCGGGGGAATCCTTTCTGCCTCCACCCCCACTCTGTCAGCCCCATGCGGGGCTCTCAAACCCAGCAGCAGGCGTTTGAAAGCCCCATACAAGGCTGCCTCTGCTCCACACCAGCAGCGGGGTTTGACCGCCACACATGGGGCTGTCTTTGCCCGGTGCTGGTCTTCCTTGCAGGGTGCTATGCACCCTGGGAGGAAGGTCAACCATATGAATTCAAACTAACTTTTGTTCGAATTCATATGTCTACACAGCATCAATTTTAACTTTAGCGTTTGATTGACGGTCCCTTGGAAGTTACAGGAGGTTTTCTAACTTCGAAGGCACCTCTCTTAGATTCGACCTAAGGAAAGCGTTAGGTCAAATCACCCAAGTGCTGTGTAAACAGCTCTATTTTTAAATTCAACCTAATGTGTATTAGGTCGAATTTAAGCATGTGTGTAGACATACCCATTGAGATTAAATAAGAATAATCTTGGTCCTTCACCTCAACCTCAAGCAAAACAAATTTTCAGGTTCAACAAAAAGTTTATGGGGCTTAATTTCTCATTATCTTTCAGGTGTGTACTCTTCTGCTCAGACCCAGAAATTCCACTATTTTTGCAATGTTTCTGGCCTGGTCAGTAAAGCAGAATCCCCCCACCACTTTTTTTTTTTTAAAGGTTTCCACTATAGCTTGCTCGGAACCAAGAATCTGTGCATTTCTGATCTGAACTTTTGGCTGGTTATCCAACTGTACATTCCTTTGAGATTAATTTACAAAGCCAAATATCCTGGCTTCTTCCTATTCTACTCCCCTCCCCCAAGACATAATTCACGTAAGTCACTGAACAAACCCCCACTGAATTAAAAATAAGTTGGATAAAAGCATTGATTCCTTTTGAACTACATAACATAAGTGCCTTCATTCAAGTCCTGTATTGATGTTAACATCCTTTTTAACACATCCTGTATTCATCAGTGACCTATATGGTGATGATATTCAACATTATTTTTTATGGAATTATTGTGCGTAGTTCAGATTAGGCAGAAAGGAGAATAGAAACCTGAATCATGCTGAAAATGCTGTGTCGATCCCCACGGGTCAACACAGTCAAATCAATTGAGTGGCCATTATGGGCCCCCTCAGTCAATCCCAGAACTGCTCTTCCTTTTACTGTGGTAACTCCATCCCTCCAAAAAGAATAGCACTGTGCAGAAGGGAGAGCATTTCCTGTTGACACAGCTAAGTGAAGACAAGTGGTGAGGGGGAGTAAGTCGGTCAATGGGAGATGCACATTCCACTATCTGTAGATTGTGCATCTCCCATTGACTGAGCATAGTAGCGTAGACAAGGCCATAGTCTGCTGAATCAGGACATGTAATAAAAAGTGATCCTATTTGAAATAAATCACTTCAGCATGTTTTTAAAATTAAGCCTATCAGAATACAGATCAAATAGAAAAGACCACAAATTGGTTTTAAATGGCTTTGTTAATCAAGGTATCTTAAAGGTACCTGACTACATGTCCATGAGTGTAACATTCCCTGAACTCCAAACTGTTAGCATTTTGTATCAACCCATTTCCTGCATGGCTCTTCAATTCACATGACATATTGGTCCAGAAATGAGTCATGCTGTCCTTGCTTGTATTATTTATTACATCTCTTACTTGTAGAGTACCATTACTCCTTTTAGGATTGTGTCTGAAGACACAGACCCTTCCTCAAAGAGTATAGCAGCTGAAATCACAGATACCAGGAACAGGGGAAAGGTATTAAATTAATCAAAGTCTGTCTGACCACCTGTTGACACTTGTCTTTAAACTTAACTCATAAGTTTCTGGGGTACATCTGCACTGGAGCCTTAGGTTGACTTTAAGGACTGTTAAGTCAACCTACAGGCCACTGTAGCCACACTGGGCTTTTATTAAGTTGACTTAAGCACTTCCCTAAGACAACTTACTAACACCACTTCTTCAGGTCATCTTAATGCTTAAGTCGAACGTATTAAGCTGACTTAAGCCTGTGTAGATGGGCAAAAGCCCTTAAGTTGACCTAATGGGCCTCCAGGCCCCCTCTCTGAGATCCTGGCCACCAGGAAGGGTTGTCCTAGCACCTGCCAGTGTGGACGCAGGTGGTCAAGAGGAGTTTCCAGTGTGGACTCCCTATGTCAGCTTAACAAGGTCAATCTTGTTAAGTCAACTTAACAGAGCCTCCAGTGTAGACATACACTTTGAGACCAGGCCATGTTTTCCTTATGTTCACACAAGCATCACATACATTCGGGTCCTCATTACCAAATGGCATTGTAGACACTACCAGGTGAAATAAACTGTAACTAAATGGATGGGTCTTCTTCATTTCAAGTATTTTTTTAAATTATATTTTCCAGAACAAAATCATGGAATGACAAATTGGGGCAAAAGAGCAGGAGCAGAAAGCTTATGATGGAAAGCAAAGTATATGCTGTGGCTTTTAAGTATTGAAGTAAAAAAGGAGACTGGTTTGTGGAATGGGGAGGTGGTTTGTCATGAATCATAAGGGAAGGGAATAGGGTTGTAAGAGGTCTGATCAGAGCAACAGGTAAGGAACAGAACTGGGGCTTCTATTCGGCAAAGTGTTCAAGTGGGAAGAAAGGTAAGTTAGGAAGGTGGTTGGGCACTTACATTCCATTGTCTGTTTTGCCATAGACTTCCTGTGTTATTTGATAAGTTGCTTAGGGCCAGATATTCAAAGGCATGCACTTTAATTCAGCTTCCTGAGTGAAAGCAGCATATTATTAGACTGATTTGAACTGAGTGGTGACATGTCAGTGGTTCCAAGAGGCCACCCAAACAGTGTGTACAGCTCTTACCACAATGGGGTCACATGGAGAGAGAGATGTTTCCTGCCCCAGAGAAATGGAGATGAAATCAAACCATTCCACTGGAGTTTTAAATGGTCAAAAAAACAGATGGATCTTGTTTTACCTTCATCCTGCCTAGAAGGCACTGGCTGCACTTGGAAGCATCTGAGGAAGTGGGATCTTCTCCCACGAAAGCTCATGCAAAAAATAAATCTGTTAGTCTTAAAGTGCCACACAACTGCTTGTTGTTTTTTTACTGGACTAGACTAACACGGCTATCCCTTTGGAAACTGCACAACCAAGGCAATATGAAAATGAGCTTCAGAAGCTGCAGTTTTATCCTAACCTGACTCTGGCTGTTGAATAATGCAGATTGGTTCCCCTTGATAAGCTAAATTAAGCTTTGATGAAACGCAGACAAAACTCCTGATTTGGATTTAAGATTTCCCATGTAAGCAATGTGAGACAAGGCAGTGCAGGCAGGTATACTGCACATTCTTAATCATGAGACACTGATCCATTTAAAATGATCCTACTTGGGGGTGTGCGTTGTATGGTAATTAACAATTTGAAGTAGGATTGTTGTTCATTTCACCATGAAGAAAAACATAGGGAAAATGTGATTAAAATGGTACCGACAGACACTCAAGACATTTGTAATGAATGTGATCACTCATTTTCTTCATTCTTTCTGTATAACAATACAATAAAAAATGTATGATCAAATTAATGATACTTCATAGCTGGGTAGTGGTGGGCACCTTACCTAGACTTCAACAACACTGAAATACTTAGAAAAGAGTGAAGGTGGGAGCAGGGGAAGCCTGGGTGGGGAAGGAGCTGAATACTTAGTGTAAAAAAGGGAACCACTGATTAGAAGGATGATGTGGAGAGAAGGAGATGGAGAAAACACTCTGTAATTCATTCCTGAGTAGTAGCTTGGCCTGGGAAAGAAAGCAGCAACAAAGATGGTAGGGTGTTTCCTCTTGCTGGGTAGGGCTGTGGAAGACAGACCAAAAAACTTCATAGAGATGGAATTAACCCTTGTGGTAAGCCCTAGAAAGGGGGCTGGGGAGGGTACAGGGGAGGAAGACCCAAGAGATCAGTGGTACAGCATGGAAAGAAGGAGCTGGGAGAATGTAAGGATAAGTTAGAGGCCTCTGAACCATAGAAGAGAATGAGATAAGCAGAGCACACGTGTCTCAGTGGTATGAAGTGGCTCAGGAGAGAAGTATCATATCTGAAGCCAAAGCTTCAGCAGCTTATTGCATGGTCGCTGGGCTGGAACCCAGAGCAGAGGGCAGTTGTGGATTACCAGCCCCTGAGGAAGAACTGAAGAGTACACAGTAAGGCTTAAGCGATAGGACAAAGTATAGCCCAAGATGAAGCAGGAGGGTCTCATGTTGTGAACTTTTAGTTGTACTTTGGGTAACCTGAAGGGAAGAAACCTTAAAGTGACCTGGCTGGAACAATGAGTCATGAGAGGGGGCAAACCAGTGAGTCAGAGCAACTTTTGGACAGGGGAGATAGATGAGGAGAGCCTTGTTACTCCATAACCAGCCACAAGAGTGTTGTAGGGGTGAATCTGTCCTTCTACCTATACACATGTGGACACACAGATGTACATACTTGCCTCATATGAGAGCGCACACAGAAACTGTTCACATTCCCCTAGGACTCTCCATAGACAAATCCATTATTCTAATCTAAAAGTCAGTGAGAGTCCTATGGAACCTTAAAGACTAATTTTTTTGAATGTAATCTTGTGTGGGCTGCAACTCACTTGGTCAGGTACATGAAGTAGAAACTATGGTTAAAAGGTGTGTGTATATATACACTTGCAAGGATGGGTGAGAAGCATTATAAGGTGGTGGGCAAGTGCTAACAAAGTCGATTGGATTAGGGTCGGTGAGCCCTATTCACACAAGTTGATTAGAAGATGAGAATGTGTGAACAGAGACAATTGCTTTTTGTAATAAGTTAGCCATTCCAAGTCCCTATGCAGACCCACTCTGATTGTGTCAAGTTTGCAGATGAGTTCCAGGTCTGCAGTTTAAGTCTGAAGTCTATTTTTGAAGGGGTTTTTTTGCTGAAGTATGGCAACATTCAAGTCTGCTACTGAGTTTCCAGGGGAAACTGAAGAGTTTTCCTAATGGTTTATGGAAGTTAGTATTCTCAATGGCTGATTTTTGTCCATTTATTCTTTTGCATAGGGACAGTATGGTTTGGCCAATGTACCTGACAGAGGGGCGCTGCTGGCATATATCACATTGGTGTGGCTGATGTGGTTAGGACCTGTGCTGGTGTCACTAGAGTCGATGAGCAGAGTTGACACCATGGTTTGTTAAAGCATTGGGTTCCTGGGTTAATGTTCGTATGGTATGGTCTACACTTGCTGGTGAGTACTTGCTTCAGGTTGGAAGCTCTCTGTAAGCAAGGACTGGCCTCTTGCCCAAGGCTTGAGAGAGTGAAGGATTATTTTTTAGGATAGGTTGTAAATCCTTGATGATGTATTGGAGAGACTTTAGCTGGGGGCTGTAGGTGATGGCCAGTGATGTTCTGCTGTTTTCTTTGTTGGGTCTGTCCTGTATCAGGTGGCTTTTGGGTACCCGCCTGGCTTTGTTGATCTGTTTCTTCACTTCTCCAGGTGGGTACTTTAGTTTTAAGAATATTTGAAGGTCCTATAGGATTTGTCTCTGTCTGAGGAATCTAATGTCAGTGATTTTGGACTATAAATTTGGTGATCCTAATCCAAAGCCATCTGATGTTCAAGGAAAGATTCCCATTGACCTTAATGGGTTTTGTGACAGGCCCTTTGTTCACTTAGGCACCATCACCCTATATCATCATATGGATATAAATTGGTCGGGAACATACTCAGGCTGAGAATTAGAAGGTTTTTAGCCATCTGACTCTGGAACAGATTGCAATAAAAGTTGTGGAGGGTAACAATTTTGTTAGTGGTGAGAGCTGGACAAATGTATGAATGCAATTGTATGATGGGGTTTCTCGTGATGCTAAGGGGTGGAGTCCCATTCTGTTGCCTGTATCACAAGACAACCTTTTTTGTCTTTTATCAATCAGTAGCTCTGGGCAACCTCTGGAGTGCAGCATCTGATTTGAACAGATGGATTTGACCAGTTTTGCCTAAATATGGGGAACTCTAAGATCAATAACTGAAAAGTGAGCATATGACAAATGATCTGTTTGCACAACAAAACGAGCCCTGTCGTCCTCTGATCAATGAGGTGTGATTTACTATCTCACCATGTCTGTTCTTTTGTAGCTAAGACTTTCAGTTTTCTGTGATGATCTTCTTTCTCCTGGCACCAGTCTTTGCTTAGATCTGCTTTAATTGGCTATATCAGTTTCCTCTGGAACAAGGTGTTCCAGCACTTGATAGCATCTGGAGTTTGTCTAAGCAAGTTTCTCAGGCTGCAAAGTGACTAAGATGAATTAAATACAGCCAAACACACATAAGCAGATGTAACTTGTGTTCTTGCCTCACCCTTGTTGCCTTCCAAGTAATTGAAATGGCTTGTCTTCCATATTATTCTTGCCTCTTCTCTTGTGAGAATCTGAAGAGTGTTAGACAACCTGTTAAAGTTTCATGCACTGTCTCCAAAGTTTAAGAACTCAGCTTTAATTGAGATGCTTATTTTTTTGCGAGGGGGTGGGGAGTGTGCTTGTAACGTTGTTATGCTGATACTGCACAGAAACTGAATAGGAACAAGGCCAGTGTATAATCCAGTTGTGTGTTTCAGGCTGTCTTTCCTTTGTGCCACTTCCAAGGGAATTTTATGTCTCAGGGATGGCACTGCAGCAAAAACAAATGTATTGCATGAAATATTCTGACGGGGATGGGATTTCTTTGGGGAGACGGTATTTTTACCTCTTCATGATGTTCTAGCTGAAACACTGCTCTAAAGCGAACCCTTTTATCATAGCAGAATTGTGAGCTGGGAATCTGCCCCATTGCAGCTTCGGCTTTCATAGCAAGTTGAATAACTGAAAAGCGAATGCAGCGGTCACAAATAAGGACCATGTTTTTGTTCCAATATGGAACTTCTGGTTTCTTTGCACTATTTTCTATGGGTTTGAGCAGTTTTGGCTCTCAAATGATGGTTTGAGAGAAGTCTAGCTTTAATTCCAGGGTACTGCCTCTTGTGCTTTTGTACCATGGCACTCAACTTTTGAAATGAAAGGGAGTATTTGCATGAACTAATTGGGGACTTTCCTCTGGCCTCTTCATCAAGGACATAATAGCCACGTTGTTTTGTCCATTCATTTTTCCCTCTTGGACTTTGCCATTTATCTCCCCTCCCCTCAGTGCCAATGCTGAGATTTGGAAGAGTCCGGCAACACAAGCCCTGCTCTGGGAGGTCTGTAAGGAAGTGACAAGTCTTGTGCATGTCTACTCTGTCTCCAGTCTGTGTGCAGACTCTATATGCTGACGGTCCTTCTAGTCCAATATTCTGTCTCTGATAATGAGCAGTGGTGCCATGTGAATAGTTATAGTTCAGTTAACATCCAGTAATGCATATGAGAAACTCGAGTTTGTTCCTAGCAACATGCCTTATAGCTCATGAGGCTACCTTGCCTTTATTATATTATATTCAGAATAATTTGAGGAACCTATAGGCCTGTATCTTGTAAGATGTCAGCTTTAGCAGTTAGCATAAGACTTGAGACCTATAGACTTTTGTACAGATAAATGATCTCTCAGTCACTCCTAAGTTTTGGAGAACTGGAAATTGATTGGGGGGGAGTTTGTCCATAACAACATTAATCAACTACAGAAGCATAAGTGAATGCCAAGCTTGTGAAATGGACATTTATACAGATCTGACCACAAGAGTGCCATGCATTAATGTACTCCTTCTAAAATGATGCCTCAAAATTCATAGCTGAAAAAATACAAATAATGACAAGGGGAGAAAACACTATACATTAGATATAATGATATCAGTGTAACATATTATAGAAGTTACATTCTGGTCTGCAGGTAGTAGGAGAAAAAGCTGTAACCCTGGGAAAGGGCCAGAATGACAAGGGTGACAAGGAAAATGGTGGCTAAGGTTTCATATTGTCCTTCAAGGGATGGTGTAAGTATATGGTTGTGCAGACATATGTTCCATAGTGTCTCTATCTACCTTACTGAGTGTTTTCTGATTTTCCTAAAGGTATTAATAAGATGTGGAAATGAATAAGAGTTCTCACAGGGAGTGTTGTTGGAACTCTGTGCATCAGGTTTCCTAAGAATATAGAATTTTAATGATTCTGGGCCTGATCTTGGGACAAGAATCTGTCTACCCTCAAAGTGATAATTGGAAATCCTTAAATATATATAACTATTCCCTAACCCACAGACTAGGCTACAATTACTTTGCACCTGTCCCTTTTGCCCTATGATTTAGCTTTGTCAAGTGTTTGTGAAGTTCCATACAATTCTAGTCTTGCTCATCTTCAGTAATTAGGTATTTTCTCCAAATGTTGCCAACTCACTGTTTACTTCTGTATGGTGCATCCTCGATCTTTATGTCCAGAAAAGATCATGTCTGCATAACACAGAAAATATAATTTCTCCTCATAATTCCTGCATAAAGTCCAATTAGCCTTGATCTTCATTTACAGATTTCCAGTGATTGAGTATTCACTATACTCATTGAGCAGCATCAAGAGCTAGCTAAATTACTGTTCAAAATTTGCACTGTAAAAACAATATATTTATGCCGCTATTCTCTTTATTTTCTACCTCCTTTTCTATTGCGAGACTTCGCATCCTGTTATTACATGATTTCCTTAAGAGCCTTTTGCCAGGGATGTTATCCAAGGCTTTATGAAAATCTAAGTAAAAGTAGAACTACTTTGTCTTCTATTCTATTGATTGCCTCAAAGAATTCATCCCTCCTCAGTGTGTCACAAACAGTGTCCTTGCATCTCAAGTTGTTCATGTTTCAACTTCAGAGGGCCAGCTTCTCAGCACCTCTGGATTTCTTCTCTGAGCAGTGTTTAACATTATGATAAATCTGGACCCCAGCCAGGGTTTCTGCTTGTTTGGTGCCTGACACATTGTGCATCTGGACTGCATGCTGTTTTGTTCAAGGCTGTTTTAGTAATGATCAAGTTAATGGACTAAAGGAACCATTAAAGTTTCTAGTCTGCCTTTGGCACAACATGGAGCACAGAATTTCCCTCGGGCTTTCCTGTATCACACCTGCAATTTCTGGTAGAGTTGGTTGGTGATTGGTGTCAGGATTACAGCCTTGAGAAGCCAAATCCTTTGGCCATGGTATGGGTGCTCAAGAAACACTAGCAGCCCAACCTTTCTTATTATATTTGGGTTAATTAAGTACTTCTGTCAGTGTCCAGAGGTTATCTAACCTCTCCTACCTACTTGAAAGTGACAGTCATACCTATTGAGCATTATTGTGAAAGTAGGCTTTTTGTTGAGATTTTGGATACATTTTTGGCCAGGTTGGAAGCCCTACAAGAACATCCAGATTCATGGGCTTTGGGCAACCTCTTCTTTCAATCCCAGAGATGAGTTGCTAGGCTCTAGAGTATGATCAGCAGGGTGGTTTCTTTAAAAAAAAAAAAAAACCTGACTCACAGAGCAAATGTTCTGAATTGCAGACTTGGGGTTTGTCTTATTTTATCCGAGCGTGTTCATCCTTGTCAGTTGATGATCACACTTCTCCTTTACTCAAGAGAGAGAAAAACACTTAGTTAAATGATGTGCTTGGATGAACATCATGGATGCTTTATAATAAGCAATTACACGAAAGAAGCAAAAGGAGCTATACTGGGCAACAGATCGTTTCTTAGAATTATTAGCAAACAGTGGATTCCTGCTCAAACTGTACTTATGCTGTTTCTCTAGACAGGAATGCGAAACAGCCAGGCTTTTCTCTTTGAATTCCTCCATGCGTTACACAGAGATGTGCTCTCAAACTGTACACAATGTATTTAAGGCTCCATTTTTAATTTTGTCATGCTTGAAGATGGTTCAAACTGCCTAAGCTTCACTGTCATGGGTACTTGATTGTCAACATAAGCACTCACTAATCAAAACTGAAAATCTCAACTCCGTGTCATGTGGCCAGGTACCCATTATGCTCCTCCAGTTAAATGAACAACAGGAACAACTATATGAATAGGCTCTTTGTTGCTTTACATGTAGAAGAGATACACTTGGATAAAATTCTCACTGGAGCCACATGTATACCATGGGGAAAGATCTCCCATGGTGTACCGGTGTCTCCCTTCATGGTGAGGCAGACAGTTGCATCATGGGAATACCTGGCAAGGGTTTATTACAGGGTTGTAGGTCCCGCTGGGGAACTCTAGCCGCAGAGGAGAATGGGCAGGTGAGGAGATCAGTCTACAGATTCCATGAGGCGCTGTAGTGGGATATACAAATCCAAGGCGTGTGTGCATGGGCGAGGAGTATGTCAGAGCCCCTTTTTGTTTCTGGGACATTTCTTAAGAGTTTCTGAAACATTGAGACATTATTGTCATTGCAACCCCTCTCTCAAGAGGCTACTGACTCTGCCTGGACACTTTTCACATTCAATAAACACAGGCAGAAAGAAAAGCATGAAACAGCCTGTCTCTCATTCTGGGCCTGACCCTGATGATAAGCCCCTGCAAATCCTCTGGGAACTAGGCAACATCTTGGAGCAGGCCCTTAGGCAGCATACGGTTAATGACCCACAAGATTGAGAGGCACTGGACTGGTTTGACCCTCTCCAAAGGGGTATTATCTATCAGTGATGATGCACTGAACGAGTGCTCTGTTTTTAATGCTTGCTTTCCTTCTCTGACAGATGAAGATTAGTTCCCACCATAAAAGCACTGATCATAACGTGAAGGACATAAATTAGCATTTCATAATGTGTGCATGTCGTCCCTTACCTCATGAAATCTCCATTTATTCATTTGGTTTCCTTCTTTTTTTTACTGGCACTCTCCCCTCTAACAGACAGACTGTTTTCTGCTGCAATATTGCATCCTGCTCCTTAAAGCATGTATAGTGTGTGTCACAGGTTTAATAGACTGGGAGTGCAATTTTTCTTATCCTATTAAAATTTGAGTGACAGCCTTGGCCCTTTTCTTTTCTCAACTTCAAATTACAATAAAATCTCTTAAATCTTTGAAAAGCTGACAGGCTGGACTCCTCCTGTCAGCTGTCCTTCCTTCTGTCAGGCTCCACTGACATTTCCCTTGAGATGCTGGCTGATTGAAGTGATTCCTGGCAGCAGATTGGAATGATCAAGTCAAAGAAAGACTAACTTCCTGCTCAGATTTGTAATCTGCTGGTGGTGTTAAGATAATACTGTGTAAACTAACCATTTGGGTTCCTGTGTACCAGAGAAAAGCCTGGGCACTCAGAAAAGCTTCCCATCATAGTTTAAACAAAGACAGAACCAAAACACAAGTACTCCTAAACTTCAGTTTTATTTTTTTATGAGGCAAACCAAGACCCTCTGACCTCTCCTATTTTACTGCAGCAAAAGTGACAGTGGATGGGAAGAAATGCATGATACAACCCAAGGGATATTAATTCTCATGGGATGATTTAATGAAGCAAATTGTATTAATGAGCTCAAAGAGATCAGAATAAAAATGATGACTCAGAAGAGAGAAATGCCCCTACCCACCCAAGGCTAAACATGTTTTCCTTGTATGGTTTTCTCATTTAACTTTCTCCATTTATTTGGAGGTTAGGGATAGGATACAGAGTGACCTGAACAAATTGGAAGATGTTGGCAGGAGGGGAATCTGAGGTTCAGTGAGAACCAGTGCAAAGTCCTGTACTTAAGATGAAAGAATCCCATTCGCGAATACAGGTAGGAGTCCAGTTGATTAAGCAGCAAAGGACTTGGGGTTACAGTTGACAAGAAGCTAGACATGAGGCAGTACTGTGCCCTTGTAGCCAAAAAGGCTAAAGTAGGAGCAGAGCAATACCAGCAGACACAGGGCCATTGTTATTCCCCTTTATTTGACAATAATGAGGAGAACTGTGCCCAGTTTTCTGCTCCCCAATACAGGAAGGATGTGGAAAAAACGGAAACAATCTAGCCGGGGGAAAAGAAAATGATCAGGGGGCAGGAGCACATGAATTATGAAGAGCAGTGGATAAAACTGGGTTTATTTAATCTGAAGAAAAAAAGAGTGAGCAGGGATTTGATTGCAGCCTTCAACTACCTAAAGAAGAGTTCCAGAGAGGATGGAGCTAGGCTGCTCTCAGTGGTTGCAAGTAAGAATCCAAAGGGATAGCCGTGTTAGTCTAGTCCAGTAAAAAAAACAATAAGCAGTCGTGTGGCAGTTTAAGACTAACAGATTTATTTTTTGCATGAGCTTTCATGGGAGAAGATCCCACTTCCTCAGGTGCTTCGAAGATGGGTGAACTTACAGAAAGGAATGAAACTAAATCAAGCATTCTTGAAACTACAGTACCCACCTGGGGAAGTAAGAAAACAAATTGACAGAGCTAGACGGGGTCCCCGAAGTCATCTGCTACAGGAGAGACCCAAGAAAGAAAGCACCAGAACACCACTAGTCACCACATACAATCCTCAAGTCAGACATCTGCAAAAGGTCATTAAGGACCTACAGCCTATTCTAAAAGATGATCCCTCTCTCTCTCAAGCATTAGGAGACAGACCACTCCTTGCCTATAGGCAGCCCCCTAATCTTAAACAGATACTCACCAGCAACTACAGATCTAACAACAAGAACATTGAAGCAGGCACACACCCCTGCAACAAACCACGCTGCCAAGTCTGCTCACATATCTGCACAACAGATACCATCCTAGGTCCTAATCAAACCTGCTACTCTATCAAAGGCTCATTTACCTGCTCATCTACTAATGTGGTCTATGCCATCATGTGCAAGAAATGCCCCAACACCTTATATATTGGACAAACAGGACGATCGCTCCGTAAGAGACTGAATGAGCACAGAGCTGATATCAGAAATCAAAGAACAAAGAAACCAGTTGCTGAGCACTTCCATCTTCCTAATCACTCGATGATGGATTTGTTAACGATTGTCGTTAGAGATGTACCTGGGACACCAAGACTTCAAAGAGAGACAGCTGAACTTGAATTAATATGCAAGCTAAATTCTGTGAAAGCAGGACTGAACTGAGACTATGGGTTCTTTTCCCATTACAAAGGGTAATTTGACTTCAGGCTTCCCATGGTTTGAGCCTGTAAACTGCTCTGATTTGCTGTTATTGTATGACCTGATCCTATGTTTTACACCCCCTTGCATTTAGTTTCATTCCTTTCTGTAAGTTCACCCGTCTTCGAAGCATCTGAGGAAGTGGGATCTTCTCCCACGAAAGCTCATGCAAAAAATAAATCTGTTAGTCTTAAAGTGCCACACAACTGCCTGTTGTTTTTTTTGCAAGTAAGAAAACAAGGGGTAATACTCTCAAGTTTCAGTGGGGGAAGTCAAAGTTAGATATTAGGAAAAACTTTTTCACTAAAAGGGTGGTGAAGCATTGTAACAGGTTACCTGGGGAAGTGAAGGAATCTTCATCCTTAGAGATTTGTAAGGCTTGGCCTGACAAAGCCCTGGCTAGGATGATTTAGTTGGGTTTGGCCCTGTTTTGAGCAAGCAGTTGGACTAGATACCTGCTAAGGTCCCTTCCAACCCTCATCTTCCATCATTCTAAGTCCCAGGTGCAGTTGGGTCATTTGACCCGATCCTGCCAGGTTACTGGTATCCTGTAAGTGAAGTATAAAGTCCTATTAAGTGCTTTTGGTCTGCATCAAATCAACAATTCTGCAGAAACACATTCCTGTTGAGCCATAGCATCTTCAGAGCACTGACTGCAGCATAACAAGTAAAGCTGGTAGGAAAAAGACCTTGCTCCCCATGGGAAATTTACACAAAAAGATTGTTTATTTGTTTTTTTGGAAAATCCAATGTTGCATTGAAAAATCAAAATATATATCTATTCAGTAATTCTGTTGCAATGCCCCTGGGGAGCTGTAGTTTGCCTCATTCTCCCACATTGTGTTTCAATCTTACTGAAACATTTCATTTTCATAAGATCACAATGCTTTGTTTAACTGTCATTTTTACTATCTTCTATGATGATATGAGGGAATCTACTTGCATACAATTTATTAATTTTATTTTGACATTAAGAACTGTCTGAATCTTTATCAAGCTGCAAACTCCATTTTTTTGGTAAAGCTGACTGCCTTCTAAGTTGTCCATTCATCTCCACATTGGTTTGAAATTCGTGGTGACATAGGTGAGTGGAGCCAACAAGTCTGTCTTGGCCATTGAGGCCTTATAATAGTTTAGAATAAAATTAGCTGTGACAACAATAGGGTGGCTGAAGTCTTGGGAAAGCCAATTTGCTCCAACATTTCTGCTGGTGGTTGGGGTTAGGAGGGTGCAAAATCCACAGCAGCAGACCATAGGAACCAGATATTGGTGGTGGGGCATGTTTGAGGGACCCGCAGAACAGGGAACACAAAGCTTTGGGCAGGAGTATCATGCTTTCATAGGAGAGGGTTTGTACCTGAAACTCTGTGAGGAAGGCTCAGGAATCCAGATAACAGCAGGGTTAAGATATTAGGCTGTTCACAGAGTTCATTGTTTCTTAATTTTTTCCTTCTCTTCCCTCTTCCTTTTTCCACCTTCTTTGTAGAATTGTAGTCCCTGGACCCATGGATACAGGAACCAGCTAGGAAAAAAATTACAACCCCAAACAGGTGTAGCTATCAGTCGCTAGTTAGACACAACATATCCTTTACCTATAGCTATTGTATAACTTTAAACTGTCACTTTCAAGCCATCACTGGAATCTGGTAACCAATTCCTGCTATGTTTTACAGTTTCCTTTGTCTCACGCTTCTCCTAACACCTGGAGAGGCACAGATGAAACTTAGCTGCAAAGCTTTCCCACTCCAACAAATTGCTCATTATCACTATAAGAGCTCTCATTGTTCTCTGGTCCAAGGTGAAAATCAGCATTCCCTTCTTCAGGTGCTGCTTGATGAGCTGTGGACAATCTTGAAATGTTCAGTTTATTTCTTTCTCTTAATACAGCAGAATCTCCTTGGATTTCTGTTTTCGGTACAGGACCTGAATATCTTGAACTCCCTTTGTGACTTTATCTAGCAGCTTCACAGGAACAAAATCTCCAATTTGAAAGGTTTAGTACCTTTTCTAGAAACTGGGCACTCTATTTTCCTTGTTTGTTCAAAGTTTTTCACATATGGCTTCATCAGAATGTTTGGTTGAAAAGAGAAATGTGTCAGCCCTTGACAGGTGGTAACTAATGTGTTTGTCTTCTGTCCTCTTATCAATTCAACGGGTGATACTCCCATTGAGTGTGGATTTCTCCTTTAAGCAAACAGTGTTTTATGTAAAGCTTTCTTCCATTGTCAGGCTTGCAAACAGGTAAGTTGCAGACTTTCTTTCACTAGTCTGTTAATTCTCCCACCTAGAGCATGAGCTTTCTTCATGAAGAAACCATTTAGTGGTTTACACCATTGCAATACTTCCATTTTCCTTGCATTTCAGCAGAAGTCAGTTTTATTTTATTGCTAGTTACCCATTCAGGTTTAGTCTTTCAGTGCCACAGGACTTCTTGATTGTTTTTCAGTTACAGAGGTTTACAATGTAAACCCTCCATGTCACTTTATATCATGGGTTACAGATGTTAGGTGAGATCCATACATGCCCCATGTCAAAAATGTTTCATCAAGTCTCGACAGTAAACCAGTTTTTTATAAATATAATGCCTATTTTAACAACATTAACAGTTGGAAGAGCCAGTCTGGTTTCCAGCTATGAATTTGTCAGTGTTCAGTGAGGCCTGAGTACCATGGCATAAGTTGGCACCTTGTCTTCCAGTGTTAGTTGTACTTTTTCTGAACAAATAATTTCATGTATAACTTATGCATTATTTTTTTTTCCATTTTGATGGTGCAGATCTCTCTCTCCCTCCATCAATTTATAAACCTTTTCTTAAATTTAAAAGTGGCAATTAACACCATGCAGTCACATCTCTTCTGATAAGAAGAAGGTGGTGTTTTTTTCATTTTCTCTCACAAGTTTTTATCTTTTAGTATTGTTGTCATTATTTATACAGTTCTTCCAGGGGTCTAAAATTACATCTTTCACCAGCAACCATCACAGCTCACATTGTCTGCAACTCAGTCAGAATAACAAACAAGAAGTCCTGTGGCACCTAAAGACTTAAGAAATGTATTTATTCCATGAGCTTCCATGGGAGAAAATCCCACTTCGTCAGACACTTTGAAAGTGGTGAAACAAAGTGTCTGACGAAGTGAGATTTTCTGCCATGAAAGCTCATGCAATAAATTTGTTAGTCTTAAGTGCCACGGACACTTTATTTTACTGAACTAGACTAACATGGTTGCCCATTTGGAACTTGGCATCAATCAGAGTACCACAGTTGTAATGATGTATTCTCTGGGTGCATATGTATGTGTGCATGTGTGTCTTCTTGTGCTAGAATATATCAGACAATGATCTCTGACTCTGGTTCAGCAGCCCTGGGATAGCATACAGAACAGTTTGACCTAGAGGATCCACCAGCATTTCAAGACTCCTCATAGATTAAAAAGAACACTCCAGCATCAAGAGGGGGAAAAAACAGCCTGAAACACACTCAGACAACAGAAACTATTGGCAGTGTCTGAAGAGGACAATCCTTCCTAGGTTGTCCGTGGTAGTACTGAAGGTAAAACAAATGCGTACAGGTGGTTTTAAATTCTTTTGTTTTACTAACAACTTGTTCCAATTCCTTTTTTGTTTTATGGAGGCTGCTGATCAATACACCAATAGTCACAGGTTCCCAAAGAGAAGAACAGTCAGACCTGCAGGTTGCTAAGCAGTCAATACATTGGGTAGTTTACTTAGGTTTCAGTCTATGTGTGGAAGACTCTCTCAAGTTTTTATACCCAAGGGGTAAAGGCAAGAGGCACCACAAACCCGAGGTGAGCCTTCTCAGAGGACAGAAAGGGGACAGAGAGGCAGCCAGTCCTGTACAGTTTCTTCCTGTAGAAATAAAAAAGAATGGGCCATATTCTCAAACATGTTAGGACAGACGTGGTCATCATTGTGCATTTAATTGGTATACTTAGTTAACATCACAGTGCAAATGGAGGGGGGAGAGTACCAAGATCAAGTCCTGTGTCATCAAAGCGTGATTTTCTGATATGCTGAATATCTGTGGCTCCCTTGTGAGTCAACAGGCCATTAGTCTTGTTGTGATTTGCTCCTCCTTTTGGCAATTGCCACAAAATATGGTAGCTTTTTTTCTATAGGATTGAGGTTGACTATACCTTTATATCTGAAAGATTTTTCTGTTCCACAGCATTCTGCTATCCTGGCCCTTTTGCTGAAGTGGATCATCATTTAGCACTTGTGGTCTGTATTCTGATACTTGGATTCTTGGCTCATGCAGTGTATTAATCTGCATCTTTCCGGGACCCCCGTCTTTTTTTCTAGTTCAGGGCCATGCAGAAATCAGAGTAATATTATACCTCTGAATAAAGCTGGTGAAATTACTAAGTACTTGTGCAAGAACACCGCTTTTTCTGATGCATTTGTGAATATGATCCAGGGTAAATATTTCTACCACTTTTGGGAAACGCTTGTGGAAATGATTAAAATTGCCTGTGAGCCAAAGTGAAAGTTTTCATGGATTTGTGGTAATTCATCACAGTCAGGAAAAAAAATTGTTAAGATTCAAGAAAAGGCTTAAATAAACTCCCCCTTAAAAATCCTCAACTATTGTTGCTCCATCACTTGTATAATTTTTACAAAAGTGACAACTGCAGAAGCATGTGAGACATAGAATCATAGAAACTGGAAGAGACCATGAGAGGTCATTGAGTCCACTCCTCTGCACCCATGGCAGGACCAAGTTCCCTCTTAAACTATCCCTGACACATGCTTGTCTAACCTGCTCTTAAACACTTTGAAAGATGGAGAGCCCATAACCTGCCTAGGCAACTTATTCCAGTGGTGAATCACCATAACAGGAACTTTTTCCTAATGTCCAACCTAAACCTACCTGGCTATAATTTAAGCCCATTGCTTCTTGTCCTATCACTGGCAGTTAAAGAGAACAATTTTTCTCCCTCCTGCTTATGACAACCTTTTCGGTACTTGAAAACTGTTATCGTGTCACCTCTCATGTTGGGCATTCTTCAGTTGTGGAGGAAGAAAAAGCCTCAGTTCTGAGTAGCTCACCATGGTGAACCATAATCTCCCGTTTGAATGAATGATGTGGAGCATTATGGGAGTCACCCACTTGCACATGTATCATGGGAAGTATAGTCTAGCCAGAAAGCATGGCTTATATGAGACAACGAGGGCAAAATGCACTCAAAGTACAACTCTCTTGGGGCTCATCAATATCATCAAATGCCATTTAATGCTGAACTGTCTCAAAATGAAATGTTTCAGTTTAGGAATGGCAAACATTTTGTTTGGGCACTTTCAATTACTTTTTCCCCAGATTTTTCTATGAAAACTTTAGACAGTTCAGCTTTTTGGATAAAAAAGTATTGATGAACTATCAGAGTTTTCCACAAGAAGAAAATAAATTTTCTTTCTCATCTGTCTCCAGTTCTTTGTGTACAACCCCCAGAACAATGGGGGCCTGGTTTCCAGACTTTTGTCCTTAAGTGCTACTGTATTAGACATAACAAAAAAAAATGTAGCATTTGGCTTGGTGGCAGCTTGAAAACAAGATAGAAAGATTTATAAGCAAGAGCTAACCCACATCTATCTTTTATTCCCCGTCTGGCTTCTAACAACCTGAGTGAAGAAAGATAGATACCCTTGAACATCTAGTGAGTCTGGCAGCATCCAGTGAATCAATAATCTGTCTTAATTAAAGGTTTGAAGCTTAAAGAGAGTCAAAGACTTTCATTATGGAAGCATCTTTGATGTTTGAAAGTTCAAAGCTGTTATCTGGATGAAAAGTTTGTTTTACTTAATGCTCCTCTGAGCAGATGTGTGCTGGAAGGCATCTTGAGGTGCTTTTTCTCCTACCTGTTGCATTTCATGCTGATCTGTTCCCTTTTTGTTACTCTTTAAAAGAACTAGACATAAGGAACTTGAAAAAGTAAAAACAATCAACTGTGAAATTTGGAGGATAGAAGGTGTAGGAATGACCTAGTTCTTCCCTTCTCCTGTCAGCAGCCCCCTAAATATATATGCCCCATGGAGGACCCAGTGCTCTGATCACAAAAAATGGATTTGAGCACTAGATGCCAAACAGTTGTCCCTGTAGCCACTATGCTTCACAGAAACAGTGTGCCCTGGACATGCAGTGCAGATTTAGGACTCTGCCATTCAACCCAGCCTTTATAGAAACAGTTTTAATTACCCAATACTTGAGCCTGTCCTGAATTTCTGGAGATACTACATTCCATAATATCTTGTGATGGATCTACTGAGCAGGCAATTCATTATTCTTCTCCTCTGACACTTGGAGGGTCACAGGTCAGAGGAGGTGGGAGAACAGACCCCATCCTTTCTACTGGCCAATAAAGCAAGGGGCGGAAATGCTTTAAAAGGGTCTGTCTTCAACTGATCTCTAAAAGAGCTTCAAACTGCCCCCATTAGTAAATGGGGTTCTGACTCTGAAACCTAATGATGACTATTCAAACTCCAATATTAACTGTGATGTTCTTGTTTGCTTGCCAGGATATATACTGTTTGCAAGATCACTAAACCTAATAACTCATTCCAGACACTAAGGTTCGGAAAAGACACAAACTGTTATGAATGTTTTATTCATCTTCTAGAAAGGAATCATCCCAGATAACAAACATTTCTCCAAGATTCACCTTCCTATACATTCAGGAAAAGTGAATAGCACCATCTGGTGACTCTTGGTGATGTTGCCTTAACTACTTTGCTATGTATCCCTTTAGCAAAAGCATCAATGTACTCTTGAATGTTGGCAGAGTTTGGAATTGGAGTATGTTTTGAGTCAAAAAAGGATCTTTTTTCTTTCCCCTAGGTTTAACACCCGTCTAGGATGCTGACGCAAGGGCCAGCTAATGGGCAAAACTTCCGTATGGAAGGAATGCCTCACAGAGATTAACTTGCAGTGTTGACCGCTGATCATTGTCACTTGCTCACTCTTACCTTGAACCTTACCTTAATCCATTAACTTTGTTTAAATCAAATGCTTAATACATCCCAGGGTTCTTGCACTATGGAACAGCGGGAATCCACAGCAAAGACAGGGTTCTCCTCCCATTTGCCTCTGAAATCTGCTTATCACATGCATTTGTAGAGTTAGGCAAAGTTGTTTTCAATCAAAACTTTTTTCATCAAAATACACAGATTTGGTGACAAATTGAGTGCAGATCAATTTCAGTGAATTGTTTTGGTCAAAATAAAATAACTAATAAAAATGAATTTTGAATTTTTAAATGGAATTTTTCAATTTTTTTTTTCAATTTGAAATTACTTTTTTTCATTTGAAAATGCTATTCATTTTCGGAAAAGTTAAAAAACACTCAGCATATCTGTAACCCAAGCAATTTTTTCCTGTATTTGGATTCCCCAAAAAATTCAAATGAAAAACAAAGTTGTTCTTGGTTCAACCTGAAGTTTCTGAAATTGCCAACCAACTAAAATCCATCTTTTATACAGCTCTACAAGTTTGTGATTCCTGAAGCCAGTTTTCAGGGAGGTCTCAGTTTTCATGCCGTGATGCATACACAGTACATACAGTTCAGCCACATGCCATCATTAGAATTGCAAGCCCAAGAAAGGAATCCACATAATGAAAATTTATCCTTTCAAGTTGCAAAATAAGGGAATGTTCTACTTTTCAGTCACTATGAGCACTTTCAGACCCTCTTGCTCTCTTTCACATGTTGCATTTCTTTGGTAGTGGATCTCCTTTCCTAATCAGTGTGACCTGATCTCATGACTTACACTCCCCTGCAATTATTTCCTCCTATTCTGTAAGTACCCCCATCTTCCAAGCATCTAACAAAGTGGCATTTACTCCCACAAAGCTCGTGGAATAAATAAATTTGTTAGTCCTTAACTGCCACAGGCCTAGGGTTACTAGATGTCAGGCAAAAGGAGGACATGTCCTCCTTTTTTACCTTCACATCTGCCATCCAGCAGGCATTTTAAAAATACATGATTTTGTCTGGCTTTTTACTGACAGGGGTTAAAGTATGCTGGCAGGCCGGGGAACACCCTGTTTTTAGGGGGACGCATTCCAGGCCCCCTAAAAGTAAAAGAATATTAATATTACATGTGTCCTCTAAAGTCCTTCTTTTCATACTTCCCTGTCCTCCTTTTCACGCTTTGGTATCTGGTAACCGTACCCAGGCCTCCTTGTTTGTTGTACTGAACTAGACTTACACAGCTGCCCCTTAAGAGCTTTCCTAATTTGAAACCATGCTACCTAGTGATCAGAGAAGAGACACTGAATCAGAACACACAGGTTCTAGTCCGGGCACTTACACTGAGTTGCTGTGTAGCCTTTAGCAAGTGACTTGACTTTTCTGTGCCTCAATCTACCCAGCTGTAAATTGGATAAAATAATACCTACCTAGCCCTGGCTGGCAAGAGCATTGATCAGATACACCTTGTAAAGTGCCTTTCCATCATGTCAAGAAACAAGGAAAAGAAATCAAGTTTGCTGCAATGTGATTCAACTTTATTGAGATGCTATAACCAAAAAAACCAACCCAATACTATGCAAAGTGGAATGGAAATCTTCTCTTTGGCATCACATGGTTTTAGATTAGAGCCTACCCAAGGGTTATTTATCTTCCTTTTTATTAAGTAAGGAATGCTTTTACATCCCCAAGCTATGCTAGGTGCCCATAGTTCCCATGGAAGTCAACAGGAGTAATGCGCATTCACTACTTCTCAAAATTGGGCCTTAAATCAAGGCATAAATCAGCTTTCTCCCTGGCTTAGCCCATTATTAATAAAATTGTCTTCTGTAACATTGCTTCAGAAAGACATCATAATACCTAATACTGAAGATGTCAGCCGGTGTCCCTATGATGACTGTACAACATTTCTGTTACAATGAACAATTTCTGTCTGGGAATGAGACAGTCAAGCAGGGAAGGAAAAATCCAAATGAATTCTGAGGCAACTCCATGCCTGCTAAACAGAACTGTATTTTAGTCCTGGGAGTCAGACAAAGGAAGTTAATTATAAAATCATTTATGCCCTGATTATCAGCTTTGCTTGCCTAAAATCTCAGCACTCCACTTGCATTGAAACAAGTGGATTGTAACTTTAGTACACTTGTGTTGTCAATTACCTACCTAATAGGCTTATAATTGAAATTATTATTATCATGTCGTTTTCATAATACGTAATAAACACAGCACAGTCACTCATGGAGCACCTGTGAGTCTACAGAAACAATTTATAATTCAGGTAACCAGAGGCAGATCAGGGGTTGCAGCATCCTACGCCTCCCCCAGCAGTGGGATCCTCCTGCCAGCCCCACCTCTGCCTTGGCAAGCAGTGTTGGGGGGAACCTGGAGCCGGAGGCTGGCCCCCGCTGGTGGCACATAGTAGAGTTTCTGGTGGGGTGGACAGCTGCGCTAGAGGTCATACCGCACACCAGCCAGCCTCCTCATCGCCTGCCTCCGGAGTGGAGCAACCGCTGGGGTGGACCAGCTAGCCCAGAGCCAGCATGTGGGAGCCCGGAGCCCAGCCTCTGAACCAGCCTGCCCCAGTGTTGGAAGGATGGAGGGCCCCC
The DNA here is from genome assembly GCA_007922195.1 of Podocnemis expansa. Lineage (NCBI taxonomy): Eukaryota > Metazoa > Chordata > Testudines > Podocnemididae > Podocnemis > Podocnemis expansa. Next base: position 11,559,570 of record ML682056.1, on the reverse strand, counting down.
ACATTGTGGTGAGCCCATGAGGCCATGCGGTAATCTGCCCCTGCAGGTAACCAACTACATCTTCCTTTGTTAATCCGAGAAAACCTGTTAACAAGAACAACGAGCCCCGGTGAAACTATGCATGTTTGAGAATCCCCAATGTTCAGCAGCACCTGGGGGAGGATCTGGTTAAAATAATGGAATTAGGTTCAGTGTTTTAGGAAAGGAAGGCTTAGATAGATTTCACTGGCCTTTGGATCAGGCCCTTAAGAAGAGAGCATACCTAGCGCTCACACCAGATTTATCCTCTTTAGGTCTCATAGCACTTTACAAGGAAGCTAAGTGTCATTCGCCCCCATATTTCAGATGGCAAAACTGCAGCACAATGAGTTCTTCAAGGCTACCCTATAGGTCAGAGGCATAACTGGAAATAAATCCAGGTCGCCCAAGTCCCAGTTTAGTGTTCCAGGCACTAGACCCCACTGCCTCTCAAAGTAGAAATAGATATTTCCGTGTCTGCCTTGAACCGAGGAAGTAGCCAGATGGAATCATGTGACCTGCTTTGCTAGGAACTCTTCTCCGCCATCCATCCAAATTAGGAAGGGATCAAGTGAAACTTTCAGATCCTGCAAAGGTCGGTGGGGGGGAGGAATTTGGAGTACCATGAACCCTCCCCCTCTCACGATGGGGTTGAGAAAACTACCCTTAGTGGGGAAGCAGGAAAATAGAGGAGCCCTTGAGGGACCGGGACTTTTCTGCAGACATTCTTCTGCTTAAGGGCCTTGTCACTCTCTCACTGACGTCAATGAGAATTTGGCTGCTGATTGCAATCAGAGAAGGAAGTCCCCAGTGGGAAATGATGTTGCAAGTGCCTCTATTCTCAGGCTTGAGTTAATCTGAGTGCTCCTTGTTCTCCCACTGAGTTTTCGCTGAGAAACTCAACTGCCCTCTGAGACTAGGATTCTCAGTGGGGGCAATGCACCCTCCCGCTCTCCCAAGGGAGAAACCCACCATGTTGATGAAATGCCTAAGCAGGTGGTGGATCATTATGTCCTAACCCTCACCTGATCAGTTTTAGCTATTTGCCCCAGGTAACCGACTACTCTGCTAAACAAATCAGCCTTAATTTGGTCCCACAGCGATCCAGTTTTGCTTTGTTGATTTACCTTCTGGAGTGATTCTGTCCATACTCTGTGCATCAGTATTTTTTTTAATGGATGCTAACATCCTCCCTAATGTTGTCTCACCTATTACCTACCCCCAACTCACTACCTTACCCTTAAATCTTGCTCCTAATGTAGTCTTTTCTTGTAAAAAGAAAGGCTTTTGTTGTTCTGTTTTTAGCAGTAGACTCTAGGGTTGCCAGTTTGGTTGGATGTGTTCTTGGTGGTTTCATGCCATAAACATAAACATTAATTAAAAATTAATCTTTAATTCCAGGAGGTTCCAGGGCAATGTGGGAGGGCTGACAACCCGAATATTAGATGCATGTCCTGCTTTCTGACCAGAACAGTGACAGTGTAATGAGAGTTATCTCTAATGTAGATATACGGGGGCAGAAGAGTGCTCATTTGAGTACTGTCTCTATCTCTAAAATCAGAGTGAAATAATACTTTCCAGAAAAGAAACATTCTGACCAGTTAGATAATTGAGTGTTGCTAGGAAATCCTGGCCCTTGATGCTTCTGATAATGTAAGTAATCAGCACATGGTAGAGGATTTCATCTTTCACATGGGTAAATTTGACTAGTGAAGAGCCCTTGATAATATTTCTCATTTCAAAGAGCATTTGTTTAGAGGCACATTCCCTTCAGAAGTGGGCTTCGTAAACCATTGTGCCATTTCTCTTTCTCCATTATATTTTAGTATATTCATTTCAGAGCTGGGCTTTGGTTTCATACAGTTTTCTTCCTTGCTTAAAAGCCTGTACCAAAAAACAAAATATGATTAAACAGAATACATTAGTCTGCATTCATCTAATTTGGAAATAAATCAGATATGTTGATGTAGGTTCTTGAATGCCAGTTGAGTCATCTGACCAGTTGCTCCTTCTGTGTATTCTTCAAAGAACCGCTGGTTGTCTACTAGTCTTTGATTTATGAAAAGCTGCAATAATGAATGATTATGTACATAAATTAAGTTTTATTTTTAGATGACTTGGCCTTCCACATCGTTTGGTTTTCTGTTTAATTAACACCCTTCTGTTTGGACTTAACACATCATTATGTCATCACAGTAGCACTGTAAACAGAGATACCAGATGAAAATAAGAGGATGAGGGATTTTTGAATGACAGCCTCCATCTTGTGACAGTGGCCTTTGTTTTATCGCAGATGTCCATAAAATGTAAAGACATACAAGAACAAGTAAGTCAGCTGTAGTACCTGCTGACCACAATATCCAATACTTGGATAGGATGGATGGTCTTGTGGTTAAGGACAATAGAGTGGGGCTTGGGTACAAGTCCTGGATCTTTTGGTGCCATTCTATATGGTTTTGGGGAAAACCATTTAGTCTCTCTGTACTGCTGTCTTCTATCTATAAAATAGGAGTAATGGCGCTTCCTTTCCCTCTTCCTTGTGTCTCTTTATGTAGTCCCTACCTTGAAAAGATTAAAGTGTGTGTTTGTGTGTACAGACCCAAGCATATTTCGGGTTCTGATTTTGGCTGGGGCCTCCTGGGTCTGCTATAATTCAAAAGGTGGTTGTAATTGTTAATTCCAAGCCATTCTTTTAGTCATCTTGTACCAAATTCTGTTTTAAAAGAGAGATGTCTTGGCCGCAATGGGAAAATGGGTAATACTAGCCAGAAGGCAGGTATTTCTGAGGTGACATATGCCATCAAGAAGTTGCAGTGTAATGGAGGGTGGATCACAGTTTTGACGTTCTCTAAGCTGATGAATGCTGGACATTTAGGAATAGCTACACTCCATGGTGTGACTTCAACTCACTTCAGTTCTAATTTGTATTTATAAATGTCACAGTATTTCTCTTTTTGTCATGATCAAACCAGTAGGCTTCCTTTATGCTTTTTTATTCTCTTCTGTGGGGCTTTCCTGGCTCCACAAAGTGCTCCTCCACTTCTTGGGCATGCGGGTGGGGAAGGGGATGAGCCTTGGTTCCACTCACTCTTTCCTCACACCCAACTAGTACAGCAAAATTGGTGCACAAAAAGATGTGATCTGTGCCAGATATACAGCTTACAGGGACAGGAAGATACCATATGATGACTAGAAATAAATTCCCATTGAGTAAGTGTCAGTTTAACTACACCAGGATTTTTCACAAAATCATCTTCTAATCTTAGTCCCATTTCTATGAACTGCCTAACAAACAGGCTAGCTGTGCCCACGATATGGAATTTGTCCCCAAAACCATCCCAGGTGTATGTCCCCCCTACACTTCACACCACAAATACATATGCAACTGTGACAGCTGTCCTTTGGCAGCATTCTTTCAGAATGTGCTGTAGCGCTTTTCCTCTTCTAGGAGAAATCCACAGAGTGATTCATGTTAACCTTTGTGATGTGATTTTCCATCATTACCATAACGAAACTGGTTGCAGAGGCAAAATTATAGCTGTTGTGAAGCTGATCTGTTTTGTCCAATTTTCTGCACCTGCTAATACCCTATTACAGTAACTGCCAGAGACTTGTCATTTGCAATAGAAAATTGTCTCTTCAAGGATAATCCGTCTGTGGTGTTCTAGCTAATGTCAAATCCAACAAGCTTGTCAAAAGGGTCCAAAAATTTACCACTCTGATTAAATGCAACCCCCCCAACCCTATTGTTTTATTGCTCAGAAGTTGCAAAACATGTTTGTATATGACTCATCTAACTAAATGCTTCCCCTGTTTTTGAAAGAGAGAACGTGTATTAACGGCCTTAGACAATGGACAGGTGTACCACTGTGGCAGTACACCCAGTGGCGTGTAAATTTGAATACTCATTGCATGTCATGCACTACCTGGCCTGCATAAATCCTGATGGCACTCTAAAGGTTCCCTAATGCACATTTGCATAGTACATTTCAAATGGTATAAATATGCACTAATTGCCAGAGAGGGAGCCAGATTAAAACTATGAGAGTCCTCTGGCACTTTATAGACTAAGGCTATGTCTACATTTTGATTGTTAAATTGATTTAACTTAAATCAGTCTCCTTGAATCAAAATAAAAATCATCAAATTGTTTTAAGTTAAATCAATTTAACATGTCCACATTAGAAACCCAAATCGAACTAGCATGTCCATGGACAGAACTTGCTAGTTCAATTTAGGAGAGGGGCGCCATGGGAGATGTGGCAAGATGGCCCCCAAGAAGGACCATGCGCCCACCCAATATATAAAAAGAGGAAGGCACCTTGGGAGGGAGAAGGACAAAAAGTGTTAAATTGAAATAACAGATAAATCGAAATAATGCTGCTACATTGCATTCTTTTGAAATAATAATTTCAATTAAACAGTCATTTCAATATAAAGCAAGATTTTATTATTTCAAAATGACCATTCTTATTTTGAAATGAGGGAGCTTATCATTTTGAGATGCAGAAAGCTAGTGTAGACATGTGCTATTTTAAATCAAAATAATCCTCATTATTTCAATTTAAAGTGTAAGTGTAGACATTCCCTACCAGATTTCTTTGGGCATAAGGTTTCGTGGGCTCCAACCCCTTCATCAGATACATTTGACAAAATGGGTTGTAGCCTATGAAAGTTTATTTTCGAAAAAATCTGTTAAACTATAAGATGCCACAGGACTCTTTTTGAATATGCACTAAGTAACTCTACAAGAGCCAGTTAGAGTACAACACAACGCATTGGTGCTCAATAGAGTTCACATCTGTGTGATGCAAAACAATGCAGACGGTGGATAATCTTTATGAATTCTGGCATACAAAGACTCACTGGGTCTCCAGTTACCACATTAGAATCTGCATTCAAATACAATAGGTAAGAATATGAGAATGATCGTACTGAGTCACACCAATGATCCAGATAGCCCAGTGTCCTGTCTTCTGACAGTGGGCAGTGCCAGATACTTCAGAGGGAATTAACAAATCAGAGTAATTATCAAATGATTCATATCATGTTGTCCAGTACCATATACTTTTACCTACTGAATTGATTTGCTGACGTTCTTCCGCGAGCCGCATTTTTTCATTCAAGAGCCACATGCAGCTCCCAAGCTGCAGTTTGGCCACGCCTAGTACAGACTAACAGCTTTCTTAAGGCATAAGCTTTTGTGGGCTCCAACCCACTTCGTCAGATTTACAAAGTGGGTTGAAGCCCACAAAAGCTTATGCCCGAGAAAAACTGTTAGTCTATAAGGTGCTACAGGACTCTGATTGTTTTTGCTGTACACAGATTAACACGAATACCCCTCTCTACATTTCTACCTTAGTTATCTCTTTTCGAAGCTGAACAATCCCAGTCTTTTATATACTTCATCCTGTGTTCAAAGTGTCTGCGTGTTTTGTGTTTATCAGCAGTTCATTTCATCTGCCATATTGTTGTCCTGTCAGCCAATTTTGTGAGATCCCTTTGTAACTCTTTTTTGAGTCAGCTTTAGACATAAGTACCTGGCACAATTAAATATCATTTGCAACTTTGCCACCTCATTTTTTACCCTTCTTTCCAGACAATATGACTAGGTTGAACAGCATTTATCCAGGTACAGATGTCATTGATACCCTACTATTGATAATATTTCATTGTGAAAACTGACCATTTATTCCTGTCCTTTTGTTTTTTACTTTTTAACCAGTTATTGATCCAGGAATGGACCTTTCTTCTTATCCTATGACTGGCTACATTGCTTTAGAGCTTTTGGCATGGGATCTTGTCAAAGGCTTTCTGAAAGTCCAAGTATACTACATAACCTGGATCACCTTTTGCACATGCTGGTTGACCCTTTCCCCCCCCAAAAAAGAATTCTAATAGATTGATGAGGCATGGTTTCCCTTCACAAAAGTTAGGTTAACTCTTTGCCAACAAATACTATGCATCTATGTGACTGATCATTCTGTTCTTTACTAAAGTTTCAACCAATTTGTTTGGTGCTGAAGTCAGGTTTAGCAGCCTGTTAAATTGCCAGGAGCACTTTTTGAATATCAGCATTATATTAGCTAACCTTCAGTCTTCTGGTAGAAAGTCTGATTTAAGTGATAGGTTACACACCACAGATAGAAGTTGTGCAGTTTCATATTTGAGTTCCTTCAGAACACTTGGATGAATGCCATCTGGTCCTGGTGACTGAGCACTATTTAATTTTTCATTTTGTTCCAAGATCTCCTCTACAGTCAGCTTAGACCAGGACAGTTGCTCAGCTGTTGTATCTAAAAAGGTACCTAGATCAATTCCCACAATTCAGTCAATGCTGAGTTTTGTAGGTGCAAGTGATACCCACTCAAAGAGTAAAACCTGCTACTAAATGGACTTATCCCCCTTCTCGTCATTCTGCTACTTCATTCAGCCTTACACTGGTATAAAGTGGTAAAATGATTTACAGTGGTATGAAGCAAGGCTTTTGATATGGTTTCCCACAGCATTCTCATTGGCAAATTAAGGAAGTATGGGTTAGATGCATGGACTGTAAGGTGGATAGAAAACTGGCTAGAACAACGGTTTCAGCGTGTAGGAATCAATGGCTCCATGTCAAGTTGGCAGGCAGTAACAAGTGGTGTGCCCCAGGGGTCGGTCCTGGGGCCAGTTCTGTTCAATGTTTTCATCAATGATCTGGATGATGGGATAGATTGCACACTTAGTAAGTTTGCAGATGATACCAAACTGGGGGGAATGGTAGACACCCTAGAGGGCAGAGACAGGATTCAGGGAGACCTAGACAAACTGGAGCGGTGGGCCAAGAGGAATCTCATGAGGTTCAACAAGGATAAGTGTAAAATCCTGCACTTGGGACGAAAAAACCCCATGTACTGCTACAGGCTGGGGAGTGATCAGCTAAATAGCAGCACTGGAGAAAAGGACCTGGGAGTCATGGTGGATGGGAAGCTGGATATGAGTCAGCAGTGTGCTCTTGCTGCCAAAAAGGCCAATGGCATACTGGGCTGCATCAGAAGAAGTGTTACCAGCAGATCAAGGGATGTGATCATTCCCCTCTATTCTGCACTAGTGAGGCCACATCTGGAATACTGTGTCCAGTTTTGGGCTCCCCACTACAAAAAGGACATGGACAAATTAGAGAGAGTCCAGAGGAGGGCAACCAAAATGATCAAAGGGCTGGAGCACAAGCCCTATGAAGAAAGACTGAAGGAACTAGGCTTATTTAGCCTGCAGAAGAGAAGACTGAGGGGGGATTTGATAGCAACCTTCAACTACTTGAAGGGTTGCTCCAAGGAGGAGGGAGCTCGACTGTTCTCGGTAGTAACAGAGGGCAGAACGAGAAGCAATGGCTTCAAGTTACAGCTGGGGCGGTCCAGGCTGGATATTAGGAAAAACTTCCTTACTAGGCGAGTGGTGAAGCATTGGAATAAGTTGCCTAGGGAGGTGGTGGAATCTCCATCTCTGGAGGTGTTCAAGTCCCAGCTGGACAAAACCCTGAGTGGGATGATCTAATGGGAGTGGTCCTGCTTTTTTTGGCAGGGGGTTGGACTAGATGACCTCGTGGGGTCCCTTCCAACCCTATGATTCTATGATTCTATGAAGCTCCATTTGGTGAAAAGTTCTTTCTGCTGACTGTTCTTGGGCCTAACTCACAAAAATTCTTCCTCATTGCTCATCTGTGATTCTGATGATGCAATGCCAGGAGGAATGTCTTTGCCAAGAGGAGTGTCTTTTCTTAGCTGCTCCGGGGAATGTGGAGTGGGAAAACATCTCTGCTGATAAGAAGGTGTTTGGAGCTGAGATTCTTCCAGAGCAGGTGGAACTTTTTCCAACCTACTGTCTTTCTGTCAAGAGATGCATTCTGGCAAAATCAAGACTTTCTACGAGTATGTCAATTTCAATGAAATTGTATTCAGAAAAAAAAATCAAAATGAAGATTTTTTAGTACAGTCAAAACTTTCCATTACAATATTACTGGAAGAGGACACTTTGCTTTTGTTATTTTAATTTCACAATTATTTTTATTAGATGTTTATATTAATTAAAATATAAAATTTAAAAATCAGAATGAAACATTTTGATTGTATCAAAATGGAACATTTTGTCTGAGCTAAAATTTCTTTTTTCAGGCTGTTTTAAAATTCTTTTTTTCAATTCAGAATCAAAACAAATGTCGACTTGCAGCATTTCCCAAGGAATGGAAATTTCTGTTCCTGTACGGCTCTGCGACTAGGCGCTTGTTGAAAAGGTCCATGGAAACTTCTGAAGTTCCCCCATCACCGATTAAAATACATGGCAGAATAAATCAGATTTAGATGCTTTAACATAATCATGAGAGCTGTGTGATACTGGAGGGGTTCCATTAGACCAGGTAGGGGTTGCATCTGCCCTGTACCCTTGAGGACTTCTGATTTGTTGTCACAATTAAGATGCGAACAATTTGAGCTAGTGGTTGGAGCAGAAGTTGGGAATCAGGTCAGGTCACATACCAAAAGGTCAGAGTCGGACACAGGACAGAGGGCAAACCAAAAGTCTAGTGTCAGGAGGCAGGCAGGGGTCTGTTTTTCCCATGTGGGGTGGATGATGGCTAATCTCACAATCTAGGCATAGATGATTTTGTTCAAGATATTTTACCAAAGGATAAAAAGGCCTTTTATCGAAATGAATTTTTATGGAAATATCCAGTTCCAACTGCTTTTAGGTTTTCTTTGACAATCTGGCCAAAAATCTTCACTCTTCTTTTCCTTTGTGTGTGTGTGTGTGTGTGTGTGTGTGAAAATCAGAAAGCTTCTGAAGAAAATTATCAAGGAAAAGGTTGTGGTTTTTTTGTTGTTTTCATTGAACATTCTTACAGGAACAAACCCCATTTCCCAGCCAGCTCCAATAGCCATCAAATGTGGGGGAAATCCTACCCAGGTATGCACTCTGTGTAATCTCATTGATTACACTGCCACAATAGAAAGTATATTCAATTGCCTAGGATAAATACAAAGAAGAGAGGTAAATGCAAATAAATTCACCTGTGGTGGATACAGTCCTTAATGAATAATTTCACCTATGATTCCAGTAAGAGCTGGACCTTCTGAACAAGAATGGTCTTTTGGCTTCATTAATGCTTTCCTGAGGCATTCAAAGAACTCAGGAAATCATTAACACAAATGTAAATGTTGAGATCTGGCTTAA
>ML682056.1:11508474-11550338 GCA_007922195.1 Podocnemis expansa | reverse complement strand
ACTCAGGAAATCATTAACACAAATGTAAATGTTGAGATCTGGCTTAATTAAGCTTTGGTTACGTATGTCCATTTTTTCGCTTTGTGTTCCTGCACAACCCAGGTCAGAGTCCCAAATTACCATCTAGGATGGATAATATTGGCGTAAATTGGCATAGCTCTGTAGGAGGTTGTGGTCTAATTCTCTCATTCTTTCACTTTCTTCTTTCCAACAATGTTATTAATACATTAATAGCCAACATTTCCAGATAGTATCTTTTACCCAGGTTTTTCAGAAGTTTGAAAACAAGGATCTGCTCTTCTAACATCCTTATGAGATGATAGGATGGGGATCGCTATTTGGCATTTCAGCTAGAACCTGATCCAGAGTCTTACCACTGACTCAGTGGACTTTGAATCTGACCTAAAGCCATCATTAGACCTGATGTCCAATGCCAGTTTGTAATCATAGTATCAAATTTCCTGTGAAACTAGATTTGTGTTGTAACATGATAGAGGCTGATTCTGTAGGCCATGAGTCACTTGAACATACCCCTGAAGTAATCATGGACCAGAATACCGTCCCACATTCTCATAAATGATTTTTTCCCTGATAAAAATTCTTTTGATACTTTTTGGAAGGTGCTAAAGCACTTCTTGTGCCTGCAATCAAATATAGCACAGTGCTGTACCTTCTTCTCTGAGCTTGTCAGATCTCTGTTCTGAATTATGGATCTGAAGAATCCAAATGTCTCTCATGCAGGGCTGTTGAATTTAGACTTGGTCCCTTATGGTTCAAGTTCAAATCAAGCTTAATGGCAGCATAAAGGAAATATTGAAATAAGCCTAAATGAGAGAATTTTCATCTATATATTTATATCTGCTAGATTGATTTCTTGTACAGCTGTAGGAACCTGCCTTACTTCTCTTCCTTACTCACTTTTCTAGACTTTCTATCCAAATGTCAATATGCAATGTTGCAAGATAGATATTTATAATTATGCTGGATTTCATTATCTAAAAAGCCAGAATTAGATGGTAAAAATTAGATTTTAATGAACAATTCAACAAGAGGAAGTTATGAATTGGTGTCTTGAGGATATCATCATGACTTAGAAATGAGGCAAATTAGATGAGTCCAGGAGTGAGAGAGAAAAATGGCAAGACTGTGCGTAGATTAAAATAACTTCAAAAGCAATGGAAAGGTGGGAGAAAAGAAGAATTTGGAATTAGTCTTAAAATCTTAATACACATTTTAATATTGCAAAATAATTCTGAATGCCACTGTTAATTTCAAGACTAAGTGCCAAGGAAAACATTTCAATAGCTGACAAACAGAGGACGACAGGATTAAATGCATCCAGCCGAGAGACATGTTCCATTACTGGGTCCTTCATTGTTTTAAATTCAGTAGGGTTGTGTTGACATAAGTGAGAGCAGATTTTGAACCTTCATGTACCATAGCCATTGATTCTTCATGATGCACACTTTGTAGTTTGTCATTTTGGCCTGCAAACTTGTTAGCTCTCATAAACTAAGAGCTTTGTGCCTGAGCAGCATCTGAATGGGAAAATCAAAAATAGAATTCGAACCATTGCCTCAATGTCCAGAGCTGAAAGGCTATTATTTATGTTGGAGTACCTCCTGCAGCTCCAACTCAGATCATGGATCTCTTTTGAAAGGTGCTATCCATGCCCATACTTGAGGTCTGTCCACACTGGAATGGGAGATGTTATTTCCAGTTTTCACAGACACATCCATGCTAACTTTGACCTACTTAGTGAGCTAAAACCAGCAGTGAAGCCACAATTGCACATGAGAAGTAGGCTAGAAACCCCAAATACAATCCCATCTGAAAACTTTGGTACATACTTGGGGCAGCCAGCCTGTCCTGCTGTCCATGTAGCCCTGACTACAGTACTATTTGTAGTGTACTGGCTCGATCAAAGCTAGTGTGAGCACGTTGCCCAGAGCTGGAAATTACACTCACAGATCATGTGTAGGTAGACCTTAAGAGACAGTCACTGCCCTGAGGAACTCCCAATGTGAGGCAATATGACCAATGGAGGACATGAAGTGAAATAGGCTCTGAAAGGTGAATTTAATTTCTGAAGGTCAGACAGCAGGAAATGGAGGTCAATTGACCTGATCTCTGTCTACTCTCTAATCACCACAGCAGTCCATATAGCTAAGATCATTGCTTTGAATAACATTAAATCATGAAGCCTAGCTGAGTTTGAGAGGACCAACTCTTTTGACATCTGTTATTCTCTAATTTTTACATATACCCATACAAGCGCCATGAAGATGACGGCTAATGATACCCGCTCTTCAACTCACCTATTAACTAAACTCAGAAATTACAGTTACATTAAAAATACCTCTACCTGTTTTATTCTGCTCATTAAACCATGGTATTTCACTCTGGAGGCTTGTGCTGTTAAGGAGACTTGGCATTACTTCCATCAATTAACTGCATTATCTTTTATATAGATTATGGGAATGCTTCTGTGGGGAAATATAAATAATGAAAACAAGGCAGTTTCCCAGAAAACCCCTCTTCACTTGCTGTGTTTCCTCTTCTGATTGTTTTTCACTTGGCTGGAATTGTTTAATCTCTCTGTGGTCACACTCTGATGTGTTTCTGCAACTGAGAATCTGATCTCAAAAGTCAATTGGGAACTTTGAAAGCCTGAGTCCCTCACTTCTTCAGCAGATTTCTTGTTCTTTGTTCTCACAGCAGGCTCAGAAGAAAATGGTACTGAGAGAGTCCTGAAAGGTGTCATTTTTTAACTTGTTTATAATATTGCTTCTTGGAGAATGAGGATACAGCACTGAACTGGGACTCAGGGTCTAGGTTCAATTTCTGGCGCTGCCACTGAGTTCAGACTTGACCTAGGGGCAACGTTCATCACTTCATAGACGTTCAAGCCATAATGGGCCATCAGATTGTCTACTCTGACTTTCTGAAGTTAATAATGACATGGTATGACTAAGGGGACCTGATTCTGTGCAGCCATGGTGAGGCATAATCTGTGCTGTCCTCCTTGCAGATGACACTCATGCCTTCTCCCGCATCCTGATCTTTCTGCACAGCTCAGCCAGACCTTTCCCACTGCTAGAGGATTGAGTGTGGCCATAGCAATGGCAGGACTTTCCCAGCTGTGAGCTGTTCTATCTCTTGAACGCTTCAGATTTGGACCAGGGGAATGGGCCTCACACATCGGTGAGTAGTAGCCATTTGGCAAAGGAAGAACAAGCTATCCCTGTGTATTTGCTGCACAAAAAATCAGATCTAGTTGTGTAACTTAGTCCCTGCTCTGAGCCTTACCCACCAAAAAGGTAGAGCCTTTACAACCCCTCCCTACAGAGCTGTATAGAAGTATGTTTTTAGGTCTGACAGTCCTTGGTTCAATCCCAAGTAGATCAGCCAAGGTGGAGCTCATCACCCTTGGACTCTGATCATAACTTTGACAAAAGACTTGTCTATATTCAAAGTTGCACTGGCCTTACCTTGAATCAGTTTTTAAAAAAACTGATTAAGCCTTTGCAAACTTCATCACTGTAATCAAGTCAAATCCCAAAGGTGGATGGTGTCCTTGTAGACTGTGCCCCAGCAAATTCATCTTTAGCTGGGTCATGAAAACCATCTGGCTGTTTCTAACATTGCATCTTATTGCACCATCAAAGCTCTTCATGATCACTCTTAAGTCAGTTTATGCCTCCTTCTATTGGTATGGTTATACTTACCAAGGAAATGTGGCAAACCAAATCAATGTCAGCCAGTTTTAAATCTGATTCAAAGTGGCCACACAGGGTTTCAAATGAATTTAAAATCATGCCTCTAGTTAAACCAGTGCAACTTAGACCCCAATCCAGTATTGTGCAGAACACATACTACTAAGGGTCATTTATCCAGCTCATCAGTACAGCTTCTCTTATGCTTTCCTGTCAACTGAAAACAAGTCTTAAGGCAAGCATTCCCAAGTTTTCCTTTTTTTTTTGACTTCTTCAACTGTTAGCAGAAAAAAAAGAAAGAAAAATCCTGCATATAAGGGAGGAGCCCATGTGTCTTATTAAAAAGCCATGAACTAAATATAGGCCCGCTCTTCTACTCCTCATTGGTTATGTGATTTTGTTTTCATTTAAATTACAATAGTTATCCTTGTTATTTGTGCTCCTGTAGCTCTGAGAAATCCCAGTCATCACATTGTCCTAGGGGCTACAGAACGAGAAGATGGGCCCTGCCCTGACAAGCTTACAATTTAAATAAGGACAGACTAAGGCTGGGAGGAGAATAGATCCAAAGAAGTGAAGTGACTTGTCCAAGGTCTCCCAAAAGCTCAATGGTTGAGCCCAGAATAGAATCCAAGACTCTTGAGTCCCATGCTGATAACCTGTGCATTGGACCACATAAAAAATGTGTCAAATGGGGAACCGTGTTAGTCTAGTTCAGCAAAGCAAAAAAGAGTCCTGTGGCACTTTTAAAGACTAGCAAATGGATTTATTGCAAGAGCTTTTGTGGGAGAAAATCTCGGTCAGATTCTTGAAGATGGAAAATTTACATTTAAATGTAAATTTAAATTCCTCATCTTCGAGCATCTGACCAAGTGGGCTTTTCTCCCACAAAAGCTCATGTGATAAATAAATTTGTTAGTCTTTAAAAGTGCCACAGGACTCCTTATAAAAAAAAACAGTAATAGCCCTTTGCATTGAGAATTAGCACATTAGCACAGATAACAATTTAGATCTGGGTAAAGGAAGCGCAATGTTTTCGTGGTGGCTCTCAATGGAAATGGAATTCTATTTATTTATTATTCATCCATTGCTTATGTGTATTAATCTATGTATGTGATTATGCTTTTATTATACATTTTTTTTCTCTTTACACTGCCAGCATTCTTGTTCCATATACAGTTCATTACCAGTTCAGGATAGTGTTAACAGCCACCAGTGCTGTCTGGGTACCTGAACTTGCAAGCAAAGTCGTTGGTCATTAGCTGCTGGTTAACAATTGGTATCCAAATCAGATGATTAGTAGGCCGGGGAGAATGTAAGGCAGCTGCAGAGGAACTATCATGGTCTGAAGAGAACTGGGGCTAAAAGGTCGTTTTCTATCTTAGGGGGAAGCCGACTGAGAGGCCATGTAATTAAATGCATTGTGTGCTTTGTCCACGCTGCAGAACATAACAGGACTAAGCTGGAACTTGGACATGATGGCCTGGCTTCCTCTCGCCATGTTAATTAGCCTGCTGCTGTGCTCCTCAGCCACCACATTATATTTATGAAGAATTAATTAGGACCATTCTCCATAAAGCTAATAGTCAATGTAAATGAGGCAGATTAGCATGGCATCATGTGGCAGCTTAGGAGAGAAGCAATGTATTTTCAAAGGGGATCTGTTATAGAGTATAAATTAAGATCCTGGGGATTTAAATGCAAACGTTAATTGCTCATTGCCGTTTATACTGCCGTGATGCTGAAGCATGGTCCTTATGTCCAGCTGGAGATCATTTTGCTTAGCCCCATTTGACAGTGACATTAGCTACAGCTCTGCTGATTTCTTTGGGAGTGGAGGGCCCAGGGATCCTTGCAGAGCCAGGTCCATACGTTGTGAGGGCTATATTCTGACACAGCTCTCCGCTGTCCAGGGGAGTCAGAAAACTGCTACAGCCCTATGCAGACTACCTTGGGCAGCTCCACATGACTAGGCGGGGCTGGTCACTTACTTAGTCCTCTCCAGAGCTGGTGGCCAGGGCCAGATTAGTGCAGGGTTTTGGGGACTTAAGCCCTGGGCCCTGGCTGAAGAGGGGTCCCCGAGCTGCAGACTCTAAACCCTCTATGATAGTCCAGACCCCTCTGCCCCACTCAGCACCGCAGGACAGGAGCACTGAGAGGGATCCTGCCCTGCTGGTGCTGTGGGGATGGCAGACTGGTCTGGAATCTGCATTCCCATCCTGCCCCTGGGCCATCTGACCGCTGTGCAGCTTTCCAGAACCTGTGGCCCTGGGGAAGTACATCAGGGACCATTGTGCTGCGTGCCAGCAACCCCCAGACTGACCAGAGCAGGGACGGGGCAGGAATGCCCTCTGGTTCCAGGGCCCCCCAGCAATGTGGGGATAGCAGATGGAGGGGGGATGTTGGGAGAAGCAGCCTGGGGCCCCTGGGCTGGTTAAATCAGCCCTGCTGGTGGCTGGGGTGTCAATGGAGAGTCACTTAGAGCAGCAGAACCAGTCAGGAGTGAGCAATAAATGCTACCTACAGGTGCAGAATGGTGCATTTTGTACTCTCCTCCTGGCTAAGATCCCGATCCAGCACTGCGTAACCAAGTCATAGATGAAGAAGACCTTTAAGTGTGTTCACAGATGGCTCCACAGCTGGTGGCTGAAACAGAATCATCCTCTGGATCAGGACCACCAGGACACATAAGCTCCACCAATCACTGAATCACACGTATAAGCATATTAGTACCAGCACATTTTATATTCTGGAATGTGCAATCACCTTCTGTGTAGAATAAATCAGAGGCAACAGTGATTATAGCCTCAACAGTCTAGGTCAGTGGTTTCCAGTGTATTGTCTGGGGGCGAAAAGTGACCTCCAGGGGCTTTCAAAGTGACCTGCAGCGCCTCTCCTGCCAGGGACATAGCAATGGGTGGTCCTGGGTGGGCATGGGCCCACCCAGTAGACTCGCCCGCCGCAGTGCTTGGAAGCAGTGTAAGCTTGCCCCCATGACTGCAGACCAGTCACGTGTGGAAGTGCTGTGGGCAGATGGATGGAGGTCAATTGCTCTCCACCCACACAGCTCCAGACCTAAGCAGTTGCTGCAGCCCTTGTGTGGCAGGGGCCAGGCTACCACTCTCCTTCCCATGCTCCAGTAATTAGGCAACCAGAGCATTGCTGGGATGCTTCCAGTCATCTGACCAGAAGCAGGCCTGGCCAGGCCTGCTTTAAAGAGTTAAGAACCTGGCGAAAAATCAGGGAGGGCTATGCCCCTGCCTCCCACTGACTGCAGAAGGGAGCCACTGCTTGGTGACCTAGCCAAAGTGCGTTGCCTCTGCACTAAAAGATGGGTACAGGCTCCTTGCTGCAGGGATCATGGCAAGCTAAACCATTTGGGTCCACAGGAGCTGGGATTCCTCCTGGACCCAGAGGGAAGAAAGCAGATTTCCTGTGCCCCAGCTGCAAAAGGGAGCCACTGCCTAGGGATCCAGGTGGTGTGCAAGGACTGCACCATGTGTGTGGTTTCCTTGCCACAGCTAGGGAGATGGGTGATCAGTGAGGAGGGAGGCAGCCTCCTCACTGACCTCCTGTCTGGTGGCAGCAGGGAAGGGAGCTTCTGGAGCAAACTGGAGGCCCTTCGGGGTTTGTAAAAATGATATCTATGACTCTCTAACCAAAAAGGTTGGGAACCACTGGTCTGGGTGATGGTTATTAAGTAGGGAGGGTTGCCAATTCCTCCTGTTCAATTTAAATTCACCTCCAGCTCCAGATTCTAATCTGATTTTCTGACCCATTTCATAGCAACAGAACTAATCTCCCCAAAATAATACCTCTCCCCCCTCACCCCTTGGAAAATTAGCAATTACAGCAAATAAGGATTTACTAGGTTAAACTATTTTTCTAACAGACATAATCACTGTTGCAGGGTATTTCTTATATAGTTAGAATATACATTTTAAAATGTTTAATGAATATAAAATTTTGCCCTTGCGGGGCATGTCTGCAAATGGATCTTGTTTGGAGCTTAATGTAAGTTATCAATCACTTGTTCATGAGCAAATGGTTTTCATATTAAAGGGAAAGAAACATTCTAATGTATTCATGCTATTATTGTTCCTTGGAAAAGATCCAGACCTGCAATAAACCAGTGATTGGAAATGCACAAAGTATTTTAATATCCTGATTATTTTGATTTAACTTCCTCTAATAGTTTAAACTGATACTGAATTTATTTAGAAGCCATTAAAGAAGTGGGTTGATGAGGGAGGAGTTGTTGGTTTTCAGTTTTTCCCTTCAACAGATCATAAACGCAGACTGAATTTAATCTCCTAATTATTCATTTTCCACATGCCAGAGAATGTTTGAAGGGGGAAAAAATAAAATAAAAAAGCCCTCCCAAATCATCACTCATGCTCAGCGATCATTTTAATTTCAGCCCCATTTTTGGAAAGTCATTAGGATGTTAATTCTTCTGTCTTTCACAGATGACAATCAGGCACCTTGACACGTCTGGTGTTAAATCAGGTTCGACAACAGTGTAAGTATCTGCTCAAAACTGCATCTTCTTCCTCACTTTGAATGAGAATGTTGGTGTTTATATCAAGTTCCAAAGAGATGGCTGTGTTAGTCTAGTCCAGCATAAAAAACAAGGAGTCTGGTGGCACTTTCAAAAACTAACAAAATTATTTATCTCAAGAGCTTTCATGGAAGAAAATCCCACTTTGTCAGATGCTTTAGAAGGCTTCAGGGTGTTTATACCTGCACTTTGTTCTTCTTTAGTAACTTTTGTCAGGGGCTTTTTAGATTCTTCCAGGCTTGAGTCACCTACATACTTTTCCAGATCCGGGCCTTAGAGACTCCAGATAGGATTGGGATCCATTGTGCAAGGCTGCATAGGAAAACCATAGTAATATACTCCCCCTGCCCTGAAGCATTCACAATCAAAGGGCAAATCATGACCCGACTCCAACACAGGGAACCACAGGGGTATAACCTCTCCGCCTCTGTGCCCTTTCATGAGCAACTTATATTGCTGGTAGCAGTGCAGAGATGTGAGAGGGAAATAATCTCTGTGGGGCTGATAGTCTCCTCAGTCACAAGAGAGTATGAGGGGTAGCGAGTGGCTGCAGCCAAGCCATCTTCCAACACATGTTGGCCAACATCATTGAGCTGGTAGTAATAAGACACCACTTATAGGGTTGACCTAGAGATTTTCCCTGCTGGAGCACTTGAGGCAGTCACAAGTGGAGCAAAGAATTTATTTGCCAAAAAAAAAAAATAGTTTCAAATCACGTTCAGAAAATATTTTTTACTGGTGGAGGAAAAACACAAGCAAGCAAGAGAAAGAGAAAAAATGATAAAGTCAAAACATTTCATTTTGATGCGAAAAATTCAACATTTCCCTTTGAAATGTTTCCTTTAGAAATGTCACTAGCTTTATTAAATAAAAAAGACTGAAAATAAAACATAAGAAACTGGGGGGGAGCTGTTTTCAAGTGAATGAAATGTTTAGTTTGACCCTACATGGATTTCTGTTGCTGTTTTTTGTTTTGGTGAGAAGAAACAAAACAGCATCACAAAACATTTGGGAGCAACCTGAAACTCGTGTGTGTGTGTGTGTGTGTGTTGTTCAGTTTGGCCACTTAACTGAAAAGTCAATTCTTGATTGAGCTTCAACCCTCATCTGATCCCTATCTGCTGCTGGTTTAACACAGCTACTCCTCCTTCAGTTAGGACTCATGACAATGACACAGTTGGACCCATAATAGCTGAAACAGATTAAGGATGGATGAAACAAGTACTCTTATACCCATTTTAGAGTCTGAGTTGAGGCACAGAGAAATTAGAGTATATCTCCATTGCCCCACAGTTTGGACTAGGGGGTGTGGTAAACAGAAGTGCACAACCAGATACTCCACTGTATTTTCCCACGTGGATGCTGCATTTGGGAAGTAAATGGTTCTTAGAGTGATCTAAAGGCTCCTACTTCACATTAATGTAGTCCTCTCAAACACAACTATACTAACGTGAAGAATCTTTCACTTTTGTGCCTGCTGCAGCCACAGTGGGGAGCTACAGCCCAGTACTTTGGCGTGTGCTGCTACCCGCACCCCTGTACTCCAAACAAAGGGGCAGCAGAGACAAGGCCTGGGAGACTTGCCCAAGATCACAAAGGAAATTTGTGTCAGACTTCATAATTAAACCCCTATTGCCTGATTTCCAGTATGCTCCCTTATCCACAAGACACTCCTCTGGAAAGATCTACTATCATACCGCTCTGAGTTGTGTTAGCCAAATGATGAATTAATTTATTTGCATTGTGGTGGAAGCTAGGAGTGTGAGTCATGGCCCAGGAGCTCACTAAGCTGGGCACTGTACAGATATTCATTTGAAAGACAATCCCTTCACTAAAGAGTTCATAATCTAATTTAGTCATCCCTATCCCTTGTAGTTGTAGAGAACATGTCCCAGAAGGATGCAATGAACATCATGGAGCCTGATTCACTACACTCTTATTCCACTTCCAACAAAATCTTTGGACTGAACTTGGCATACAATCACAGTAACACAGAATTGATGGAGTCCCATGTGAGTAGAGTGGGGAATTTCTGACCTGGAATCATTTCCCAAATACCGTGACTTGCAGAGATCTTCCTTCCAGTGATGAGCACCCACAAACACTGTGTTACTCGTTTTATAATTTCTCAATTAGGCTTCCAAGTGGCTTGACAGAACCCTGCTCAGAAAATTAATTTTGGAGTGCTAATTTGGCAGAATATTTTTATGTGTAACATTAACTCATTACATTAATTTTGACAGCCATTAGTTTTTAAGATTTCTGACCAGAACTCTGAAGTGACTTTGGGAAATAGATTGGACAGTTACAGATTATTAGAATCATGAGACTTTGCTCAGTTGTGACTGAACAAGTAAAGCTTTTCATGTCATTCTAGGGGTGATTATGAAACTCTTTCTTAAAGCAATTGGGCCAGGGAGATCCTGTTTTAGTCTTGGTATCTAATTTTCATTGCCTTGCTTCTTATGTAACCATTTACAACACACTAAAATGAGTGCTAGGGATAAAATGTGACCCTTAATTTTCAGTATGGGGAAAGAGGGGTTGTTTTTTTTTTCTGTCAGTGGTTAAATGTAATACTTGTGATATTACAAGGAATCTCGTCTAGGGGTTTCAGTTAGAGCTGGCTGACAAATGAAATTTTTATCCCATGGAAAATTGTGACTTTTGGAAAATAATGAACCCAGAATTAGGATGCAATGTCAAAAACTCTGTTTTTCTTTTCTTGTGGAAACAAAGTCCAAAACGGAAACTGAAATAGATTTTTTTTCTCTTACTCCCAGCTGTATAATTCTTCAGGGAGCTGCTTTCTTGGCTTCTTGGTTCCTCAAGCAGCTAGTACCCCAGGAAGTGGGCAAGCCTGGGAAACATCTACTCCAGCAGGTAGAGAGTCTGGCTTGGCACGAAACCACCCCAGCCAGACAAGCTGTCCAGCCTGCCTGACTACCTGATTTCCATCAAAAGTTTTGATAGAATCAGCATGCTCCTGCAGAACATTTTAGTTCCATCTAATCAGTATTTTCTGACAGAAAAGTGGACTGTCAGAAAACTTCAGCCAATTGGTCTACTTAAAACACAGGTTTCTGAATCAGCATTCCTTATCTAGCTTCTCTCAGCTAAAGTGATTTAACATCGTCTACAATTATTGACTTAACTTCTCTGATCTTAAGTGATTCATCTATCTCATCATCCTCTCTGATCCAAAGAATAATGAAGGGGGTGCGATAATACCTTTTATTGGTCCTTTAAGGCTACAAAACCTTTGCAAATATTCTCTGGTCTAAGGTCATCTAACATCATCTAGCTCTCTATGGTCTTTAAGGTGCTGCTTGATAAGGCCCTGGCTGGGATGGTTTAGTAGGGATTGGTCCTACTTTGAGCAGGCTGTAGGACTAGATCAGCGGGTTTCAAACTATGGTGTGGGACCTGATACTGGGTCGCAGACCCTCAGGTGCTGGGTTGCAGCACCCCCTGCTGGTGCCACCAAAAGACTGGAATGCATTGTGCAAAGATGTAATTGTTGGGTCACAGGCATAAGTGATCTTTTTTCAACCAGGTCCTGAAGAAAAAGTTTGAAAACCACTGGACTAGATGATCTCCTAAAGTACCTTCCAATCCTAATCTTCTAGGATTCCATGATTTATAAAGCTTCAATCAACTTGGTAACCAAGTAACAAATTTCCAATGTGACCATTGATCGGAGAAGTCAGTTCATGTGCCGATGGTTCTGTTTACCCATCTGTAGCATTGCCTTCCAATGACCAGTTCTTATAGCCCTGCACACTGTCACATGTGATCACCTCTCTCTTTCAGCTGTCTCCTTCAGCTCTATTGCATTATAGCTGGGCTTCAACATTCACCAAAATCGCCTGTTGAGGTGAATCATTTAGAGCCTAGTACAAAGCCCACTGAAGTCCGTGGAAAGACTCCCATTGACTTCAGTGCGCTTTGAAACGGGGGATTCATTGGGGATTATTTGGAGGATAAGAGGTGCAACCTTATTCCACTTCTGTGACTCATTGACAGCTCTAACCCCATGCCCCTGACCTACACAGAAATGATGCTAGTACCTAAGTTAGGTTGGCTTAGCTGGAAAAGCTGAAGGAACATATCCAGACACCGGACACAGTGCTTCAGATCTTGGTGAGTTATTGATCATATTGTTACAGGTACCGAGGTGAAATCATGACCCCATCGAAGTTAAAGTCAGTTTTGCCATTGACTTCAAAAGCACAAGGATTTTCCATTTTTTTCCCAATGGTGTAAAGAATCCTGGAACTCATTTGTACTGAAGTAAATGTCTGCATCTCTCTGTCATGTTTGCACTAGTGATGACATTAACCTGCTTGCAAAACTAAACAGAGGTGGTTTTCTGAACCTAGGAATGAGAAAAGAATGTTACCAGCCAAATAAAGCAAACAATGGTGCATGAACTGCTGCCCTCTTTTGGTTATATTCGTCAGGCCAAGTATTTTAGATGTCTTAATGAATTTTCTAGTAGTCTTTTCCCATTCGGCTAACATCTGTGCTTGCAGAGATTAAACAAAAAGCTATTTTAAAATCATTTTGCTGGCACTGCTGAGGTTGTCTGTTAGTCCAGCAAATGTATTATTTAATGAGCCGTTTGTATTAATATTTTTCTGCTAAGAATAGGACAAAAAAACCTGAATCTGTCCATTAGCTGGATTCCCTCCACCCCTTTTACCATTGTTAAAATCCTGCACACTGTCAGATAGAGTGTTCTTTTGAAATTTTGGTATTGTTGCAGAAAGTGTAAACTTTGCTACTATGACACTTTTATGAGACCAGACTAAAAAAAAAAGGCGGAGTAAGAGAAAAAATGTGCATACATGAAACAGAAAATAATTATTAGAAATTTTTGACTGTTACAAAGAATAACCAGTAATTAATTTGAGTCTTCAACATGAGGTCCTGTCTAATGCTTATTGAAGTTAATGGAAGAACTCACATTGACTCCAGTAGACTTGAGATCCGAGCAATAGGTCCTGATCTTCAGTTGTAGTAAACTGGCAGATCTCTAGTGCCCTTTGCAGTCTCATATGTCAAGGGAAACAAACAAGGAGTTTGGTGGTATTCATAAGACTAAAAAAATTTATTTATCATGCGATTTTGCAGGAAGGAATCCCACTTTGTCAGATGCTTGAAGATGGGGAACTTACAGCAGTATATATATATATATATATATGTGTCAAGGTGTATGTCCACACGTCTCTTTTATCTCAAAATAACACTGGTTATTTCAAAATAAAAGAGATTAGGTCCACATGACATATGCTTATTTCAAAATAGCTATGTCTACACTATAGAAGCTAAGTCAACTTTAGTAAATCGACTTAATAAAGTCTACTTAAAGTCAACTTTAAGTAGAAAAACAACAAGGAGTTGTGTGGCAATTTAAGACTAACAGTTAGCCTTAAAGTGCCACACAACTCCTTGTTGTTTTTTTACTGGACTAGACTAACACGGCTATCCCTTTTGAAACTTTAAGTAGACCTTATTAAGTCAACTTAGTGAGTACACACTACATTAAGTCGACTTTATAAAGTCGACTTTAAATGGGTGTCCTCGCTTAATTCAACTTAATAAACTCGAATTAATGGTCTCAGTGCACTAAGTCGACTTTATTAAGTTAACTTAGTTAGTCCACATTGCCGTAAGTCGACTTAATAAAGTCGACTTAACAGTAAAGTTAACTTTATAAGTGGACCTTATAAAGTTGACTTTACTGGACCCTAAAGTCAACTTTATTGCCCTGCAGTGTAGACTGGGCTCTGTTTAAGTCGACTAAAGGGCCCTTAAGTCAACTTAAACACATAGGGTAGACGTACCCAATGACAGGCTCCATCATTTCAAAATAAGAGCATGTCATTTTGAAATAGCTTAAACCTCCTTTAAATTGAAATGGCTGTTATTTTGAAATAATGTCGTTCGGACATTTTATTTTGAAATAACCATTATTTCGAAATAACACTTTTGCCATTCTCCTTCTCAGGGTGCCTTCTTTTTAACCTATATTGGGTGGGGGCATGGCCCAGGGAGGGGCCATGTTGCCACACCTCCCATGGTGCCCCTCTCCTAAAGCGAAATAGCAAGTCCTGTGTTTGAACATGCTCTTTTGCTTTGAGCTTTTCCCTTAATTCGAATTAATATTTTTCTTAGTTCGAATTAACTTATTTCAAAATAACGATGTACGTGTGGACATAGCCAAGGGAATTACCCTGGCCCATAGTGCATAGAACCCTGGATGTATGTATCATGACTCCTCTTATGTCACTAGAAGATGTGCACATTGATTGGAGGATGTACATGGCTCTTTTTAGAGGTTGATTTTCCTTCAAGAAGCTCATGAGGGATCTGCACTGAAAGACCTTTGCCAATGTGCTAATTATGTAAGATTAACACTAAAGCACAGGATAAATCAGTGATCAGAAAAAAAAAAGGGATTTCTTTTTAATCCTAATTTTCAAATTAAGGAAGCAACAGAGACAAGGAATGTTTGCAAGATGCATGGTCTTCCTTTGACCCTCTTACTTTGTAGAAGGTCTGGGTTTGGAGCCAATCTCTGATCAGAGACAGAAAGTTCTTGTCAGGATGTTCATCAAAAAACGTGATTCATGATAATGAAGAAATGGCGGAAAGGAAGCCTTGGTGGGTGGCTAGACCACTGGCTGGGGAAACCAAGGTTCAGTTCTGCTGTCTTCCACGGACTCCCTGGATGACCATCGGCAGATCATTTAGCCTCTTTGTGAAATGGGGATAATAGCACATCCCAGTTTCGTATGAGTGTTGTGAAGATCAACATATTAAGTTTGTGATGCGGTCAGCTATTGATATCATTCTCTATAAGAGGTAGCATGGACTAGTCATCGAGCAGAGAAGTGGATGACTGGGTTCCATTTTATGGAGAGCACTCACACAAAATGTTTCTGTAAAGATCATGTTGGCATGTGCAAGTGTGTGTTTGTTGTAGGCCTGAATATATCCGCATTCAGGACATGGTTCAGTCTGGTTGCAATCTTAGACCCAAATTCCACCTTCATGAGCACATGGACAGCTGTTATTTCTATCAAGGAGAGTCTGATGCATGCATCCAAGGACAGAGATTCACTTTTTGGAATCTGAGTCTTTTACCCAGTGTGTCTTAAGCAGGATGCAGGGCTACCTTCCCTGTTTTGAGCCAGGGTATCACTTACATCCAAGTGTGTGAGAGGACAAACTGGACACGTCAGTGAGTGGCACTGGGCAGAGTTATGTGACCTGTATGCATTGAATTCAGATGTGAAGCAGGTTCTACAGCGCTATGTATCTCACTCCGTAATGACCTCCTGCATGTGAGTGCTCAGCAGAAAGTCTTAGGCATTCTGAAAAGCACAGTGTTAAAACCAAGCACAGTTTGCCCAGACAGCTGGCTGTGTACAAACCTAGCTACAGCCTGAGAATGGTTTCTGCAGCTTATTAAGTTTTATGTTTTTGGCGGTCCCTCTGTCTGTTTCCAGGACATTGGCTTGGTGCAGATGATCACATCTCCCTAGTTGTCTGATCTCAGAAGGCCTCTCACTTGCTGATAGTGAATGGAATTACTCTTACTTCTTGACACACTGCTGGGTGTCACCCTTGTCTTTGGATTTCAGCCACTGCTGATAACATGGCCAAGGAGTCAATCCACATAACCGTCTTCTGAAATGCAACATGGCTTTCTTTATGGATACCTCAATGGGGTACAGGGATACTGCAACAGAATCTCATTTCAAAAGCCAAAGTCCTAAGGATCGGCAACATGCGCTGAACAAATTCTTATAATTTTGAATGGGGTATGAATTTCAATCTAATTAATGAGCCTCTGAGTTAGACTAATGACCACTTTAACCACCCAGCTATAATTTAGCAGACCTCACAGTTTACTGAGTGACACAGATTCTCCCTTTTTTCATGGTTCCTATTGTATTCCATTGCGGGCTTTGTACAGGCACCATGAGTCCAGAGCATTACAAAGTAGGACCGTTTGGCAGTCCACAGAAGTGTCCTGTGGTGCCTCATGGTTCACCCAAGTCAATAAAGGTTGTAACAGGCATCAGTTTCTTCTCATAGCTGCCTGAGATAAGTTGCAGCTTCTAGTCTTTGCGCCTTCTGATTCACTTTCTAAAACTTTGCAAAACTATCTTTGGTTTTGTCTGTAGTTTAGATTTCTTGTTTGTTCTACATTTATTTATTCATGTATTGATTGATTCTTC
Organism: Podocnemis expansa; assembly: GCA_007922195.1. Taxonomy (NCBI): domain Eukaryota; kingdom Metazoa; phylum Chordata; order Testudines; family Podocnemididae; genus Podocnemis; species Podocnemis expansa. Next base: position 11,533,809 of record ML682056.1, on the reverse strand, counting down.
CTCCATATGAGCTTCAGGACTTGGGATGCTGCCTCAGCAGTGCTTCCCGCCATATGAAAACCCTCCCCCCATCTCCAGTACCCTGGTCCTGGATTGCATCAAAGATCCTGAAGCTCAAAATCTGTTCTTCCTGCCCTTGCTAATTTACCATCAGCAACAAGAATCAATACTGTGTGTACTGTTTGGGCGACATCCACATCTGATCCAAATGCCAGACCTGCCCTCTCCTTTCCTGCTCTTAATGGGAGATCCAGACTCTCTACCTCAGAAAACACCATAAGTAGACTGCCATGAGGTTGATGTTGGACCTTGACAGAGAACACTCCCCCACCCAGTACCTGGGTCTGAACCTGCGAAAAGCACCCCTCCTGCAATGGAAGCCCCATAAGGCTCTGACGGAAACAGCGCTAAAACCCTTGCATCAAGGCCTAGCCATGAACCAAGAAGGCATATGCATAAGCATGAAAATAAGTTTTGCTCCAAGTTCAAGAAGGTCTCAGTACCATCTGCAAGTTTCAACCACAAAGGATATATGTGGCTCAATTCCTGCAAGGCCAAAAATGACTACACTGATTGCTGGATCTGCCACTCTGTCTGTGTCCAGCAAACCATCGGTACCCAGACAGATGGAGTTCCCAACACTGACTCATCCAGTGGAACCAGTGATCCCTGGGAGACTCAGATGTTCCCCCACATGTTATTTGCACTGGAGAAACTACAATCCCCATGGTCACTGATCCAATCACCAAGCTGAAGGGACCCTTCAGACATTATGCCCCTGCTGCCTCCTGTTCTGATGGTTCTGAGAGCACTGTCATTTGGTGATGCTTCTGATTCTTCAGATTTTGATGATAGCCCCCTTCTGGCCTCACCAATTTTGGCTCCTGCTTCTCCTTTGCTCATTGAAGGAACCTCTCCTCGCATGTTGATCATCACCTGAGCTATTAACACAGTGCAACAGCAGACTCAGACACCCCAACCAACACAGTATTCACCTACCAGCCTGGTTTTTGGATGAACACCTCCACTAGCACAAAAATGGTCTCTGTCATCGTGCAGAATCCTCTCAAGAAGCAGAGTGTAGTCCATAAGATGCTTATATCAAGCCTGGTGGATGCATTTCAGGCCCTGGGCTATCCAGGAAGACCTTGTCCATAAAGCAGTAGGCATTCCACTAATCCTGAAATACTTCCTTTATCTAAAGGAATCAAGACTGGCCCTCTGGTCCACTGACTTGCATGCAGCATCCATTAGTGTCATTTACCTATCAGGGGACAGTCATTCAATCTTTAACTGCCCATTAACTGAATGATTCTGGAATGACCTCATATGAGAGTACCCTTCTATTCAGCCTATAGTCCTCCACTGGGACCCTAACTAGTCCTTCCCACACTGATGACAACCCCCTGTGAACCTATGGCCTCATGCTCACTGTCTTTCCTTTTTATAAAAATCACTTTTCTTATTAGCATTATTTCCACTAGGACAATCGGTGAAGTATAAACCAAGATAGCTATCCCCCCATCCCTTCACCATTTTACATAAAAATAAGATCTTGCTAAAACCACACCCCAGGTTCCTACCCAAGGGTGTTGCCTAGTTCCACCTCAGTCAACCCACATGTCCATCTATATCTTCTTCTCCAAACATCACACATCCACGCCTTCACTCACTGCAAGTTTGAACGTCATTGGCCTTTTACCTTTAACAAATAGTCCTTTCAGAAATCACGCAGGCTTTTCATTGCCGTAACAGAGAGAATAAAAGGAGAATCATTTCCACTCAAGTGGGTCTCAGGGTGCATTATGCACGGCTGTCAATTATTTTATTCCAAATCTGTCCTCCCTCCCCTCAGCTATGGAGTCAACAGTTCTGCTGCAGGGAAGGAACTGGAGATGCCAGTGGCCCACTGTGCCCTTCATCACCTCAGGCAAAATGATGAGACACCACAGGGCACTTTTTTGAACCATCAAACAGTACTACTTTGAAAAGCTCCAGGTCTGAGCACATGGCATAGACCTTGGTGGAGTACAGGTAGGGACCACACATCTCAAAGAACCTACAGATAAAAAGAAAGTAACGTTGTTTTTCAGAAGTAAGGACCATTCTAAGTACATTTGGCAGCTGCTGTCCTCGAGCCTTTTCAGCGTCCTGGCAGGATCAAACCTGTTCAAGGAGGATTCTTTATATAATTCTTAAGCTTTCACATCGACTTTCTACAGCTCACTCAATGTTATATAATAATGTATGAAACTCTCTCTTCCTCATTCCCACGGGGAAATGCATGATTCAACATGCCTGGGCCAGTGACTCATTTACCTTCCATTTTGTTGTCGTGACAGAATAGCTTAATTAGATACAAACTTTTTTTAAAAAAATGAAGTGTTAGATTAGAAAAGTTCTTGTATAAAAGTGCAGAGTCTTCCCCTGTACAGGGCTTGCTTCACTGGTTTTTTTTACTCTTGAGTTGCTTAAATGACAACTTACTGCAGCATGATTTTCTTACTCAGTGAAGTGATTAAAACAATATCACTCTGGAGATTTACTGTTTGTCGGCACATATCACCATGACCGTAGTGACTGCTTCCAAAGCAAGGACAGAGCTCTGGTGTGTAGCCAAATCAACAGGGAGAGCTTTATTCCTCTTTGGATGCAGGAAACTTGTTTTCTTTCTCAGGCACAATGAGTTTTCTTGCCTGAAGATGCAGACTTATGCCGTAGGCAAAGGATAAAAGAAATGAATTATGGACTAGAATCTTACACTACCACCCAAAATAAAGAATGCATAATGAAGGGTGATATTTGGAGTATGTAGGTATGGTCTGGGGTAGGGATTCTCAATGTGTGAGCAGAGGTCTTCCAGCGGTATATCAGTTCATCTGGGCATTTGCCTAGTTTTACAACTGGCTACACAAAAGGAATTAGCAAAGTCATAAAAACTAAAATTTCATACAGTTACTTGATATTCTGTTTGATTTAATTTGTAATTATATGGTAAGATGAGAAGGAAAGCAAACATGCCAGTAATAGTGTCTTATGACACGAGTATATTTTTTTTGTTGATTTTGCGAGCAAATAGATTTTAAGTGAAGTTAAATTTGGGGTATGCTGTATGAAGCAAACTGCTGAAAAGGGTACAGTAGTCTGTAAAGGTTGAGAGCCACTAGTCTAGGAAATGGATTCTCAAGTGAAATGAGTTCTCAGTTATCTCAGTAGAAGAAGAAAAGAAAGGAAAGATGAGAAATTGGCAAATTGTGTTGACTTTAGGAAAAGTCTAGAAAACAACAAACTGTGTTTCATGAATCCTTGATGACCCATCCATTGATGGTCCATGGAACAGTTGCAGGTGATCAAAATACTGTTCAAGACCCTGCTGTCATTTCCCAAATGCTTCAGTGATCACTCAACCTCAAATAAAACCAATCACCTCTCTGCACCTTGTCTAGCTGCTACCTGTCTGGTGTCTCCTAAAATTGTTTTAGTTTGAGCTAAGCAAAGCCTAGTTCAAACTAGTTAGTTCAGCTGGTTAGTTTGAGCTAAGTGCTTAGTTCAAACTAATTTGCATAGTTAGTTTGAACTAGCCCAGTGGAGACATGCTAGTTTGAAGTAAATAAGTTCGAACTAAGCATGTTTTTTTTTTAAAATTCGAAGTAACTTTTAGTTTGAACTAGCCACACTTTTTTCATTCAAAATTCACTTTTTAGTTTGAACTAAAAAAGCAGTTAGTTCAAACTAAGTTAGTTCAAATTAAAATATATCTATATATGTGCTTAGTTCAAACTAACTTTCAAACTACTTAGTTCAGACTACCCAAGTCTTAACGAAGATTTTTGGTGTAGACATAGCTGGACAGCTCATTGAATCACAGACATTATCCACAATGTGAAAAAACTGAAGATCCACTGCTCCAGGGATCAAATAGAGATTCTGGAATTTTAGTCCCATTACTGGAACTTATTCCCACTGTGACATAGAGCAAATCATTCTCCTGTTCACAGTTACCCCATCTTTACGTCTTTGGAGGAGGAAGATGCTATGTATATTCAGTGTTTGGTAATAGTGTGATAACTAGAGGTGACCACAGATGAGCATCACATTTGAGTCAGATTGGCTCTAGATCTGTATCTCAACTTTGCTGGTCCGAGGTGTCACCATGAGTTGACTCTGCACTTTTGATATGAACACTGAGAAAGCCTGCACAGGGAGCTGACTGGAGCTCTTATGATGAACTGCTGCCTAGGAGTGATCAGGGCTGGGATTGATTGTAATAGCAGTTTAACTCCATTTCCTTCCAGTGTACGGTAGTGCATGGATTCCTGAGCCGAAGGCATGAGGCGCCTCTCTCTCTGCCTAACAGGGATGGACAGTGGCCTATTTTTCTGCTATAACTTAGACTCATGGTATAAAAAACATGGAGAAACAGTGCAAGAATGTAAATAGAACCTTTATGGCTCCAGACACTGCCTTTTGAGCTACTTCTCCCCTCTCCTTAGAGCTCCAGTGTCTCCTAGGAGGTGTAATTTTTGCTCTTCATGGATGACCTTTGGAGTGGCCATTGAGTAGGCCACCGGCTGACTTTGCTATCAGTATCTACAACTTTACCAGTGCTGGACTTGGAACATACAGGAGCAGGTGAACTCTTAGTAGACACCTGTAAACACAGATATAACTGTGTAAAGTGTGGCTTTGAAATAATCCTTCCATGGATTTTCCCCCCATTGTTAAGCTAAAAAAAAAAGTCCTGTTATGTAGTTGCCTTTTAAATGGAAACCTAGAGAAGCCTCCATAGCCATCATATCTTCTCAGGGGACTCAGCCCTTTTGCTTCATTGTAATAGCATATGTGCTGGTGAGCCAAGCCATTGCTCATCATTAGCTTGTTGGATAGGAAATTGAATGCAAGATTCTCTTGTACTGTCTCGGGGGATTATATAGAACTTTTCTAATAGTTCACTTTCTGTCTGATACAAAGCTGTGCATTTGAGGACTAGACAACACTCAGGGCTCTCCATCACTTTAAATCCTTAACTGGGATTTGATGTCTTTTCAAAAGAGACGTTCTTGCTCAACAAGGCATTTCAGAGCTGGATGCACTATAGTTCTTGGGGCTGGGCCATGAGCATAATGGTTGAAAAGATATGAATCTGTAATAGGCTATAGAAAGTTCCTGCCTTTGGGTCTCATTTTGAATATGGACCCTAACGTTAAAACCCCAAGTGAACTGATTGGCTGATCTTTAGAAAATGAGCAGTTACTCTCACCCAGATTCCTGTTTACTTCCATGTGGAGCCCCAGGTCTCCAGGGTACCAGTTGGTTGCCATGAACAATGGCTCAGCAGGAAGTGAGTGACTGAATGAATGCTCCCAGGGGAAGTCTTCACCATTGCATGCACGCAGAATTGTGCCCCCCCCCAATTGCTCTGCTTCTGTACAGAAAATGAAAGGGAAGCAAAGGGAAGTTGCATGGTGTAGGCATAGTTTGGAGGGCCGTTACCTCCCCAAACAGAGGTAAGTCATGAGAGGTGAACATGGGGGGTGTTGCATGTCCCTCCCCCCATTTCTGCAATTGCAGGGTGCCACTTGGCTCTGAACACTGCTGCCCATCCTTGGTGCTGGTTGTGCTCCGTGTTTGTGTGGTGGGAGCCAACCGGTTTTCTGAACTACAGTGAATGCCTGGGGGAGCAGATGAAATGGGAGAAGCAGGTGAGGTGAAGAGGCAGTGGGAAGGAAGGGGATGGGATAGGGAAAGCAGAGGAGGCTGTAGGAGGGAAGGAGGGGTATGGGGCAGGAAAGTGTGGGGGAGGAAGGGGAGAGGTATAGGTCATAAAAAAGTTGGCTAAAGAAACATCTGTGGCTCCCCTGTTAAGCAGGTTCATTGACACCCCTCACCCTGACAAGCCCCCACTCTTCTGAGCTGAACCAGCTACATCTGAGCCCTTCGCTGTAACAGGCCCCACTTCCAAGCACTGAGACCCCCCCTTGAGACCCTCTCACCAAGACCCTCCCCCCCTGAACCTTGGTCACATTCCCCTGGGCTTTTCCACAGAATCCCATTACCCCCCTCCCAACAAGCCTCTTGGCATTCAGATCCTCCGCTGAGATGCCCATATCCCGATTGCCCCACACAAAGAACCATTTCACCCCACATCTGGAAGTCCCTCACACTAAGCCACTCTACACTTTGAACCTGCTGGGCTGAGCCTGCCTGCTCACACCTGTTGTGCCTGGAACAGTGGGCAGGCGTGTTTCTGGGATAGGTCCAGTCCTTCTGCTATGTCAGGGTCAGCTGCATCTCATTGCCAAGGCCTGAGCTGCAAGATGATCTCTCACCTCGAGGCAGCCAGTGACCTGTGTTCCCTCATGCCAAGCTGGTATCTCCACATTTTGTTTATGATGAACAAAATCTGCAGAGTTTTAAAATATTGTGTGCAATGTTTTAGTTTATTGGAATAGAATTCTTTTTTTTTTTTCATGCAGGATTTCCTCAGGAATAAATGACCCTAACCATTCCAAGTCAAAATTCAGATTTATTGGTCTGATGTGGAAAAAACTTGCCCCATTTGGGTTCATACAGTACAGAAAAATGGAGAATGCCAGCCTCCAGGGCTGTCAAGCTAGCAACTTTTAGTTAAAAATTTAAAGGAATGTTACTTTCCCAGCCAGGAGGGTCAGGAACATTTCCCCAGATGACATTGTAATGCCATTCAACCATGACTCCCTGGGGAGGAAGAAACAAATCCTGAATAAAATATTTAATTTGAAATTAGTTAAGTGGTTATTTGGCTGAAAGGGATTTGACAAACAAGATCTACTTATGAGGCTTCAAGTGAAGGAAATATTCAGTTGAATTTAATTAGCAATGGGATTTTACACTGGCTTGCATCCAGTAGTAACCTGCAGGTATCTCTAATGCTAATTAAAATGTCTTCCAGTTCATAATGATACTCATCATAAAGTTTGTAAAATGCAGATTTCTAAAGAAACGTGCAAAAGCTTGTGCACAGTATTCCCAAATCTCTTTCTTGGAGACTCACAGCAACATGCTGACTACACACATACATTTTGTTACGCGTGCTGGTCATGATCAGTTTGTTTAAAAAGCTAAAGATATTCATGCTCTGTGGTTTTACACTTGGCAGAATGGCTGCATGGAAGACAGCTTGTCTGGAAATGATATTTTTCTTCCTGTAAAATATTTCACTAAGGAGAGGTTTTCTGGGTTTGTTTTCTACCAGAGGAAGATTTGCATGAAAGAGTTCAGGATTTTGTAAAAGCAAAAAACTAAAAATATTTAGCTGCCAAAAATTTAAAAATAAAAAGAAACCTCATAGACTTTAAGGTCAGAAGGGACCAATATGATCATCTAGTCTGACCTCCTGCACACTGCAGGCCACAAAACCTCACCCACCCACACCTGCAATGAACCTCAAACCCATAACTGAGCTATTAAAGTTCTCAAATCATGATTTAAAGACTCTATACAGAGAATCAACAGGCAAGTGAGCCATGCCTAATGCTCCAGAGGAAGGCAAAAAAACCACCAGCACCCAAGCCAATTTGCCCTGGGGAAAAATTCCTTCCCAACCCCAAATATGGCGATCAGTTAAACCCTGAGCATGAGGGCAACTCCACAACAGCCAGTCAAGAGGAACTTGATTGATTGATTGATTGAACTTCTCTGTAATAACTCAGAACCCACTCAATCAACTGCTCCTTCCTAGGTTACTATCATATCCATCACCAGTAGGAAAAGACAGACAATGGCCAAGCTACACTGTCCATCATATCATTCCCTCCATAAACTTATCAAGCTCGGTTCTGAAGGCACCTAAGGCTTTTGTCCCCACCACTTCCCTTGGTAGACTATTCCAGAACTTTACTCCTCTGATGGTTAGGGATCTGCATCTAAATTCAAGCCTAAATTTTCTGAAGGACAGTTTGTATCCATTTGTTCTTGTGTCCACATTGGTGCTGTATTCAAATAATTCCTCTCCCTCCCTTGTATTTATCCCTCTAATGTATTTATAAAGAGCAATCCTATCTCCTCTCAGCCTTTGTTTGGTCAGACTAAACAAACCAAGCTCTTTAAGTCATCTCTCATAGGGAAGATTTTCCATTCCATGAATCAGCCTTGCAGCCCTTCTTTGCACCAGTTCCAGTTTGACTTCATCTTTCTTAAACATGGGTGACCAGAACTGTACACAATACTCCAAGTGAGGTCGCACCAGCGCCTTGTATAACAGCACTAACACCTCCCCATCTCTACTGGAAATACCCCTTCTGATGCACCCTAGGACCGCATTAGCTTTTTTCACTGCCACATTGCATTGGCTACTTATTGTCATTCTGTGATCAACCAGTACGCCCAGGTCCTTCTCCTCCCCCGTCACTTCCAGCTTATGCATTCCCAACTTAGAAGAAAAAACCTGTTATTTGTCCCTACGTGCATGACCTTGCCCTTCCCATTGTTGAATTTCATCCTATTTCTAATGCTCCACTTTACAAGGTCATCCAAATCATTCTGTATGCTATCCCAATCCTCCTCCCTATTGGCAATACCTCTTGACTTGGTGTCATCTGCAAACTTAATTAGCACATTCCCACTTTTTGTGCCAAGGTCAGTAACAAAAAGGTTGAATAAGATGGGTCCCACGACCGATCCTTGGAGAACTCCACCAGTAACCTCTTTCCAGCTAGATAGTTCACCTTTCACTATGACCCTCTGTAGTCTCCCCTGTAACCAGGTTTTTATCCACCTTTCTATTTTCATATTAATCCCTATCTTCCCCAATTTAACTAATAATTCCCTGTGTGGAACTGTATCAAATGCCTTGCTGAAATCTAAATTAGGTTCACTGCATTCCCTTTATCCAAAAAAAATCTGTTATCTTCGCAAAAAAGGAGATCAGGTTGGTCAGGCATGATCTATCTTTTGTAAAGCCGTGTTGTATTTTATCACAGTTACCATTTTCCTCAATATCCTTAAGTACTTCCTCCTGCAAAATTTTCTCCAAGACCTTGCATACTGCTGAGGTCAAACTAACAGGCCTGTAGTTACCTGGATCACTTTTACTCCCTTTCTTGAAAATAGGGACCACATTAGCAAGTCTTCAGTCATAAGGTACAACCCCTGTGTTCACCAAAACTTTAAAAGTCCTTGCTAAAGGGCTGGCAATTTCATGTGCAAGTTTCTTCGATATTCTTGAATGAAGATTATCTGGACCCCCTGATTTAGTTCCATTAAGCAGCTGAAGCTTGGCTTCCACCTCAGATATAGTAATTTCCAATTCTACATTCTCATTCCCATTAGCTGCCCTGCCTCTGCCCCCAATCTCAACATCACCCGCATTAAAGACAGAGGCAAAGTACTTACTTAGATATTCAGCCATGCCTAGATTATCCTTGATGTCTACCCCATCCTCAGTGTATAGTGGTCCAACCTCCTCCTTCTGTGTTTTCTTTCTATTTATATGGCTGAAGAACCTTTTACTATTGGTTTTGATTCCCTTTGCAAGGTCTAATTCTGCTTGGCCTTTGGCCTTCCTCACTTGCTCCCTACATGCTCTGACCTCTAAAAGGTAGTCCTCCTTTCCTATCCAGCCCAACTTCCACTCCTTGTAGGCCTTGTGTTTCCTCCTAATCGCCTGTTCAAGATGTACATTCATCCAGCTTGGTTTAGAACCCATGCCTGAAAATGTTTTCCTCTTCTTTGAAATGCAGGCTTCAGATAGTTCCTGCAGCTTTGTCTTGAAGCAGTTCCAAGCATCCTCAATGTTCATATCCATGAATTCTTTGGTCCAGTCCACTTCCCTAGCTAATTCCCCTAATTTTTTGAAGTTAGCCCTTTTGAAGTCAAAGACTCTGGTCACAGATGTATTTTTGTTTACCCTTCCATTCAGTTTAAATTGGATTAGCTCATGATCACTAGAGCCTAGGTTGTCCCTTACAACTAATTCCTCTATGAGGTCCTCACTACTGACTAACACCAAATCTAAGATTGTGTCTCCTCTAGTTGGTTTGGAAACCGCTTGATGAAGAAATTCATCTGCTATCACCTCCAAGAAAATCTGGGCCCTTTTACTGCTGCTAGCGCATATCCTCTGGTCTCTATCTGGGAAGTTAAAATCTCCCATAATGACACAGTTTCCAGTAGTGTTTACTTCCTTAAAGGCCTTAAAGAGTTCTCTATCCATGTCCAAATCAGATCCCAGCAGAATGTTACATACCGCAAGCACTAATCCAGAAGAAACTCTAGTAGCTTTCTTCTCCAATGTGATTTTGAGCCAGATAGACTCTGTGCTGCTAATTTCATCACTCTGAATTTCTTTGCAGTCTATTGCATCATTGATATACAATGCCACACTGCCACCTTTGCCATTACATCTGTCTTTCCTAAAGAGCACATAGCCTTTAATGCCTATACACCAGTCGTGACTGCTATTCCACCATGGTTCTGTTATCCCTATAATATCCGGTTTCAATTCCTCTACCAGTAGTTCCAGTTCCTCCATTTTATTACCTAGGCTTCTTGCATTGGTATATAAACATTTCAGCTTTTGCTGCTTGGCTTTGCTCACATTCTGCACCTGACACGGCCTTTTTTCTACTGCTGCAAATATCACCCATCAGACCAGTATTTGTGCTTCCCTCCTTTCTAGCACCTATACTGCCTCCCACATCTTTGTCTTTTCTGAATTCAGTTTCCTGCCTCTCAGTGCTAGTATCAGGCATAGAGAATGTCCAAGCATCTCCCAACCATCTCCCCACACTCCTTAGTTTAAAGCTCTCTTAATCAGTTGAGGTAGCCTCCCCTCCAGATGTCTGTTTCCCTCCATACTCAGGTGAAGTCCATCCTTAGCAAACAATCTTCTGTCCGTGAACACCTCCCAGTACCCGTACATCCCAAAGCCCTCATTGCAACACCGCTGCCTGAGCCACCTGTTAACTGCCAAAATCTTCTCACAGCTGTGTTGTTCTCCTCTAGGGACAGGCAGAATCCCACTAAAGATTACCTGAGCCTCCAGCTCCTTGAGAGTCCTCCCCAGCGTGGCATAGTCTCCTTTGATACGTTCCAATGAGCATCTAGCTATATCATTCATGCCCACATGAAGGAGAATCAGAGGATTCTTTCCTGCTCCCATTAGGATCTTCTTCAGCCTCAAATCCACATCGTGGATCTTAGCTCCAGGCAAGCAGCAGACTCTCCTGTTCTCAGGGTCACCTCTAGTTATAGGCCTGTCTGTCCTCCTCAGCAGAGAGTCCCCAATCACATACACTTGCCTTTTCCTGGAAACAGTGTGCTTCTCCAGTCTATCCACCGTTCTGTCTAACCGGAAGTCATGATGTCTACAGCTGCTGTTCGCAATCCTCTTCATCTGCTCCTGAATGATCCTTGAGCTCTTATTTATCTCCAGAGGCTCAACTCTCCTTTGAATGGGACTAGCTGCTCTTTTCTTCTTCCTCACACTCTCACCTTCAGTGTTCATCTGCTGGACTCCTTCATTTGCTAATTCAGCAAACCTCTTACTGAGCTCTATTTCCCCTTCACTAGCTGGTCTTTTTCTCTGCTGCCTTCTCACGGTCACGTTTTTCCACTGCTCACTTTCCTCACCTAGCAGTCTCCCCTCGGAAGTGGTTTCTCCTGTTTCCATCTGCAGGTCTGAGTTTTAGTCTCCAGTCTTTCCAGTTCCCTGCTCCATCAACTGTTCAAACTCCCTTCTAAACTCAACCATAGTTGCCACCTGCATCTCCAACCCTCGGATTTTCTCCTCCAACAGCTGGCTGAGGCGGCACGTCATACAAACAAAATTCTTTGGGGTTACACTTGCCAAGGTAATGTACATCCCACAGCTTCCACATCCTCTCATCTTCATTTTCTCATCTCTTGTTGAAGTGGTTTCTGCTGCTACCTCAATCGCTGCCATAATTCTGCCTTTCTCCCTCCAAACTCCCTTTCAAATGCCCCTGTTGCAAACTGAGGAAAAGAAGAAGAAGAAAAAAAGTTAACCAGAAAATAAACACAAAAACAGAAAAGCAAACACACACAGCACTCTCACCCGTACAGAACTTCTCTACAGTCCCTAACTCCCTCTCAAACTCCAACAGCTCTGTTGCCTGCTCCTGGTGCTGCTGGTGCAAATGGTTTTAGGTGAGTGTGTCCAATTTTTGATGTGGGAAAAATATTTTTTCCACACAAAAAGAAATTGGATGGCATTAATCAGGGTAACTAATTCATCCAAAATTCATATGAGCTGCTGCATACACTGCAAGTGGAATGGATTTCACACTTTGGTGTTACATTCTACGTTCGAACTGAGGAACTCCTCAGTTTGAACTGATGAAAGCTGACTTCAAATTGGTCAAACCTTGTTTGACTTCAAAGTCCGAGTCAACTCACACCCAGTAGTTCGAACTGACCCAGTGTGGCCATGTCAATTCAAACTCATTGCGGTCGAACTGACAAGGGTTGACCTTCGTCCCAGGGTGCCATACACCAGCAGCCCCAAAGGTGCCTCCATTCCCCTCGGCCAGATCAGGCTGGGAGGAATGGGGTTCCTGCCTCCTGGCTGGGGACAGGAACCCCATTCCCCACTTCAGCCCCGCTGGCCATGCATAGGAAAGGCACCCCCATGTGCGGCCAGCCAGGGAGAAGCTGCATGCGGGTTTGCCTTCCCCACAGTGGGGGCTCCTGCAGTGTGCCAGGATCCCTTCTCCCCCACCCCAACTGTGCTGTCAGCACCAGGCCAAGGGATTCCTCCGGCCCACGCTGACCGCGCAGTCAGGGTGGAGGAGAAGGGATTCCCCCAGCCTACAATGACAGCATGGGGGAGGGAAGGATTCCCCCAGCCCAGTGCTGACAGTGCAGCTAGGGCGGGGGAGAAGGGGTTCCCCCAACAGTTCAGGGCAGAGGAATCCCTTCTTCTCTGCCCCCATTGTACTGTGGGGGGTGAGGTTGGGAGTGCCCTCGCCCCTGGGAGCCCTGCAAGGCGAAATCACCCCTGCTAGGTGCCTGCCTTGTGAGCCTGGCATGGGGAAAAAAAACATACCCTGCTCAGCTCTAGCCGCACCGTTGCTAGAGCTGGGCGGGGGGGGCGCTATTCCCTTGGCTCCGAGTGCCATCTTGCTACACCTCTCATGATGCCGCTCCTCCAATTCGATTTAGGAAGTGCAGTTCACGGCCATGCTAATTCGAATTGCAGTTTCTTATGTGGCCGAGTCAATTCAAATGGACTGAATTCAAACTAATAATTATTAGTTCAAATTGACTAGTTCGAATTCAGTAATTCAAATTGACCCTCAACGTGTAGGCATAGCCCAGTGGGGCAGACAATTGATTTGCTGATTGCAGAGGAGTCAGATCATTAACTGATGGCCGAGTGAGGTATTAAAGGAACTCTCTTACTGAACATTTTGTTGTGGATAGTTTGGAGTCATTGCACATCTCCATAGCACTTTTCTCATGAGATGGTGGTACTCAAGCAGTACTTGTGAGCAGGGACTTGGGTTTTGCAGACTGTGTATTATTATTTAGTTCTGGTCTCTTTCTCCTATATTCTCCATGGGTTACAGCATGCTTCATACAGGTTAAGGACTCAGCTGCTGTACTGACTGCACTATATCACACCAGCCAAGAATCTGTGGCCCATGAAATTTGTAATTCAGACTGAGTAGGACAAAAACAACATGCTAGAGGAAATACCATCAGGCAAATTAGAGGAAGCAGGCGTTTCTGAGACTGTGGGGTTGCCTGCAAAAAAGTGGCTCCCAGGATATTGCCTTTAACCACAGCCCCTCCATTCAACATCTCTTCCAGCATGAGCCAAACAACAGCGAGGACTAGAACGCTGCAAGATCTCAGTAACTGAGTGCAGAGACTCAAAGCCAGGTTGTAGCTAACAGAATTGTTCAGGATTAATGCCAGTGCAAGTGAGAGCCGAACCTGTCTCACAATCAGTTACGAAGTAAACGGCCTCAGCTTCTGGTGCTGCTGCTGAGTTCAGAAAGACAATGTTACTTTACAACATTGTTGGACTGTGTCTGTTGCCCATGCTTACATTATCTATTTTTAGAGTCATGTGCCCTGCAAGAATGAAAACTTTCCGGGGTTTGTATGTATGATACAAAGCCTCACAAATCACTGTGCGGTGCCCTTTAGTAGTCTAAAAACCCTGCTTCTAACCATACAGGTTTCTGTCCAACAGGAAAGTACAAAAAACATTCAAAGTCGAAGGCTAGTTAGAGCCTTGTTAATCCCACTGACAGGTGTGTGGTGGTAGCCAGCAAGGTTCGCTTGATGGTAAAGCTATTTCATGCATCCTCTGATAAAATAGGAGCCCTCCCCTCCCCAACTCAAGTGCTAACCTCTCTGTCAGCTGAACTTGTGTACGATCTTCAGGAACACCAGGGGGCAAAAAATGGTAAAAATCTTAAAATGAAATTTAGTTCCAGAGCTAGAAATGTTCACTGGGTTGACTTTTGGTCTGTGTTTGCTTGTCAGAACCCGAGTCTTTCTCTTTATTTTGCAAAGACCTGGAAGAAAATGCCCTTGTACCTTGGATGTACACTGCAGCAATTGAAATTTGAAACGCGAGCCAATATGACGGTTTCTATTTTTAGAACTCGGCACACGGTGTAACGAGTCAAAAAAATAAGGCTTGTTACCTTTGTGCATGGCCACCCCAATTTTAAAAAGCTATGGCTAGTGAAGCAATAAATGTTATAGACAGCTGCACAGCTGTATATAAAATAAGAACCGAGGCAAAACACTGACCCCCCCCCCTCCAGAAATCCTTCAGACTTTTTTCCAAACTTGAAATAATTCAGGAATTAAGAGGCTGAAAAAGATATAGGGTCATTTATTTACTTAACTGCCTGGGGCTATGACCAGGCAAAACTGGTATAAATGTGATCAGACTCCACTTCAAAATCCAGATGGTTTTCTGTTCACTGTCCATAAACCTGGTTCTACTAAATTATCCCAGATGGGCTGGACTTCCAGAGCGCCTGAAACATGTCAACAGTTCATTTCCTTTAATCACACTGACCCTGTCTGTTTCCCAGCCCAAGGAGTCTGGCTAATATTTAGTTCAGCTATTGAGTGCAGGGGCCTGATCAGATGAACTCTCAAAAGCTATGTCTACACTGGAGGTTCTGCCATAATCACTCTAACAAGGTTGGCTTTAAGGCGACCTTGTTAAGTCGACTTAGCAAGTCCACATTGAAAACTCCTGTAGCCTGCCTGCCTCCACACTGGCAAGCTTGGTCCGGACTAATTTAACCTTTGGCTGCACTAGGCTTTGCCTACTCCAAACTAAGATATTTCTTAGTTCAGACTATGCAAAGTTTAGTCAGGACTAGTAAGACCTGGTGGTTAGTCTGCACTTACTTTGAACTCTAGGTTGAATGAAGTGTATGCAGTACTTGCACTAATGATTAAATCAAGCATAAAAAGTTTGAACTACCGTGTGTGTGTATATATATATATATATGTGTGTGTGTGTGTGTATAAGCTGAGAATTTTGTGCGCTGAAAGCAACTTTAAAAAAGACATTTGGCTTAGACATGGAGTATATACGGTAGCTGGGCTTTTGAAATCTCCCTTCCTGCTGGGAGCCCTAGCATGTAGTGTGGCCTCCAGAATGGCCAGGTAAGGGGGCCCTGGTTGTTGAGGGGTCAGCCCAGGAGGAGGGCCAGCGTCAGGACAGGGGGGTCTAGGGAGGGACCTGGGGGTCCAGGGAAGCTGGTGGCATGGTGGGGGCAGGATTAGGAGGTGACTGGGTGTTCTGGAGCAGAGCAGCATGGTGGGACGGGCACGATGGCCCCAGGATGCCAGAGCAGACTAGCATGGGGGGGGGCAGAAGTCAGCGTGGCCCAGGGATGCCGGAGCAGCATCACCGGGGGGGGGGGGTGTTAGGATGGGCACAGGGTACCCTGGAGCAGCATGGCATGGTGGGAGGGGTTTGGAGGGGGCCCACGGATGCTGGAGCTGTGCGGCATGGTGGAGGGGGATAAGGAGGAACTTGGGGATTTGGGAGACGTTGGTGGACTGGGGGGATAAGGGAAAGGGTCGGGGTGCGGTGGAAGCTGGTGGCATGGGGATTTAGGGAAAAGGGTCAGGAACTCAGCAGAGGTCCACAGCATGGGGTGGGCTGTTTAGGGAAGGGAGTTGCGGACACAGTGGGGCGGCTTATATATGGGTTGGGCATTTTCTCTGGTTTTGGGGTTTTATAACCAAGCGTCGGCTTATACATGGGTCGGCTTATACGTGAGTGTATATAGTAAGCCATTAGTTTGAACTAGCCACGCATTCTATGTAATACGTGGGCAAGGAATTATTTTCATGATGGCAGTAGCTGCATGTCCTCCCCTCCTGCCATTGAGAGATGCAAAAAGCAGACAGCATAGGCACATGGTAAGAGTCTTGTGTGAGACTCAACGTATATCTGGGGGCAAGGCTCATTTCTACCAGCAACTGCATGGATCACCTTAGTCAACGCACTATGTAATTTGCACCTTTGTTCCTAGCCATAAAAATGGGACTTATATTGTAATAACTGTGAGAAGAAGCTTGGTATGATTAAACATCCAAGAATGACTCTAAGGCGAGGAAGGTTAACTAAGTATGAGTTAGCTCCTCAGAATCTTTCTACACCAGATACCTGGGAGTCTGCTCAGCTGTGCTAAACTTGTGGCAGTTGGGGGGTTCAGCTGCCCCTCTAGCACCATGCTGTTTGCTTGGAACAAATACACTTTTAGTGGTTTGCAGAAAAGAAGCATCAGCTAGCGCCCCCCCCCTCACACACACACACACACACACACACACACACACACACACATGCTTGCTCCTCCTGCACCCATACCCCTCTACCCATCCAACAAAAAGGGTGGATTTCAGTGTCATTTGAGGTGCTTCAGGCTGAAAGGAGGGGAATGCCTGATAAGCTAGCTGCAATCTCAGGGTGTCTAGCTGCTCTAAGACACACATGCAAATCCAGGAATGCTTTGACTGCCAGGGTTCTGGCTCCAAACTAGCAATCGGCAGTATCCAAAAGAGCCACAGTAGTGAAACTTTATTGTTTCATTTATAATACAATATATTGCATATATATTAGTCTCACATCATTCAATAATTCTGTGCATGTTGATTAATTAGTGGGTTAATAACAAAATAAAAGCAGCCTGATTGGTTAATAACTTAGTTTGGTTTAAAGACTTAAATCGGGGTTTTAATACCATGTGCTGCAAAGAACTGCAGGAGACACAGTAAACACATTTGCAGCATGCGCCATGCGCCTCTGAGTACCACTATGCCAAACCATTTGTAGTGTTAATGGCAAAATGCTTGCACTGCTATCTCTGGGTATGTCCACATATATCATTTAAATTGAAATACCAATGGTTAGTTTGATTTAAAAAATATTAGGTCCACACAACATTCTTTTGAATAGAAATGACAAGCTCTGTCATTTCGATTCAAGAGACTTTGAATTGAAATAGCATATACCTACTTTACTTCAAACCGTCTGTTAAAGCTAAATGGGTATTTCAAAATAATGCCAGTCAGACGTGTTATTTTGAAATACCTGTTATTTCAAAATAACGCGATTTAACCTTCTGCCTCCCAGGGTGCACAGCACCAGGAAGGAGGCCATGCTGTCCCTGCCAGACAGCGTGCTTGCAGTCATCAGTCAGCATGTGGCCTGGATGCCACACAGGGGAGATGCTGCACCCCCCCCCATATGGATGAACAAGGAGGTCCTCTGTCTCCGGAGGAGGCTGGCTATCCTTGCCCGGTTCTGGGCTAGGCACAGGAACTGGGCTGTCGATGCGGACATAGCTGCAGAGCTGTTTGCCCAGGGCCACGCACGCATGCCAGAGCAGGTGTGCACCAAGATCAAGGCCCTTTTCCAGGACCATGCCTGCACCATGGAGGCATGCCAGCGCCAGGGGGGAGGTAGCAGTGCCACCTGCTTGTTCTATGAGGGGCTCCATGAGTTCCTGGAGGTAGCGGCTAGTGGCCTCCCAGCTGGGGCCATCAACTCTGGCCACTCCCCCGTACACAGGCTGACCCCCCTGAGAGAGGTGACAGTGACACAAAGGCATCCCTGGATTTCTGTGACAGCAGCCCACCTGCCATTACAGCACCGGGACAGAGCCTACACAGGAGCGTCCAGCATCTTCCCTGGCCAGGAGGAGGGGACTGCCACCCCAGAGGTGGACGTGGGGAATACAGAGGTGCCAAAGCCCAAGGCAGGGACATCCAGATGGCCGGCTGGCGTACCTGTTGATGTGTCCCTCTCCCACACTGTCAGGCAGGGCTGAGGCTGCCCACATCATGGGCATGAAGGGGCACAGCACAGGGAGAGGCAGGGCACGGGGCTGGGGGGGGGGGGGGGAGAAGAGGCCATCCCATGATCATGGGTGCCCGAGGGACATGTGGCACCAGGGTCACAGGCCCATGCATGACTGGGGGTGCTCAACGGGAGGGGGGTGGAGGTACAAAGATGAAGCTTGCAGCGAGCATACGGGCCATGCCACTGACAAGTGGCCTCAGGATACGCCCCAGCCCAAGTCTTGGGTGACACCAGCACACCATTGTGGGCCCCACTAGGCCATGCATGCCTCCATGGCAATGGCCCACAGGACCCAGACGCCGGCTGACAGTCGGGGCAGAGGTGTGGGCTGCACACAAGCAAAGCCAGCAGGCAACCAGGGGCGGGGGGGGGGCAACCCTGTTTTGTGCCTCCATTTAGCAGTTTGTGCAGCTGCCCGCCATGCTCCTTCACGGAGCCTGCCAGCCATCCCAAGACGGAGGAGGAGGAGGGGCCGCCAGACGCGGGAGGCAAGCCCGACCAGCCTCCTTGACCTGGGCCAGCGAGCGGAGGACTCTGCCCAGGCCTGGAGAAAGCAGCAAGCCCATTGCCAGGATGCCGCCAGCCATCTGCTGCAATATGTGGCCATTGCCACTGACCACATGGTCGCCTCACTCGAGCGGCAGACTGTGGCGATGGCGCACCAGATGCCAGGCCCTGAGCACTGGGGTGCAGGACGTTGCCACAAGTCTCTGGTGCATATGGCTCCCCCCCCCCCACCAGCTGAGAGAGGGCCACACAGGGACCCTCATGTTCCTCATTGCCGGTGCTCCCAGACCTGGGGTAGCCATGGGCAGGGGTGTGGGAGGCCGCACCAGGACCCCCCCCCCCCCCCCCCCCAAACACACACACAAAGCCCCCCCGCCACCATAGGGCCTCCCCTCCCATCCACACTCCCCAGCTCCACACCCCAATCCCCTCTCCCACTTTCAGGTCCTACCCCCAGGTCTGCCCCCAATGGTCCACATCCCTTTAGCCTCCCCAGCTCTTCTTTGCCCGCCCCCCCCCCCCCCAGGTTATGTTAAATAAACGGTTTGTGACAATACACGCCAGTGTTTTTATTGGCTATGGGTGGAGGCTGGCTGTGGCAGAATGGGGGGAGCATGGCAGGGCAGGCCTGGCCCTCAGAGTGCCTCACTAGCAAAAAAGGTTCATGAGTGCATCGCAACCTGTGATTGCCCTTTGTGATGCTCGCTCCCTAGGGCCATGAGCGCGGGTTGCTCATACTGGCCACCGATGAGCAGTGGCTCAGCCTCCCAGGCAGCAGCAACAGTCTCACCCCAGAGCTCACAAAAGTTATGCAGGCACCGCTGACCTCCATGGTCGTCTCCTTTGCAAGCTGGAGGTGCGTAAGGAGGCACCGACATTGGGCTTTCAGCCAGCCAAATGCCAGCTTGCCCACGGGGCAAGCGGTTTTGACGAGGGGGCAGTGAGCCCCCCCCCCCCGTTTTTTCGCGTGCATGAGCCATGGGTGGAGGGGATAGGCTGCGTTGGTGACAATGAGGTGGGGCAGCACTATCCCCCCCAACAGTGATGTTGGGGGGGGGTGCCCACCTCCATCCTTGAGTACAGGGCAGAGTTATGGAGGCCCCTCCCATCACATGCCCTCCCTGGACATCCCACATAACAGTTTTGAAAGCTGCCCAGGTGGTCCGCAAGGGCCTGCAGGCTAATCGAGTGGTATCTCTTCCAGTGCTGGTACTCAGCTGCTTGGTGCTCCAGGACACTCACAGGGATGTGCGTGGCAGCCAGTAGCCCACCACAGTTGGGACACCCAAGGCTGACCATGAGGGCAATGGTGGCCTACGGCTCTCCTTGTGTGGCAGCAAGATCCTGTTGATGGGGCTGGCGACCTGTAGCGGCACATTGCCAATGGTGGCCCGCCTGATACCAAAGAGGTGTGCCATGGACTTGTATGCCTCAGGGGTGGCCATGGTCCAGAGCGTGATTGGCCACTCTCTTAACAGGAATGGCTGCGCTCATGACACTGCCCCGTGACTAGGGGTGCTCTGAAGCTGCCTGAGATGATAGCCTGGGGCACAGCCTGGGCACCATTGGGGGGGGGGGAGCGGGGCTGAGAACAGAGTGTCCCAGAGCAAGCAGACACGCTGACGGCAAGCCAAGGGGCTACCAGCAGCACGGCAATGGCTGGGAAGCCAGGGAGCGTCCATGCACTGTCTCACAGTCTCCTGCTATGGCCAGCGAGGTGAGGTCAGTTCCTGCTTTTATGGGATTGGCTGCGGGGGGGGGGGTGAGGGGCATGGCCCAGTGAAGGGACCATGTTGCCTAAGATGCCCTGCTCCTGAATCGAAACAGCAAGGCCTGTGTCTGGACTTGCTAGTTCGAATTGGTGGTTTTTCTTAATTCGATTTAAGGTAATTCAAATTAAGGATTTTATTTTGCATTAGCTTATTTCAGTTTAAGTTAAAGCAAAATAAATGTTTACATAGCCTATGTGTTACAAAAGACAAATCACTTTTCCATGGCTGCAGTGCGTCAGCCTCTGGGGTGGAGCATATATACTCCATAACAATGTTGGGGCAGCTCATCAGCTGAGCTATTTTTCTTTCGGGCAGGCTCTTTTCCAAATTGTAGCTTTCCTAAGCAGGATATTTCCCAAGACATAGCTAAATGAATATGCCAGCATACTGCAGGCATTAGTAGTTCTCACTCTAGACCATCACAGTATTGCCTAGAGAGTCAGCATCCAAAAATGCCCCTACCTGTGGCTCAGAAAGCTGTGTTGGCACAGCGCAACTTCAAAACTTAGGCACAAACAGAGCTAACTCTTAGAAAAAGAAGCCAGGGCCATCAACCGGGTCCTGATGCAGCGCCTGGTGAGAGCAGGGCAGCTTCAGGACATCATCCCGGGGATGGATGCCCTCGGTTTCCCCAACTGTGCGGGGGGTCCTTGATGCCACCCACATCCCTGTGCGAGGCCTGGAGCACAGGGCAGCGGTGTACCACAACCAGTGAGGGTACCACTCCATGCTCCTGCAGGCCCTCGTGGACCACCGGGGCCGCTTCCAGAACATCTATGTCAGATGGCCAGGGAAGGCCCACGACGCCTGGGTCCGCCAGACCTCCTCCCTCCACTGGGACACGGCGGCCGGCACCTTCTTCCCCTGGCACGACATCCATCTCAGGGGCGTAGTGGTGCCCGTCTTCGTCGTGGCCGACGCGGCCTACCCCTTGCGGCCCTGGCTCATGCGGCCATATACAGGGCCCCTGGACCCGAGCAGGCAGCTTTTCAACCAACGCCTCACTGGCTACCGCCAGGTCATGGAGCGGGCGTTTGGCCTCCTCAAGGCCTGCTGGTGGTACCTGCTCACCCATCTCCACCTTGCGGAGAGGACCCTGCCCCACGTCATTGGGGCATGTGTGGTCCTCAACAATTACTGCGACCTGCAGGGAGCGCCCATCCAGCCAGCGTGGGAAGCCGAGGCCCGACTCCTCGCCGCGGACCTCACAGAGCCTGGACCGGTGCCCACAAGGGACGAGCCAGCCCGACAGGCCCTTGCCGTGCGCGATGCCCTCCAGGTCGCATTCACGGAGGGGGACCTGTGAGGGCCAGGTCCGCCCTGCCCTACACCACCCTCCCCCCCATCCACCCACAGCAAGCCCCCACCCGTCCACCCGCACTGTACACCAACCCCAATAAAAAGACTGACCCACAAAAAGACGGTGCAACACAGGTTTATTAACAACAGGGGTTTGGGGACGGCGGGGGGAAAGGGGGTATCAGGGAGGGGCAGCAACTTGGGAGGGAAAGGGGATGTAAAAGTCCAGGGGGAAGGGGGGGAGGTCAGGCAAGGCCCAGGGGTGGCTCGGGCAGGGGTGGCGCACCCCAGCCATGCCCACGGCCGCCTTCCAGCCGGTGTCACCGCTGGGGAGGTCCCGGCGGTGAGCCCCCCCACAGGCTGTGGTGGTGGCAGCCATGCGGCGAGCTCTCTGATGGCAGCCGGCAGCTGGTTGGCGAGGCGGCCCAGGGCAGTGGCTAGCTTGGTCTCCACCTCGATGATGCGTTCCAGCTGCTGGCACTGCTCCTGTCGCCAGGCCTGGGTGGAGGCCTCCATCCGTTCGCCCAGGTCCTCCAGGGCCTCGAGGAGCTCCAAGCGGGTCCATGGGGCCCTTCTCTGCTGCCAGTGTGCCCAGGGGCTCTGGCGTCCGGCTGCCAGCGGTGATGGCAGCTGGCAAGGGGCAGCCCTGCGACCTGCCGGAGGGAAGCAGAAGACACAGTCAGCCCCTGCCGGCCCTGTCTGTTCGTGCCTGTCCGCTGCACACACCCCTGCCCTGACTGCCAGAGGATCCCGTGGGGGGTGCTCCGAGGTGGGGTTCCCAGTCCCCAAGGCCTTAGAAATGAGGCCAGGGCAGTACCCGGCAGGGGACATTGGGGGACCCCGGGCAGCGACTTTGTCTGGCTGGGCAGTCGTCGGGGTCTAGGGGGCCCTGGACCACCTCCCTGTACAGACCAGTATTCTGTGGCAGTGCAGGCTCCTTCCACCCCTCCGGTCAGATGCCTGGCAAACCCCTGTATTTTAGACAGCCTGCCGGACAGGGACTGTGAGGCTAGAAAGAGGCACAGGACGGTACAAGGGGGACCGTGTTGTCCTCCTGCCTGCCATCGGGGAACCATACCCAGGAGGGTGGACGTGCCGGTTGTGCCCACAGGGGTGGGCTGGACTCGGTCACACCTCGATCTATGGGCCCCCCCCAACGGCTATCCCCACCCAGGATGCGGGCGCATCTCCACCGGCCAGCCCCTGTCCACCGCCCCTGGGCGCAAGAGCCCCTGTGCACCTGGTGCCACCCGTCCCCGTGGGACCTGTGGCCAAGGGGGTGCCTTTGCACCCACCAACCCTGTGCCCTACCTGCCCTGGTATCCAGCCCTGGCCCCCTCGCTGCCTGGGACCTGCTGGACAGGCCCAGCCCTGTGTGCCTCAGTTGGGGGGGGGTTAAATTATCGACAGGGGATCCGGATGGCCGTCGTGCCGTCCCCGGCTCCATGTCGGACCCTGGGGCAGTGGTTGGCCCCTGGTCCTCCCCACTGCTCTCTGCCTCAGGCCTGGCAAAGAGCTCGGGGCTGCTGGGGTTGGCCTCCGCCACAGATGGTGGTGGCACGGCCGGAGCGCCCCCCCCCCCCCGACTGACGCGTCGGAGCCCTGGGCCCGATGAGGGGCTCGGATGCCCTCCTGAGTCCAGCGCCTCAGCAGGGTGGCCGCTGGGCTTTGGACCCAGGAAGGCGTGGAGCTCGTCATAATAGGGGCAGGTGATGGAGCTCCCTGCCCCCTGGAGCTCCTGGGCCTGGGCATGCTCCTGTCGGAGCTGTTTGATTTTGCTCCGGACCTGCTCCAGGGTTCGGGGGTGGCCCGCTGCTGACATCTCCATGGCGATGTCCGCGTAGTCGTCCCGGTTCCGGTGCGATAACTAGAACTGGGACAGGATGTCTGGGTGTTGCCAGATCCCCAGCAGGCACAGGGTATCCTCCCTGGTCCATACTGGGGCCCTGCATCGCTCCCCAGCAGAGGAGCCGCCCTGGGTGGCCATGTGCCTGTGAGGCAGTGTGCATGCCGGCTGACAGGCACACCCAGACCGGAACTTCCTGGTCCCCAGGGTGCTGGGCACTCTGGGAGGAAGCGCAGACGGTTGTTTTGATACAACCATTGTTTCAAAACAACATGTTTGTATGGCATTGTTTTGAAACAACGTTGTTTCGTCCCCGCATGGGGTTTCACTTGTTTCGGAACGACGCGGTTGTTTCAGAACAACAGGAACCGTTGTTCCAAAACAACCGTGCGTCGTGTGAACAGCCAAAACCTTATTTCGAAACAACCTCCGGTGTTTCGAAATAAGGGGGCTGTGTGAACACACCCTTTGATGATGTGATTGACAGTCTGAGGCTTTTAAAGGTACGTAGGGATCTCAAGATGTAGGATTGTCAAAAGCCCCCATGCAGCTAGCTGCATATTTTGGTGCCTACATGCCTTTAATCATCTGTCTTTAGGCAGCTAACTCATGTAGGTGTGGTCTGGTATATGTTACCTGGCATCTCACTGTGGCATATTTTCCTGGGTGTGAAATGCTGGTTGTTATGTCTAGTTTGACTGCTTGGGCATTGGGGCACTGACTGCCTCGTACTCAGGGTCTCTGCCACGCCTAGTTGGTGGGGGGGGGGCAGCTCACTGTTTGCCCGCTAGGCACTACTACCACACAATCAAGTTTTAGATTCTACCAATGTGACCACACACACAAACTCGTTGCTCTAGGTCATGCTTTCAGCTTGGTTAAAGGCAACTGCTAACTGCCGTCCCTCAGTGGGAAATGAAAAGACAAAAGCTAGCTTTAAAGCAGCTTGGGCCAGAATATCATAGTGTTTTTTGTTGTTGTTTTTTTAAGAGCTGCGGCGCCAGGTTGAAGGGAACAGCTGAGCACTATAGTGACCTGACAGTCTGCTCTGGCTGCTCTGTCAAGTGCCAAGCACCAGTCTGCTCATGGCTGGGCTACAGGCGGGGTGCCAGCATGCTGGGGTGGGGCACAAAAGTGGGCAGTCCTGGGCTGCAAGGACCCTTAGTCCAGCCCTGAGACCATCACATGAGCTAGTTATGATGGCAATGTGTCTAATGCTAGTTTAATCATTGCAAGCAGAAAACAATTTGACATAAGACTTGTCTTATGGGCGGCAAGCCCTCTAATTTCAGCAGAGCTAGGCTAACAGGCGTGTTAGTGATTCACAGGCTTTTTTCCTAGCCCGTTTCATGGGGAAAGGTGGCAACAGCAGCTCATTAGCTGAACTCAGGGAAACCAAGTTTTGTGCATGGTCATGCATCGCCAAGTAACATGGGACTCTACAGCCCCCCCCCCCCCCCCCGTACTCTGATACCCACACCCGACCTCCAAACACTTAGCAGTGTATTAGCATGACTGCAAGGGTCTCTGCGTATAAGTTGAGAGGTTTGCAGTGGTGA